>OY728125.1:1384821581-1386071581 GCA_963277665.1 Viscum album | reverse complement strand
AATAGAGAAAGGATTTTACATAAAGGTTATAGGAATATATGGTTTGATTAAAGTGTGGAGGCACAACATCACAGTGATTGTAAATAGCTACCAATAAGATATTAGAGTTTCTATAGGTTTGTAGGTGTCTATAGACCCCAACAGACTATTGGTGGTACTATAAGAACCTATGTGGTTTTACCTATAACACCATCCTACCAGTGACGAACACCATACCATAAATGAGGTTCCTCGGGTATCAATCCCACCTAGTCTAAGGGTGCATTATATACACCTCATGGGATTTTAATTCTACATACTTTTTACCCTCTTTAACACCCAATTCCATTCCCAAATCCCATATATTAAATTATATACCTCGTATCTATTTATTAGAACGCTCCCATTTATCTCCACTTTATTATTAAATCTTATACCAATCCATTTACACTATAATGGTTAGTTAACTCTAAATCTACACTGTTTTCCTCTTCCTTCTTGAGATATAAGAAAGGATATATGATGGATCTATATTTTCATTGATGATACAAGGATGAAAGGATCCATTATTAATATATTAGTGGTGGATATATTATTTTGAAAATGTATCTTGATTGGATAAATATCTACCTTCAATTAAAAATGTTTTATGGGTATGATTTTATGAATCATATTCTTATACCTCTTCTTGATAGGGGGTCAGTGATAAAACTATAATCCATTGATAATCATCTGGTATATTGGTGGTGGTTTCAACATTTCAGTGAAATCTCCTTGACCAAAGCTTGATTCCTCAAAAAAGGTAGTTTTTTCCATGTAACTTTACTTAGATCAACTATCTTGAGAACTTATTATTATTAAATATCATCTTAGATCTATTTTCCATCGATGGATTATTGGTGGATTGATTTTCATTGGCTAGACCTGAGGTTATCCTATTTAATTTATGAGGGATTCTTGATCCTTTATCATATCATTAATAGATCTAGTGAATTTATATCCTCTTATTTTACATATCTTTGAACTATTATAACTGACAAGATCTATGACGAATAAAATTATAGAATGGACTTATTAACATGGAATATTCTCAGGAATATTTTCTAAACCTCATTATTTGATGAACTAGAACTGAGATAGACATCCTTGATGTGTGAGAAAGTTTTATATGGGTTTGAAAAATAGCTCATATGTCAATCCTTTGACATACCTTGAAGTACTTCATCAATAACTTTGAGGTAGAAAATTGTATGTGATTTTAGTCCATTGTATATACATATTGTAATGACTAGATCATTTATAAATGAAATTCATTTTTAAAATGAGTAAATGACTTATTTATTAATGAGGTTATAAAAAACACTTACACTACTTTGGTAATTATGGAACATTATATGTTATATCTTGTCTGATTTAAAAGACTATTAATCATCATAATCATTGATATTATATTCATTGTATAGTAACTATTATTATTAGTATATATTAATAGTTATAAAAAATATAATTTACATAAATAAAATAATTGATGATGTTATCCGGTAGGATTCTACCCTATGAAGCCCATTTATCATATCTTTTGAGGTAGATTGAATCAATGGGATTTCCATTGATTAATCCCTAGATGAGATTCAATAACTAAAGAATGAATGAAACTATTTGTAGAGAAAGTTCATGCTTATCGAGATCATAACCCAAACCATGTCTACTTCCAAAGAAAGTGTCACCATTACACACCTTACCCTTAGGGAATATACTGTTGTAATAAGGAGTTATGGATATAGACCCCAATAATATAAATTTTTATATTTTATTTTTTATAAAATATTAATTATATTTATCCCTTTTATTTTTACTTTATAAATGGTTAATGAGATTGATAAAAATTATATTTTGATATGAAGAAATCAAAAATTGTATTTTTTTTTGGGGAAATATATATAGTCTAAATTAAGAATATATTTTTGGATAAATTCATGAATTTTTTAAATAAAAGTTATTTTAGTATAATATTCTTATTAAATAATATATATTTTAAAATAAATGGTAATATAAATCAATGAAGTCCAATATAATCATCATAAGGTTTAGAAAACTATTATCATTGCAAAAAATAATAATTTTAATTAAATGGGAACTTTGATTTAAAACTATAAATTCTAATATTTTAAGAATTAATTTGATAAAAATAAATATTATTTTTGAAATAAGCATATCAAAATTATTCGATGATGAATTTTTTATAATTTTGTGAGATATTCATATTTTTTGTGATGATTAAATATGTTTGATGACATAATAAAATCCCAAAAGTGATGTAATAAATACTATATAGAGAATCCGTGGCCAAAACTATGTTTCTCTCTTTAAAATAATATGTTTTTAAAGTTATTTGATAAATTTTATAAACCCTTAATGAATCCTATGAAACATATATTATGTTTTATTATTTTAAAATTTATTCTTCATGAACATGACTCACTTCCACATCACCAAGTGAATTAATTTAATTATTTCTATTCATATCCTAATAAAATATTTAATACCTCTTTTATTTTGAATAAACTATGTGGAAACACCATGGGAAGGTTTTTTTTATTATTTTATCATATAGTTTCCAAAACCTATGTTTAGAAATTAATAAATACTTACTCTCTCTTTTTCAATAAAAACCCACCCAACCTTTCATTCCTCTAAACTAAAAACCTAATGAGCATCAATTAACTCCTCATATCCCTCTCAAAATCCCTCCCATGGTGTTAGCAAGATCTTAAGTATATCCTTTTAAACTTTTAGAAGAACCCTCTCATGGTAATGGACTTTATCCTCTTATTTTTATTTTAAGTAATTTATTTCTAATAAATGATTTTGATTTCCAATTTTCTATATTGTAATGTGTTTTTACACATAACTTTACTATATTTATTATTACCATGTAATTAGTGACCACGTTTCACTCTCATTAACCCCTTCCATAAGCCTATATGTATATCTTTTATGTTACCAAAATTATCCTATGATTTTCCATGAAAAACATTTGTGTAGTGAATACCCATACTCATTTCCACTCTATGGTATTCACCTAATTGTACCTATCATTCATTGATTGGGTAATTAAATGTATTTAACCTTAACTCCTTCATCATGGGGTTAAAAGTGATGAAATGTTTTCTTATGTTGTATGATCTATGTGATGAAAAAATTCTTATACATGATATGAATGTGATGGGTGGGACTGAAATTATACATCCATCCCATGCAATAGATAATTTTTTTATCTCAATATATACAATGTATGGTTCATGTGAAGCTATCATAAGAACACTATGTTTTTATGTCTTAGTGTTTATCCTTGACTTATTCTTACGATGTAATTTTTTATATTGTTTCAACATTAATATGTTTCCTTGATGTTATCATCTTTTATCATGATTTAATGTTTATTTTTATGATTCTCATCCATTTTATGTCACCGTGATAGGCCTATCTACTAACATGTATTACTTTTTTCATGGTATTATTTTATTATTTCCTTACCGGACATTATAATTCATGCCATTCTTATGTACATACTCAGGTTATCACATGAAGTTTTAGAAGATCAATGGATATTAAGGGCATGTTATGGGGGTTTTAAGTAATGTCATTGTATCCCTATTTCAAGTTATTATGTGATGTATCTAATTTAAAAAGGAAACTAGTCCTCTAAATATTTTGGGATTTTATTATTTATGTCCTTATGAAATGAATTAGGAATTAAGGTTTCTTAATGATATGGTTTGTTATAGTTGGTATCTATGGAATGTCATGTTGTTTTTTGGGATTAGGATTAAAAACCCCTAGTGACTTCCTTAGAGATAAGACTAAAATTATTAAAAAAATTATAAATCTTGGTAGAGTATAGAGTAAGTGGTTTCTATAGAATAAAATCATAGTCCTGATATTATAAGTTAAATGGGATCTTCCATAGTTGTACCTAGGGGTAATAAACCCAAAAAGGATGCATTAGGATTTAACACTATCATCACCTAGTGTATGAAAAATAGGCCTCTCTGAACACTTTTTTTGACACTCTTGGGGGATATGATTTGGTAAATTCACAATCTACATCTAAACTATTATGAAGGAAACAAAAATTCCCATGAGATTTTTTTATTAGAAATATATAATGGATAACATATATTGAAACCTAGAGATTTATACATTATTTATTATAAACCATTTATGAGTTATCCCTTAAATGTTAATAATTTCCTTGTTATGTTTTTAACAGTTTGAAAAGTATCATCCCTAAGTCTATTGTGGTTGAATTAAATGATTAGAACTAGAATTACATAGTGAAAGGTTTGCTTATCATCCATTCATGAAATTTCAATGTCCTATATAACTATGGTTCTATGGATTATTTCATATCATGCAAGTATATAAGAACTATTCAAACACTGCCACAAATTATGGAAGTGGAGTTATCTATAAAAATGGATTATGGAAAAATTATTGATTACTAATTATATAAATTCTCATTTGTCTATATTTATGGGTTAAAAATCCCAGAAAACCTTCTAATACTTACTCTAGAGGAATTCGATGATATTTTATGCATGGATTGGATTTCCTTCTATAGAACCAGCATAAATTTCCAAGAGAAGGAAATCACCCCCCATATAATAAATCAACCTCTAATTCTATACAATTGCAAGGAGGAGGATGAATCTTCTTTGGTATATTCAACTCAAACACATATATTATTTCCATATGAACAAGAATATCCATCTTAAATAATTTTGACTAAGGAAAATATCATCATTTGTGACATGACCATTATAAAGAAATATATTTATGTGTTTCCCAAATAATTTCATGGTCTTCCTCTAAGTCGTTAGGTTTATTTCTCAATATAACTTATACCAAGAACTTTGACAATGTCCAAGACACTTATAGAATGACTGTTGTTGAACTTCAAGAGATGAAGAAGCAACTGCATGAGAATCTAGATAAAGGGTTTATACACCAAAGTGCTTCATCATGGGGTTCACTAGTCCTTTTAGTTAATAATAAGTATAGGCCACTATGACTTTATATTGATTGCCATGTGCACAACAAGATATAGATAAAGAACAAGTTTTTGTTACCATAGATTGATGTCTTATTCTATCAGATACATGGAAACCAATACTTATTTATGATGGATCATTATTTATGATATTATCATGTAAATTTGAAGAAGGAGGATATCCCTAAGGCTGCTTTTCAAACAAGGAATTGTCACTACAAGTTCATAGAGATGCTTTTTGGCCTCACTAATGCCCCAGCTATCTTCATGGACTTAATGAATAGATTTTTAGTGATTACCACATTAAATTTGTTGTAGTATTTATAGGTGATATTATTATATACTCGAAAATAAATGATTAACATGAGGATCATTTAAATTTTGTACTGAATACATTGAGAAAAGAAAACTTTTATGTGAAGTATATTAAATTCAAGTTCTAGATTAAGAAATTAAAATTCATGGGCTATGTTATCACTAGAAAAGAGATATTTGTGGATGCTTTAATAACATATGATATTGAAGGATGGTATAGAATGACATATTTTATGGATATCCATAGTTTACTCTGACCAACCGAGTACTATAATTTATTTTTGAGAAACTTATCCTAATTTTCAAGCCCACTAACCATGATAACTTATAAGGGAGTGAAATTTTTCTAGACTGATGAATGTGGGAGAGAGATTTAAAGACTTTATGATGATGCTAATCACTACACATATGATCACATTACCCACAATTTTGGGAAGTATTTTTTATCTAAATAGATGAATCAAAAATGGGATTGGGTTGTGTACTCATGCAAGATAACAAAGTGACAGCATATTCCTCACATAAATTAAATATTACTGAGTATAATTACCCAAAATATGATCTAGAATTGGCTACATTGAACTTCTCATTGATGATTTTAACACATTATCTCTATGGATATAATTGTGACATGTATATGGATCATAATATCCTCAAGTATATATTCACACATAAATATTTCAATATGAACCAGTGATAATGGTTAAATATAATCAAGTATTATGATTGTTCAATCAATTACCATCCTAGGAAGGTGAAAAAAGTGGTGGATATTTTTGAATATAAAGGATATTAAAACCCTATCCATGATGAGTATCGAAATGGATCTAATCATATTGGATATGAAAATGATATAAATGGGAATAAAAAATGATTTTCATCATACATTTCTCAAATAACTACTCAACCATACATTTATAGAAGGATCAAGGAGTCCTAATACAATGATGAGGTGTTACAGAAAAATGTAGTGAATATTATGAACATCAACATTTCTAAAGATGGTGATATAAGGTTTGTAACCTGGATATGTGTCCCATAAAAACCAAAACTAAAGAAGTAATATGTGTAAGATATGTATAGATCATCATTCTTTATTCATCTAAGAAGAACTAATATGTTTAGAGATCTGAAGAAAAACTTATAGTGAGATAACATGAAGAGGGAGATTATAGAATTTGTATCTTGGTGATTGGTATTCTAATAGGTCAAGGATGAATGATAAAATTAAATGGGTATGATTCAACTATTTCCCATACTTATATAAACATGGGAAAAAAACCATGGATTTCTTCATAGGACTCCCCAAGACATTTAAATACAATAATGACATATGGGTGGTAGTAGACCTCCTTACAAAGTTAACTTGTTTCATTGTTATCAAATATTATTTCTCTCATGACTGTCTCACCATGATATATATAAGGTGAGTGGTAATAATTCATAGAGTTCCACTATCCATTATATCTGATCATGAATTGAGGTTTACTTAGAGGTTATAGATAATCCTTCAGTAATCTCTAGATACATAGTTGAGTTTTAGTACTACTTATCACCCACATATGTATTATCATAAAAATAGATCCATAAAAACTCTAGTGGATATTGTAAGTTTGTTTTAAATGGATTTATAATAATATTTGGATTAGAAACTTCCCCTATTGTAGTTATGATAGAAAATTATTATTTTATAATATCATTCAAATGGAACCTTATGAGGCTCTATATGGAAAGAGGTTTTAAAATCTGACAAAATGGGATGAAGTTTGAGTAAGGAAGCTGATAGGACCATATCTCATCCAATAGATGATATATAAGGTTAAAACCATTTAGTATCATATGTAATCTTCTCAAAGAATATAGAAAATTTATCATGATAATTATCAATGAGACCATGAGTTTGAGGTCAGAGATAAAGTGTTCTTTCCCATATCACTATGGAAGAAATTCATAAAGGATTTAAAGAAGGGAAAGATTAATCTAAGATATTACAACCCCTTTGAGATCCTTGATCACATCAAAAGTGTGGCATATCAACTAACACTCCCACCTAACCTTTATCAAGTACATGATCTATTCTATGTATCCCTGTTGAGGAAGTACATACTAGACACCATGCATATACTGAATCTAGAGGTGATACACTTGTATAAAGATCAATCATACAAGGATTAGTTGGTGAAGATATTAGATCACATAGAAAAGGTTCTATGAAACTATATAACACACCTGGTCAATGTTTTGTGGAAGAACCACATGTTTGCAGAAACAATAAGGGTGCCAGAAGAGGCTATAAAATAGAAGTAACCTCATCTATTTTAATGTATGAAATAAAATTTCAAGGGTGAACTTTCCAAAGGGGGGAATAATTCAATGACCAAAACATTTTTAAATGAAATTTTCTTTTTAATTAAGTAAATTATTTATTAGGTAATGAGGTTATAGAAAACACATGCACTACCTTGGTAATATTAGACCATTATAAGTTATATACTTTTAGAATTAAAATATCATTAAGAAAAAAACCATTAATATTATATCTATTAAACATTTACTATTATTATTTTTATATATCAAGGGTTATAATAAATCTAATTAACAAAGATGATGTAAGTGATAACCTCATCTTATAGGATTATAACCTACAAATCCCATTTATTAGAGCTTCATAGGGATATTGCATCATATGTATTTAACCTTGACCAAGACCAATCTAATATTCCACATTTGAAGCATGAAAATTCATTTATGGGAGAATTTCAAGCATATCGAGATTATAGACCAAATCTTGTTTTCTAAACCACCCCATGAATATTTCACCATTGCACACCTTAACCTTAGGGAGTACACTTTTGTACTAAGGGGTTTTGTATCTATACCCTAATGGTATGAATTTTTATATTTTCTTTTTAATGAAATAATGATTAAATTTATAACTTTTATTATTACATCATAAATGGTTAATGAGTTTGATAAAAACCAGATTTTTATACCATGAAATAAAAAATTTATTTTTTTGGAAAAATATATATAATTTTAAATAAGATTCCCTTTTTGAATAAATTAAATAAATTTTTAAATAAATTTTATTTTAATAAAATATTATTATTAAATAATATAAATTTTAATATGAATGGAAATATAATTTAATGATGTATAATATAATCTTTATAAGGGTTAGAAAACTGTTATCATTGTAAAAACAAGCATTTTTACATAAATATGGACTATGATTTTAAAGTATATATTATATTATTTAGTGAATTATTTTGATAAAATAAATATTATTTTTGAAATCATCATGTTTAAATTAGTCAATGGTGAATTTTTCATAATTTTTGGAGACCATCGAATTTTTTGGTAAATACTAAATACAATATAAATATATGGTATGTATTAAGAAATCAAAAAAGTCAAAAAGTGATGTAATAAATACTATAGTGAGTATCCAAGACCAAAATTATGTCTACCCTTTAAAATAATTTGTTTTTGATGTTATTTTATAAATTTTATAAACCCTTGATGAATCCTCAAAAACCTATATCATATTTTAAGGTTTTAAAATTTATTCTTTATGAACATGATTCACTTCCACATCACCAAGGGAATTATTTTTATGATATATGATATTATACTTACAAAATATTTTAAACCACTCCTATTTGGTATAAACCATGGGAAAAAATAATGTAAAGGTTGTTTTTTTATTATTTTATCATATAGAGTCCAAACCCTATGTTTAGACGTTAATAAAGAATTCTCATCTCTTTTGATATAGAAACCCACATGAAATCCCATTCCACTTCACTTAAAATACACTAATAATTATTTTACTCTCCCTATCCCTATCTAAATCCATACCAATTTTTTTGAAAACTAGTAAGAAGATCCTCCAAATATTTTAAAAGCACATTCTCAATGTAAGAGACTATATCCTCTTCTTTTTATTTAAAGTACTTTCTTTGTACTAAGACATTTTGATTTAAAATTTTCCTTATTGTAATTTTTTATAACATCCATTTACTTTTCTTATTATTAACATGTAATGGTATGCCACTTTTCACCCTCATTCCCCCTTCCATATAACCATATGTACACTCATTATGCTGTAAAAATTATCCTATGATTTTCCATGTCAGCCATTTGTGTAGTGAATACGCATACCCATTTCCAATCAAGGGAATTCATATAATTTTACTAATACATTATTTATTTGGGAATACCATATAAGTTACCCATACTCTTTAATCATGAGGTTAAAATTAATGAAAGATGCTCTTATCGTGGTAGGTTATCTAAATAACACTATGTTATAATGTCTCATATTTATCTGTGACTTATGTTTATGATTGAATGTTTTATATTTTTAAAATTTTCCTATGTTTTCTTAATTTAATCATATTATATCATGATTTTATTTCCATATTTGTGATTCTCAACCCTTTTATATCACTATGATATTCCTCTTCACTAACATGTATTATATTCATCTTATTATGTATTGATTATTCCCTTACATTTCTTTATAGATCACACCTTTCTTATGTATGTACCATGGTTATCATTTTCAGTTTTAAAATATCAATGGATGTTTAGGAAATTTATTGTAGTTTTTAAATAATTTCATTATATCCCTATTTCAAGTTATTTTTTATGTTTTTGATTTTACAAATTCACCAGGACTCTCGATATTTTGGGATTTTATTATGTGTGGCCATATACAATAAGTCATGAATTAATGTGCATTAAAATATGGATTTTCATACTTATCAAAATGATTCATATTGTTTTGGCATGGATTTTTGTCTATTTTTGATTGATTTTTCTTTTTGATGTGTTTGTAGACCATCATACCCATATAATATTCCTAATTCCATGATTATTAATAGTGTATCTTATTACCAAGCTTGATTTTGATCACATGTTTTTATATGTTGGAACTATATTATCTTGATGATGTGGTATGATTTCCTTATAATCCTATACCTTGTTATGTGTGTTATGATTTTATTAAAGGTTTTTTTTGGTATTATTAATAGGTGGACCATCGCGGTATGTTTATCCCTTATAGGGGGAACATGCACGACAAGTAGTGATGGAAATGGTGGACCCAGGCATGGGGTTAGATCATGATTACCTTTTAGCTTGACTCAAACTATATTCCTTGAGGATACTGGGTAATTTATTGTAAATTTATGCCTTGTGGATACCAATGAGAATATTCACTTGATGGATTGTGGATATTTAGTGATATTTCACCATAATTGTGGCTAGTTATTGATCACTTCCAACATCTATTATCATAATTCCTTTATAGAGCCGAAATAGGTATGTTCAGGGATCGTGGTGGATTGGTTAGCACACAGAGGCTCAATATATGGTTTTTTATGCTTGTGTGAAATTTAATTTTTATTATGGAAAACAACTATTATACATGTTCAAACTTATTAAGGATACATTGGTGTTATTCTATTAGGTTTTATTACTCCTAACCTATATAGAAATTTTGATGTTCATGCACACTTTATGTATAGGGATCTATGTAAGGGAAATATAACCATGGCATATAGTTATGTTATGGATCATAGAGGTGGTGATAGGACTAGCATAGATTCTATAGGATTTACACTCTTTTACTTTATTTATATATCTACCTGAACTTATTAATCATGTTTTTATTACCACACTAGGAGCCCATTTATTTATTTTATGAAATGTGTTCCATCTAATATTACATTATGATGTCCTATTTTCCTCATTTAATAGTCTATGTTGATATATTTTATTCATAATATTCATGAAAGGATATGGCACTAAGGGTATAGTCCACCCAGTTATATAATTCCTACCCTCTCTTCTAGTTGGCTTCTTCTTGTATATGGGTAGGGATGCATGAGGTCTTTTGTCTCACTGACTAATACTCGATAATTCATCTTTGGGTGTTATGATTATGTGGGAGATAATTAGGAGGAGTGAACTGGTAAGACTATGGAAAATAATTGGGAACATTTATAGGAACCTAACATTGAATGGAAATTAGTTCCACTTGAGTATGTACAAGATCGTCTCACATTAGGACCTAGGGATTTTATCATGAAACATATTCATTAGATTATTATATCATCAAGGTGATTCACATGCACACATTTTTTGGACCCCCTTGTGTGAATCTGGATATTGTGGTATCAATGTGTTTTTATTGATTATTTATATTATGCTTTTTAATATGATAGTTCCTGTTGATTGTATACTTTCTCACCTTATGATATTTTTTACATTTTAAATTTATTTTATAATGAGTTTTCTGAGAAAAAATAATGAAGGGAAATGGTATGGTTTTTATTATATAGACATAGGATTGCACTATTTTAAATGTTTTAAAGTACTTTTATAATTTTAAATTATGGATCGACGCATTTAGATAAAAAGGGGATTTGAAAGGGATTTTAAATTAATGTTAGATTTATTTTATTGGGTTTGAAATAAAGGTTTTCAAGCTAAAAAAATTCAAAAAAAATACCCTCTAATTTGGGGAAAAGATAAATATAGGATAGTTTCTTATAACACATTAAATTTAAAAAACCTGTTTTTATATAATTTTTAAATAATAAATTATTAGAATAATTATATATGGGATTATATATTCTCTTTATTAAAATTATATTAGGTCGTATTAGATCACACCCTACATATACACTCATGTTTCGGTTTTTGTATGAAACATTCGTGTTTTATACAAGTGCCTAGGTTGGGATCTAAGATGAGTTTATTTTTTAGTTCATTGGAAGATGTTGTGGATATGGTGAGTGAACATGGTTAACCAAAATGAATTTTGTGGTACTTTTGGTTGTTGTTTTATTTTTTGGATGCTTACATACTAACCTTTCCAGATATTTTCTTATTTATATATCAGGTTTCCTTCATCCCAGGACCATTTTATATATCTATTGTGAATTTTTATCATTTATAAAATGATATATATCACTAAAATTTATTATTACTAATTTTTATGTTTATTTTTTGTTATTAAAATTTTCTCTTGTTTATTTATTTGTAACATTTTTTCATTATACATGGAATCCAAAAGTATAGACGTACCATGCTAGATTCTCAATAGTTTACACTACTTTTTAATTATCATCTATTTGGTGAAACCATTTCCATTAGCATATCATTAATCCCTATTAAATAGTTTTCAGCCCTTGGGGATTGGTAATGCCCTTTTAGACTTGTAAAGTATCGACTTTGATATCATTTCAGTGGTAGACTAGTATGATTACTTATAAAATAATATCATAGTGAGGTTCTCAAAACTGATAGTTTCTTGAAGCACCCTCATACTATTTGGGGAGTCATTTAGTATAAATATAGGACTATAGGACTCATGAGGTATGTCCTGAGTGGGTGCATGATCATGATAATTCATGAAAAAACATTTACTTATTTGGGTAACTAGGGTTTTAATCTTGAATTAGATTTCATTCTTGACTATCATGTTAATATTTTAACCCCCATTGAGGTATACTAGATATATTAGAGGTTCTTTCTATGTAATGGGGTCAATTATTAAAGGATTTAGAGTTTCATGGTAAGATCATATGGTCTAGAAATCAATGTTAAACCCCTGAATATAGTATTTAAACATTTAAGAGGTTTTCACATGGTTGGTTCATGGTTGGACAAACTATACCATTTTCTACACCCTTTTTAATTTTTTTATCCTATTTTTATTTCAAATTCCTCCTAAAGTGGTTTTTTCATATTCGAGATAGATTAAAGAGAGTATTTATAAGGTTTTAATGGATTTGGAGTGGATTTTGGGTTTTATTATTGGTGTTGTATTTTTTTATGCATGTCATCTTAAATTATATTTTTATATAAAAATGGAACATTTGTGAAATTTTTTGATTTTGAAAACATTTTTTGTTTATTATTTGAAATAAAAATTTTAGGTTATGGTTGGTTTTGAAAACCAGGTGTTATGGTTTATTTGTAAATGATTTTTGAATTCCATGATATGTTTTTTAAAATGTTTGAGTTATTTATGGAATTCAAGAAACATTTTGAACTATTTTAAAAGGTGGTAATTTTTTTAAAAGGATGGTTTATTTAAAAAAATTAAAATGGAGGTGAATTTCATTAAAAAAATATAATGATATTTATGGGGTATTTTAAAATAAAGGGTAAATATATATAGTTTGAGTAGGCTTCATATTTTAAAAAAGTTGATGGATCCCAAATCTAGTGTAATTATTTGATATTTTTTTGTAATGATGTTGTGATTTATATATTTTGAAATGGATTTTCTATAACATTCTAAATGAAGTAGAATGTTTTCAATGTGTGTATGGTTTTTGTAAAATGAGTTTCTATATTTTATTAAAAAAATTGATTTAATATAAATGAATTTTATTAGTGTTATATGATTTTAAAAATTGGTTATTTAGATTAAATCCATTCATTTTAATGGTATTTTTAAGTTTGGGGATGTAAGTTAAGGATGTTTTAGATCAATTATTTTTTATACCTATTAGAAAGGTTCTACTAAATTATAGAAAGAATAATTAAGGAAGATCCTTAGGGTGATTCCTAATGATGTTTTGGTGTGAATATTCTAGTTTTTGAGTCTACATAAACTCTGAATATATTGGTAGATAAATAAAAATTAATGTTATTTCCTCTTGATCTACTCAATAATGAATATTGAATATCATTTCCTATGAGAGGTATTCACCCAAACCTCATACCATTTGTGTTTAATTTTCCATGATATTATATTTGAAAGTTTTTAAGAGGGGGTATCAAATGTAACTAGGAATCTAGTGATCATATATTTTGGTATTTATTTTTTATGATTTTAAAGAAATTTTGATTCTTAGATAATTATTGATTAATGAGTTCTTGGATTTTTCCTCCATACTTATTTGAAGTGGTGTTGATTATTTCGACTTTCACTCCTATCTCAATGTTTACTTATGCATCTTGATGTTTATATGTTATGTTGTCCATGTGATGAGACTCTAATTATGATGAGTCACTCATGGGATTCTTTGGATACATTCTTGGGTAACTGGGATGACTATTATAGTAGTCTAAATTGTGATATGGATTGTATTGAGTTCAAGATTATGACCCTATTTGGGTTTCTATTATGTTCTCTATTAAAATCACTTATATAATCCTAAGACCATAATATTTTCCTTTATATACACAACTTTGGGATAGATATCATGTTGTTTCTTATTGAGGGATTCTTTGGGAATGATGGATAACTTCTGTTCCTTTTTTATGTATTTTTTAAGCATAGTTGACCTTATTTTAGGGATATTTGGATATTCATTTAGGTGGTAATCTCTTTTTTGTATTTTTGAACCATTTAATGGATTATTGTTTGTGGTTAATATAGTATTATTATTTCTATTATTTTAATTTTAGGAATAATGAAGGTAATGGTGATATCCTTTTTTTAAGGGTGTTTATTTGTTGTCTCATGATTTCATATGAATTATAAATAGTGTAGAGAACTATGTAATGGGATTTGTATCATTTTATAATGGACTAGATAATTTTTGGGGATGTTTTATGATGTTCATGATTAGATTTGTTGAATTTAGGAAGATGCGTTGTTCTCTAGTGCTCTTTACTCAATATACCTCCTTACTTTTTCCCTGGCCCTTTTGCCTCTAATATTCAGTGTTGAGGTTTTGTTTCATATTTTATATACATTTTATCATGATTTTATAGGGGTTAAAATTGGAATGTTGGGAGTATTATGACACCCCAATGTCTTTATGGTATATAATATAGTATATTTAGTATTATATTGAAATTTATGAGAGCTTCTAATAATTGTGATATTTTTAGTGTTTTTATAGGTTTTCATTTAATCCCATTGTAATTCACACCATGATATAGGTGGTTCATTCCACAATTAGTGTTTTAAGTTATCAGTCATATTAGACTGTAGTGGGTCACCACATGATCAGGATAAGTTACACGATTATGTGACTCTAGTATAATGGTTATCATTCCACCTGACATCAGTAAAGGAGTTTCACACTGTGATGGTGGGAATCACGCTATAAAGGATTTCCCATAGGGTGTTCGCACCTTGAAGAGGTAACATCACACCATAATATGATGTGGATAGTGAGCCTAATATTTCATTCTTCTTATAGGGATGTCAGTCATAATGAAATAGGGAAGGTCATGTTGTGACATGTCATTCCCAATTTTAATTTTTTTTATTTCTTAGTTTTACCACCATTCAATTTTAATGAGGTTATCATTTTTATCCCCCCCCCTCCATAATTTGGATAATTTGTATAAGATCTTAGGGGATCTCCTCCTTTTAACCTTGTATTTCTTATCCTCCTTAATCTATTTCAAGTAGTTCTTCAATGTATAGTCTGGTCTTTCTCTTTACTACTCTTATTATCATATCCCTTTCTATATTTCTCTCTATTTTATTCTCCCATTAAAATTAATGACTATACAGGTGGTATATAGGGTTTTAGATGAGTCTAATCATTAGGATTTTTGGATAATATTGGCATTTATCTCACTCGTTTTGGCTTCCTCTATTTCTATAGAGTGGTTCCACTTGGATGAGTTAAGTGTTTTTTTTCAAATACTCTATATGATAATTTCATGATATTCTTTAGTTTATAAATTCATTTTTAATAGATATGTATAAATGTATGATACCCTATAAGGGTTTATAAAATATTTGCATGGTTCTCTATAATTTTAATAGTTTATCTTTTAATGTTTTTATAACAAATGGTATGAATTCCAAGGGTTTGTAAAAATTCCTCTAAGGCTCTTTTAAAATGGTTTGGATGATAAATGAACTTTTTTAGCCCTGTTTTAATTTCTAAAGGAATACATGACCCATATCCAAAAAATAATTTAATACTAAAAAATATTTATCTTCAATTGACCCATAAGGGATGAAAGCTTTGTTTTTTAAGATAGGATCATTGTATCATTTTCAATGGATATTCTTAATTTAGTTCCCATTTTGGACATAAAGGCTCCATTAAAACTTTATAAAATGTGTTTATTGATAACCATAACACTGTAATTGTGAGCCTGCTTTATTTTATTTTTGTATAAATATTTTCCACTTTATATAATGTGAATTGAATTCATATTGTTGATTCTTATAAAAGTGATTTGGGTTGATTCGTGTGAGGGTATTGGAGGTGAGTTGAACTTTATTCCTTATGCATCATGATATATGTGATGATTATTTTGATTTCATGACTTCACATCTTTACCTTGACATGTCATGAAAACCTAGTGAACTATGTGAGAGATTTGGTATATATCATACCAAATTCATTTGATATTTTTCTAATGACTCCTAGTGTAGGTTGGATTCTTATTAGGTATGGGGGAATTATTATACAATGGGAGTTAATCGAATGGATTTCCCTAATTAGAACATGGGATATGTTCATATGCAGTTCCTTGATTATACAATGGGAGAAAGTTAGATTGAGTGCCCTAATTATACTACATGATCTAACAGGTAAGGGTACCTCTAATTAGACTTTGTTAGAAAATTGAGAGGTGTTTATAGGTTAGACTATCGAAAATAAATGAGAACATTCACCTCATGGAACACAACATAGAATACCCATTAGTTATAGATTCCTATGAATGATACCGACTCACATCATGTCCTAGATTGTTTCCCATGAAACTTATTTTTTCTATTATAAAATTATCTAGGGGATTATCATTGCGTACTTTATTCGAATATCCTTGGGAACATCCTGATTTTGTGGAGTATTTTTATATTTATTATCTATTTCTATTATTCTTTTAAATATGGTGTTTCTCATTGATTATATACCTTATACTTTTGTGGTATAATTTAATTTCCAATTTGATTAGAAAATAAGTTCTGTGATATGTTTTGAAAGAAAAAAAAAAGAGGTGTAGTTTTGATTACATAAACATGGATGTACTACCTTTTTAAATGTTTTAATGTGTTTTCCCATTTTAAATCGTGGATTCCACCACTTGGGATAAAAAAAATTTGAGATATGTTTTAATATAAATATTGATTAATCTTCATTTGTTTGAAATGTCATTTTTCAATCTATAAAGAGTTTTATTTTTAAAAAAGGTTTTAACTTTTGATTTGGGATTGGATAAATGTATGATACTTTTTGTAACACATTACAATTGAAAACCCTTATTTTATGAATGATTTTCAAAGTAAAATTTATAAAAATTTTGATATAATGGATTATATAGACTCTTTAGTGACATCTTACTAGGTCTTTTTATATATCACCCTATATACAGACTCATTTGTTTCTATGTGTGTGTCTATGTATGTGTGTATATAGGCAACATATTTTATATAGGTTATTAGGTTGTGATCAAAAATTAGTTATTATTTTTCTACCCATTTTTATATGTTGTGGATATGAAAATTGAATGCGGGTCACATGGAGACAATTTTTGGTACATTGGTTTGTTATTTTATTTTTTGTATACATATGTATCATCCAGTTCACCAAGTTAATTATTTATGATTTAGGTTTCCTTTATTTTGGGACTGTGTTGTATATTTATTATATATTTTTATCATTTTTTAAATGAGTTTCATCACATAATTTTATTATGACTTCTTTTGATGTTTTTTATTTTTTATTCCTTTTTTGGGATGTTTATTTTATTGTATCGTTTTATTTATTATGTAAGGAATCCCAATCAATATCTAAACCATGTTTGATTAAAAATAGTTTATACTACATTATTATTTTCATTTATTGGGTGAAACTATTCCCAAGAGTGTGTCCTTGATTCCTAGGAAATAGTTTAAATCCCTTGGGGAATGGGAACACTCATTGGGAATTGTTGTTGATTAGTCCAGATATTGATTCATAGGATGACCAAGATGATTCATTATAGTGATAATTATTATCTAATATAAAGATAAATTTATTTATTATTCATGAAATTTGTTTTAAAAACATCTCTCAAGAATATCTCTAGAACCATGTTTTAGGATAATTAAATTAGTATATTGATGAATTTTTTTCAGTAATAGATTGATTTTGATATAAGGTGGAGTTCATGAATAAAAATAATAATGATGCTTATATAAATTTTAACATGAAAAAACAATGAATTTAATTTAATTAAGTATAATGAGGTTATAATTAATGAAAAAAATATTTCCTTAAATGAACTTACTCAATCTCTAATGACCTACCTCCTCTATGGTGGTTGACTCCTTTAGTAAATAATAATTGAATTCAAGGGTTTGGGCTAAAAATCTATACTAATATATATATATATGGGATGAAATTTAAAGGGAGATAATTTATTAATTTTCTATTATTTAATTTTAAAATATTGAAAAAAAACTATTAATCTCTTAGTCCCTCTCTCCCCCTA
The DNA here is from genome assembly GCA_963277665.1 of Viscum album. Lineage (NCBI taxonomy): Eukaryota > Viridiplantae > Streptophyta > Magnoliopsida > Santalales > Viscaceae > Viscum > Viscum album. The sequence continues at coordinate 1,386,052,812 of OY728125.1, read as the reverse complement.
TCCATATTTATATACATGTATATATATATCATATTTTAGGTTTTTTGAAATAAATATATCATTCTTAAATTTTTATCTCATTGTGAAAACCATGAAGGTAGAGGGTGATCTCCAAAGACTGAGTAGTAGCATCCTGAAATGGTGTAATTCATTGATTCTAAACAAATCATTCTTATTTTATTTTCATTATTATTCATTCATGAAAAATAGAAAAAAAAAATATTAACGAACACTACTTTATATTTATAACATGATTTTAATGCCATGATTCCATAGATACAATAATTAATATGATCTAACATAAAGTTCTATATATATTATAGAGATGTTATTTTAAATCAATTTTCATTTAAAAATATTAAATTATTGGTTGATAAAATCATGAAGTCTTAAATATATTTAATCAAATATATAATTGATAAAAAATTTATGAAATCAATAATTTAATGATATAAGATACATATTGAATGATATCTTATGTGTGTCTGTGTGTATGTTCCTTAAATTAAAAATTCTATCTTAATGTTAGGGGGTATGATGTTTGATTCATGTTTAATAAAATATATTTTATTAATATATATAGATATATGAAGATGATAAAATATAAAATAAATTAGGGTTATAAAATTTAACAGTTTATGTCATAGAAAAAGGAAGGCAATGACAAAGGTGGTAGGATGATAGTGGGATGAAGGTGAGATATGGATCTTACAATAATTGATTGAAAAATGAAAACAATAGTGTGTAGTCCTATATGTTTGAAATGGTAATTGAACAATTACATGTGGATGCTTTGGGATTGGATAATCTACATGATTGGTTGGCCATGGAGGAGGGAATCATGGTTGATATAAGTCACATAAAAATGAGATTTCAAATTGATAAATCTTGTAGATTAGATCTTTAATAGGGGCCCTATATAGAGTCATTATTAGGGATATACATGTGGGATTTTAGGAGGCTCACATATACTCCTAAAAATTTTTTATTCTTTATTTTACCTATTTGGAATAAAAAATCATCATTTGGCCATTTTAATATAGATTAAAATTTCAATTTTTTATGTTTTCATTCAAATCAGCTTATGTGATCAGGTTTGAATACCATAATATAAAATTTTGATGGTAAATATATAATGAGGATATAATATTATCATTCTATTGATATGGAATTTTCATAGAGATGTTGTGGAACACTTTTGAATGAAAAAGTGAACCATTTGGAATGATGGCATGAACATTATGTGATAACATTGTGGTTTTATCTTGATGATGATATAGAAATATTTGAATTATAATTTTATCAAACTATGATCCATTCATATGGAATATTTTATGAGGTGTTAAATTTTTTGAGGATGGTACACTTGGATAAATAATCAATTTTCACCCATTTCTCTCAGTTTAGGGTTGACTAGTTATAGTGGTTATATTCAAGCATGAGACTAATTATACCTTTTGGATGATTCATGAAATATAAGAAATTATATGATAAGTAAAATTACATTATTATGTTTTATTATTGTATAATGAATCATTACTTAATTTTTTATTGATGATTTAAAAGAGAAATCATTATGGATATGGCATGTTACAAGACTACTCCCCATACATGTTTTGGGTGACTTCCAATATCTATTGTTGGGTAGACTAATTACTAGATTGTTATGACTTGTTACTCATCCCTCGTTAATTATGTATCATGTGGGATAAAATTTATGAATTTTATTATTCAGAAAGCCTCTTGTTGGACACTTTATTCTTGGGTCCTTTTATAGTGATATTATGAGGTGTTATGTGTGTATGTGTGAATTTCTATTTTGCATGTGTTATTTTTATGGGATATCGGTAGTATAAATAAGAAGTGAAATTATTTGTAAATGTCAATCATTATAATGACCCATTTCATTTCAAGTTATAATATTAATTTTAATTTTGGTTATTTTCTCATTAGATTAACAAATTCAGATTTTAAAATTCCTTGAAAATGAATAGGAAGGGAAGATGGAGGAAAATGAATATTGATTTGGTTCTATATTGGAATCAGGTGCCAAGTGGAATAGTGACGAATACCCAATGGTATTTAGTATGGATTTAAAATTTCTTTATCCTAGTTAATGGTTACTGGATGGCCTTTTGATGGGTACTCAGTATCCATCGAGTGTCCAATGTTCCCTAAATATATACCTAGTGGTTATAAGACTTGTTTTTTAAATAAGAAGAAAATAATCATTTTTTATGAATCCAAATCACTTATTAATCATTTCACTTAGGATGGTGAATGATATTTTTCATGAAGATCGAATTTAAGGCTCTCATTTTTCCTCTATTCATCCCTAAGTGAAATATAAATTTGATATTTACCTAAATCACTCAATAAGGGGTTTAAGGAATTTTTTTAGAAATGATAAGGTAGGGTATCATTCAATTCTATTGATTTTTATATTCACTCAAGGAGAAAAGTTAATTATGAAATTTCTTCTCACTTAGGATTCTTGAATGAGTCATGTGATGTCGTATTCTCTTCCTCTAGTTCCTAGTTTATGTTTAATTAGTTTATATGGTAGGTTACCCCTACTATATCAGACATTATTGTATTGGATATCATAGTATTGGTTGGGATAGAGAAAAAAATAACTAAATTTTTTTCTATAAAATATTTCTAAAAGTGTTTCCTTTTCGAATTAAAAAATAATTAATAGTTTTTATAAAATTCTATATTGAGTATTATGAATTTATATACTTCTTTTAAATATTTTTTATAATTTATTGATATGAAATTCATGTTTAGATGCTTCCATATATGATATTGGATATATAGATTCTTGGAATTATTGTATATTTCATATACAGTACAACAAGTTTTGAAATTGTAGGTTATGAATTTACACATATGGGTACACACACACACACACACACACACATATATATATATATATATATGATTCTATTCCTTACTCTTGGAATATGGTCCTCATAAGTGAGGATGGATATGTATATGTATATATATATATATATATATATTTATGTACACATTCTTTCTTATAAGGCTATGGGTGTTCTAAAATAAAATGGATATATATATATATATATCATTATATGTGGTTATTTCTCTCTTATAGAGGATGTTCATATTTCCCCAGATTAAATTTTGACTATAGATCAAAGTAGGTAAAACCAATTTCCAATATACCATTGTGAGAACATGTAAATCATCATTATTGGTATACCAGTTTTTATTATTTTAGTACTCTATAATAAATTATTTATTACATTTTTTCTTACCTTTGGTATATTTTTAAAATATACAAAAAATCATATGACTGATGGGTAGGGGTTGGTTGGTGACCCCCAATATGTCATGATGTACTCATAGCCTATGCATTCCCTATTGTATATGATTTTTGACTTTGATGTTATTGATCTGGGTAAGTGAAACGCACCCATGAATGAGTGTTAATAAAAATATGATCTAGGATTTTGTGATTTTTTTTCATCGGGTGATGATCATCATGTATGGAAAATAAAATGGTCTTTTTTTTGTTTTTTTCTTGATATATTTTTATGGGGTGTCTACTGCATTTATCTTATGTTAGTTTTATAGTCTTTTTGGACCTTATATTTATATACATATATTGGCTATGTATGATTTAGACTATTTCTCTCTTTAAGCCTGTGTACATATAATTTTTTGATTTTATTATTATATGGTTATGAAAATTACCCATAGTGGAAAAGTTATTGAAGTTTAGAATGTTTGATATAAGGACATATCTTGTCATTTTTTTGGCAAAACCTATAATGAAATATATTAACTAACTCAAAATAGATAAATTCACTTCTAATTATACCACATTGTATCCCTAATCATTTTCACCTCTATCTATAAATCAAGAATCACACTTGAGGTAAATTAGAGACTCAAGTCAAACCCTCAATATCAACATTGGGATATTATAAAATTCTATTATAACCTATCATGGGTAGTTAGATTTAGGAATAACTAGAAAATAATATCATCATGACTCAAGAAGTATCTTCATAAATATGTCTAGATATCATAATTATAGAGGTTTATTAAGTTAATTTTTCATATATATATACCATTTTAGCTTCAATCATGTTGACTATGAACTTATGGTTAGGTACATGTAGGAAAACATGTCATTGTTTACATGCATGAATTTTTTAGTATATTATTAACTCCATTTATAAGATTGTTTTAATTGAAATTAAATAATAATACATAATGAATTTATATTATTTATTTTTTTTACAACTATAATTATATAAATATTCAAGTGATATACACATTATTCTAGTTGATCTGATATTTTTCCTTTTTCTAGAAAAATGTTTTTTATAAAAACCTTTTTATATGATTAATGTATTATAAGGACATGCTAAATTTAATAAACGATATAGGGGGGGATTTTCATTTATATATTATGTTCAATAAAAAATTGATTAAATGATTTATCCCTAGATAAAGTTTCTAATTTAAAATATCTACTTAAATGTAGATTATATTGCATTTTTGACCACTTATAGGAATACGTAATGGGGTTGATGAGCATGATTCTCTAGATAAGCCTTCCAATTATCATCAAATACAAGAATGTGTTATCATGATAATTTAGGTAATATATTAGGAATTACCTTAGTGGGAGGCTAATGGACCTCTAGTTTTATTATCCCTAGACTATTTGGGGTTATATCTCACTACATGATGTAGAGATACTGATCTAATAAATCCATCACATCATCAAGATAATTAAGAACCGTGTGCAGGACAGGGTTTTATTAGACACCATTATTTATAATGTGAATACCATACATTATTTGGAAGTTATGATTAAATCCATAAATAATACAGGATTGTCCAAGAAATTATTTCTAGAGATCTTATTTGAGTATTTTTATCATGATACCCTTCATTGGTTAATGTCTCAAAAATTTAATGAACTAGAGGAGTAGACTATAAACTTGATTTAATATGCTTTCGTGTTTATAAATTTTCTCTATTTCAAAACCTACATAAGTATGAATGATGAATTAATGGAATGATGTTTTGAAATTGTGGTGAAATAATTATTTAAAATGAAGGTAATGATAATAAATATTTCTACATTATCAACGGTTATAAAGAATGTTGGGTTGGCTAAGATGGGATATAAGGTAAGTTAGTGCGATGATGGATTACCTTTTAGTCAATGCATTAGTTGGGGATTATCTAGTAGATAGAAGTGGTTTATGAAATAAATGAGAGAGTGCACATATACAATTCAACTAACGTGTAAGTGTGTATCTACCATATAGTTCTAGGATATCTCATATTTAATACATGTGGCTGATTAACACATAATTGACCCAATTATCACTTTAAGGAAAATCAGTTCCTTTTTCAGTTTTAGTATAGTCACATCCAAAAAATATATCAGGATACTCATTTAGAGATTGTTTATAGGGACCTAAACATACTTAGATGACTCATGTTAATCCTAGTTGGAATGTGATTGGGGGAAGTAAACCTCACATGCATAGTCCTAATTAGGGAAAACAATGGTGTGGTCAAAGTCAATAATTAGTATAACTTCCTTTTGGGAAAGTATTTTATAAATCAGGTCATCAAAATTTTATAGGTTGGGTATTTATAGATAATTAGTCTATATTTTATTTTAGGTAAGGTCCTTCTACTATTAAAAGTACTATTATAGTATTATCTACTCTCTCTTGATATTTTTTTATAGGGGATTATAATTTATTTATCTCTGAGAAAATGATATCTCTTTTAAGATTAAAGGTAGAAGATTCCCTAAAGATTATGTGTGATGATACACCATTTTTAAAATTACTAATTAAGTGTAATAAATTTCACTATTTTATAATTATTATAGGAACATATAATTTTTTTAGACTAATCCACTCTTAATATGATGAAATTTAAAGCCTCATTAGATATAGAGTTGGTAATTTTGTTCAAAACCTATATTTTCTACTATCAAAGGTGGGTTCCTTTCTCTTATCTATTTGGTATTCAATATATAATTATTATATAATTATAATTATTAACAAATTTACCTTTACTATATTGAGAATATATTTAAATAATCACCTCTCAAATATTTATTTTGATGATTGGGTAAATTGTAGAAGATAAAACAAGAGAATTACCTACTATAGTGGGTCTCATTACTAATATATTTCTTGAGGATTTTTAGGATTTCCCCATATATCAGATAGAGATTTATTAATTGAGTTATTGACTAGAATGGAGTTGATCTCTATTATAACTTATTATATATACTTTATAGTCTTGATATAATTGATGATTTATCTTAAATATCTTGTGGTTAAGAATTTAATTAGACCTGTCACATCTCTCTTGGGTGCTCCTATCCATTTCACCAAGAAAGGAAATGGGTGTATCTGATTACACATGGTCCATCAAAAGTTAAATTAGGTTATAAGTATTATTATCTATCTATTTACTTTGATTGATTATTTATTTCATCAATTTAAAGGGGATGCATGTTTTTTTTAAATGGATTACAATCAAGAATCTATTAAATATAAGTGAGACCAAAGGACATTACAAATAAGGTTTTATAATTTCATTATGGTCACCCTAAGCTTATGTTCATTCCTTTTGGATTAATTAATTCACTTGTTATCTTCATTTCCATAATGAATGAAAATTTTTATTAATTTTTTACTCTTTTATGGTGGTCTTAGTATAGGATATCCTTTTATACTCTAAATCTCAAGATGTTCTTGGAAAAAATCAAGTTATATTGGGGAAATTACATGAGCACTTACATTGGGATAATATTATAAAGTTTTACTTCTATATTAGAGAAGTTAAATTCCTTATTCATGTAATATCAAAAGCAATGATGTATAGTGGATCCAAAAAAATATAGGTAGTGATACATTCGAAATTTCCTAAGAATATTTATAAGTTTCAGAGTTTCTTTAGATTTTTTTAATACTATTTTAACTCTATTCATGTAATTATGTTAATATATGCTTCTATAAACAATTTATTTAAGAAAGGAGAAAATTTAATTTGTTCAAACCAATGTAAGTAATATTTTAAAGAACTAGAAAAGAGGATTATTATGAATCCTATAATGATATTTCTAGAAATATATGATGGGTTTGATGTTAATTATGATGCAACTTCAATGGTTATTAGTTGTATGTATATATTGGATCATCATGTGGAATATTTTGGATCTTTGAAACATCAAACTCATAAAATTAACTATAAAACCTAGGACATAAGGATAGTTATTTGGATGGATACCATTTAATACTAGAGGAATAATCTATTCAAAGAATAATATATGGTACAAACTGATCATAAGACCCTTAAAACATCATTTATTAATGAATTAAAAATTTAATGAAATGTAAATGGGTTAAATATATATAATTATTTAATTTTAAGCTTCTCTATGCACCTGGAAAGGTAACTATGGTAGACAATTCCCTTAGTAGTAAATATCATACTTAGAATGTGTAGGAAGTAAATAAGGAATAAAGGTTTATTTATTATCTATAAAATATTATGATATATTCCTTTTAGGATCATAATATGATATAATTGTATCATATTTAATTTTCATTATTGGTTTTGGAGTGTGAAAATGACTCTTAAATATTTGATCATGAATATAATTTCATTCATGTGAGACACAATGTTATGCAGATCCTTAAGGGATGATCTAGAGATCATAATTCATTACTTTATATCCATGGAAGGGTTGTACTTTTTATTATATGATGTATGAAGAAATAAAGGGATATAATTTTATTATATGGGTTATTTAGCTAAGTATATAAAAAATATATCATGATATTTATAGGTGTGTCTGAGTATGAAGTGGGAGATAGCTACGTTCATATTCTACTGTCTCAATTTCCAACAAATGAATCCAGAATAATAACAACTAATAAATGAATTTTAAACACACCCAATACTAATATGTAAATAGGAATAAATCACAAGGTCTTTTTTGTCCAGCTTTCCATGACCCCCAAGAGTTTAAGATATGTTTGGTTGATTTTTTATCACCTCACTAAGATAAATCATATCTTTTCTATTAAGTAATCGATATCTATATTTGATTTGGGGAAATTATATTTATTGGATATAGTAAAGATTCATGGTGTGATAGTGAAAATTATTCCTAATCAAAACACTAGGATTAATTCTATATTTTTTAAAGGTTTGTAAGGAGCTTATTGAATCTAGGTGAAATTAGGTAATACTTACATCTTGTAGATAAATAAGAAGTTAGAGTAGTTTATTAGCATAATGGTAGATATGAATCAAAATTATTTCCTTAATTTTGGTGGTGATTGAGGAGGACATATATCATTATTATAGTTTTATTGTAATAATACCCATTAGTTTTTCATCTAGGTAGATCCTTTTTAAGGTCACTATGAACTTCCTTTTTTCCTCCAATGTGTTATAAAAAGATTGGTGAATCATCCTTGATTAGACTTATCATAGTAAAAAAGAAAACAAAACATGAAAATTTGATCTATAAATAGTTCATCATTGCCTATATATACAATAAATATTATTTTGATCATGGGTTATGGCCTCTGTAATTCCATGATAGTGATTGTATATTTCACAAATTTTCTCTATGATTTGGTTAATTAAGAATGGGGAATTAAGGTAAACCAACTCTTTTACTGATTAAACCATAAGAAACCATAGATAATAATAGATAATTATAATATAGTTTTGAATTTCATTCTAATTTTAGTCCCTTGAAAAAATTATTTCATGTGTCTCAACAAAGGTGATATGTACCTGATCCAAGGCATGTTATTCAATTTGATGATATTGAATTAAAATATAATGGTTTCTATGTGGATTAAATGGTTTTTATAATTGAATGGAGTTAGAAGATATTTTATGGAAAGGTTGTTCCATTGGTATGGGTTTGATGATGATATGGGAAACTCCAAGATGATACTTGAGAATGGGAGATTAAATTCAAATATTAATAGCTATAATTATTCATTCTAAAAGATCATTGATGCTTTTTGAGTATGATAATCGCAATGGTGAAATGTTTGTAATGACACATGTCATTTCAGTTTAGTATTTAAACATTATTTTGGTTTAGTTTCTCCTTAAACTAATGAATCTATAGTTTAAAATGGTTTAAAAATAATTGGAAGGGAATATAGAGGAAAAGTAATCTAGATTTAGTAATGAAGTAGAACCGAGTACCCAGTTGAATAGTAACGCATACCTAGTGGAATGTAGTTTATATTTTAAATACTTATCACCTAAATAGAGAGTACCTAATGGCTATTCAATAGGTACCTTATGAACACTGAGTTCTCATTGTTCCCTCATCGGGTACCTAATAGGTACAAAATGGGTTTACTAAATTAGGGGAAATTGGTCCGTTTATTTTTATCCAAGTATCATGTTAATAATTTTACTCAATTTTTTTATCATTAAAATAATATTTATATCCCTACTAATTATCTCTTCCTTCATATATTATTCTATAAGTAAATATACATTTAGTTTTGATATGGGTTAATCGATAAGGTACTGTATCGTTCTTCTTTTAGTGTGGTTGCAGTAAAATTCCCACTTTTATCATAATTTCTTCTTTCGCTCAAGGAAACATGTTAAATCCCTAATTTTCTATTACATGTGTTTTAAATGATTTTATATGTGATATTGGATATGTATATCCTTGGAATAATTGTATATTTCATGTTTAGGTGCCATATATTTTTATAATAGAGTTTAATATCACATACTTATACACTATATATACATATTTGTTTTTTTTTTGTATGTTTATATAAACGATCTTATTTATTCCAATGAGAAGAGTGACCTCTTAACTGAGGATGATATGTATATTTATTTGTATATAGATATATGTATATATACATTCCTTCATATAAAAATAGGGGCCTCATATATGATAATGGATATATATATATATACACACACATAAACATATATCACTATTTCATTATTATATCCCTCCGATAAATAATGTTCAGATTCCATTAATGTGGATTTTGAGAATGGATCAAAGTAGGAAAATTTAGTTTCTAGTGTGGATTTGTGAGAACATAGAGATCAACATATAAGGTAAGCTAGTTCATTTTATTTAAAATCTCTATAATTCACTATTTTCTATTATATTTTTCTACGTCCATTTAATATGTTACTAGAACACACACATGATTCTATAAAAAATGGGAAAGAGTTGGGTGGTAACCCCCTGTTGAGTATAATGTACTCATACCCTACACTTTTCTTTTTAAGGATATATGTAGTCTATGTTTTTTATGATCTATATATGGTAAAGGTACCAATGTATGTGAGTTGAAGGAAATGGGATCAAGGAGTCACTGTTCTTTTTTATATTGGTATATAGTCAATATGTATAAGTACAAACATTGGATATATTTTTTTAAAGGTTGGGACCAAAGACTCATTTATAATTAAAGCAAAGCAAAGACCTCTTTAAACTGGGTAGATGGAGACCCATTACATATCCCGAAGGCCCAGTGGGAATTTATCCCATTACATGGCCCATAGGCCCAAATTTTTGGCCCAAGGCCCATTCTGTGAATTGTACTGCTACAGTACCCACTGCTGCTACAGTACCCTACCGCCGCTATAGTGCCCGCCCTTGCTATAGTTCCGCCGCTACATTGGATATTATTTATGTTTTTATGTAAATTCATGGGATATATCATACTTTTATCTATTTGCGGTTTTATCTTAATTTTAGACCACCTATATAAATGGGATTTTTTTTGTTTGGGATTATTGTTTCCAATGAATCTATATACATATTGACTATTTCTTATATTTTTACACATGTATGATAGTTTACCCTGGTGAATAGGTTATCGAATTTTCAAAATTATGACTTAAGAATATTCTATGAAAGTTTTATGATAGAAAATATTTTCTATAGATTAATTATAAAAGATAAATATTCATTTCACACTATACCATAACTCATCCCTCTGTATTTTTTTCTGCCACATACAATTATGGGGCATGCTTGGGATATTTTAGAGAATCAAGTGGGGATTTTAGGATCACTATCAATTCAAAAAATTATGATGGATTTGGAATACTTGTTTTATTTACACATATTAAAATATTTATAATTATATATTAATTTATATGGGAGTTAACTTATTACCTAGTAGAGTCATATTGATTAGTTTTTATCGACCCTTTTTTCATACTTACACATCTTCTGACTCGTGTTCATGCAAATTAGTAGGAGCATATTGGATGTAAATTATCAAGATGGTTACTTAGTGGTGGAAGGATTTATGTTTATGTTTAAGAGATCACATTGTATTAAAATTAATGATATTTATATTATATTTTTTATTTGGGATGGGATACTGCTTTGGGGGTTTATGGGTAATTTATGAAATAGTTGGATGTATTACTTGATACATTAGGGATGTGACCTTCTGTTTAGTATCAAAAAAAATTCTTTTTGATGTATTTCCTCTCATTGTGTGTGTGGATACTTCAGAACTAGTTTTTAGACCATGGAATAGTCAATGTGGACTTAGGGAGATCTCATACTGATTGGTTGGGTGGTGTCATGATCCATATATCATGATATATGATTACCTTTATTGTGGAAAGAGTTATAGTCATATCACTATATTTGATATAGTTATTTAAAAAAACATTATAAGACTAAAATAAATAATTCATAATATTTTATGAATTATAAAATAATGAAAATCGAAAATATTTATACATGTATCTATTAAATATTTATATTAATGCATTAATTTTATGATAATATATACTAATTTCACTATTAATATAAATGGATCATATGATGAATACTTCATTATAAATATTTGAATTATTGATTTATTTATTTAATAACCAATTTAAATATTGATGTACATAAATCTATTATATTATGAATATTTTTTTATATCAATTTTAAATTTTTGAATACATATTAGGAATATTAACCTAGGAAATTAATAATTTTCATGCGAGTTATAGTATAAGATTTAATTTAAGGATACCCAAAATTAGTGATTTGTATGGTATAATTCAATATGGAGATTTATTATACCTATTTAACATATTATGAATTTAAATTATATTTTAATTAAGACCCCTATAGTGTAATTATCTATGGATGGTGTAAAATTAGGTTGTTGTTCTAAAAATATGGGGGTTGTGACTAAAAAAAGAAAATAAGGGATGGATTCTAATCAAACCAAACATGCTCTTGTGTAAGATTAAAATTTTATAATATTTTAATTATTTACATGAATATTTTTTATATACCTTATGCGTGAGAGGTATATAAGTATATATTAAATATAATAATTTATTTTTTTCATAGCAGTTGAGTAAAAAATACAATATTATTTATAAGTTATAAAAATAATTAAAACATGTTAATTTATTTAAATGCATGATATGCCCAAATTATTAGAATCATACATTTGTATAGGGAGTACAGGATTTAGATATAAGATTTGGCGATATTTTTAAAAGACTAAAAACACTATATTTTAAAATCTTTCTAATTTAAACGCATGAAAAGACCTCAATCATTATGTATGGGTGATATGAAAATTTAAGTGTGCATGAATTAAATTTTCAAGTATTATAAGTTTTGGTTATTATTAAAAGTTACATAACCATTTAGGGTTTTAAGATTTGATACAACTTAGTCATATTACCTTAAATGTTAGATACCTAGTGGAATGAGTTAGGATTCTTTTTTAGATAAATCTAGTATGTTTTTATCGAAAAACTATTCAAAATTTATATATGGTATAATAAAAATTATTATTTACATAAATAGTTATATAGTGGTAGAAATTATATATCTAAAATAAAGTATATGAAAATAAGGATCTTTCTTCACAAATAGATATGTTGTAAGGGGTTATAATTTTTTATGAGTATATTAAATAAATTTCATTATTCAATAATTTAATAAATATGGTATTAACTCAATAAATATATTGTGTTTTTTATTAAAATGAAACCATAAAGAAACATCATGTATAGATTCATTTTAATTTAGTATTATAGCATCAAAATGCTACACAAATATAATTACAAAAACATGAGAATGAAAAAATTAAATGTTATAGAATTTTTTTTGTAAATCATTCTCATTGGTATTAGATACTAGTTATACAAAACATATTTTTTTCAAATGTAAATAGAATAAAAATATGAAAATAATTGGTTAAGGATAAAATAGTTCTACTTATTGGAATTGGAAAAAATGTTTTTCTATTTGAGGTAGGAACATATGATATACATCTTATAAGTAAATTATTTCTAAAATTTAAAAAAAGTATTAATAAGTATTATAAATTAATAAAAAAAAATATTTTATATCATTATTATACATGAAATTATTTTTAATGCGGATTACGAATCAAATTTGTTCTATATAGAATGAGATGATAGTTCATCCCTCTATATGAGTGATTTTCATGTGTCTACCCTTTTTACATCCTCATACTTTTATAGGTATTCCCACCATGCCAATTATGGAGGAGGTGGCTTTAGAATGAGTTTTTTATATGTTTTTTTAATTAATTAGTAAAATAATACTAGGTTAAAAAAATAGAATTAATTCGAAAAAGCAACATCAGTGATGCTACCTTTGGGTTATCTTGAAAGATAGAAAGGTCAATGTCGCCTTTGCCTCTCATAGACCCGGATCGATGACATGGAAAAAGGTAGTATTGGTGATGTCTCCCCACCACCTTCTCCTCACTTATTTCATACACTCCCTCTCTAAATCCACTCCCTCTCTCTCTCGACTTTGTCCTCATTTGTGCGCAATGATTTTTTTGGCCTAAAAGGAGTTCCAAATTTTGCAAAGCATCATTTAAAGGAATTTTTTGTTATTTATTTTAAAGTTATTTATTTATTTAATTGTTTCATTTTTAGTTAGTTTTTAATATGCTATTTACTTTGTCATTTAGTTAATTAGATGTAGTTTAGAAATAATAGTTAATATAAGTAAATAAAATATTATTATTTATTTATGACTTTTGATTAAATAAATTATAATTTTTCTTAGTACTAGATTTATTATTATAATAAGATTATTATTTAGTATAAAATAATAGTTTTTTAATATTAGTGACATAATTAAGAATTAATATTAACTAGATGATGAATAAATATTAGTGACATAAAAAGTAATTCATAATTAATTAAGGATTAATTAATATTTAACTAATGATTAACTAATAAATAAATAAATAATAACAAATGATTAAATAATGATTAAATAATTAGTAAATAATAATTAATTAATGATCAATTACTAATTAACTAATAATTAATTATAAAGTAACTACTTAATATTTATTAATTAAGTAATTATTAGTGATTAATTAATTAGTGATTAAGGCATAATTAATATAGGATTAATTAATGATTAACTAATATTTAACTAATAAATTACATATGATTAAATAATTAGTAAATAATGATTAAGTAATAATTAATTAATGATTAATTATTAGTTAACTAATAATTAGCTATAAAGTAAGTATTTTATATTTATTAATTAAATAATTATTAACTAGTGATTAATGAATAATTAAGGCATAATTAATATAGGATTAACTAATGCTTAAATAATGATTATATAATAATTAACTAATGAATAACATATGATTAACTAGTGATTAAATAATGATTAACTAATATTTACTTAATGATTAACTATTAATTAGCTAATAATTAACTATAAAGTAAGTGCTTGATATCTATTAATTAAGTAATGATTAACTAGTGATTAATGAATGATTAAGGTATAATTAATAAAGGATTAACTAGTGCTTAAGTAATAATTAATTAATTAATAACTAATTAGTAACATATGATTAACTAATAATTTCTTAATGATTAACTATTAATTAACTAATAATTGGATATAAAGTAAGTACTTGATGTCTATTAATTAAGTAATGATGAGCTAGTGATTAATGAATGATTAAGGCATAATTGATATAGGATTAACTAATTATTAAATAATGATTAAAAATGATTAAATAATGAATAATATATGATCAAATAATGAAAAAATAATGATTAACTAATAATTACTTAATGATTAACTATTAATTAACTAATAATTAGTTATAAAGTAACTACTTGATATCTATTAATTAAGTAGTGATTAACTAGTGATTAATTAATGATTAAGTCATAATTAATATAGGATTAACTAATGCTTAAGTAATGATTAGATAATTACTAACTAATGAATAAAATATGATTAACTAATAATTACTTAATGATTAACTATTAATTAACTAGTATTCATCTACAATGTAACTACCTGATATCTATTAATTAAGTAATGATTCACTAGTGATTAATGAATGAGTAAGGAATAATTAATATAGGATTACCTAATGAATAACTAATTATTAGATAATGATTAACTAATGGATAATATATGATTAACTAATAAGTAAATAATGATTAACTAATAATTATCTATTAAGTAACTATTTGATATCTATTAATTAAGTAATGATTAACTAGTGATTAATGAATGATTAATGAATAATTAATATAAGATAAAATAATACTTAACTTATTATTATCTAATAACTAACTAATGAATAACATGTGATTAATTAATAATTACTTAATGATTAACTATTAATTAAATAATTAATAGTTATAAAGTAAATACTTGATATCTATTAATTAACTTTAAACTAAATACTCAAGAAATAATAATTAATGGATGTTTAACTACTAACTTAGTAATGAATAACTAATGATTGACTTATTATTAAATAATTATTAGTTATTGATTAACTTTGTATAAACATAGAATTAACGTAGGATCAAAGATCGCTAACTGGATGATTAAGAGGCTTAACTGCGCACATGATTTGTTACTCCTATGATTTTGATGACTCATACCTTATTGCATTCCTGGTTTGATACTCTCGATGGATATGTTTAAGATGATTCATAATCTCTTTATAAACCACTAAACATACCTTTAGGAATATTAAAAATTGTACTATGAAAAATTAGTACCATCTTTTAGGATATAAGAAGATGCTCTAAAATTTTGGTATAATAAAGATTATGTGGTTATCTAAGAAATTAAATCTATGTATGGATACTATAAGTGCACATGGATTAGGTAGAGATGTACCTAGGAGTAAAAATTGAAAACACTTCATTGAGATAGACTCGATTGGGAATTGGTGAACAATAAATAGCCTTACTGCACACCTAGTTTGACACTCCTTGGGGATATGCTTTAAATGATTCATATTTTCTTTATAAACCACTGAACATACCTTTAGAAAGATTAAAAATGGTACTACACAACATTAGTGTCATATTTTAGGATTTGATAATAAAGATTATGTGGTTAGCTAAGTAATAAAATCCTTATCTGGATACTACAAGTGGATGTGGCTCTGGCACAGATATACCTAGGGGTAAAACCTGAAAACACTGCATTAAGATAGACTCGATCTGGAACCGGTTTATGACAAAGGTACTTTCTACACACCTAGTTTAACACTCCTAGGGGATATGTGTTAGATGATTCATATTTTCTTTATAAACTACTGAACATACCTTTAGGAAGATTAAAAATTGTACTGCATAACATTAGTGTCATATTTTTTTATATAAGAAGATGTTCTAAAATTTTGGTATAATAAATATTGTATGGTCAATGATACATTATTATTCCTCATTTTCAATATTATTTACACTATCAAAATCTTGATCAAAAAACATTTTTCATGTAAAGAATCAGGTTTGTTTGTGTATAATACTATGGGGAGGTTATTCAAACCAAGAAAGGAGCTTATTATTGTACATAACCAATAATAATGGTTAGTAAATCTGACTATGTAACCCTAATAGAACTTTATGAAAGAATTAATTCTTGTTTAAATTTTATACCTGGTCAATAGATCCAATCTATTAGCTATAGACATTTGTTTTGAGTCAAAAAATTTACTTTCTACTTTTCCTTTCCTTGGTTTTGGAAATTACAGACACTTTCTTAAAACACTATTTTACTAACTTTATATTTCCCAAGTGTTTTAGTATGTTTTTTTAGAAAACATTATTTTATACCAAACATAAAATTAATCCTAATATAAAATGAATATAAACTTCTATTATTCATTCTAATTAATCAGACTGAAGATGTGTCTGATACATTAGATCAACTTTTGTTCTGACCAGTGGTTAGACTTATGTCATGTCTATCAGACCAACAAAATTCATGACCATAAGACTGAAATTGGTATCGATCCATCAGATTGATTGTTGTTTATTTTATCATATTGATGAATAGTAAGTAAGACTATGAGACTATCCAAAGTTTATAATAGGAGAATATAGATTTGTTTCTATCATACTAAATCCAAATTAGAATTATAGTGGTGCTAAACTAAATGATTTTGGGCCATGAAATTCTTAGTTGTCAAGTTCAATATCTAGATCATTATGAGCTATCAAAGTGCAAGATATCTGAGGCCATTCCAACTAATTGTAAAATATTACCATTAGAATTTTTCTTATAAATATCAGGCTATTTGAAGATTTAGGAGACGATGTAATACACAACTCAAGTCGTATAAATATTTCTCTATATAAACATATCATTTCAAAGTTTTGAAATATTTTAGAGATTTGAAGTTATAAATAAATCCTCATCAGGTTTGTAAATTCCTTAAGAACAATTTGCTTTTGTATTCATTGTCCAATTATGGTATTGATTAAGGTATTCCGGTGATAGGAAAATGGTGAATATGATCCACCAAATTGAGGGATTTTGGGGCTAGGAAGACAGAAATTGATCATCATATTAAGGGATTCCAAGTATAGGAATATATATCCATAATGATCATCGTATTAAGGTATTTCCTAGTAAGTAAAGACAGACCTTATAGTAGGTATAAAACTATGGATATCTTTAGTCAGGATTTTTGACTACCTTAACTCTTAAATTTGAAGAGTAAATTCTTTTATTAAATCTTGTAAGTCATTATTACTATTATAATCTTTAGTATTTATTTTTTATACAAGTTTTAATTTTCATTGTACATGTGTATTAGAAATTTAGTTCAATGCATGTCTTTATAAAAAAAATATTGATGTGACACTGAGACTGATAAAGTACTCTGACATATCAAATGCCTACTAGTTCTAATTCCTGAAGGTTACGGGCACAGCGAAAGCTTGTGGGTGGATGTGTCCACTTGGCTTTTTTTCATTACCAATAATCAATCGAGGATCAATACGATGATAAACGCCAGTATCCATAGATTGAATCACAAAAATGGAAAAAGAAAAAGAAAGTATCAGAACCACAAAGTAGGATCGTTACAGGTTGATTATAATTAATTAAATCAATTGAAAAGAAATATCTTTTGGGTATTCTTTCTCCGTTGATGTTCTTGATCACGTTCCGATGTGATTCATCGTTGCGCCGCAGAATCCAAGTGTAGACTTCCTCTAGCGGTGATCCACATGTGTACCTCGTATCTCAGGACATTGCCAAAAGATTCTCCGGGTGCTAGCGTGGAAAAAACCTTTGCTTGTGTTGTCCGCCTTAGATCGTCTTGATCTGATGGAAGAGGATCTCTCTCGGTCTTGAGAGTGTTCTTGGCGGAAGAGGTTCTTTCAGCCTTGAAATAATTCTCTAGAGTTTTTGTGCACAATGATTCTCTTGTGTGTTGGAAAAGAGTTGGGGTTGTGAGGATATTTATAATCGGGTTTGAGGTTGTAGAGTTATGACAATAAATAAATGTGTTATGCATTTTATTTATTTCATTGACTCTTATTTAAAACCCCCATGTTGAATAATTAATTCCTTGACATGCGCCCATGCTGATTATAATTAATATCATTTAAAACAATATTATATCCTCAAAATCCCTACTGGAAAAACTACATGGTGTGTATTAATAAATACACGGCGTGTACTTGTTTTTCATTGAAAACTAAACGGTGTGTACATTCAATGTACACGGCGTGTATATATTTTTTTCATTTATTCATTTCCTTTCCATAAAAAAAACTACACGGCATGTAATTATTAATACACAGCGTGTACTTGTTTTCCATGAAAAACTGCACGGTGTGTAATCCTTAATACACGGTGTGTATATCTTGTTTTTCATTTCCTTCTTCCTCTATCATTAAAACGATTTAGGCTTCCTTAAATAATTATTAAACCACGTACGGGAATAATCTTTATTCTACTTGAGATACTTGAATACACTTAGTGTGTGACCCTCTAGGCCTCTTTCTCATTGGCATTAGGTGGGCTTGCCTAAAGTCCAAGATTACTGTCTAGCAACGAGTCAAGGCACCCAAGATAAAGAAGTTGACGCCGCATTGACGTATCACCTCATACGAATGATTATTGTGTAATTTAATCCCTTTATCTTGATATCTCATCAAGAAAGTTTCATGGAAGTGTCATAAACTTATATGCTTGATCCATCGTTCTTTGACTTCCTAAAATAAACTCATCGTTTACACCATGGCCATGGAATTTAATGCGACAGTTCGATTTCAATCAAAGGGTCAGGATATCAACTTCCATAAATGGAAGGGACAAATCCTTCCTAGACTTATCCATTAACAACATGTCACTCGTGACGCACCCAACGTACCCTACTTCCTACCAACTGTCTGTGTGACGGTTTTTGTCAGTAAATCTAAGTGCGCGAGTCCTGACATGAGTTAATGATAATATTCCAGTCTAAGGACCATTGCACACACTCGTATATAGCAATGTTTGATGACACCAAGACATGCGGAATCGCTACTGGCGGGTCTATTCTCATAATCTCCCATCTTGGAGATTACCAAGAGCGAACTCCATGAGAGGGAGTCTCGTCTTCTTACAAGTACTCACACACGTGTACCTCGTATCTCGGGACGTCTCCAGAGGAAGTCTACACTTGGCTTCTGCGACGCAACGACGAATCACATCGGAAAATGATCAAGAACATAAACGAATAAAGAACACCCAAAAGGTATTTCTTTTCAATTGATTAAATTAATTATAATCAACCTATAACGATCCTACTTTGTGGTTCCAGGACTTTCCTTTTCTTTGTCCATTTCTATGATTCGATCTGTGGAGACTGGCATTTATCATTGTATTGATCCTGGATTGATCATTGTTAATGAAAAAAAGCCAAGTGGGCACATCCACCCATGAGCTTCCGTTGCGCCCGGAACCTTAAAATGGTATCAGAGGGAGGTTACAACGTTGATTATAGTTATTTAATTTTCGTTGATAATTTACGCATTTATATTTGATTCAATTAGAAATAAATCATTCTATAAATCTGAATAAACAAGATATGTTCTTCCTCGTTCATTTCTTGATTCATATCACAGAAATGGCCTTTTAATTTTAATTTTGATTAAAATAAAAATGAGGATCTCATCTGAAGGAGACGCTCTTTCTGTCTGTACAACACAGGAATACACAGTGTGTAACGAAAACTACACGCTATTTACTTAGGTTCAATGAACTGGTACTGGTTTGCCAAACCATGCCGTGTGAATTGATTACACCTAAGTATTTAACACCCCATGTTGACCAGAATTAAACGGCGCATGGGAACCGAAATACACGGCGTGTATGTTAGAGCAACACGCCGTGTAGTCTGATCTGGCCCAAGTGAAACCGTGTACAAAGGAGAAGTCGCGTACCATGTACACAGGATCGCCAGGCCGATTACCGCATAACAAGGAATTACACATCATGTATGATTTATCTACACGCCGTGTACTCCAAAATTTCCAAAGTACAGAGAACACACCAAATCCCTCGGCATGTACTTTGGATAAAAGGTGAAAATAAATACACGCTGTGTAAATATAAACTACACATCATGTACTTTCAGAAATTTCACCAGGTTTCCTCCAAAAGTACAAATACCTGTACAAAGAATATGGATAATAAGAATCTCAAGGAAATTCAGAAAGGAATTTAAGATAAAGAATTGATTAATTATAAGATAATAATTAATTGAATTCAAGCACAACTTATCTTGAATAAATAGAATGATGAAAATAATTTGAATTTTAAATATGCATAAATGTCATTGCATGCTATGGATGATCATGAGCTAGACCAAAGACCCTTTGTGTGTGTGTATGGTTTCATTTAAATTTATTTAAATTTATTGGCCTGCGAGCCTTCTTCCAATAAAATGTAGGGCCTGCATGCCCATGTTTTCTTTAATTTAAACCCATGTAATGGAGGATCTCCCAAGCCATAGGAGATGGTTCAAAACCCGAAGCTGAGGCAAAACCAACCCAAGAAGATGCAAAGGTGGATAGGTGGGAGCTGCAAAACACGAACCATCGGTTCAAGGTGTTTTTACCTAGGTCAGGGTTAGCTTATCAAAAATGTTGGATAAGCTAACCAATAGAATCTCATGATCATGCCATATTATTTTATTTCTGTCTGATTGCATGGTTTATTTATTATGTATGTGTTGTCATGATCACATAATTAATGAAATAAACAAGTATGAAAAGATGGAATAAAATAAAATCGGACTATGCATAAACATTATCATAACATGGTTAATCACTTAAGCAAGCATCACTTAATATTAACAAGCATGTGATAATTAGAAACTAAGCATAAAGGATTAAAATCCCTCAATACCATATTAAGTCAGACCAAGCCTTCTGTTACTTGATTAAGGGAAAGACTCAATAAAACTATGTGTTTGACCAACCCTTGTTGGGACACTTACTTTTATAAAGGAAGCCCTTATGAAAGGTTTTGGGTTGACTTAACCATATTAAATCAATAGGAGTGGCCCTTGCTAGACTTGGTGTAATATTGGAGGCAAGAGTTGAGGAAATCCAAGTCAGGATTTCAGGATTGGGGAGTCCACTCAACAGATCAAGGAACTGTAAGCTCACAGTTGGCAAAGACCTGCCTACCTAAATACCTTCAAATAGCTTGACCATCCCTTGTTGGGGTTATGCGAAGGGGAATATGGATCCTTGCCACTATAATTTCAAAGCAAATAGACATTCCTGGTTCAATGGTGAGGGTCATTGGGACTTGATAAAATAGTGGGAGACTTAATAAAAATTTTATTATTTCTCATAAAATGTAATCAAGAAAGTACTGATAAATCTGCTCTTTTAATTTGTAGAATCGAAATGACAAACTCATCAACCACATTTTCTCTGTGATCAATTATGGATAAAGATAATATCCTCACTGGTAGTAACTTTCAGGAATATTTTAGGAACCTTCGGGTTATCCTATACCATGAATGAAAGTTTTACGTGCTGGAGTCCTCACTTCATGATCTGCCTGTCCAAGGGGAGAGTGATGAAGATTTCCTGGTCTATGATCAACATTTGAGTGATGCACTCGACGTTCAATGTTTGATGTTGTCATCAATGTCTAGTGATCTCATGAAGTCTCATGAAGACATGGATGCCTACAGCATGCTCGAGCACCTCTGTGGTCTATACCAGGAGAGAGCAATACAGGAAAGGTTTGAGATCTCCAAGGCTCTATTCCGAAGCAAGCTTGGAGAGGGTGCCCCAGCTGGGCCTCATGTAGTCAATCTCATTGGATACATTTATCGCTTGGAGGTTCTAGGTTTTAAACTCCCTGAAGAACTGGGTACTGATCTCATTCTCGCATCACTCCCCTATAGCTTCTCAAACTTTGTTGTGAACTTCAACATGAACAACATTGAGAAGTCTCTGTCTGATCTTCTTATCCTTATTCACCAAGTGGACAATGACATGAAGCGTGAAAATCCTTTTGTCCTTATGGTGAATAAAAGGAAAGGGAAGGCGAAGAGATTTAATCCCAAATATTCTTCAATGACTTCCAAGAAAAGAAGGATCAAAGGGGAGGCAAGGGATTAGGATGCGGTTTGTTTCGCATGTGGCAAGAAGGGCCACTGGAAGAAAAACTACACCCAGCCAAGGAAGCAAGGGGAAGGTTCAGGTGCGTTTGTTATCGAATGAAATCTATCTGTTTCTACTAATTGGGTATTAGATACTACTTGTGGTTCTCACATCTGTATCCAAATATAGGAACCAAGTAGATTCAGGAAGATTGATCGAGGGGAGGTAGATCTACGAGAAGCCAACGAAGCCAGACTTGCTGTTGTAGCTGTCGGGGATTACCACCTCACATTTCCAACTGGAATGATCTTGGTGTTAAAGGGTTGTTATTATGTGCCTTCTGTTACTAAAAACATTATTTCAGTATCCAGATTAGATACTGATGGATTCATGTTCAAGTTTGGAAATGAATGTTTTTACTTTTATAAAGATAGTATTTGTTTTGGTAGGGCACATTTATATAACGGCCTTTATGTGTTAGACTACACAAAACAAGTAATGGAAATCGATGAAAAATTCAATTCACATGACTCATACCACACCCAACTTTGGAATCACCGGCTAGGTCATGTCAATGAGAAACGTTTGACAAAATTACATCAAGATGGGTATTTAGATTCTTTCGAACTAAAACCACTTGGTGTATGTCATGAATGTCTATAAGGAAAAATGACCAAATCACCATTTAGTGGGAAAGGTGAAAGGGATAAAGAGCTTCTAGAATTAGTTCACACAGATGTGTGTGGACAATTTCCAGTTGAAGAAGGGGGTGGTTTCTCATACTTCATAACTTTTACTGATGATTTTAGTAGCTATGGATATATTTACTTAATGAGGTATAAGTCAGATTCTTTTGATCAGTTCAAAGAATACAAGAATGAAGTTGAGAACCAGCTTGGTAAGAAGATTAAGAAAATCCACTCAGACAGAGGAGGAGAATATCTTAATCAGAACTTCATTGATTTCTTATGGGAGTTTGGGATTCTATCTCAACTCACTCCTCCTTATACACCTCAGTGGAATGGTGTAAGTGAAAGGAGGAACTGCACCCTGTTGAACATGGTGAGATCAATGATGAGTCATGTGATTCTTCCATTATCCTTTTGGGGATATGCATTACAAATAGCAGCACACGTACTAAACCAAGTACCAACTAAATCGATAAATGGTATTCTATATGAGTTATGGAGTGGACGCAAAGCAATGTTATCGAATTTACATGTATGGGGTAGCGAAGCATTTGTTAAGTCCTCTTCAGGTAACAAACTTGCACCCCGAGGCACAAAGTGTATCTTTATAGGGTATCCCAAGGAAACAAGGGGATATTACCTATACAACCCCTCAAACAAAAAGGTTATAGTGGCAAGACACGCCATATTCCTTGAGAGGGAGAACATCTCCAAAAGAGATAGTGGGAGAGAGATAGAATTCGATGAATTTGGGGCTCAAGATATACAAGAGTTGGTACAAGAACAGATTCCACAAAGCCCTGTGGAAGAATAATCTATTCCAGAGACACAAGAACTGTGTAGGATCACAATAGAGGTGAGAGAACCAGAACGATATGGTTTTCTTGTCACCGAGGATGGTGACTCATTATTGGTTGACAATGATGATCCTCTTACCTATAAGGAAGCAGTTGAAGTCACAGACATTTCCAAGTGGCAAGAAGCCATGAATTCTGAAATGGATTCTATGTACCAAAACCAAGTCTAGGTTTTGGTAGATCCTCTAGTTGATGTAAAGCCTATTGGTAATAAATGGGTATTCAAGAAGAAACTGGACATGGAGGGGCAACTCAGCACCTATAAGGAACGGCTGGTTGCAAAAGGTTTTAGAAAGCGTCAAGGAATTGACTATGATGAAAATTTTTCACCAGTTGAGATGCTGAAATCTATCATAATCATATTGGAAATTTTCTCTTACCATGACTTTGAAATTTGGAAAATGGATGTCAAAATAGAATTCCTTAATGGGAACCTCCAGGAAGATGTCTACATGACACAACCTGAAGGGTTTGTGACTCCAAAGGATGCCAACAAGGTATGTAAGTTGCAGAAATCCATTTATGGATTAAAGCAAGCATCAAGGTCATGGAACATTTGTTTTGATGAAGTTGTAATAGAATTTGGCTTTGTTAAGAACGAATGTGAGCCTTGTGTCTACAAGAGGTTTAGTGGAAGTGCAGTCATTTTCCTAATAGTATATGTTGATGACATATTACTAATTGGAAATGAAGTACCTGTCTTATAGTCAGTTAAGGCATGGTTGCATAAATGCTTCTCCATGAAATACTTGGGCGAGGTAGTATATATTATTGGGATCAAGATCCATCGTGATAGATCCAAGAGAATGTTGGCCCTGAGTCAAAGTACATATACTGACAAGATACTGAAGAGATTCAGTATGGAACAGTCCAAGAGGGGATTGTTTCCAGTGTCACATGGAATTCATCTTTCCAAGAAAATGTGTCCTCAGACACATGAGGAAAGAAAGAGAATGTAAATTATCCCTTACGCATCCACGGTTGGGTCATTCATGTATGTTATGATATGTACGAGACTAGATGTTGCTTATGCATTAAGTGTGGTAGGTAGATATCAATCTGATCCAGGAGACCGCCATTGGATGGCAGTCAAGACTATCCTTAAGTATCTGAGGTGTACTAAGGATATGTTCCTGGTTTATGGAGGAGATGAGGAACTAGTCATCAGAGGACATGTAGATTCTAGTTTCCATACTGATCAAGATGACATGAAGTCGCAGACTGGATATATCTTCAGTTTGAATGGAGGTGTAGTGAGCTGGAAGAGCTCAAAGCAAAGTGTGGTGGCAGATTCTACAGCGGATTCCGAGTATATCGCAGCTTCTGAGGTAGCTAAAGAAGAAGTATGGATGTGAAGCTTCATCCAAGAGCTGGATGTAGTACCAAGTAGTAAAGATCTTATCACACTCTATTGTGATAATACTGCAGCGGTGGCACTTGAAAAAGAGCCAAGGTCACATCAGCGGACAAAGCACATACTTCGGAAGTATCATCTCTTGATGGATTTTTCTCAGAGAGGTGAAGTTGCAGTGAGTAGTATTTCCACAGAAGACAACATGGCGGACCCCTTGACTAAAGCCTTGACTTAGCAGAAACATGATCATCATGTGAGGTCTAGCAGACTAAAATTTGTAGGCAATTGGCTCTAGTCCAAGTGGGAGTTTGTAAGGTTTTTTGTCCTAAGAACCAATTGTTTTGTACTTTGATTACATGAATGTTCACTTATTATATATTGTTCATTATTCGGCATGACTATAATATAATAATGTCCTGTGATATTTGTTGCATTGATAAGGTCATGGCAGATCCCCACTATGATGAGAACCTTGAAATTATATAACAATATTCTAGGACATTATTATATTATAGTCATGAAGAACAATGAACAATATATAATAAGTGAACATTCATGTAATCAAAGTACAAAACAGTTGGTTCTCAGGACACCAACCCTTACAATTCCAACACTTTGATCATCAGACGACCTATGTGTCCGATAATTTTTACTTAAGAGGAATTTTTTGTTATAGTTTGATTTTAAAACTACAATTCACCCCCCCCCCCCCATAGCCATTATAAAATCTTACAATCCAATAATTGTTATCATAGCGGGTTATACTATTTACTTATTATGTTTTTAATTTCATTATCAACTATAGGTTTTATAAACTGCTTGTTTATAAATTGTTATTATACTAATGTGTATCTATATAAAAGAGTTTTTATTCTTGATAATATGGCAGGTCTAAATGTTGTAACCCTTTAAAATTTGAATTTGATCAGAGCACCTATATTTGATGGTGTTGATTATGATTAATGGAGAGATTGGATGAAGACTTTCGTTATCAATACTGGTGTTGACAACTTTTTTATTCTTACTGATAATTATAAGATTTATGAGAGGGAAATTACTACCATTACTCATCAAGAAAAACGAGAATATCAATTGAATTATAGAGTAATTAATACTCTACTTTGTTCCATGACTAGGAATATATATATAGCCAAATTTATTCATATGAAGCTGCTGTAGAATATGAAAAAAGTTATAAATTACTCACTTTAGAACATCCAAATTTATTGAGACTAGAAGAGCTATGATGAGAGTAGACTGTCAAGCCTTTAATTTATTGCCTAGATAATTAGTAGCAAAAATGCATCAAATATTCATGACTATTATGAATAGTTTACATTCTCTTGTAGAGAAAGATATTACTAATGTAATATTGTTTGAAAATATTATATAAATCATTCCAAATTAATGGGAATCCAAAAGGAAATCCTTGGATTATACAAGGATGATTACAAATCTAACTTTGGATGATCTTATTGGAATTATCATGCAATACGAGGGTAGATTGAAAAGAGATGTTGAAAAAATGGAAAAGAAGAATGGAGGAGTTACTTTTTCAATATCATCTAATGTTTCTATAAAATCTTAGTTAGTTGAAAGATTTTTGAAATCTATAAATAAGAAGAAATTTATTATTGAATTAGATTCTAATTCTTCATAACTGACTGGAAATGAGTTAGAAAATGTTGCTAGAAGGATGAATAAGATTGTGGGAAAAAATACTTTTAATATAGAAACAAGAAAAGTCACAAGGATAATAATGATAAGAAACAATATTCTAAAGTTATATATTCTGAATGTAAAAATACAGGACACATTCGACTTGATTGTCCTAATCTTAAAAGTAAGGAAAAGAAAGAGAGAAATAGTGATAGAAATGCTAAGAAGTATTATAAGAAAAAAAGAAAAAATGTTTTGAAAGATTATAAAACTTGAAGTGCCAGTGGTGGATATAGTTACTCAAATAATTCTTCGAACAATAAAATTCATGGATTGAGGTATATTATACTTTTTTATTAAATCCCAAAGGTGAATAAATGTTTGATGGAAAAGGTACAAACTATTGAATCTCTTAATGACCTTACTTTAAATACTAATTATCCTAACACTAATAATGAGACAAAATCTACATCATATGATGAATAATATTCCTCCTCTGAATAGGATAATACCCTGACTAGTTATGAAGAGGTATCTATGTTTTCTAAACTTTTAGAAAATAAAAATTGTAAATTTTGTAAAAAAAAGATAATTCACATGAAAAACTTGTGAAGAAAAACTTAAGAATAACTACTCTTAATAATGAAATATTATATGTTTTTAAAGATATTGATAAGTCTAATTTTGAAAAATAAAATATTTATAAAGATATTGAAAAATAAATTTCTGAGAAAAATAGTTTACAAGTAAATCTTAGTTCTAATATTTCTACTAATGAGGATAAGAATTTAGTTGTTAAACTAAATTCTGAAATATATAATTTGAACAAAATTTTATCCAAGTTTACCTCTGGTAAGGAAAATTTTGATAATATGTATAAACAAATTAAACCTTATACTAATATTTCCTAAATGGGTTTTACTAACCCAAAACCTGTTTTTAATAATAACTATTTTTTCTAAAAAGTGCTCCATTTTGCACAAAATGCTGAAGTGGTGGACATTGAAGAATGAATGTTCATTAAAAAAAGTTCAATATTTAGGTTTTAATAAAGATTATTTTTCAAAGTAAATGAAATTTTCTCAATGTAGTAATGTTGGTAAAATGTGGTTACCTAAAATTTTGTTTTCTGATAATACCATACCCAAGAAGGTTTGGGTTCTAAAAAACTGATATTTTGTTTTCAAGAAAATAAATATAGTACCAAAAACAAGAATATTTAGTACATATATAGTGGTTTTTTCAAACATATAACTAGAAATAAAGACTTATTTAAGAATATCATTAATATGAAAGGTAGAAAAGTAACTTTTATAGATAATGGTTAAGGAGAGATTATCGGTATAGGTAATATTGTTCTTATTAGAAAAGCCTTAATTTCAAATGTTTTATTTATTATGGGACTTAAGAACAAACTTATAAGAATAAGTAAATTATTTGATGATGTTTATATTGTGAACTTCAATAATGACAAAAATACTATAAATAGTTCAAAAGATGAATTTATTCTATGCCAATTGGCATGAGAATGTTTACACTTTAAACTTAGAAGACCTTAAGAGAAAATATCTACCTTCTCTTAGTGAAATGGAAGATCAATCTTGGTTATGGAATAGAAGGTTAGGAAACTATAACCTTATAACTTTATCTAAGTTGAATAATAAAGGGCTTATAAAGGATCTATCAGAACTTAGGTTTGATACTTCAAAAGTTTGTGATCCTTGTTAATTTGGTAAGAAACATGAGTCAAGTTTTAAATATATTAGTGAAGTTTCAACTTCTGATTATTTATAGTTAGTGCACATGGATTTATTTTTTCCTACACAAATTGAAAGTATTAGTGGAAAATACTATGTATATGTTTTAGTCGATGACTATACTAAATATACTTGGGTCTATTTTCTAGCAAGAAAATCTGAATACTTTAGTTATTTTAGAACTTTTGTATCCAGATTTAAAAATGAGAAAAACCTCTCCTTAATAACTATTCATAGTGATCATGGTGGATAATTTGAAAATTTTTATTTTAAAACTTTTTGTAGTAAAAAAGGTATTATACATAACTTTTAAACACTTAGAACTCCACAAAAAAATGTTGTGGTCAAAAGAAGAAATAGAGTTCTTCAAGAGATTACTAGAACCATGTTGAGTGAATACTCAGTTGCTAAATATTTTTGGACTAAAGTAGTTAGTACTGGCTTCTATACTATAAATATATTTTTAATTATAAATTTTATTAATAAAACTTCTTATGAGTTATGGATGGGACTAAAACTAAAATTTTCTTACTTCAAAGTTTTTTAGATGAAAAGTATTCATCTTGAATACTAAAGATAAATTACATAATTTTTCTTTAAATACTAATGAAGGAATATTTATGGTTATTATATAACTAGTAAGGCTTATATATCTTTAATAAAAATATAAGTACTATTAATGAAATAGTACATGTAAATTTTTATGAAATTGATCCCTTTGTTTTCAAACAACCCCAACCTATATCTTTGGATTTTATTTATAAAAATGATTTACAACCTATGTTTGAAAGTTATTATCATATGGAAATAACCCAAGAACATGTTTATGAAGTTTTCTATTATGAATATTTTCAAACTATTATTGAAGAATATATTTTTGAAAATACAATAAATTAGTTGTTTCATAGGAAACATGCTAGTGATAATATCATTGGTGATGTAGATCAATTAGTTAGGACTATAACTTCTTTAAGAAATGAAATTTAATATCAAGATTTATTATCAAAATTCAAACCTAAGAATCCTAATGAGGCTTTAGGTGATGAGGATTGGATAAAATCAATGCAATATGAACTCAATGAGTTTGAAAGGAACCAAGTATTGACTTTAGTTTAATGGCCTAAAGATACTACTATAATTGGATTAAAATGGGTTTTCTTAGAATAAATGTGATGAAAATGGTATAATAGTTAGAAATAAAGCTAGACTTATTGCTAAGGGTTATAATCAACAAGAATTAATATGCTATAAAGAAACTTATTCTCTGATAGAAAGACTTGAAATTATTCATATACTTCTAGCTTATGCATCATTCTTAAATTTCAAATTATTTCAAATGAATATGAAGTGTGCTTTTCTTAATGGATATGTTCATGAGGAAGTTTTTTTTTAACAATAACATGGTTTTGAAAATATATGGAATCTAGAATATTTTTATAAACTTACCAAGTCACTCTATGGACATAAAAAATCTCCTAGATCTTGGTATGATTGGTTAATTAGATTTTTATTACAAAATAAATTTTTTAAGGGTGCTATGAATCCAAATATTTTTATAAAAGAAGTTAATAAAAATATTATGATTATAAAAATATATGTTGATGACATTATAATTGGTTCAAATCAAAAATATTTAATAGAATCCTTTGCGTATCTTTTGAAATTAGAGTTTGAAATGAGTATGATGGGTGAGTTAACGTACTTTCTTGGTTTTAAAATTTCACAAAAACCAGAAGGAAATATTATATCTCAATATAAGTATATAAAATATTTACTTAGTAAATTAGGGTATGACAGCACTAAAAGTATTGGTACTCCAATCAGAAGCTCAAATAATTTAGATCTTGATGAATTTGGGAAACCGGTTGATCAAAGTACTTTTAGAGGAATGATTGGAAGTTTACTTAATAGCTAGTTGTCTGAATTTAATGTTTTCATTGTGATTATGTATAAGATACCAAGACAATCCAAAATAGTCCCATATTAAAGTTGTTAAATTATTATTATTTTTTACCATAAGGGAACTGTGGATTTAGGTTTGTTTTACTCTTCTAGAAATGATTTAGAACTAAAATTTTTTTATGATGATGACTTTGGTGGATTTAGAATGGATAGAAAAATTAAAACCATAACTTGTCAATTTTTAAGAGAAACTTTAGTTTTTTAGTCATGTAAGAAAAAAACTCAATATAAATTTCCACTACTGAAGCTGGATATGTGGCAGATAAAAGTTTTTGTGATCAAGTGTTGTGAATGTAACACGCTCTCACTAACTATGGCATGAGTTTTACTGAAACTAAAATTTTGGGTGATAAAAAAATTTCAATTTACCTCAGTAAAAAATTCAAAATATCATTCACATGTTAAAAACATATATATATATAATACACCATTTACTTCAAGATCATACACTTAAAGGAGATATAATTTTGCAATTCATCAGAATGAAATAACAACTTTCTGATAATTTTACAAAACCACTTAGTTTTGATGGATTTGAATACATTAAATATAATCTAAGAATAATAAATATCAAGTGATTATTTATATATACTTTTTGTTTACCAATATCCTTACATTAATATACTCCTTTTTATAGGGAGGTATATATGTTTTTATTTTTAAAAAAAATTATTTTTATAAAAGAGTTTTGTTATTAAGAAAGTTTTTATGATTTCAAAATCTCTAATCGCAATAACCTAAGAGGACTCTAATTTTTTTATAAAACTTTCCAAAGTCTTGATTTTTTCTTTTCCCACAGTTAAAAAATGTTAATAAATGTTTTTCTGAAATAAAATTTCTCAGACTCAAAAAAATGTTATAAAAAATTTTCGGACAAAATGTTTTTTATAAGTTTTATCATAATCACTTTCATTTAAAAAAACCAAGAATAATAGGTAAATCATACTGATGAAATATTTTTTACTCTGAAAGATACTTTTCTATTATTTTAGTTTTTTTACTTATTCATTGCTTTATTTTATCAATGTTATTGAATTTTTTCTTTTAGTTTGAAACAATTATGTTTTAAACTTAATAGTTTTTCTAATCATAATGAATCTCACTCCAATAAAAGTTTTCTTAAAAAAACTTTAAGATTTAAAATTTATATTTAAAAAAATATACTCGGATAAATCTCAATTGTAGGATTAAAAATAGTTTAAACCCAAGATGCTGAAATTTTTTTGGAATATTAATTGATGATTCTCATGATTATATAAAGGTGGGACACCATGTGTTCCACATTAGTTTTCAGAGGTAATGACACCAACTCTCACCATCCCTTTTATTTATCACTCTAAAAATTTTTCATTTGTCTGACTGCCAGTATAAGACTCGGTCAGATGATCACTATGGAGTATTTTTCAAAGATATAAGTTCTTAGAGAAATAATTTTTTATATAGTATGGTATAAAAAGTATGATTATATTCTTAAAAATATCATTAGTTTTTAGGTCTAAGATAAATTTTGTGTAGAAAAACCTGATAAGGATTTAGACTTTCATTATCTCAAAATTGTTCAAGAATTTCATGCTTTTGTAAACTTTATTTCTGATGACGATAAGGAATAAAAAAATTCACTCTTTTTTATCAAGAATACAATATATCTTATTAATGAATATCATATCTTGTAGAATTTCATTATGAGGGTGAAGTATATCTTCCATCACACAATTTACTTGATAATATTGGAAATTTTGTTAAATTGAAGGTTGAAGCATCTTTGATTCCTTCTTATGAGAAAGTCAGAAAAGTTTTACACCTCTCACAAGACGTAAGAGTCATCATGTTATGGATACAAGGTTATCTCATATCGAGAAAGGGTGACAAGGATACCTTAAAATTTTCAGTCGTTTTTGTTTTGGATTATTTGGTGAATATGAGGTAGATTAATCTTGTTAAGTTTGTTTTCATTATGGTGGAATATATTAAGAAGGCCTCGATGAATTCAAAGATCTTGATGTTTCCTTCCTTCGTTAACAATTTTTAGTAAATTGGATGAAAGTTCCTAATATCAAAAATCAAACTTATACCATGAGGGAAAATATTTCCCTGATCGGTGAAGAAACCATACCAAGTATGAAATTATTTTTTGATTATAAGTTGAAGAGGTTTGTTGATAGAGTTGATAAAATCATGTTTGATGTAGGACCAGGGAAATAGAATCAAGTTGAGAAAGGAAAAAAAGAAAGTTTGAATAATCCCCACCAAAAAAGAAAAATAAAGTGAATAAAGTGATAGATGATGAGTTTAAGAAACTCATGGCTCATAAGGCCAAGAAGAAATGTGGGGATCTAGAATTTGAGCTTGATAAGGCTGAGGAATTAGCCTTAAAGATTCATACTGAAGATGAAATGATGGAAGTTGAGAAGAAAAATAAATAGAAAAATAGATTAATGTAGGCCAAAATAGTATAATGATTATTGAAATATGTTGAAAAGGATTCAAAGAATACAGTTTAAGCAGTATCTCCTTTATTAGTGGTGCAGCCAGTTCAACCATCCAAAGATATTCCTCACAACAATCAGATCATCCCAGATGTCATATTGGAATTTTTTGAAACTTTAGTCATTCCATCAATTCATGATAAGCTTAAAGAAAAATATATTGTTGAATATGTTATAGAATTGGTCCTAGAAAAAGTTTATATGTTTTTTCAGAAGGAAAAAACAATCAATTTCTAAAATTATTGGTAAAGGTATTATCAAAAATGCATGGAAGTTATAAAAATAATTGTAAGAAGAAGAATAATAATAATAAAAGGAAGAAGAAAAATAATAATGATAAGAAGAATAAGAAAGAGGAGAAGAGGAAGAATAATAGGAAGAGGTTGATAAAGAAGAAACAGAATCAAATGAAGAGAAAAAGGAAAAGAAAACATCATATTCATCTTCATATTCTACTCCATTTCCTTCCTAATCTGATAAGTATCTAAAATTAAAATAATAAGAGAAAGAAAAATAATTTTCTAAAGATAAATAAAAGTCATCATCAAAAGAAGAGTAAGAATATTGAAAATCTCACACAAAATTATCTAAAAAGGTTGAGTCAGATAAGGAAATTGATATTGTAAAAGTATTAGAAGAACAAAAAGTTTTTGAGAAATATAGAGACAAGGTTTAGAAGAAAGAAAAGATAGATATCAGACAAAGTCCTCCAAAAGTTTTGTAGAAATTTTTAGATTCATCGGACTCTATAGGAACAGTAACTCAAAAAAATTGATTATATTTTACAAACCTTGAAAACGTTAAGTGATTCAATTCTATATCTTCCTAACATTGAGGCAAGGTGTAAACTGATTCATAATAGTCTAAATGAAAAAATCAGAATCACTAAAATTTTTGACATAATCGATTGTTCACATTGGGGAAGCCTTGAAATATTTTAAATAAAAGATAAAAGTTTAAAAAAGATCATACAATCAGATGGTAAAGTGGTCAAACCAAGTTGACAATGATCTCAAGGTACATGAGGATCAGTTTATCTAAGTGAAAAAAATTCTCTATAAATGGAAGAATATTTTGAAAATTTATCAACAGATATCTTGGATAGAGTAAAATTTTTAGAATAACTCATAGACATGAGTATTGATCATAATAAATAATTTAATGTTTTGAAATAAAAAAGTTAAAAAAAAATTGGAGTTAGAGAATAGCAGACTCAGAATATGTGAAGATGGACTATTCATTATCAAGGATGGGAATAATAATATGAGTGAGGGGGTTGAAAGCTTGAAGTTTTAGGTTCAAAAGTAGGTATTTATGTAAGACCAAATCATGAATCTTGAGGCATTGGTCATAGCAGCTGAAAAGTATCATGATGATGTTAAAAAGATAAAGGTGATCGTGAAAAAGTTATTAAAAAAAGAATGAAAACTTTCATTTGAACTCTTGATGTAATTGTAATGGCCCAAATTTTTTCAAAGGTATAACTCATTTATTTTTAGGTTAAATCCTTTTCTTTATCTTTTTAAACATTCCCTATGGCCTAATGAAGGTTTTGGGAGCGTCTAGGGCTTGTTCAGAGCCCGGAGCTCTAAGAATTGGGAAAAAAGAGTGAGCCTCAGGGTTAACACATGGTTAGTACTAACTTTGTGGGATAACCATGTGAGGAAACTCAGTGGCCTATAGGAGGATGCACAGTTTTTTTCAACCATGAGAACCTAGAGGCACACCCATGCGGGTTTCAAAGGGTGTTGGTATAGTGAGTTTCACACGATTAGCGCACTGTTAGCCAAACTATGCACCTAGCCTACGTAGGGTCCCTCCTTAGATAGTGGGTGGTGCATGGTTGGTTCATGGTTTGTCCAAATGTGTGGACAACCCATGTGAACTTGTCTGTTGGGTGAATTTACAATTCTACCCTTAATAAACTTAAATTCTAAACCCTCCTCTTTCTCCTCTCATTTCTAGAAGATGAACCTCCTTCCCCTCTCCTGTGGATTTTTCCTCCTCCCAAGCTAGGTGTTTTAATTAATCCTCTATATAGACTCCAAATCAAGTTCCCTCAAAATCATTGGATAGATTGAGGTAATCTATTTAATCCTCTTAATTCCTATATCAGTTTCTCTTTGTATCTCTTTTATTATTTTGGTGTGATCTCATCCGCTCTATTTTCAGGGCATTAGACTGTTATTCATTTTTCTTCCAATATACTTCGAATATGAAGCCTATATTGGATAATGATTAATCTGCGGCCCTAAGGTAGGTGGTCTAGTTGTTTTCCCTTAAAGTCAAGTTGTTTTCATATATTTTTCATTGTGCCATGAGCTGACCAATGTCTTGCATCACCTTAAAATGTGTTCTTCATTTATAAATAATTATAAACATGTTTTTATACTCCTATGAACCCTTTATAAGTGATTAGAGGATGTTTAACTCAATCATATCCACCCCTTGGGTGTGTTGAATGAATTTACCTTTATATATTAAACTATTTAAATATCTAAACACTGCCTAAGTATATGGATTGTCTTGGAAATAGAATTTCCCACTTTTATATAATTGTTCAATGGACTAGATCACCTTCTAAGTGTTTGGCCTGACCCTGAATGGGTTTTCTATTCTTAATTAAATGAAATTACTTGTTTAAAATAAATGAAAATAGGTGGAAAGGCCATGCCAAGTGATGCATGTTTATTATTACTATGGATTACATGAACTGTGACCCCCTTGGTTGTATTGGGCTTGATGATTATAATGTAAAAGATGTAATCACTCATGATATTATTACTATTATAATTATTCCACTTATATTGGTTATGGAACGATGGTTAAGGGACTTATTGAGCATGAAGTTTCACTCTCCCTTACATCGGGTGCTGAGCATGACATCTCTA
This sequence comes from Viscum album, assembly GCA_963277665.1. Taxonomy (NCBI): domain Eukaryota; kingdom Viridiplantae; phylum Streptophyta; class Magnoliopsida; order Santalales; family Viscaceae; genus Viscum; species Viscum album. The sequence goes on along the minus strand of OY728125.1, from coordinate 1,386,016,189 downwards.
ACCATTATACTATTGTTTGGGTGATGGGAATGATGTTACACATTCCTCTATATTGGGTGGTGGTCATGAAATCTCACCCCACCTATCTTGAGTATTGAGCATGACATCTCACATTCATTATGAGATTCAGGGATTGTACCCTTGCCTGATCCTGTAACTCCTTAAATTGGTTATGGACACTTGAGTTATGCCCCAGGTCCAGCCAGTACCTATTATCCAAGTATATTCCTACTTACTTCCTCATGTACATAGTGCATATAGGTGGATAAAATATATAACTATACTATATTTATATTATTACTATATATATGTATGGTTTTTTACCAGAAACTTCTACAATCTTGTACCGAAGCAGGTAAAGCCATCTAGGTGTCCCGTAAGAACCTGAGTCGATTATTATTTATTTATTCCCAACATTTCTATTTATTCAGTTATATCTTCACAGTTTTTATCTATGTACACAGGCTAGATTATTCCTAGACATTGTCAGTGGTGGCCTGTAACGACCCGAAATTTTAAATAAATTTTTTTTCCTAATTTTATGTGTTATTTTTATACTCAACAAAAATGTTTCATTTGGTAACATGAGTATAATTAAAATGAGACTGTTGGGTTTTGACTGTTATTTGACCATTGGTCAATATGACCGCTGGAAACTAAACATTTTGACTATTGTCTCTAAATACAAGCAATCTTGGTTAATTAATATAGAAAGAAGATTCGATGGCCTCACCCAGTAGTCTTGGACCGATCGAAGCCCATCTAACAGAACTTGGGAAGGAGGTAGCACCACTGGGCTTTGCTCTGGACCAAACCCAAGATGAACTTCATCGTATAAATCTAGAACGGGATCGCATTCATGAGAAGTTCAAACTGATAGAAATTACTACTCGTGCGATGTTGGCCGAGCCTCCCTCGGATTCTCTCACCTTAGCACACCTTACACTTAGGTCTTATGCTGGTGTGATAAGGGGATATGTAAGGAGACCGTAACTTTCTTCTGTAATCCTTTGTTTTAAATAAAAATTTATATTTATTTTATGAATTTTCAAATGACCGGATAAATATAGTATGCATATTTTTGATGAATTTTAGAAAAAGGGTATTTTAAATATGTTTATGTAAACCCTAAATAATTAAAAATGTGTAATGATTTTCAAAAAATGGTCTTCTACAATTATGTTCAGTACGAAATTTAGAGTCTAATAAGATCAACTTGATTTTTGATGAATAGTAAATTATGAATAGTGATTTTATGATTAGGATTAATAATGTGTCCAAATGGATTAGTAATCTCACTTAAAGAAAGTATTAAAATAATCTAGGCACTTTGATTAAGTAATGTGATCAATAAAATGGGTAAATAACGGTTTCATAAATTATTAGTCAGGTATTAGTTTTTTCGGGTGAATAGTGTTTTTTAATTAAAAATTTAATTAAAAATTATTAGAAAATTATTTTTATAAAAAAAACTTTATTTTTGAACTCAGAGCATCGATATTATGTTAAGGTAATTTTTGGGGATTCTTCTGAAAAAAATGAATTTTCGATGAATAGTGTTTTTATTTAAAAATTAAATTAAAAATATTTAGAAAATTATTTTTATAAAATGGATTTCATTTTTGAAATCAGAGCATTGATATTTGGTTAAGGTGAAATTTTGGGATTATTCTGAGAAAGTTGAATTTTCGATGAATAGTGAAAATATAGTTTTTAAGTTACGGGTGTTTAATGACATCATTAAATGATGTATTAAGTATATATTCAATATGGTAGAATTATGAATAGTAAGATAAGGTATGAGGTGTCCCAAGTGGCCAATACCATGGGAAAATACCATGGGCAAGCCCATGGTTTTGCCAAAACCACTAATGAGGTGTCCCTTGGCCATTAATGCCTTGTCCCCTCACTTTCCCTATAAATACCCACCCTTTCCTCCTTTAGTTTTCACTCCCAACTCTCCTCCAACGAATTTATGGTCTCCTTACCTCCCAAGGAGTCCTCCCAAGGTTCCCCCAAGCCCTCAAGGTCCAAACCTTTGAGTTTTAAGAGTTACGTTTTAAGGTAAGGGATCCGACCTCTCTCTTTAATTTCAAGTAATCTCTTTTATGTCATTCCTTTTATGCTCCATGTTCTTATGTTGGAGGATGTTCTTTTATACTCCTATTACTGCCCCTTTCATGTTCATATAATGATAGATCCCCTCTTTCCCTCATTATTTCGTTTTATGAAGTTTTAAGTGGCGCCGTTAGGCTGCCGAAATTTTTGTAACGGATTCTTTCTCCCTTCTCATTTTTCAAGATCTATTTTCATGTAAAGTATTTCAAGTTACTTTTTTATTATGTTGGGGTATGATCTCTAAATTTATCATACTGATCTTTTATGATCATATGATGGGATACCCCATTTTATCTCTTCAATTCAATATTTTGAAGTTTTAAGTGGCGCCGTTAGGCTGCCGAATTTTTAAGTGGTTCTTCACCCTTCTCGTTTTGAAGTTCTACTTTCATGTCAATTATTTCAAGTCCCTTTTTTTATGTTGGGGTATGATCTCTATATCTATCATATTGGACTCTTATGTTCATATGATGGGAGACCCTATTTGATCTCTTTAATTCAGTATTTTGAAGTTTTAAGTGGCACCGTTAGGCTGCCGAATTTTTAAGTGGTTCTTCACCCTTCTCGTTTTGAAGTTCTACTTTCATGTCAATTCTTTCAAGTTCCTTTTTGTTATGTTGGGGTATGATCTCTATATCCATCATACTGGACTCTTATGTTCATATTATGAGAGACCTCATTTGATCTCTTCAATTCAGTATTTTGAAGTTTTAAGTGGCGCCGTTATGCTGCCGAATTTTTAAGTGGTTCTTCACCCTTCTCGTTTTGAAGTTCTACTTTCATGTCAATTCTTTCAAGTTCCTTTTTTTTATGTTGGGTTATTATCTCTATATCTATCATACTGGACTCTTATGTTCATATTATGAGAGACCCCATTTGATCTCTTCAATTCAGTATTTTGAACTTTTAAGTGGCGTCGTTAGGCTGCCGAATTTTTTTTGGGGATTCTTTCACCCTTCTCATTCTTTTCAAAGTTCTACTTTCATTTCAAGTCTTTCAAGTTACTTTTTAATTATATTGGGGAATTATCTCTATATCTATCATACTGAACTCTTATGTTCACATGATGAGAGACCCTATTTGATCTTTTCAAACCATTTTGTTTGAAGTTTATGTAACGTCGTTAGGATGCCGAACTTTCATAAGAGAAATCTAATTTTTGTCTTCCTTCCATGTTTTTCATTTCAAATTGTATGTCCTTTAAATTTCATTACCATGATCATGTATCCTTCTTATTCTGTCCATCTACTGTTTTATGGGTCATTTATGAATGTTTGACCCATTTTCCCTCTCTTTTTAATGTCTTCTAAAACCTTGTAACATAGCCGTTATGCTGCAGAATTTCCGTCTCAAAATGTCTCTCTCTTTTTATAAAGTTCTTTTATATTATTAAGTAAATACTCACAGCTCTTTCTTCTAAAGGGGTATTCACATATATACCAAAATGTTCTATTTTAAATTCTGGGATTTACATACATGAGACCCACCTTCCTTTTCTGTGGGTTTTAAAGTGACGTAAAGATCATGTCTTTAAAGCAGTTTTTAAAATGTTGTGATTATGAAATGAAACCCATTTATTTTATACTATATGGGTTATTTATGAAATGTTTGATGATGATATATGTGGCTCACATGATAATAAAGGCAAATTTAAGGGTGCGTCCTGATAGCTCTCTAATGCATTGGGTAATGATGTAACCACTAGAGATTACAATTTTCACGATACCTTAGTGAATATCCTTGGTAATTTTCAAATGAAACCTTGGGGATGGACCTTGGTGATATGCTCATGATTGTCTATGTTAAATTATGTAGCCACATCTTCAAGTTATGAAAAAAATTTATTTTTAGTATGATATGCCTCATGATTTCATTTTCATGCCTTAAAGTTCTTTTCATGACTTTATTGATGTATCTCAAGTTCATATGTAAAATGTTTCTCTTGTTTCCCTTGCTGGGCCTTCTGCTCACCCTTCCTTTTGATGTATGTCCCCAGGTTATGAGATGCAGTAATGAGCCTAGGTTGAACATGAGGAGAAGCCTTTCAAGTGTTTAAGAAGAATTTTTTTTTTGTTTCATGTTTTATGTTCCTTGTTTCCAAGACACTAAACCTTAAAGATCCTCAGTTCCGTGTAATGGAATGAACATTATGTTATAAAAAGACGGGATGCTATAGTTGGTATCAAAGGATGGTTTATTTATTTTTGGAAATTAGGATATGAAAACTCTAGGAAGAACCCTATAGAAAAGTTTAAATATAGGAAATCTTCCTGGTATTTTGGTGAGTATTGAGTAAGGGGTTGCCAAGCAAATACATCCCTGTCTGGATACGAGCAGGTAGAGGTGGCTCTGGCATAGATGTACATAGGGGTAAAACCCGAAAACACCGCTTTGAGCTAGACTCGAACGGGAACTGGTACACGACAACGGGCCTTGCTGCACTCTTGGTTACGACACTCCCGGGGGATATGCTTTGGTAAATTCATAAGCTTGGTATGAACCATTGTTAAAGGAACAAAGATAAAATAAAATAAAGATTCACATAAGAATATATGATCATGGATAACCTAGATGGAAACCTAGGGGATCACAAGTTAGGGTATACTTTTCATCTACAAGTTATCCTTATATGCTTTAAGTTCCTTTTCATGATTATTGGTTAAGTATTTAAGCCTCTAATTATACTTTCTCTTCTTAGTTAATGGTGGGAAATGGAATAACGTGTCCCAACAACCAATGTGATAGGAAATGTGACAATTTCCGTAAGAATATGACAGAGATGATTAGGGGATTAAAAGATGATTATTATTTTGGAAGACTTTCACTATTTTGGGGACCCTATATGATCGAGGTAAATAGATTACTATAGTATTTTCATTGAGGAGTAAGGTTGACTTATATTTTGGAGAATTGATGAATTTAAGGTGGACTTATAGTAATTTAGGTTACTTATGGGGATGATTAACCTATCTTGGGTAAAATATGTTTAGGTTAGCTACTTTTGTTATAAGATGTTAGGAGTGGTTAATGTTGTCTGGAGATGAACAATGAAGTTGTTTTGGAAGACTATGTTATCAAATCCTTCTTGTATTTGGGTTTCAATCTTAGTTTGGTTTATTTTGAGGAATTTTAAGGACCTTTATTTATGGAATGGTCTATGATGAACTTTGGGTAGTACCATAGAACTTTGAAGATTTAAAAGTAGTTTCCATTCCTATGGGATTCTTTCTTTTTGAAGAGTTGTTTTACCTTAACCTTTCCGTTTTTGGGATAATGTTTAAAGATAGAAGAAATAGATAGTTAATCTTTTGTAGATTATGTGATTCTCCAGAAGATTATTCTTGTGCTTTTATGAGACCAAGTGTTTTTGAATTCTCATCATTTGGAGAAAAGATTAGTGTTGGTAGGGACTTATTAAAGGATGAAACTCTACTTGAAGGTAGGTATATTTTCTTATGTTTTTGTTCTATGTAGTAAATGAATTCCTCAAAATTATGAAAAGAAACGTAAAACAAAATTGTTGTTGGTTTACGTTTCCTACTAGGTAATCAAAGACCGTTTACACACATCATAAGTTTGGGATTTTCTCATGGTTAACTTTCTCCTAATCATGTTCTCTATCACTCTCCCTTAGAACTTGACCCTTTGTTTTCTCCTCCATGTCCATGTTTTCCTACATGGAATCCTAGTGTGGGTTAACTCGGGTGACCTTTGTACTTCCCTTTCTTTCTTTTAATGTAATAGTTTTACTGACTCCTTTTCCGATGTGGGACTTTCAATGAAATTTCAAAACCCAATTTTAAAAATTGCGAGGACGCAATTTCTTAAGGGGGGAAGATTGTAACGACCCGAAATTTTAAATAAATTTTTTTTCCTAATTTTATGTGTTATTTTTATACTCAACAAAAATGTTTCATTTGGTAACATGAGTATAATTAAAATGAGACTGTTGGGTTTTGACTGTTATTTGACCATTGGTCAATATGACCGCTGGAAACTAAACATTTTGACTATTGTATCTAAATACAAGCAATCTTGGTTAATTAATATAGAAATAAGATTCAATGGCCTCACCCAGTAGTCTTGGACCGATCGAAGCCCATCTAACAGAACTTGGGAAGGAGGTAGCACCACTGGGCTTTGCTCTGGACCAAACCCAAGCTGAACTTCATCGTATAAATCTAGAACAGGATCTCATTTGTGAGAAGTTCAAACTGATAGAAATTACTACTCGTGCGATGTTGGTCGAGCCTCCCTCGGATTCTCTCACCTTAGCACACCTTACACTTAGGTCTTATGCTGGTGTGATAAGGGGCTATGTAAGGAGACTGTAACTGTCTTCTGTAATCCTTTGTTTTAAATAAAAATTTAGATTTCTTTTATGAAATTTCAAATGACCGGATAAATATAGTATGCATATTTTTGATGAATTTTAGAAAAAGGATATTTTAAATATGTTTATGTAAACCCTAAATAATTAAAAATGTGTAATGATTTTCAAAAAATGGTCTTCTACAATTATGTTCAGTACAAAATTTAGAGTCTAATAAGATCAACTTGATTTTTAATGAATAGTAAATTATGAATAGTGATTTTATGATTAGGATTAATAATGTGTCCAAATGGATTAGTAATCTCACTTAAAGAAAGTATTAAAATAAGCTTGGCACTTTTATTAAGTAATGTGATTCAATAAAATGGGTAAATAACGGTTTCATAAATTATTAGTCAGGTATTAGTTTTTTCGGGTGAATAGTGTTTTTTAATTAAAAATTTAATTAAAAATAATTAGAAAATTATTTTTATAAAAAGGACTTTATTTTTGAACTCAGAGTATCGATATTATGTTAAGGTAATTTTTGGGGATTCTTCTGAAAAAAATGAATTTTCGATGAATAGTGTTTTTATTTAAAAATTAAATTAAAAATATTTAGAAAATTATTTTTATAAAATGGATTTCATTTTTGAAATCAGAGCATTTATATTTGGTTAAGGTGAAATTTTGGGATTATTCTGAGAAAGTTGAATTTTCGATGAATAGTGAAAATATAGTTTTTAAGTTACGGGTGTTTAATGACATCATTAAATGATGTATTAAGTATATATTCAATATGTTCGAATTATGAATAGTAAGATAAGGTATTAGGAGTCCCAAGTGGGCAATACCATGGGCAAATACCATGGGCAAGCCCATGGTTTTTCCAAAACCACTAATGAGGTGTCCCTTGGCCATTAATGCCTTGTCCCCTCACTTTCCCTATAAATACCCACCCTTTCCTCATTTATTTATCACTCCAAACTCTCCCCCAACTAAGTTCTGGTCTCCTTACCTCCCAAGGAGTCCTCCCAAGGTTCCCCCAAGCCCTCAAGGTCCAAACCTTTGAGTTTTAAGAGTTACGTTTTAAGGTAAGGGATCCAACCTCTCTCTTTAATTTCAAGTAATCTCTTTTATGTCATTCCTTTTATGCTCTATGTTCTTATGTTGGAGGATGTTCTTTTATACTCCTATTAATGCCCCTTTCATTTTCATATAATTATAGATCCCCTCTTTCCCTCATTATTTCGTTTTATGAAGTTTTAAGTGGCGTCGTTAGGCTGCCGAAATTTTTGTAACGGATTCTTTCTCCCTTCTCATTTTTCAAGATCTATTTTCATGTAAAGTATTTCAAGTTCCTTTTTTATTATGTTGGGGTATGATATCTAAATTTATCATACTAATATTTTATGATCATATTATGAGAGACCCCATTTTATCTCTTCAATTCAATATTTTGAAGTTTTAAGTGGCGTCGTTAGGCTGCCGAATTTTTAAGTGGTTCTTCACCCTTCTCGTTTTGAAGTTCTACTTTCATGTCAATTATTTCAAATCCCTTTTTTTATGTTGGGGTATGATCTCTATATCTATCATACTGGACTCTTATGTTCATATTATGGGAGACCCTATTTGATCTCTTCAATTCAGTATTTTTAAGTTTTAAGTGGCGCCGTTAAGCTGCCGAATTTTTAAGTGGTTCTTCACCCTTCTCGTTTTGAAGTTCTACATTCATGTCAATTCTTTCAAGTTCCTTTTTGTTATGTTGGGGTATGATCTCTATATCTATCATACTGGACTCTTATGTTCATATTATGAGATACCCCATTTGATCTCTTCAGTTCAGTATTTTGAAGTTTTAAGTGGCGCCGTTAGGCTGCCGAATTTTTAAGTGGTTCTTCACCCTTCTCGTTTTGAAGTTCTACTTTCATGTCAATTCTTTCAAGTTCCTTTTTGTTATGTTGGGGTATGATCTCTATATTTATCATACTGGACTCTTATGTTCATATGATGAGAGACCCCATTTGATCTCTTCAATTCAGTATTTTGAAGTTTTAAGTGGTGCCGTTAGGCTGCCGAATTTTTTTTGGGGATTCTTTCACCCTTCTCATTCTTTTCAAAGTTATACTTTCATGTCAAGTCTTTCAAGTTACTTTTTAATTATGTTGGATAATTATCTCTATATCTATCATACTGAACTCTTATGTTCACATGATGAGAGACCCTATTTGATCTTTTCAAACCATTTTGTTTGAAGTTTATGTAACGCCGTTAGGCTGCCGAACTTTCATAAGAGAAATCTAATTTTTGTCTTCCTTCCATGTTTTTCATTTCAAATGGTATGTCTTTTAAATTTCATTACCATGATCATGTATCCTTCTTATTCTGTCCATCTACTGTTTTATGGGTCATTTATGAATGTTTGACCCATTTTCCCTCTCTTTTTAATGTCTTCTAAAACCTTGTAACATAGCCGTTATGCTGCAGAATTTCCGTCTCAAAATGTCTCTCTCTTTTTCTAAAGTTATTTTATATTATTAAGTAAATACTCAAAGCTCTTTCTTCTAAAGTGGTATTCACATATATACCAAAATGTTCTATTTTAAATTCTGGGATTTACATACAGGAGACCCACCTTCCTTTTCTGTGGGTTTTGAAGTGACGTAAAGATCATGTCTTTAAAGCAGTTTTTAAAATGTTGTGATTATGAAATGAAACCCATTTATTTTATACTATATGGGTTATTTATGAAATGTTTGATGATGATATATGTGGCTCACATGATAATAAAGGCAAATTTAAGAGTGCGCCCTGATAGCGCTTCAATGCATTGGGTAATGATGTAACCACTAGAGATTACAATTTTCACGATACCTTGGTGAATATCCTTGGTAATTTTCAAATGACACCTTGGGGATGGACCTTAGTGATATGTTCATGATTGTCTATGTTAAATTATGTAGCCACATCTTCAAGTTATGAAAAAGTTTTATTTTTATTATGATATGCCTCATGATTTCATTTTCATGCCTTAAAGTTCTTTTCATGACTTTATTGATGTATCTCAAGTTCATATGTAAAATGTTTCTCTTGTTTCCCTTGTTGGGCCTTCTACTCACCCTTCCTTTTGATGTATGTCCCCAGGTTATGAGATGTAGTAATGAGCCTAGGGTGAACATGAGGAGAAGCCTTTCAAGTTTTTAAGAAGAATGTTTTTTTTTGTTTCATGTTTTATGTTCCTTGTTTCCAAGACACTAAACCTTAAAGATCCTCAGTTCCGTGTAATGGAATGAACGTTATGTTATAAAAAGACGGGATTCTATATGGCCTACTAGGATTTAAACTCACACCCTACTCGGGTTGCCTTTAATACCCAAGTAAATTACATGTATATAGGTAAAAATAAAGGCAATCACCCTACTATATATGATTTATTCACTTTACATATAGTATGGAGCATGGGAGTAGAGTACCAAGCATATTCTCATGATACTAGTGGAGAAATATTTGGCCTTTTTGTATTGTTGTATAGCATGTTATATATTCATGTCCCATGTTTCCCCTTTTGGCATATCAACATGCCATGAAATCATTGTATATGACTTAGCCTATTGGATTTTGATATTATTATAGTTTATTGTTATTGAGTTTCTATTGTACCATTCTATTATATCATGCTTTCTCTATAGTGGGTTATTGGTCCTATTGTTATATTGTATGTTTTCGTTGTTCTATTTGTTTATATTATGATTTTTCTATTGTCTGTTTGTTTATCTTATATGTTGTTCCACTCTGATATGAGGGTATGGTCTCCTCACTATACCACCTTAGATCCTTGATGCTAGTCAGCAGCCTCTGGTATATGGGGAGGCATGCTTGAGGTCATGTGACCCACTAGCTCGGGGCACGAATTATATGGATCATGGGTTGGGACATTACAAATTGGTATCAAAGGGTTTATTTTTTTTCTTTTCATTACTGTTTGGATATTAGATAGGATACTAGGATGCAATAGAATTTGATAATAATCTTATGCTTTGGAGTAACTAACCCATGTATAGGGGAAACCCAAATTACCTAGGATGGGTAATTTTTATTATTATTATGCCTGTTATAATTGATAAAAAATTCATTTTTGGGTGACACATAGGTATTATGATGTAATTATTATTGGTGTTATTACAATTGTATTTCTTCTACTTTGGCCTAATGAAATGAGGGTGTGAAATCTCATGCAGCGTTATAGGCACCTTAGGACTAATATTTCATGAATTTTTCTATGCCACATATACTTTGAGCATGCATTTACCTCTCACATATAGTTAGTGACTAATTATTATAAATCAAAATGTGCTGACATTTTTTTGCAATAAATTGGAAAGAATAACTGAAACTTAAAGTGTATGCCTTAACCTAACATTGTTTTCTTATATAGGTTAAAGTAGATTCCATGATCATTCAGTTATTGAATGTTGAGTTGTGAACCATTGGTCGCATGGGATGGAATGTGTTATGGTTAGGATTAAGTGGATTCCACATTGCAATTTATAAGGTGTATGGGTCCTTATAAATTAGGAATGGTGATCCATATAATTCAACCATATGAAGTGATTTAAATACATAAATGATAACAAATTTAAAATGAATGTAACTTATTGAATTAAATTGTTATATTATATGTGTGATATGAGACCTTTACCCTAACCCATCCTTAGTAGTGGGTAGTTGGGTGTGTCTCTTACGGTTCTTATGGCCTATTATGGTCTTTACTTATCACATAGACCTATCTTCTGGAGTAGGCAGAGAGGTGTTATTTGTTCATAGGAAGGATATGTACTTGTACTAATTATTTATTTTTGAACTCTTGACTATTAAATTCATTCTCACATGTGTGTTTGGAATTTTAGAATCATGTCACCATGATAGCCTTGAGTCATACGCCCTGAAGGTGGTGATGACCATGCATCGGAGGTAACGGTCCCTGATCCTCTAGTGATTCCTCCTATAGTTCCACCTATGGAACCACCTATAGTTTCAAAAATGGGCACCGATGCCCAGTTTTGAGAAGTCTTTTCCCATATGATGCAAAATAAGAAAGGTGATGCTTGACCTACCCTGACTATGGTAGAGTTGATTAGATAGTTCCAGCAATAATATCCTCCCACCTTTTTAGGGGATTTAAGACCTCATGTTTCTAATTCATGGATAGAGTCATTCTTTCTATCTTTGATCATCAAGAGATGCATCCAAAGCGGAAGGTCAAACTTCATACTTATATGTTATACTATTCTACCAAGTGGTGGTGGGATGTTATTACCCTGGAAGATCGATATAGGGATATGATCTGGGTGGGCTTCCAGATAAGCTTATATGACTATTTCTTTCCACGAACTCTAAGGGAATACTGAGCTATAGGTTTTATGAATCTTCAGTAGGGATCCATGTCTATCATGGAATATTCTACTTGTTTTACTGAGTTATAGAATTTCACTCCTACTTTATATGGTGATGATATTATAACCACAATGTGATTCAAGGATGGGATAGTATACTCTATCTGATCATAGGTCAATTTCTTTTGGATGATGACAATTTCTGAGATCATCAACCAAGCCCTCATTATATAGAGGAATTTGAGGGAAGTCATGACATACGAAACCCCAGTGTTTACGGGATCTAGTGGAATTCAAAGATTATGGAAGGATGGGGAATATCCATCACTTCTAAAAGACTTTTTCATAAATTCCTAGAAAGTGGGGATCTATACCTACCCCATGTATTAGAGCGGGGACAGTAGTATCTTTTTAGGAAAGCAGCTAGAATACCACCAACCATGCAGTCCTAAGAAGTGGTTGAGGCAAAGGTAATCAAACTCAGGATTCTCAGTGCTAGAAGAGTGGGCTTGATCAGGGAATTCAGGTTGTGACTCAGGACCACATTACATGCTAGTTACATACAGTGCATCCTATGATAGAGTACAATAGCGTCAAACCTTTTACTGTTTGAGGAACTATTCTAGTATCCTATACTTCAGTGTCTACATTATTTGACATAGGTGTGTCACATTCTTTTATATTTAAGACTATTATAGAGAGTTTGGGCCTCAATATAGAGTTTTAATATTGAATTATTATGATCGATACCCCATTGGATATCCAATTATAGAGAATACACCTTTTAAGGATTATCCCCTGCAGATAGGTGGATATCTCTTAGTAAGAAAACTCTTCATTCTTGGCATGATGGCATTTGATGTAATCATCAGAATGGAATGATTAGTTACCTATCAAGATCATATTGAATTTTATCATTAGAGGGTGGATTTTACATCACCATAGGGTGGTAGTATGTTTATAAGGGATAATGGGATGTTCTTTTGACTTGAGCAGGGCCCGAGCAGTAGAGGTTGGGTAGAGTGACATCTCAAATTTTCAGTATTTTCTTGGATGATCAAGGGTTGTGACTCGTTTTTTTCACTCACTTGGTAGATCGTTTCAAGGATGTTTTACCTAAAAACTTTTATGTACTTCCTCTAGTAGGAGAGGTAGAATTCTCCATTGATCTATTACCAGGAGCGACACCAGTTTTAATTTATCCTTATAGAATGGAACCTATGGAGATTTTGGATCTTAATAAATAGTTGGAGGACTTGGAGGCCAAAATCTTCATAAACCCCATCACTTCACTTTGGGGTCCACCATCCATTTTTACTAAAAAGGTGGATGGTACGCTCATGATTTTCATGGATTACCGATGGTTGAACCAGCTTACGATTAAGAACCAATATCCAATACCTCTAATAGACGATCTCTTCAATAAACTCTGAGGAGTGAGAGTGTTTTCAAAGACTGATTTGAGTTTGGCCTATCATAAAGTGTGTATGAGTCCATCATACATACCTCACATAGATTTCAGAAGAAGTTATGGTCTTTATGAGTACCTGGTAATGTTGTTTGGTATCACGAAAACACCTGCAATTTTTATGGATCTGACGAATCAGGTTTTCCACCTGTATCTGGATTCTTTCATGGTGGTCATTATGAATGACATCTTAGTGTATTCTCGCTCTCAACATGACCATAAAACCATCTTTATATCATGTTAAATACACTAAGAGAGCATTATATTTACACTAATATTAGTAAATGCCACTTTTGGATCAATAAAGCACAATTCCTGGGTCATATCATCTCAAAATCAAGAGTTTTAGTAGACCCAAAGAAAGAGAGAGATGTATTTTCCTGTGATCATCCCAAGAAAGTATTTAATATATGTAGTTTCTTAGGTATATTCAAATATTACAGATTCTTCATCTAGGATTTCTCACACCTTGTAGTGCCTATTACTAGCCTAACTAAAAAGGGTGTGAAATTTGTATGTTCAGAATCTTGTGAAATGATCTTTCATGGGTTGAAGGGAGGATTGAATTCATCACTGATCCTAATTCTTCCAAATCTAGTTGGGCGCTATATTGTTTATTGTGATGTGTTAAGTATTGGGTTGGGATCTGTTCTAATGTGGGCCAAATGAGTTATCACGTATAGGTCTTGTCATTTGAGTCCTCACGAGCGGAATTACCCAACACATAACCTCAAGCTAGTTATGGTTGTTCATGATCTATGTTGTTAGAGTCATTATTTACTTGGAGATAATTTGGTGGTGGTCACTGATTAAAAAATCATCAAGTTTATCTTTACATAGCATGATCTAAATCTTAAGAAATACATGTGGGTTGAATAACTATAATCTTTTAATTTTGAGATTGCTTATATGCCTGGAAAAGGAAATGTTGTAGTTGATGCTCTAATCTGAAAGACATAGACATATGAGTTTTAGTATGCCAGTGTTGAGTGGAATCTCATGGAATTATTTTCATAAATTCATGGTAAGGTTTAAGAGGATCATGGTAAGATTATCCTCTCTTCTTTAGTAGTGACCTACAACCTTCTAGAACTAGTGAGAATGAGGAAACTATATAATCCCAAGGGATTAGTCCTAAGAAAAAGTATCCCATATGATGATTCATATTCTGGTTAGACCATGGATGAGGATGAGACCCTATGCTTTCATGGGTGTGTTTGGGTCCTAGCTAATATCAGAGAGGATCTAATGTGGGAATTCCATGCCTCTGTTTTGGTGGTACATCTCAGATTCACCAAGATGTATCAAGAATTACATCACTGGTATTGGTGGCCTGCTATGAAATGGGGTATAACTAGTTTTATCACTCAATATTCCACCTATCAGTAGGTGAAGGTGGAATGTCAATAATTGTTAGGAATTTTACAGCCATTTTCATTTCCCTAGTGTAAATGGGATAATGTTCCTATGGATTTCATAACTGGTTTACCTAGATCACCTCATGGAAGTGATGTAGTATGGGTATTTATTGACCATTTGATGAAGGTCACACACTTATTATCTATTTGAGAGACTTATTTAGTAGACAAGCTAGGGAGGCTATATGTTAGGGAGGTCATATATATTCATAGAGCTCCTCATTCTATCATATTTGATAGGGATACTCACTTCATGTCTCAGTTCTAGAAGGGTTTGTAGAAGTTCTTGGGTACATAGGTGATTCTGAGCATAGCCTATCACCCTCAGACTGATGGAGATAAAGAGCATATGATTCAAGTTTTAATGTTTATTTCACATGTACTTGACTTTAGGGGTTCCTAGGAGAAACACATACCCCTTATTGAGTTTGATTTTAATAATAGATTTTATGCTACCATCTAGATGGTTCCTTACAATTATTTATATGGTAGGCCTTTCCAATCACCTCTATGATGTCTAGAGGTAGGGGAGGAATCTTTTCTTAGACTACGTCTTTCCAGGAGATTTTAGAGAAGGTCTAATTGATCAGAAAGTGAATGATGACAGGTCAGTCCAGATAGTAGTCATATGCCAACCGATGTCGATGAACTCTTGAGTTTGAGGTTAGAGATTGGTTTTTCTTATGATTATTTCCCAGGTTGGGCCATTGACATATTTGGAGTTAGGGTAAGATTTCACCTCAATTTGTTGGACCCTTTGAAGATTTGAAATGGATCAAACCAGTGGATTACCATATAGCACTTCCTCGGAGATATTGGTTTATGCATGATTTCTTTCATGTATCTCAACTTCACCAGTATTATCTATACCCATCATATGTATTCCAACCTGATGAGTTTGAGTTGTATGTGGGCACTTGCTTCAAGGAGTATCCAGTACATATAATGGTTTGGAGTGTGAAGACACTTTGAGGTAGGTCAGTTACTTTGGTACGGGTGTTATAGAAACATGGCTGAGTACAGGATGATACCTAGGAGTGGGAAGCTAGTATACGAGCTCAATGGTTAGAACTATTCTCTGATGATGCCTCTTTACCCTCATAAGGCCAACTTGGGGATGATTTTCTTTAAGAAGGGGAGGTTATAATGACCTGAATTTTTTCAAAGGTTCAACTCATTTTTTTCAATTTAAATCATTTTTTATCTTGGTAAATGTACCATATGGTTTAAGTAAGGTTATGGGAGCGTTTGGGGATTTTTCGGAGCTTGGATTTCCGAGAATTGGGAAAAAAGAGTGAGTCTCATGGTTAGCGGATGGTTAGTACTAATAGTGTGGGGTAACCGTGTGGGGCACTCAATGGCCTGTAAGAGGCTGCATAGTCTATCTACAACTATGCGATCCCAGGCGCATGCCCATGCAGGTTGCAAAGAGTGTTAGGATGGTGAGATTCACACAGCTTGTGTATGGTTATCCAAACTGTGCACCTAGCCTATGTGGGGTCCCTCCTTAGACAATGGGTGGTGCATGGTTGGAACACGGTTTAGCCAATCGTGCATCCAAACCATGTGAACCTATATATCTAGGTGAATTTACAATCCAAACCTTAATGAACTTAAATTATAAACCCTCCTCTTTCTCCTCTCATTTACAGTGGATGAACTTATTTCACCTCTCTCATGGATTCTTTCTCCTCCCAAGCTAGGTGTTTTGATTAATCCTCCATCCAGACTCCAAATCAAGTGTTGTAAAAAGCATGGATAGATTGAGGTAATCTCTTCAATCCTCTTTATTTCTATCTTAGTTTCTCTTTGTATCTCTTGTGATATTTTTGTGTGAGATTCAACCAATTTTTAGGGTATTGTATCGTTCTTTGTTTTTCTTCCAATCTACTTAGAATATAAAGCTAATAGTGGATGAGGGGTCATTTATGGCCCTAAGGTAGGTGGTCTAGTTATTTTCCCTCAAAGTTGAGTTGTTTTCATAGCTTTGTTATTATGTTGTGAGCTGACCATTGTCACGCATCGACTTAAAGTGTGTTCTTCATTTCTAAATAATTATAATCATGCTGTTATAATCTTTTGGACCCTTATTAAGCGATTAAAGGATGTAAACCTCAATCATAGCCATCCCTTGGGTGTGCTGAATGAATTTTCTTCTTTATATTAAACTATTTAAATATCCAAACATTGCCTAAGTGTTTTTCTTGGTTTGGAAATATAATTACCCACTTTTATATAATTTTTCAATGGATTGTAAAACCTCCTAAGTGTTCAGATTGACCCTAAATGGGTTTAACTTGCTTAATTAAATGAAATGGATTGTTTAAAATAAATGGAAATTGGTGGAAACGCCATACCAAGTGATGCATGTTTTATTATTATTATGGATTACATGAATTGTGATTCCCTTAGTTATATTGGGATTGATGATTATAATATAAAAGAGATGATCTATCATGATATTATTACTATTATGATTATACCATTAATATTGGTTGTGGAGCGATGGTTAAGAGACTTGTTGAGCATGGTGTTTCACTCTCCCTTACATCAGCTCTTGAGCATGGTTTCTCTCACTGTTATGTTGTTATCTGGGTGATGAGCATGACGTTCCAAGTTACTCTATATCAAGTGTTGGGCATGACGTCTCACCCCTCCTATCTCAAGTTTTGAGCATGAAATCTCATATTCATTATGAGATTCAGGGCATGTACCCTTGCTTGAACCTATATCCCATTAGACTAGTTATAGACGCTTGAGTTATGCCTCAGGTCCATCAAGCACCTAGTATCCAGGTATGTGCCTACTTACATCTTCACATACTTAGTGAATATATGTGGATATAGTATATAACTATACTATATATATATTACTATATATATGTGTGTATGGTTTCTGACCAAACTCTTCTACTGACCTATGTCAAAGCAGGTAGAGCCATCCAGGTGTCATGTAGGAACCTAGGCCAACTATTATTTATTTATTCCCAGTATTTCTTATTATTAAATTATATTTTCACAATGTTATCTATTTACACATACTGGATTGTTTCAAGACATTATTGGTGGTGGCCTATTGGGATTTTATCCAACAAGCTCATACCCGAGTGGTAAGGGCTCCTTCTTGGCATCCAAGAGACCTAGGTTCAAAATCGGGTGGAGATGATTTTTTGGGGGTACTGTAGCAGTACTATAGTAGGTATTGTTTGGTATTGTAGTAGTTATAACTATTCACCTGATTTGGGCCTTTGGGCCACCAGTTTGGGCCTACGAGTCTCCAGGGCCTTCGGGTCATCAAAGGTCTTCGGACCTCATGACCTTCGGACCTCATGGCCTTCAGGCATCAGGGAATTTGGGCCACAAAGACCATGGAGTATCCCAGTTCATACAGAGCAGGCCCCAGAAGAGGATAAGAGCAACAAGACTAGCAGTCACCAGAAGCAGAGCTACCGGATTGGAAGAATGAGAGGGTATGGCAATCTCCATCGGGACCAGGCACCATGCAACTTTGTACAGGGCAATGCTATCCGATCAGCAATGTAAGGTGGGGAGCTAGGTGATCAATGATGCATAAGTTAGAGTAGGGGTAGTTCCTGTGGGTTGGTCTTACAGGTCATGTATTGGGCATAGTATGCCTTTGGGCCTTCGGGTCATGTATTGCGAGTCGTGTCAGGCCTTGTGCCTTGGGCCTACGGGTCATGTACGGGTTCCCCTCCATCCCTTAAAAGGTGTATTATCTATAATAAAATAAAAAAGAAGTCCTTCAAGACATTTGGGCCTATTGGGATTTTATCTCACACCCTACTCAGGTCGTCTTTGGTACCCAAGAAGATTACATGTCTATAGGTATGGATAAGGTAAAGCGCCCTATTACAGATACTTGATTCATTTTATATATAATATGGATCATGGGATAAGAGGACCTAGAATATGTTTGTGATGCTAGTGGATCATTCTTTGTCCTTTTTTTATTTTTTTATAGCATTTTGTATATGTATATCCCATGTTTCCCCTTTTTATATATCAGTATGTCATGACATCATTATATATGACTCGACCTATTAGATTTTGATATTATTAAGGTTTATTGTTATTGAGTTTTCATTGTACCATTTTGTTATATCATTCTTCCACTATGAAGGGTTACTAGTCCTATTTTTATAGTGTCTTTTTTCATTGTGGCATCTATTTATATTATGATTTCACTATTTTCTGTTTGCTTATTGTATTTGTTATGCCACTCTAATATGAGGGTATAGTCTCCCCATTGTACCAACTTATACCCTCACTAATAGTCTGTAGCCTCTATATCACATATATGACTTATTTTAAAGGTATTTTTCATGTACTTTCTATTATTGCTTTTTTATTGGGGGTTTCCCAGACATTTTTGGAGAAAAGGGTGGTTACTTCAATATTTGGGCCAAATCGTGAGCCCATTTCTAGATTTAAAAACAAAATTTGTTTCTTTTATAACTCCTTTTTTTCAACATTTTTCACCCATTACACTTCCCACTTGGCCTCCCCTGGCCTATTCAAACCACAATATCCATTTTTACACCTTATTAACTCATAATAATGGTGGATTTGGGTGATTTATTTAGACATTGGACCAACCCGTGATCCCATTTCCAGATTTAAGGAAATAATTTATTCCATTTATATATCATTCATTTTTTAACATTATTCGGTCATTCTACCTCTCACTCAAGATCACAAACCCTAGTATCATCCCCATGTTCCATTTTCCCTCTTTGGATCTCATCTTCATCATGGATTAAGGAGAATTTCCTCAAGGTTTCTCAAATCGTCTAGATCTGCATAGCGAATTTATTTCTTTCATAAATCATTCATTTTTTACTCTTTTCCCCAATTTCAATCCCCACTATACCTCCTAAGACTTATTTTAACCAATATTTTAATTTTTACTTCTTTTAGATTCAACTATTGGTGTATTTGGGGAAATTTCTTCAAAGTTTCTCAAGTAAGTGAATTCTTCTCTTGTTCCTTCCATTTTCTTAGGGTTTCTCCTCCTTCCTCCTCCTACTTCCATTATTTATTGGTTCTATATTCTCCCCTAGTCATGAAATACCTAGGGTTCTATTATACCATGATTTTTTATGTTTTTTTTTTCATTTGGGGCTGGTCTTTATAGGTTTAGGGTTTATAAACCCTCAGATGGTGATATCAGGTGTGTGTTTCCATTCCGCCAAGGATTTGAGGTAGGTTTCCCATTAAACTTGTCTGTTTTATTTAAGATTCATATTTTTAATGGTATTTTCACCCTCTAAACATTATTAGTATTTATTTATAATCCTTTAATAACTTTATTTGGTGTGTAAGGTGGTGTTTATGCCTTGTTTTGTGAAAAGTAGTGTTGTTTTGTTATAAGAGTGCACACCAGTTGTTTGTTTAAATGTTATATTATTTTTTTCACCTGGATTGTGATTTTTAGAACCTATTTTATCATTTTAAATAAATTTTTTTCATGAAAATTTTATTTTATAATCTTTTAGTGTTAAATATAATTGGTTTCATTAAATGTTGCATGCCACGTTTTCAGGAAAGTGCCTCGTTGGATTTTGTGTGCTCAAGGTGATATAAAATAATTGGTTTGGATTATGAAAAATATTTTAATCATGTGAATCAATTTTTTTGGGTTTCTTATGTGGTTTCCAATCTGGTTTTGGGTTTTATAATTAAATGAGTATGGGTTTTTAGGGTTTTTTGGCATGTGTTCTCGATAAATGGCATGTTTGGCAACTCTATAGAAATGGATGGGTTTTGAATGTGTAAACTGAATTTTTAAGGGGTTTATGTAAAATTTTTGTTTCTTAAAATGTTTTTTAAACCTCCTTATTAATAGTTCAATTGGTTCTTTTGATAAATGTTGTTTTTGTGAAGAATTCTTAAAGTCTTGTTTGGCATTTTTCTTGTAAAACTAGTTTTCATGTGTACTCCATGTTGTATCATTAGGGTCATTTTATGATTCATTAAATTGATTTATTAAATTGTTCTGGGGCTGAAAAATCTGGTTTGATATGGTGTTTTTGGGTGTTTTTCCTTAAAGTATCATTTTTAAATTGATTTTATGTGCAAAGCCTCATTATACTTATTGAAATTGTTTTATGAAAATGTTAAGTGGTTTATTGACCCGTGAAGGATATGTGAAACATGGTTGAGGGATGTTTGGTGTGTGTATGATTTTGAAATTAAATTTTCATGTGCAAATTGTATGTGATAACATGTGGAACTTTATTGAGCATAAAGAGGGAAACCCGGGTATCTAGGTGGGCGGACGTGTACTAGTATGCTAGTGATCTGGAGTGGTTTCGTCTCTGTTTCAAATAGAATGTTTGATGATGACAACACTAAATAAACTATGATGATGATTTTTGGGACCACTAGGTTATGGTTATTGTTCCCTTCTAGTCTCTCGTGCACAAGAACTGATACTTTTTATGGTTACTTTTCACCGAGATACGAGGTACCTGAGGCCCACAACTAGCTAGTGCATAGGGATGTTCCTGTGACTTGTAGTCATTTGATATTTTGTACTCACCATCAGCATATGGTATTTTTGGTTGGTAAATTCAGTAGCATGTGTGTTCTATTTAAAAGTGTACATTCTTTAAAGCACCCTTCTGAAGAAAAAAAATCATTTTGAAGTGGCATCTCTTTGAAATTGGTTACTAGCATTTCCTATTTATGAAAACTTACAAGCATTTTATTTTGTAATTTTTGTAGCATGGAACCTTATTTGGAAAAAATTATTTTATATACAGTATTTAAAACTTGAATTTTTTTTAATTTTAAAGTAAGTGCATTGGGAATAGAATATCAGGCTAACCTACTGAATTTTAATACTCACGCCTATAGTCTTCTTCTATTTTTAGCCCTTTTATAGGTTTCAGATTGAGTTCGATCACCTTGGGAGACATCTAATAGATATATTGGAGAGTGACCAGTAGGTTTACTTGGAGTTATTTGGTTTCCAGGTTTGGTCGGTTGAGTTTTATGGTTTAGTTTTACTTTCAGTTTCATGTACAATTAATGTTTAGTTCAACTTTTATATAAATGTATGTTGGGTTGTTGGTTTCTTTCTACTACTTAGTTATTGTCTATATTTGGGAGAAAATGTTACCTTGTCACTCTAACTAATTCCCTCAGCACTTTTTTCTATCCCAGGAGGATCGGGAACGCCTCTCGGGACTTGTTATGGAGTGGCCCGGGTGACCGGTTCAAAGTCGACCCGGACTGATTAGTGAAAAAATGGTATCAGAGCCGGTCGGCTCTTAGAGGACCTTACTTTTTAGAGTTCCCTTGTTATTTGGGTGATTTCATGGTATATGGAGTATAATTTTTGGAACGTGAGGGGTAGGTTTGGGAAGAGTTTCATGAACTCTTGCTCATTTCGATCCTCGGGTGTCCATGGGAAGTCTGGTTTTATTAGTTTCTTTGGTTCTTAGGGATTGTTTGGTGATTGAGATATAATAAGAAGAGTTGTACTAATGGCCTCTGTGATCTCATAGGGCCTGGAAAGCCATGTATAGTTGGGGCATGGTCCTAATAAGGCTCTTCATGTTGGTGGTGTGTTTGACATATGGCTTCCAACCATATGGTCAAGTCGCCCACCAACACTAGTTCCCTTCCGTGGGTCTCTTAGACCTTTCTTGAATTATGAATTTTGTTTTGAAAATCCTTGTGTTATAATTGTAGAAATGGGTTCTCATATAATGTTGGGATTTTAAAAAAGTGGAAAGTTGGTTTTCAATGCTTAATATAAGAAATTTTTGGGGAATTTTTGGTTTTTGTGAAACAAATTTTGGGGAGAAAGTGGAAATGATTTAACGGGATTGAATTTCCTTAATATAAACTTATGATTTGATAAAATAAAATGTTTGGAAATATTGAATTATTTTAAAGTGATTCTAAAAACTTTGTTTTAAATTGGATGTGTTGGGATGTTTAAAAGTGTTTGAATCTGATGAATTGGGTTTGGGAATTGGTTTTGAACGGTTGGTGTTTTTCTGAAAAAGGATTTTGAACTTTGTGGATGTCAGATTAAGAAAAAAGACCATGATGAATTTTTTGAAATGGGAAAGGGTTGTTTGGAATAACATGTTTGTTTGGAAGTTTTACTAAATAAAATGGAATGGTTTTTAAATCAAATGGTTCTTGAAAAAGTGTGGTTTGTTGAGATACTGAAAAATGTTTTGAATAAAGGGAGAGGATTTTTATAGAGACCTATGGGGTTTCTTTTTCAATCTTGGTAAAATGGTTTGTTTTGTGGAAATATGAAAATGTTTTTTGACTTGGTGGTTAGTGTTCCTATGGAAGGTACGTGATTTTTGAAATGGGTTGAATGTTTTCTCTTGTAAAATGAGGATGTTTGTTTTAGACTTTGGTGTTTTCATGGGTGCTCACATGCATGGTTTTGTATAGATATATTTATGTATGCCTGGTGTGGAATAGTGGTTGGGTGCCCAGGTTGGCATGGGAATGTGCATGTGAGTGAGACTTAATGAAACACCATTGGTGAATGTTAAAATCCACCAAGTTAGTTTGTTTTTCAAAACTGTTTTAAGCTGAAAATTTGTTGTGTTTTTGTAAACTGGTGTTTATATGGGTTGATTTTTCATGTTTTAGAAGTTTGGTTTGTTTGGTAGGCTTCCTCATGATCTGTAAGTGATACTCTTGGTGTGTCTTGATATGGTATTTTTTTGGTGTCTTGGTTTTGGGGAAAGGTTTAGTGGGTTTCTAAGGATATGTTGGATGTTTTGATGTGTCCATGGATTGTTATCCGTTGGAAATACTTTTAGTTGATCAGCCTAAGGATTTATTCCAAACATTAAATCCACCTCTTCAGATGATACCTCAACTCGTTTGATGGAATAGAGAGCTATTTTGGCTTGGTTTAAAGTGTTTCCCTATTGTGATAATTCTTTTGGATGTAGCAGTTGTGTTTAGTGATGTTAATGTGTTTTGTTGTATTCCTTGTCCATTCTGCTCCATGTTCGGAGTGAGAGATAATGGTTCTATGTATCTATGAGTTCCTATGTATATGAATGTGTGTTGTTGAGAAAGTGAGTTTCATGGGGTGTTGTGATCCTTAGCTCCTGGATGCAGTGCAATAGATGCTTCAAACATCAAGGCTCTAGCCATAGGCCTTGGAGTGAATCTTTTCACGTAGTCAGGAAATCTTTAGAGGTGTGGAAAACTTGACTAATCTCCTGCCTTCACTATTGTGGTAAGGTGGTTTCTATGTTTTTATTGTGGTTTCTTATAACTGTGATTTTCCTCTTTTCGCAAGGAGCGTGGTGGAATTACCCCTCATGCAGGGTCTATGGTTATGCCTTCTCGGGTGTGAGTTTCTGATCAATTTCCTTGTGTAGACTACCAATGTGAATCGGGTATGGTCTTGGTTTTACCTATTCTTAGGTGGAGATTGTTGGGTGGTTCCTCTATTTCTTTTGTGGTTTCAGTGGCCTAACGATTGGGTCCCCTTCCCTCCCCGCCCCGAGTGGTGGGGGGTTTGATCCGTGAAGAAAGTGTTGGTCCAGTTCTTTTACCCTATGTTAAGGAGTGTGTGGTTTAAATGTTCATGTTGTAACCCTATTAACTTGGGTTTGTAGGTTATTTTGGGAGAGTTTTTGTGGGCATGTGTGGGTGAGGCCCGATTCTAGTTTATGTTGAATTCTGCTTTGTTCATTTCTAATTGGTCTCTAATGGTGGGGAGACCCACTACAACTCTCTAAGATATTTACTTTAAGTATTTTTCGGATTGTAGTTGTGATTTATGGTAGGGATCCCATCTCCCCCCCCCCCAATTCATTGGATTTCGTGAGTGCACTTTGGTTTGGGTGATCGTTGGGTTCATTGGGAGAAGACCCAACAATCTAGTTCTTGGATTGGTTGTGGAGGTGGTGGCTTGATCTTTCTGTTGATTCTCAAGAATTGGTTGTGAGTTAGTATTTTTTTTTTGGAAATAGGCTTAAGTTTTATTGATTCTAGATTATATTTCCTTGGCTTGAGAGGCTGGACTGTGTTGATAAGGAATCATTAGGTGTTGATCTTTCAACTTGAAAGTGTTATGGATTTTTAAGGATGTAAAGTTTTTATGATGGTGAGAATTATCACATAAATGACTTATTTTAAAGGTATTTTCATGTAATTTCTACTCTTTCTTTGTTTGTGGGGTTTTCTCAAGCATTTTTGGAGAAAAAGGTGGTTACTTCAAGATTTGGGCCAAACCATGAGCCCATTTCCAGATTTAAAAATAAAATTTGTTTCTTTTATAACTCCTTCATTTTTCAAAAAAAAATCACCCATTATACTTCCCACTTGACCTACCCTAATTTATTAAAATCACCATATCCATTTATACCCCTTAATAACTCATAATCATGGTGGATTTGGGTGATTTATTCAGGTATTGGTCCAACCTGTGAGCCCATTTCAATATTTAAGAAAATAATTTATTTCTTTTATATCTCATTAATTTTTTAACATTTTTCAGTCATTCCACCACTCAATAGAGCCCACAAACACTAGGTCAACCCACATGCTCCATTTTCACTTTTTGGAGCTCATATTCATCATGGATTAGGGCTAATTTCTTCAAGGTTTCTCAAATCATCTGGATTTGCAAAGGGAATTTGTTTCTTTTATAAATCATTCATTTTTTAATCTTTTCCCCCATTTCAGTCCCCACTTGACCTAATCAACCTTATTAAAAACAAACTTTCAATTTTTTATGCTTGTATATTCAACTATTGGTGTATTTGGGGTCATTTATTCAAAGTTTCTCAAATAAGTGAATTCCTTTCTTGTTTCTTTCATTTCCTTAGGGTTTCTCCCCCTTCCTCCTCCTCCTATTATTTATTAGTTTTATATTCTCACCTAGTAATTAAAACCTAGTTTTCTGTTATCCCATGATTTTTTATGGGTTTTTTGTTCGTTTGTGGCTGGTCTTCATAGTTTTAAGGTTTATAAACCCTCGAATGGTGATATCGGGTGTGCATTTCCATTCCACTAAGGATTTGAGGTAGGTTTCCCATTGAACTTATCCTTTTTATTTAATATTCATTTTTTCATGATATTTTCACCCTCTAAACATTATTATTATTGTTTTATAAGCCTTCAATAACTTTATTTGGTATGTAAGGTGGTGTTTATGCCTTGTTTTGTGAAAAGTAGTGTTGTTTTGTTATAAGAGTGCACACCAATTGTTTGTTTAAATGTTCTGTTATTTTTTACAACTGGTTTTTGATGTTTAAAACCTTTTTTATCCTTTTAAATAAATTTTTTTCATGTAAATTTTATTTTATAATCTTTTAGTGTTAAATATAATTGGTTTCATTAAATGTTGCATGCCACATTTTCAGAAAAGTTCCTGGTTGGATTTTGTGTGCTCAAGGTGATATAAAATGATTGGTTTGGATTATGAAAAATATTATAAGCATGTGAATCAATGTTTTTTGGTTCCTTATGTGGGTTCCAATCTGTTTTTGGGTTTTATAATGAAATGATTATGGGTTTTTAGTGTGTTTTGGAATGTGTTCCCGATAAATGGCATGTTTGGCATCTCTATAGAAATGGTTGGGTTTTGAATGTGTAACCTGAATTTTTAAGGGGTTTATGTAAATGATTTTTTTATTAAAATGGTTTTTTGACACCTATTTATGAATATTTTAATTGGTTCTTTTGATAAATGTTGTTTTTTTTAAGAATTCTTAAAGGCCCGTTTGGCATTTTTCTTGTAAAATTGGTTTTCATGTGTATCCCATGTTGTATCATTGGGGTTGTTTTATGATTTATGAAATTAATTTATTAAATGGTTTTGGGGATGAAAATTCTGGTTTGATATGGTATTGGTGGGTGTTTGGCCTTAAAGGATCATTTTTAAATTGATTTTATGTGCAAAGCCTCATTATACTTCTTGAAATTGTTTTATGAAAAAAAAATTAAGTGGTTTATTGACCCGTGAAGGATATGTGAAACATGGTTGAGGGATGTTTGGTGTGTGTATGATTTGGAAATTAAATTTTCATGTGAAAATTGTATTTTATAACATTTGGAACTTGATTTAGTACAAAGAGGGAAACTCGAGTATCTAGGTGGGCGGACATGTACTAGTATGCTAGTGATACGGAATGGTTTCCTCCCTGTTTCACATTGCAAGTTTGATGATGACAACACTACCTAAACTATGATGATGATATTTGGGACCACTAGGTTATCATTATTGTTCCCTACTAGTTTCTTGTGCATGATAATGGATATTTTTGTGGTTACTTTTCACCGAGATACGAGGTACCTAGGGCCCATAGCTAGCTAATGCCTAGGGATGTTCCCGTGACTTGTGCTCATTAGATATTTTGTACTCATCATCAGTATATGGTGTGTTTGGTTGGTAAATTCAGAAGAATGTGTGTTCTATTTAAAATTTTACATTCTTTAAAGCATCCTTCTTGAAAAATGTTTTCATTTTAAAGTTTCATCTCTTTGAAATTAGATACTAGCATCTCTTGTTTATGAAAACTTGGAAGAATTTTATTTTGTAATGTTTGTAGAGTGAAACCTTGTTTGGAAAACAAAATTTTATATATTGTATTTAAAACTTGAAATTTATGTTTCTTTTATTTTAAATGAAGTGCATTGGGAATAGAATATTGGGCTAACCTACTAAGTTTTAATACTTACGTCTATAGTCTTCTTCTATTTTTAGCCCTTGTGTAGCTTTCACCTTCAGTTTGATTACCTTGGGCGATGTATGATCGATGTGTTGGAAAGTGACCATAGGGGTTACTTGGAGTTAGTTGGTTGTCAGGTTTGGTCGGTTGAGTTATCTGGTTCAGTTGTACTTTTAGTTTCATGTACAATTAACGTTTAGTTCAACTTTTATATAAATATATGCTGGGTTGTCTATTTCTTTCTTCTACTTAGTTATTGTTTATATTTGGCCGAAAACATTCCCTTGTCACTCTAACGGATGCCCTCGATGCTTTTCTCCATCCTGGGAGGATCGGGAACACCTCTCAGGACTTGTCATAGAGCGGCCCGGTTGACCGGTTCAAGGTTGACCTAGACTGGTTCGTGACACTCTGTGTCACACCTGAACTTCTGAAATAATTTTATTTCATTATCTGGCATTAAAATATTTTGTTGATGTGTGGGATGATCCTAGTTGAAATTTTTCATTTTTTCTGGTAAATTGTGTTTTGGGCTTGGCAGCGTCCGACACACGGGCAGGGCATGGTTGAAGCCGTGTGGCTTCGGCAAATCATTGTGCAGCCTGTCCAGTGCATGGTTAATTAATTAATTAACAAAATGAATAATAAAGTGTAAATAGAATAAAACAAGAAAGATAAAATGAATTAAGAATTATTTTAATATTATTATTATTATTATTATTATTTAAGATTATTATTGTTGTTTTTGTTGTTAATATTTTATTAATTTATTATTATTATTATTATTATTATTATTATAAAAATTTTAATGTCATTATTACAATTATTATTGTTGTTGTTGTATTTAGTTTTTTAGGTTTTATTTATTCTTTCTTTCTTTCTTTTTCTTTCATTGTTTTCCTTTTCTTTTTTTCTCTCCCTATTTTCCCTCTTCCTCTCCCTATCCCTTTGCACCCTCCCTATTGGCATCGTGCTGCACCCCCCCCCCAATCCTAGAGCTCTCCCATGTCCACCCTCCAGGTTGGCGCCCCTTGGTCGCACCCCCTTCCAGTAACACTCTATTTGGAACCGTATCCCTCTGGAAACCTCACTCCAGCACACCACACCCCCCTATAGTGACTCACACCACCCTCACACAACCCTTGTGCCACCTCCCCCTTCTTGGACGGACCCTCTGGCGACCCCCCTAGTGCACAAATCCCATTCGAAAACCCCCTCCTCACGCGACCAGCTTCCCAGACCCCTTGTCGCAGGTGTGTTTTACTCTGGTAAGCATTTCTTCCTCCTTTAGGGTTTTTCTGCTCCTTAGGGTTTCATTCTTAGGATTTAATGTTGAGTTTGGGTTCGATTTCTTGATGTAGGATTTAATTGAGTGTGTGGTGAAGATTGGGTGTGATTGGAGTTTCACACCAAATTTTGATGTTTCGACACCAAAGGTAGGTAGTTTCATGTATAAACATTATTTGATGAATTATTTTGCTTGTTTAATTAATTTAGCATGTTCTTTAATTAATTTTTTTGGTGATAACTTAGTTTTTAAGGGAGTTTAATATGCGTTTGATTTATGTTTGTAGTATGTTTATATGATATGGAGTGTGTTTTTAGTGAAAACCCATATTGATTTATTTTTTAGTGTTTTATGAATTATGTAATTAGTTTATTCAACTATGCAAGTGGTGTGAATTGTGTTTTTATGTGGCATGGGTTTGTGTTTGGTCATAAAAGAATATTTGAGTGGGATTTGTGTTTTAAGCCATGTGATGTTTTCTTGAAATTGTTTAATAATTTTTATTAGTGGTTTATTTAATTGTGAAAACGGTTTATTTAACTATGAAAATGGTTTATTTGATTATGCAAGTGGTGCAAATTAATTTTTGAAAGGGTTTTGGTCTGTGTATGATTTTGAAAGAGGGTTTGGTGTGTGTAAATGCTGGTATTTGGTGTGTGTAGTGCCTTATTTGGTTTGGGTATATGAATATGACGTGTGATATGAACTTGGAACCTGAATGAGTACTATGGGAAGCCCATGTGACTAGGTGGGCAGACTAGGATTAGTGTGCTAGTGATATGAAAGTGGCTTCGGCCTAGTTTCACATAGTGGGATTAATGACTACAACACTAACTAAATATATGGATGATGATGGGAGACCACTAGTGTTATGAGGATGTCCCCTACTAGTGTCTTGTACACGATAATGTAGGTTTTCGTGGTTTCTACACCACTTTTCACTGAGATGTGAGGTTCTAGGGTCCCACTACTTGCTATTACCTATAGGTACCTTTCCTTGTTTAGTGATCTTTAGCTATTCGGTGCTCATTGTCGACATATGGTGTGACATTTGGGTTACTTAAAAGTAAGTGTGTTTTTAATTAAAGTTTCTTTCCTTGAAGTTTTTTTCATTAAAACTTATTTATTTAAAAAAAATCAAGCATTTTTCCTTTCATTTAGTGAACTTGAAAGTTTATTCATCATTTAATATTCATTGCATGGAATACTTCTTGGTGGCATCCTACTGGGTGTTAGATCACACCCTACTTACACCTTTGGGTGTAAGTAGATTTGTTTATGTTTGATACAGGTAAGTATAAAGCTTTTGGAGATGACGGTTCAGGTTGTTAGTTATCTTTCTTGGTGTGGTGTTGTGGAGATGGCTTAAGGGTGGTGACCTCTTACCTTGGGGTGGTTTTTCAAATGGTTTTTGGTCACCTTACTTTGTGATAGTTTTTGGGTTTTGGTTTAAACTATGTAACTAAATTTTGAAACCTTTAAGGCATGTTTGGTTTGAAATTTTCATATTCGGTTTATTAGTTATTTTCGATTGTTTTTATAATTGCATATTTGGATAAACCATTTCCACTTGCTTCTATTGATACTTGGGCACATGTGCCAGCCTGTGGGGATCAATAATTCCATTTGGGCCTTTCCATGGACCGGGTCGGGTGTCAGGTCAGATGGTGACCCGACTTGGTTTGTGAAAAAATGGTATCAGAGGGTGTTAATCTCTTAAGTCATTTTATTTGGCATGATTCTGGTTAGACAGGAGCTAGGACTATCGGGGCTCGGAGTTCTGGTTGTGAGTAGGGTATCTGGATAGCACACCTCATGACAGACCTCGAGTCACCATGGGATGTCGAGATCTTTTCTTGACTTATCTTCTAGGTGGGACATGTAGGCTTTAGACTACGCATGGGAAATGGCTGGAGATGAAGTGGTTTGGTCATTTCAAGTCATGACAAGTTTGATTTATTTATGTTTGATGATTGATGAAAATTTTGAGACCTATTGTACTAATTATTTTCTTGTGACTATTGCTTTTTGTAGCAACATGCCTCCTCGGAGAGCTCCCTTGCACCCATGGGAGGAATCCAGAGAGATTTTTCCCTCACTTATTGATTAGAGGTTGGTGTAAGCTATGGTTTAGGTTGTTCGGGCTCTAGGATAGGGAGTGGATCCTGCTCTTACTTCTACTCCAATTAGAGAGGATGGATCTGGTCCTAAGAAGGACAAACCCCATGAGTTTCTCAATAACAAACCCCCTTCAATATGAGGTACCACGGAGCCTTAGGAAGTGGAGGAGTGGCTTGAGAAGATTGAGCGCATGTATGAGTTTCTCGATACCCCTGAGGAAGTCAGAGTAAATTTTTCTTTGTTTCTACTAGAGGGTCCTGGTCAAAGGTGGTGGGAATTAGTGATTCAATCTAGGAAGCATGAGCATATGAGCTAGAAGGACTTCAAGGTAGTATTCAATGACCAGTACTTCCCTGAGGTCTTGGTGTATGCTAGATCCTGGGAGTTCATGGATCTTGTTAAGAGGGACCAGTCAGTGATAGATTATGCCAACTGCTTTGTCAATCTAGTCTGATATGCACCTGAAATATTCTCCAATGAATAGATGAAGTCTCATAGGTTTGAAAAGGGTTTGAGACCATAGATCCATTCCCAGGTATTCCTATTCAAACTGAAGGCTTATGTTGAGGTAGTTGATTGATCTTTTATGGTGGAGATTGACCACAAGGGTGGGTCTGGTTCCTTTGGGGCTGTGTTAGTATTTGGTAGTGGCAGTTCATCTGAGAAGAAGAGGAAGCGGAATGAGCAGGGGAAGAAGGGAGGTGGTGGTTTATGCCATCCTTCTAGACAGACTTCATGTGTGGCTTATAGTGCAGGGTCTGTTATGTTCCATCAATGTGGGAAGGTAGGACACATCAAAAATTCATGACTGCATCCCCTCAATACTTTCCATTAGTGTGGATCTATGGGGAACCTATAACATTTTTGCAGGACAACACGCCCTTATCAGAGTGGGGCAGGATCTGTGGCTTCTAAGGGAGTGTCAGTTCAGTTGGAGTCGACCAGGACGGTGGGATCTCAGCCTGGTGGTTGTGGCAGTAGGACCATATCGTCTTCTAGGAAGATCCAGATCAGGGCAGAGCCACAGGAAAGTGGCTATTCTCATTCAGGGACCAGGAATCCGCATATTGTGGATCAGGCACCAGCTAGATCAGATGCAGGACCTTTGATAGTTTGAGGTACCATCCTGATTTCATCTTCTATAACAAGTTTTTTATTTGATATTAGTGCATCTGTTTCTTTTATCTCTATCTGTATTGTGAATCTTCTGAAACTACCAACTGAGCTAATGTCTTTTGCAATGGAGTTGGTAACACCATTGGGTAAGAATAAGGAGAAGGGTCTCAGGTTCCCATCCTATGCACTTTCCGTGTTAGGGTTTGAGATGGAGTGGGACTTCCTGGTCTTGGATATGGGCCTTTTCGACGTAATCCTCAGTATGGATTAGCTAGTGCGCTTCCAAGAGAATATCAGTTGTTATAGGCAATGGGTGAGTTTCATGGCACCTGATGGGAGTCCCCAAGTATTTCTTAGGGAATGGGATCTTCAATCGGGTCACGCGGGACCTCCACTCCCAGAGTTGGGAAGTATTTCCTTTCAGTTATCATCGCTCGCACTAGAGGACAATGGTGTTTCTCCTGGGGGTGGATTTCCAACTATAGTGGATGAGTTCCCATAGGTATTTCCAGATGATTTTCTGTCCTTACCCTCATAGTGGGACGTAGAGTTCTCAATTAAATTAGTGTTTGGAACACATCCAATATCTCTTACCTCATATTTCATGGCTCCCACAAAGTTGAGGGAATTAAATATATAGCCTGATGATTTGTAATCCAAAGGATTCATTCACTTGAGCATCTCTCTTGGGGCCTCTCCCATTCTAGTCACAAAAAAGGACAATGGATCTATCCAGTTGTGCATTGATTACCAGAATTTGAATAAGGTAACCATAAAAAATAAATACCCTTTGCCCCGTATTGAAAACTTGTTCGACCATCTGAAGGGGGAAAAGTGGTTCTATAAAATAGAATTGAATTCGGGTTACCACCAAGTCAGGGTGAGAGAGTCAAACATCCTAAAAATGACTTTTCAGAGAAGGTACGACCACTTCGAGTATTTGGTCATGCCTTTCAGATTAAAAAATGTTCCAGTGGTTTTTATGGTGCTCATGAATAGGGTGTTCCACCAGTATCTCGACTCCTTTATTGTGGTATTTGTGTATGATATCTCAGTTTACTTTGGATCTAAGGAAGAGCATGAGAATCACTTTTGGATCATGTTGGGCACTGTGTAGGACCATCACCTTTATGGAAAACTTTCAAAGTGCACCTTCTGGATTAAGGAAGTGAAGTTTTTGGGCCACGTGATTTTGGAGCAAGGGGTTTCAATCAATCCTGATAAGATCAGTGCAGTTATATAGTGGGAACAACCAAATAATGTGTTTGATATTGGGATTTTTCTTGGTCTAGCAGGTTATTATAGGCGATTTGTTTGGGATTTCTCGCGGTTTGTTTCCTCTATGACCGCACTCACCCAAAAATGGGTGAATTTTGAATGGATCCCAGAGTGATAAGAATACTTTGAGGAGTTGAAGTGGTGGTTGACTACCACACCTGTGTTAATCTTTACAGAGTCTGGGAAGGGCTACGTGGTTTATTGTGATGCTTCATGTATGGGCCTTGGGTGTGTGCTCATGGAAGATAATCATGTAGTAGCTTATGGTTCTCACCAACTCTGACCGTATGAGAATAATTACCCAACCCATGACTTGGAGTTAGAAGCGGTGATGCATTCCCTAAATACTTGGTGCCATTATATTTTTGGGGACAAATTTGTTGTCTATTTTGACCATAAAATCTTGGCCTACATCTTCTCCCAAAAATATTTGAACTTGAGGCAGTGTCATTGGATCAAGTATCTATAGGGGTTTGAATTTGATATCATTTATACCCCAGGTAAGGTTAATTTAGTGGCTGACACCTTAAGTAGAAAAGTGTTAGTGTATTCTTTGAGTAAGTCTAGTGATGAATGGAGCTTGATGAGACTCTTTGCCCAGATGCACTCAGAGATCAAGGAGCACAGAGGAGGTGCATTATTCGCAAGTGTTCAGTTGACTCATGCTCTTCTAGAGTTTATTCAGTGTCATCATCCTAGTGATGAGTTGTGTCAGCAGTCCATTTACTTCCTTCATGGTGGGGATACATCCCATGATTAGTCTTCATCTCTCAAGGGAATCTTGTGCTTTAAGTTCCATATAGTGGTGTCGTTGTCTCTACGGAAGTTGGTGATGTAGGATAGCCACCAATATTAGTGGGTCGTCCATCCTAGTGCTACCAAGATGTATTATGATGTTTCTCGATAGTTTTGATGGCCATTATTGAGGCGAGACATAACTAATTTCATGTCAAGGTTCTATACATGTCAGTAGGTAAAAGCAGAGCATTAGAGGCCCTCTGGTTTACTTCAGCCATTACCCACTCCTACCTGGAAGTAGGATAAGGTCACTGTGGACTTCATTATTAGCTTGACTCATATACCTCTTGGAAGGAATGTCATCTGGGTGGTGATTGACCATTTTACCAAATCATCCCACTTTATTTCATTCAGAGATACAACTAAAGTGGGTGAATTGGGGCGATTGTATATTCAGGAAGTGGTCAGACTTCACAGTGTTCCATCAGCAATTATTTCTGATAGATACCCATGATTTACCTCTCAGTTTTGGGAAGGCCTTAAAAGGGCATTGGGTTCATAAATAAAAATGAGCATGACATACCATCCTCAAACAGATGGTCAGACGGAGCGGGAAAATCAAATTCTGGAGGACATGCTTCATGCATGTGTGTTAGATTTCGTAGGATCATGGGATAAGCATTTGGGATTTGTCAAGTTCTATTATAATAATAATTACCAATCCTATATTTTAATGGATCCTTTTGAGGTTCTCTATGGTTTTCCATGTCAATCTCTTTTATGTTGTGTGGAGGTAGGCGAGACCACACTTTTGGGACTAAGTCCTGTGTAGTAGACATCTGAGAAAGTTAAGTTGATCAAGTAGCAGTTATTGATAGCTTAGAGTCACCAAAAATATTATAGTGATCAGAGGCATAGAGACCTTGAGTTTTCTGTGGGTGATCAGGTGATCTTAAAGGTGGACCCTCGCTTGGGTCATCATTGTTTGGGAAAGTAGGGAAAGTTGTCACTGAGGTATGTTAGACCTTTTGAGATCACTGGGCAGATTGAAAAAATGGCATACAGGTTAGCTTTACCTTCACAGTTGACATTGATTCATGATGTATTTCATGTCTCCCAATTGAATAAGTATAATCTAGGTTCATCCTGTGTGTTGAATTGGGAGGAGTTAGAGATAGAGCCTGATTTATCAGTGTTTGAACGGCCAGTGTGGATAGTGGATTCCCAAGATAAGGTGCTTCGTGGGAAGTCTATTTTGTTGGTTCGTATCCTTTGGCAGCATGTGAATTATGAGCATGAGACTTGGGAGCGGAAGTTGTGGATTGAACAGGGTTATCTGTTTTTATTCTCCAATCAGGCTTCGAGTTGACTTTCTGAGGGAAAAAAATTTTCATGGTGGAGAGAATTTTCACACCTGGACTTCTGAAATAATTTCATTTCAAAATTTTATCTAGCATTAAAATATTTTGTCGAGGTGCGGGCTGATCTCGGTTGAAATTTTTCATTTTTGCTGGTAAATGATGTTTTGGGTTTGGAAACATCTGGCACATGGGTAGGGCATGTTCGAAGCCATGCAGCTTCACCAAATCACTATGCAGCCTACCTGGTGCATGGTCAGTTAATTAATTAACAAAACAAATAATAAAATGTTAATGGAATAAAAAAATAAAGATAAAATAAATTAAAAATTATTTTAATATTATTATTATTATTTAATAATAATATTATTGTTGTTGTTAATATTTTATTAAGTTATTATTATTATTATTATTATAAAATTTTTAATTCCATTATTACTATTATTATTATTATTATTGTATTTAGTTTTTTGTAGGTTTTATTTCTTCTTTCATTCCTTATTTATTCTTTTTCCTTTTCTTTTTTTTCTCTCCCTCTTTTTCTTCTTCCTCTCCCTCTCTCATCGCACCCTCCCTATTTGGTGTCACACTGGAACCCCCCCCCCTCAACCCTAGAGCACTCCCTTGGCTTCCCTCCTGGATAATGCCCCTTAGCCGCACCCCCCTTTAGGCGGACTCTAGTTAGCGCCTCATCCCTCTAGTGACCTTGCGTCGGTGTGCCGCACCCCCCTCTAGCGACTCACGCTGCCCTCGCACAACCCTTGCACCACCTCCCCCTTCTTGTCTGGACCCTCCGGCGACCCCCCCAGCGTGCGGCTCCCCTCCAGCAACCCCCTCCTCGTGCGACCAACTTCCTGGACCCCTCGTCACAGGTGCATTTTACTCTAGTAAGCATTTCTTCTTCCTTTAAGGTTTTTCTACTCCTTAGGGATTCGCTCTTTGGATTTAATGTTGAGTTTTGGGTTCTATTTCTTGATTTAGAGTTCAATTGAGTTTGTTTGTGGTCAAAATTAGGTTTGATTGGAGTTTCACACCAAATTTTGAAGTTTCAACACCAAAGGTTGGTGGTTTCATGTATAAACATTATTTGATGAATTATTTTGCATGTTTAATTAATTTAGCATGTTCTTTAATTATTTTTTTGGTGAAAACATAGTTTTTAAGGGAGTTTAATGTGCATTTGATTTATGTTCGTAGCATGTTTATATGATATGGAGTATGTTTTTAGTGAAAACCCATATTGAGTTATTTGTTAGTGTTTTATGAATTATGCAATTAGTTTATTCAACTGTGTAAGTGGTGCGAATTGTGTTTTGATATGGCGTGGGTGTGTGTTTGGTCATAAAAGAAGATTTGAGTGGGTTTTTTTGTTTTAATCCATGCAATTTTTTCTTGAAATTGTTTAATAATTTTTCTTCATGGTTTATTTAATTGTGAAAACAGTTTATTTAATTTTTCAAATGGTTTATTTGATTATGCAAGTGGTGCGAATTAATTTTTTAAAGGGTTTTAGTGTGTGTATGATTTTGAAAGAGGGTTTGGTGTGTGTAAATGGTGGTATTTGGTGTGTGTAGTGCCTTATTTGATTTGGGTATATGAATATGACATGTGATATGAACTTGGAACCTGAATGGGCACTAAGGGAAGCCCAAGTAACTAGGTGGGTGACTAGGACTAGTGTGCTAGTGGTACAGAAGTGGGTTCGGCCTGATTTCATGTAGCGGGATTGATGACTACAACACTAACTAAATATATGGATGATGATGGGAGACCACTAGGGTTATGGGGATGTCACCTACTAGTGTCTCGTGCATAAGAACGCGGGTTTTCATGGTTCATATACCACTTTTCACTGAGACGTGAGGTTCTAGGGTCCCACTACTTGCTAATACCTATAGGACCCCTTCCATGTTTAGTGATATTTAGTTATTCGGTGATCACCTTCGACATATGGTGTGACATTTTGGTTACTTAAAAAGTAAGTGTGTTTTTAATTAAATCTTCTTTCCTTGAATTTGTTTTCATTAAAACTACTTTCTTTAAAATCGGTCAAGCATTTTTCCTTTCATTTATTGAACTTGAAAGTTTATTCGTCATTTAATGTTTATTACATGGAATCCTTTTTGGTGGCATCCTTCTGAGATTTATCTCACACCCTAATTACACCTTTAAGGTGTAAGTAGATTTGGTTATGTTTGATATAGTTAAGGTTAAAGCTTTTGGAGATAGCGGTTTGGGTTTCTAGCTGACTTTCTTGGTGTGATGTTGTAGATATGGCTTGAGGGTGGTGACCTCTTGCCTTGGGTGGTTTTTGAGATGGTTTTTGGTCACCTTACTTTGTGGTAGTTTTTGGGTTTTGGTTTAAACTATGTAACTAAATTTTGAAACCTTATTAAGGATTGTTTGGTTTGAAATTTTTAGATTTGGTTGATTATATATTGTCAATTGTTTTTATATTTTCCTATTCGGGTAAACTATTCCCACTTTCTTCTGTTGATACTCGAGAACTTGTGCCAGCCCGTGGGGATCGGGAACGCCCTTCAAGCCTTGTCATGGGTCGGGTTGGGTTCCGGGTCAGATAGCGACCCAACTTGGTTTGTGACACTCTGGCATATGGGGAGGTGTACTTGAGGCTATATGATCCACCGTCTTGGGGCACGGGTTAATCGGATCTCAAGTCGGGATGTTACAGTAATATTTTTGAAACTTTTTCAATGAATTATGAATGCAAGTAATCTCTCTATCCAAATTATTATGTCTGAATTTCTTCCAAAAATTTTTGGATGTATCTTCTTCCTTTTATATATTGGATAAATAGTTAATTCACACATAATTGTTTCGCATGTTATTATTTTTCTAACTTTTTAGAAAACTATAGTTTCTTCCCTATTATTTTTTTAAATAAAAAAGGAGGAAAATTTTATAAAGGGAGAGAGATTTATAAAAGGGTGGAAATTTATAAAGGGAGAAGTTTAAGGTGAAAATCTATTTAAGGGGAGAGTTTTCTTTCTAAATAAAATTTTCAGTAAGGGGGAGAATCTGAAGTTTCAATTCTTTCCACCAGATCAACAATTTTGAAGAAAAAGAATAAATTAACTTAGGGGGAGTTTAAAAGTACAAAGGGTTGTATATTTTTCAAAGTTATTATTTTTCATTTTAAGAGTTGTGTTTTGTGATTTTCAAAAAGGGGGAGATTGTTGAGTTGAAAGTTTTACTTTATACTTTTCCTTTCCTTGGTTTTCAAAATCACACACTTTCTTAAAACACTATTTTACTAACTTTATATTTCAAAGTGTTTTAGTATGTTTTTGTAGAAAACATTATTTTATACCAAATGTAGAAATAATAATAATATAAAATTAATATAAACTTATATTATTCATTCCAATCCATCAGACTAAAGGTGCATATTATACATCAGATCAACTTTTGTTCTGACCAGTGGTTAGACTTATGTCCTGTCTATCAGACTGAAAAAAGTCAAAACCATCAGACTAACATTGGTTCTGATCCATTAGATTGATATTTTTTCAGTTTATCAGATTAATAAATAATAAGGAAGTACATTGTACTATCCAAAGTTTATAATCAGAGTATATAGATTTGTTTCTATCAGGCGAAATTCAAATTATCATTGTAATGGTGTTAAACTAAATGATGCCAGACTATGAAATAATTAGCTATCAAGTTCAAGATCTAGATCATTATAAGCCTTCAAAGTGAAATTTTTCCAAGGTTGTTACAACTAACTATGAAATATGATTGTTGGACATTTTCTTATAAATATCAAGTCATTTGAAGAGTTGGGAGATGATGCAATTCATAACTCAGGTCATCTAAATATTTCTCTATGTGAACATCTCATTCCAAAGTTTTGTAATCTTTTAGAGATTTTAAGTTCTAAATGAATCCTTATCGTGGTTTTGAATTCCTGGAGAAAAAATTTCTTTTGTATTTATTTTCCAATCATGGTACTCATTGAGGGATTCCAGGGCTAGGAATACAGAGATCGATCGTCATATTAAGGAATTCTAGGGATATGAAGACAAAGTCATACCAATTAT
Organism: Viscum album; assembly: GCA_963277665.1. NCBI lineage: Eukaryota > Viridiplantae > Streptophyta > Magnoliopsida > Santalales > Viscaceae > Viscum > Viscum album. The sequence continues at coordinate 1,385,976,823 of OY728125.1, read as the reverse complement.
TATATCGAGGGATTTCTTTGTAAGAAAATACAAACCTTATAATAGGTATAAAACCGTGGTTATATTTAGTCAAGATTTCTGACTACCTTAACTCTTACGTTTAAAGAGTAATTTTTTTATTAAAGCTTGTAAGTAATTCTTACTATTATAAGTTTTTGTATTTCTTGTTTATACAAGTTTTACTTTCTGTTTTGCATGTATATTAGAAACAAAAATCAATAATTATATTTCTAACAAATTGTTTATTAGTGTGACACTGAGACCAATAAAGTACTCTGACATATCATACTCCTACTAGTTTAAATTCCAACACTCTGATCATCAGATGATCTGTGAGTCTGATCATTTTTACTGAGGAATTGTGTTTTGTTTTAGTTTAATTTTTAAACTAAAATCCACCCCACCCCTCTTGTAGCCATTTTAAACTCTTATGATTCAATAATTTTCAATTCCTAGCTATACTATGAAATCTAGATTGTCTATTGGCTGCTGATGAGCACAGAGTCCAAGAAATAACTTTATTTTCTCAATAATCATATAGTTTCATGATGGAGTTATATGTTGAGTTTTTTAGTGTACAAAAACAATGTCCAATTGTACAAAGACATAGACATATAAGAGTGGTTTAATAAGGTCCATTCTATGAAAATGAGGTTATTCCCTATTATGTAGAAGAAGACAACCTAGTTGATCTCTAGGATATATATCTAAATCTATTTTCTAATGAGTAATTTTATAATGATGGAATAAAAAAAGACAAAAGTTTTGATACAGAGGAATCTGAATAAGTTAGGGAGGAAGTTTCTAGAAATTCATTAGTTATACATCATCATTTACCCATAATAAATCATTCAACGCTCTTCACATCTTGGTCAGAAGTGATGGCATGTTTTCCTGAATTTGACTGGAATGTTATCACACATGAAACTGAGTTTTCTGGAGTTGTAGAGGATAGTTTTAGTGAGTGGGACAAAAAATTATATGTTGTAATGGATTTCCAAGTAACGATGCAACAAAAAACATACTAAAAAGATTTCATATTGAGAGACATTATAGATATTTAGTTCAGGAATCAATCCATAAAAAATACATTATACGATATGATAAATATGGGGATGATTGTAGATTCTATTTGAGTTCGATTCCTAACATTTCATTTGGAATTTGTAGAATTTCTAAGATTGAGGTAGCTCATACTTTCATTTAGCCAAATCTGACACAAGTTTTTTTTAACAGGTTGAGGGTTAAGTCCTATTTATTAAATAAAAAAGCAAGAGAACCTCTTTTGAAAATTGAGAAATAGGAAACCCATTATAGTCACATGGATGAAAATTCCAAAAAAGAACATGTTGAATTTGTGTCATCTATTATCATTAAAATGATTAGGACCAGCCAAGATGTTCCTGTATCACTTTTTCAAGAGAGGATACACAAAAAATTGGTTATAATATTTCCTATAATAGGGTATGGATGGAGAAGTATAAGGTAATTTTCAAGGTCTATGGTGATTGGGATGACTCGAATTGGGTGTTTCCATAATTGTTAGCCATACCGAGACACAATGAACAAGTTTTCTTCCATATTAATATGAACGAACATGTGTCTCAAGATAACCAACTTGATCCATCTCATGTCAAATTTCATTGATTTTTTTGGGCATTCCTTCCATGTATTTCTGCATTTCATTTCTATAAACAGTTCCTATAGATTTATGAAACATTTCTATATGAGAAATACATGAGAGTATTGTTGATTGAGGCAACCTAATATGATAATTGTTCATCTCCACCGCTTTCATTTTTCATTATGGAGAAGGAAAATTATGAATCATGGAGTTGGTTTTTGGCATATATCAACAACCATTTCACCTACATTTGGGGTTTCTATTTGATATCTGATAATCACCAAGCAATCGATGATCCAATCAATACAGATCATAATACATGGAGACCCTTGAATTCACATCATTGGTACTGCATCAGACACATTGCTAGCAGTGTGCAAAAAACATTCCATGATGAACCTATGAAGAAAGAAATCATGAGGCTTGGTATACAATCTCTTTCTTAATTTTTACTATTTTAAGGTAATGATAAAATTAATTTATGTGGAATATGATAACTTTTGTATAGCATGTGATCTATATTAATAAAGGATTGAACAACATTTTGAAGAAATCTATAGGGCTAATCAGGGAATGTATGATTATATGATGCAGATTACAAAAGAAAAGTGGACATTATCATATGACGGAGGGGAGGTATAGAAACATGACCAAAAACATTATGGAGTGCATCAATAGTGTCTTCAAGGGGTTTCACGAGTTACTAATAAATAACCTAGTTCAGGAGACATTTTATCATTGTGTCAAGTACTTAGTTGATAGAGAAAAACAAACTATGGATGGGATTCAGTAAGGGCTAAGGTATAGAAGACACTTTCAATGAGAGATTGAAAAGAATATTGAAGAAGCCTTTGCTTATTGAGTAAGACTTTTCTGCCAAGAAGACTCTCGATTTTAAGTTCAAGAGTGTCCGGACCCCATTAAAAATAGCAGTGGTCAAGTCTTGGTGGTATTACTGGAAGTGAGGCAATGTCAATGTAGAAACTTACAGGAATTATGGTGTTCATGTGCACACGTCATCACAACATGTGACACTATGAACATATCATGGGAAGCATGTGTTGATCTAGTGTACTAGTTAAACACCATTTTTAACTGTTATATTACACCATGGATGCCTAGTGGGGAGTTTCAACATTTCCCAATGTCTGAAGACCAACCAATATTTATACCTGACATCAACAGGTTGTGACAGTGAGGAAGACTGAAGTCCAACAGGATGCGAAATGAGATGGATTGGCCTCAAGAACAAGGGAAACATTTGAGATGCAGACTATGTCATTGGGAAGGTCATGACAGGAAATGATTCCCTTACATTGCAGGATAAAGTTCACATTGTTAGCCACAATGATGTATTGCCTCCGATGTGATCTTTTCATATTATCAATTACACGGTGTTAATATAAAATCCTTCATTTGTTATAATTTTCTAACATTTTTGAATACTTTTACTATCAAATAATAATAAACCTTTCATATTCACATTACAAGGAATGTGAAAAGTGCATGTGAGGTGACATGAAAGCATAATCAAACTATCCATGGATACACAATAAAGCAAGCATGCGAGAAAATAATCATGAAATATTCAATCTTGTGAGAAATCATACATAAATTACAAAACACGCCATTTGGAATCTAACTTATTGGTATATGTGCTAGACATCAAAGAAAGCCTCAATACATAAGGTGGGTCCAACTGATATAACCTATGTATGCACAAATTGATTAGTAAAACCCCTTTAAAACCATGAGTATATTCCAACAAGAATGGAGGAAAACCCATCCTCCTTCGAAAACCGAGATTGGGAAAATGAAATCTAATAATGCCCAAGAAGGGCCCAAGCAGGGTGTGAGGCACGAAGCCCAGTAGAATACCACCATGAATCTATTTATGGATTTTATGCATGGAAATCGATAAACTAGTTTGAAAATAATTTCAAAACTAAACCACTTGAAAATAAACCAAATTTAAGTAAACCTTTAAAATCCCTTTGGTTTTCTTTTATAAAACAAATATGGTTTTCCAAAACAATTCCTAAACATGGATCAAGTAAACAGACGAGGCTAGAAGGCACAAGCTATTTCATAAATCAAACATGCCCAGTTTAACAAAACACTCTTTCCAAGGTAAACCCATATCTAAAACCACTTTAGAAATATGATTTGAGAAACACGAAGACACACCCTTTTCTTTTGGTAAGAAAAATTTCATAAAATAATGGGAATAAAATGTTATGTCTTACATTCTACCAGTCATAGCATTCTGCTGACTATAATGCTATATTTACATTTTACACCTAAGACTTAATTCATTTTTATACATAGAGATGGATGATATTGTGCTACTTGCTAAGTAGTATAGTCATGTTTCATGTGACGTGTTAACGGTTCGTAAGGTTCGACGGATCAAGATGCATAGAGCACACCATTATCATCACATTTCGCCTCCAGCTGCCATTATACCATACCTACATCGTGTTGGCTTCAATGACATTGTTGTATTTGGTTTTACATTCATTGATCATCACCTCCTTGCTACTCTCACCAAAAGATAGAGACATGAGACACACACATTTCATTTGTTCGAGGGAGAGATGACCATCACCCTTGAGGATGTGGCAGTTCTACTCGGTATTCCTATCCCGGGGAATGTTGTTATAGGACTCACCCATAGAGATTGGTCAGAGCTTGTACAATGATTTCTAGGCGTCGACATTGTGGGTGATGATGATGCTACATATGGTGGGTCGATATCTATGAGTTGGTTTGAGATGCGCTTTGCACAGTTACCTGCTGACGCTGATGAGCAGACTGTCATGCATTACGTCTGTGCATATATCTTGCGGCTCATTGGAGGGACATTGTGCATTGATCACTCTGGTATGCATGTGAACATGATGTACTTGGGGCTACTGAAGGATTTTGATTAGGCCAGGAGATACCGTTGGGGATCTGAATTATTGGCATACACTTACAGAGCATTATACATGGCATGCCAATCAGACCGCACTAATCTATGGGGATGTGTCATCCTTATTCAGATGTGGGTATTGGAGCGCATCCCTCTCATCTTCCTTATTATTGCTAGTCAGGAGCTTCATATAGATGTGTTGCATGATGCTCCATGTGGACGATGGTATGATCACTCGTATTTGTTGTTTTTTGATGTTATGATGAGTTATTAAATTAAATTTCTTATTATTTATCACTTTTATGTTGTATGTTACAAGTGCAGTCAAGCATACCACTCCGTCAGGATGCTGAGGCATAACTTGAGTGCATATTGTCTTATGTTGGACAGTTTAGTACCCACCAATGTAAGCATATACAGTCTTTCCTTGACTAATCAATTTCATTATATTATATTTTTTGGTGTTTAGTAACGAATTCTTTTAACAAATGCCACGTGTCATTTCAGATTGTTTGGTTGTTATCTCGAGCTTTGTTAACCAGCTGCCCGCATATTGCATTGATGGGATTCATGATGTCATAATTGTAGTGTATCTCATTCACTTTGATATTGTCGAGTGGCATCATCCTGATAGTGTCGTGCGGGAGTTTGGATTTGTTTATCATATTCTCTTTCCACCTAGATAGTGAGCAGCACTTCATTCCATGAAGCTGACAGGGAGGCGGGATGTAAACCGGCGCCGACGGCATGCAGAGTATCTGGACCTCTGGGACATACGAGCATCATTTCATATCAAGGGTATGTGTACTATGTGATTCTCTCCAGCAGAGCAACTCGAGTATGAATCATGGTATAGACTGAAGCCTATATTATATCTTACTCCATACGACAGATGGCTCCAGGATTTGGTAAGTTAATAAATTTTCATTAGTTTGTTGTATTTTTTTAATTCGTTTTGAATCTCTTTACAACATACTCGACTACAACAGATTATCACTACGGCAAAATGCAGATTTAGCGGCAGTTTTATTTTCCGTTTCGCGGCGGTTTAAATCGCCGCTAAATTGGGCTTCGAGAAACTATTCGCGGCGGTTTTCAAAACCGTCGTAGAACGTTTCGCAGCGGTTTTTTAGTGGCGATTTTTTGAATTTTTTTTTAAATTATTTATTTATTTATTTTTTATTTATTTTTTTAATTTTATTTATTTGTTTTATTTATTTTATTTATGTATTTATTTCGTGTTTTATTCGTGTTTTATTTATTTATTTCGTGTTTTATTTATTTATTTCGTATTTATTTTATTTATTTCATTTAATTCGTATTACTTTATTTACTTTATCCATGCATGCATGCTCATGCTCATGCACATGCCCATACAATATAAAAAAATATTGCTTTTGGTGAGATTTTAACCCCTAATCACTTGCATATTTTCCAAAGACTTTACCGCTCCGGCAAGCTCGTCATGTGGTTAATAAACAGAATTTAATATACTTACATATACTAATTGAAAAAACAAATAAAACATAACTAATAGATAAAAACTCAATAATAATTAAACAATAAGCAATAATTAATAATTAATAACCAATAATTAATAATTAATAATTATCGATTTATTAGTTATTTATTGAGTTATTTATTATTATTTATTGTTTATTATAATAAATAACAAATAAATTATAATAATATTTACATAAATTATAAAATTATGAAAATAAAATAATAAAATAATAAAATTACAAAATTAAAAGAATAAAGAATAAAGAATAAAGAATAAATAATAAATAATAAATAATAAATAATAAATAATAAATAATAAATAAAAAACAATAAATAACAAACAATAAACAATAAACAATAAATAACAAATAACAAATAATAATAAATAATAAATAATAAATAATAAATAATAAATAATAAATAATAAATAATAATAAATAAGAAACAATAAATAATAATAAATAATAAATAATAATAAATAATAAATAATAAATAATAAATAATGGATAATAATAAATAATAAATAATAAATAACAAATAATAAAAAATAAATAATAAATAATAAATAATAAATAATAAATAACAAATAATAAATAATAATAATAAATAATAATAATAAATAATAATAATAAATAATAAATAACAAACTATAAATAATAATAAATAACAAATAATAAATAATAATAAATAAATAATAATAAATAATAATAAATAATAATAAATAATAATAAATAATATATAATAATAAATAATAAATAATAAATAATAAATAATAATAAATAATAAATAAGAAATAATAAGCAACAAATAACAAATAATAAATAATAAATAATAAATAATAATAAATAATAATAAATAATAAATAATAAATAATAATAAATAATAAATAATAAATAATAATAAATAATAAATAATAAATAATAATAAATAATAAATAATAAATAATAAATAATAAATAATAAATAATAAATAATAAATAACAAATAACAAATAACAAATAACAAATAATAATAAATAATAAATAATAAATAATAATAAACAAATAATAAATAATAAATAATAAATAATAAATAATAAATAATAAATAATAAATAATAACTAACAAACAATAAATAATAATAAATAACAAATAATAAATAATAATAGATAATAAATAATAAATAATGAATAATAATGAATAATAAATAGAAAACAATAAATAATAATAAATAATAAATAATAATAAATAATAAATAATAAATAATAAATAATAAATAATAAATAATAAATAATAAATAAGAATAATAATAAATAACGCATAATTAATAATTATAATTATAATTAAATAAATAATAAGTAATAAGTAATAAATAATAAATAATAAACAACAATAATAAATAATAAATAATAAATAATAAATAACAAATAATAAATAATAAATAATAAGTAATAAGTAATAAATAATAAATAAGAATAATAATAAATAACACATAATTAATAATTATAATTATAATTAAATAAATAATAAGTAATAAATAATAAATAATAAACAACAATAATAAATAATAAATAATAAATAGTAAATAGTAAATAACAAATAATAGATAATAAATAATAAGTAATAAGTAATAAATAATAAATAAGAATAATAATAAATAAAACATAATTAATAATTATAATTATAATTAAATAAATAATAAATAATAAATAGTAAATAATAACCAATAACTAATAAATAATAACTAATAAATAATAACTAATAAATAATAACTAATAAATAATAAATAATAAATAATAAATAATAAATAATGATAATAAATAATAATAATAATAAATAATGATAAAAAATAAATAATAAATAATAAATAATAATAATAATAAAATAATAATAAATAACACATAATTAATAATTATAAATAAATAAATAATAAATAATAAATAGGAAATAATAAATATTAAACAATAAATAATAAACAATAAACAATAAATAATAAATAATAATATATAATATATAATATATAATATATAATATATAATATATAATATATAATATATAATATATAATATATAATATATAATATATAATATATAATATATAATATATAATATAGAATATAGAATATAGAATATAGAATATAGAATATATAATAAATAAAATATTATTATTAATTATAATAAATAATATATAATAAATAATAAATAACCAGTAACAAATAATAGATAATAAATAAATTAAAGTATATTATAAATAATAAATAATAAATGAAACACATGAAAAAGTACGAAAATGCGTGATAAAGGGATGAAAAATTATGAAAACACATGAAAACAGGTGGAGAAGCATGAAGAAGGAAGCATTAGAAAGTTTGAGAACGCATGAAAATGCATGAAAACTCATGAAAACTCTGGAAAACCCCTTAAGAATTCAATATAATCATCATAATAACCCACAAAAAACCATTGATAAAGATAACAAGTCATGGAAACCCAAATAAACAGTAATAAATGGAGCAAGCGTTAAAACCCGTCAAAACGGTCATAAAGTGACATAAACATTGGACCCACATTAACGGAGATAACTTATGATCCGAGAGTCCGTTCCAGATCCGCGACCAGTCAAATCAAAGATCCTAAAACGATTTTTGAGCTGATAGGTGAAAGAGACCGAATGGACCGGTGGATCGGAAGTTACGACCATTTAAAAAAAACTGACAGGGAACGAGTGCTAAAAACGAGGCATCGAAAAACTTAACAAACCCGATACCCACTAAAAAGGTCATAACTTATGATCCAGGAGTCCATGTGGGCACCGCGACCAGTCAAACTGAAGCTCATGGGATGAACTACGATCTGGCAGGTGGAGGAGTCCAAACCGACATGCGGATCGAAAGTTAGGTCCATTTGAAGACAAGTTTGACGGGACACCGGTGACAGAAACAAGGTTTCGGAGGCCTTTAGAGGGGGTTTTGGGGTCAAAAAACACTGCAAAATCTAGCTTGTGTTAAATTGGTGTGTAGCTCTCTTCGCTGGCTTTGATTTGATATGTGGTAGAGTCCAAACGGACACTCGAAGCGAAAGTTATGACTGTTTGAAGTTGGATAACTTTTTTCAACTTTCTTATAACTCTCGTGTCTTCTGCACCTTAGACCGTCTCACGATTTTGATTATACGTGCCTCTAGATCTCTTCATGAGCTTCGATTTGACTGGTCGTGGTGCTCTAACGGACGTCCGGATCAAAAGTTATGGTCGTTTTAGTGATTTCGGGGTTTCTCATGTTTTTTTATTTTTTTCTTTTCATTTCGCGGCGGTTTTACCCAAACCGCCGCTATTTCGCGGCGGTTTTTTAAAAAAACGCTGCTAATCCTCAAAAAAAATTATGACATTTCGCGGCGAAAAAACCGCCGCGAAATAGCGGCCCGAAAAACATTTCGCGGCGGTTTTAAAAACCGCCGCGAAACGACCGTTTTCCTGTAATGTATTCGCATGTCTGATTCAAAAAAGGGGGAGGTTTTTAGACATACAATGTACCATGCTACGGTGCAGGGGATGATGTCAGCATATCGCGTTCTACATGGTAGTATATTTGATCGTCCACCGCAGGAAGATGTTGTACCTCCCCAGGGAGAGGAGGTTCCTGCTCAGGAACCTCCTCCAGCAACTGCTGATGTTGAGGAGCTCCGACGACGACGATGTAGACCGTGTCGTGCTGCACGTGAGGCCTCACTTATACCAGTGGTAGAGGGAACACCTCTAGTAGTCCAACCTCAGTTGCGGATGTGCACATTGAGACATGAGATCCATTTATATTGTTAAGATATCCATAGTTTTCTCTGAATATGTCTAATTCGAGCTCATATCAGAGGCCATTTCTCATGCCTCCACCTTTTGTGATTGAGCCATCATAGGTTTTATGGTTCATCCAGTAGACGATGACAGGTCCTTCCACTTACGCAGTGGGGGAAGGATCAGGTGCACGTGACGACATCCATATGCCACCTCCTCCCGATGAGTCACAGGCATAACATCAGACATAAGAGGTTCCAACACTTGAAGATGAGCCCTCTCCAACTCGTCATACTCAACCCCAAGACACAGGTTGACGATCACGATACAAACGTCTCATTCGCACACCGAATTGTGGGACTGAACCTCATTATAGACAGTGACTGTACTCATTTGTTTGTGGGTGTTATTGACTTAAAAGATTCTATCCTCTGTATGATTGTCTGACTATTAAAATAATGAAATTCTTTTTACTATCAACATTTTTTACACGTTTAGCCACTGTTTCGATTTTCATTTCTATTTTACTTACAATTTATTTTTTATAAGTTTTCAAAGTCGAATATTTGAAACAGAGGAAAACTTATTAAATTTCAAGTAGGTGACTTTAAAAACTTATAGAATATAAACTATAGAAACAATCTAAATAAAATTTTAAACATAACCTAAACATCTAAAAATGTGTTGATTTTTTTCCATAAATATAATAAACAAAAGCTAATTTACATGACACAAATATCATTGATTAAAAACATAATATTTACATAGTAAAAAATAAATGCACATAGAATATAGTATAATTAAAATCGAAAATAAATTTAAAACATTGACTAAACATATAATAAATAATTGAAAATGAAAAGAATCTAAAAGAAATATAAATACAAAATGTAATGGTTTAAAACAACAATATATTGTGGCACTAAAATTATTTTTCATTAATTGTTTTCATGAAATGATTGTTGTTTTCAATTATTTTTTATATGTTCTGTATGTGTGCCAAATTCCGTTTAAATTGTATTTATACTTTATTATTTATAGAATTTCAAAACCATCAACTTAAAATATTATTATGTTTCTTCTTTGTGACTTTTAAAGTGTATAAATTATAAAATTTAAATACAATCTAAACGATATTTGACAAAATGACTCAACATATAAAACACAACATTTTCAATTTCAAATATTAATGAATATAATTTCAAATAAAATAAAATAAACACAATATATATATTAAAACATACAAACATATATATTTTTAATCATTTAATTTTTTTTTAAAAAAATTTAGTAAAAAACGGCATCGGTCTCATAGCTTTTGGACTAAAACCCAAAGACAGCTAGTATTATTTTACTAGCTTATTTTGCGATTTCCGCCACGTCTGGCTCAACACAAATCCTATTCATTCAAGATTCCTGTCCAATGGAACCACAGGTCAGCCCGCCTCTTCCGCCCATTCTTCATTCAAGATTCTTGTCCTATGGAACCACAGGTCAGTGCGTCATCGTTCCTCCGCCAGCTTGCGCTCCCATCTAGGAGGATGAGGCCCCACCAGATCTATTAGGAATGGCTTCAGACCCATCTTCCCTGATGATACATCCAGGTCAGCAGCCTCATCCCAGAGAATCATTTAAATTGGCTCTTATTAGTGGCGTCCCTTCTCCGCTGAGGTCCCACTCCCTCTGATTCCACTGATCTCACAGTTTCCGAATCAATGAGAATCAATGGAGGGAAATCTGGCACTGTCACATTCCCTCAACGAGACCAAATACGTGATAGAATTTCACAAGTTGTCTCTTGTCGCAATGCTCTGCTCGGATCGTCCTTATCATCCGATATTTGTACGCTTTGTCAAATCTTGGAATCCCTCCGATACTACTACTATTTCCATATAAAATAAAAAACCATTCAGCATCCATATCTTCTCTAAGACAGACTTCCTTAAAGAATGGGAACAGGAATCCCGCTTCTATGAGACCAGGCGCTTCGGTTTATTCTGCTGGACCAACGAAGTAGTATGTCTGCGACTATATAGTGGATTCCTCTCCCAGGTCACCCATTATCTTTACACAACCCAGCTTTCCTCAAGGCTATTGGAAATGCTTTTGGAAGCTTCCTCTATGAGGATGTAGATACATTGTGGATGGAAAACACAATGGTTGACCATATAAGAACAGGTCTTGTCAGTTTTTTGGCGAAACCTATAATGAAATATATTAACTAACCCAAAATAGATAAATTCACTTCTAGAAATCAGGAATCGCACTTGAGGTAAATTGGAGACTCAGGTCAAACCCTCAATATCAATACCGTGATATTACAAAATGGTATTATAACCTATCTAGGGTAGTTGGATTTGGGAATAACCAGAAAATAATGTCATCGAGACTCAAGAAGTATTTCATAAATATGTCTGGATAGCATAATTATAGAGCTTTCTTAAGTTAATTTTTCATATATGTATACCATTTTAGTTTCAAGCATGCTGAGTAGGAACTTATGGTTAGGTACATGTAGGAAAACATGGCATTGTTTACATGCATGATTTTTTTAGTATGTTATTAAAATCATTTATAAGATTACTTTAATTGAAGTTCAATAATAATACATAATGAATTGCTATTATTTAATTTTTGACCACTAGAATTATATAAATTTTCAAGTGATATACACATTATTCTAGTTGACCTGATATTTTCCCTTTTGCTAGAAAAATGTTTTTTCTAAAAACCCCTTTATATGTTTAATGTATTATAAGGACATGTTAAATTTAATAGATGAGATAGGGGAAGGATTTTCATTTATACATTATGTTCAATACAAACATTTGATTAAATGATTTATCCTTAGATAAAGTCGCTATTGTAAAATATCTACTTAAATTTAGCTTATATTGCATTTTTGACCACTTATAGGCATACATAATGGGGTTGATGAGCATGCTTCTCCAGCTAAGCCTTCCATTTATCATCAAATCCAAGAATGTGTTATCATGATAATTTAGGCTATAGATTAGGAATTGCCTCAGTGGGAAGCTACTGGACATCTAGTTTCATTATCCCCTATCCATTTGGGGTTATATCTCACTACAGGATGTAGAGCCATTGATCGAATAAATCCATCACATCATCAAGATAATTATGAACCCTTTGAAGGACCGGGTTTGATTGGACGCCATTATTTATAACGTGAATACCCTACATCATTGGGAAGTTATGATCAAATCCATAAAGAATACAGGATTATCCAATAAATTATTTCTGGAGATCTTATTTGAGTAATTTTATCATGACACCCTTCACAGATTAATGTCTCAAAAATTTAATGAACTAAAGGAGTGGACTGTAAACCTGATTGAATATGCTTTCATGTTCAGAAATTTTCTCTATTTCAAAACCTACATAAGTATGAATGAATAATTAATTGAATGATGTTTTGAAGCTGAGGTGAAAGAATTATTTCAAACATAGGTAATGATAATAAATCTTTCTACCTTCTCAAGGGTTCTGAAGAATGTTGGGTTGGCTAAGATGGGATCTAAGGTAAGTTAGTGAGATGATGGCTTGCCTTTTAGTCAATGCATTAGTTGAGGATTATCTAGTGGATAAAAGTGGTTTATGGAAGAAATGAAGGGGTGGATATATACAATTCAGTCAATGTGGAAGTGTGTATCTACCATATAGTTCTAGGATATCTCATATTTAATGCATGTGGATGATTAACATATAATTGACCCAATTATCAATCAGTTCCTTTTTTAGGGTTAGTACAATCACATCCAAAAATTATTTTGGGATACTCCTTTAGAGATTGTTTATAGGGACGTCAACATGCTTAGACAACTCATGTTCATCCTAGTTGGAATGTGAGTGGGGGAAGTCAGCCTCATACACGTAGTCCTGGTTGGGGAAATCGATGGGGTGTTTGAAGTCAATAATTAGGAGAACTTCCTTTTGGGAAAGGATTTTATCAATCGAGTCATCCAGATTTCATAGGTTGGGTCTTTGTATATAATTAGTCTATAATTTATGTTAGGGAAGGTCCTTCTACTATTTAAATTACTATTATAGCATTAGCTACTCTCTCTTGAATTTTTTTTATAGGGGATTCTAATTTATTTATCTCTAAGAAACCAATATCTGTTTGGGGACTAACGGTAGAAGATTCCCTGAAGATTATGTGTACTTATGCACCATTTGGAAAATTACTAATGAAGTGCAAGAAATGTCACTATTGTACAAGGCCCTGCTTTCTCGGTATACAAGAATAGTAGTCATTTAAATTCCCTTTCTCAAGCACCTGAGGTATGCGGTGAAAGCTCTATAAAGAAGGACCCCTATCCTCATCTGTTAGAAGAGAGACGATTTTCCATTGTAGAACGTTCTTTAAGGACTCCCCCGGCTGGTGGCTCAATGAATTTTTAGAACTACTCAAGGGTTTGTGCATGTTCCTTCATCGTCCTCACCGGTTCAAGTTGTGAATCCGATACTGCTTTTGGTATGAAGGAGCATAGTTATTAATGGCGCGCGCCATGGCTAGCGCCAGGGAGTGGTGCGCCGCGCCATGGCTTCGCCATGACTCATTTAAGATGGCTCATTGTGGCGTGCGCCATATTGCGCAATGGCGCGCGACATGTTGCGCAATGGCGCGCGACATGTTGCGCCAATGGCGCGCGCCATGTTGCGCCAATGGCGCGTGCCATGTTGCGCCAATGGCGCGCGCCATTGAGCCTTTTTGATTTTTTTTTGTATTTTTTTAACTTACCAACTCTTACGCCTCGATTGAAAATACCTCTTTTGAGGTCAAACAACGACCTCCCCTTTCGACTCTACGCAACACTCTTCCTGTGAGCGTAGCGATCCAGCCGGTGTTGGACCACATTGACCGCCATGACCAAACCGAGATCCCTCGACCGCCGTGACCCAGTCGACCACGACTTAGCCAAGCTCCCTCAACCACCGCGACTTAGATACGCAATGTTGTCCAGAGCAGGCGCACCTTCTGTGCGAATCAGTAACTTTTTTTTGTTTTTAATTCAATTTTATTTATGTTGCTCGCCCCTTATTTTTTTTCGAATTACTCCTGTTGTTTTTTTGAGATATATGGTTTTTTACTCCCGTCTTGGTTTTTTGAGATATATGATTTTTAATATATTTCAGGAATTGATATATATGATTTTTTGAGATATATAGTTTTTAATATTTAATTGTAGGTGTCATTGTTGACTTCGTTTGTTTTTTGATGTATGGAATATGAATTATTGACATAAATCTTTGTTTTTTATATATAAATTGTATAATTTATTATTTGTTATTGTTGATATATGTATACACCTCTTTTGTGCGCCGCAAGTTAATATTGCCACGCGCCGTGCGCTTTTGCGCCGGGGGCTCTTGTCGCCGTTGTGCGCCATGCGCCATAAATAACTATGTGAAGGAGTCATTCAATAGAAGTTTTCACTCTTTGGTTGGTCCTATGGAGTATATTTCAACAGTCCCACTTGATTATGACCGTATAATCTTCGCTCTCGAACAGGTTTCAAACTCAGGCACGGATTTCACTATCACTCTAATTGCGGTTGTTTTTTTTGAAAGGAAATATCTGACGTGAAGACAGATGACATGGTTTCCTTTTCTTCTGGTGACCTTTTAGTCAATAAGGTGCTTCATTGGTATCACCCAAAAGTCACTCCTAAATAGTTCTCTTTGCGTTTCAGTTGTGAGGTGAATTTTTCTCAATGCACTGCAACTCTCTCCATGATTAAAGAACTCAAAGATGCCCCACCTCTTTTAAAAAACCTATCTCCCTCCCACAATTCTTTCAAGGATCTTTACTCAATTATTGAATAATTGCAATAATTTGGAATACCGATTTTTAACAAATAATGAAGGGGAAAAAACTCCTCATCTACAGAGGGAATAAAAACTCCCTCCAAGTTTAAATCCCGCATGGGAGTTCTGTCCACCTGTAATTAAGGATAATCAAGTGACTGAACCATATTATCTTATATTCCATTACCAACAATCAGACAGAGAATACCAGGGGAATTGACTCTCCGGAAAAATGTTCATATTTATCAAACTTAATTGGGCGTAAATGCATTTCATTGCTTGCAATTATGGAACCGAAACACAAGGAGGCAACTGCCCAGAATTATTCATTCAAGCTGTGCATGGATAATCAAATACACGAAAGCCCCTGTTTGCTCATATTAATCTGTTATGGAATAATCTGACCCTATTTGATTTTATTAACACTTTGGCCTTGTAGATTACTATCAAGGTAAGAGAGTCTACAGCTATTTTTTTCATGTCCTTCACATCCTCCAAGTGTGTGGCAGGAGACTAGGAGGAGCTATGGAAGGAACTGTTAGCATTTGACCCCGGTTCCAATGCCTAGTTTTTGGTTAGATACATTCACGCCATTCTCAATAAAAATGAAAAGAATGGAGGGAAATACACTCATTCAAGGCTATGGATGACTTTTGAGGCTTCCTGGCTCAATGTAATCTGTTTCAATAGAGATCATTTCATGTGGTGTAATAAAAAAAGAGGAAGTGGAAGAATTTGGAGGGAAATAGAGATCATTTGACCCCAGTTCAATAGAGATCATTTGACCCCTAGTTTCAATAGAGATCATTTGACCCCAGTTCAAATGCCTGGTTTTTGGTTAGATACATTCACGCCATTCTCAATAAAAATGAAAATAATGGAGGGAAATACACTCATTCAAGGCTATGGATGACTTTTGAGGCTTCTTGGCTCAATGTATCTGTTTCAATAGAGATCATTTCATGTGGTGTAATAAAAAAAGAGGAAGTGGAAGAATTTGGAGTTGACTAGATTGGTGTTTGGACAATTTACATGAAATTATGGATTTCTCGCTCCCCTCGGTCTCAAATATGGATCATCCTTTATTTGATTATGCTCTACTGTTACTTTCGATCCGAAGCTCCCCAATTCCTATTTATATCTTTCACTTTTACAGAGGTTGGATGGAGGAAGATACATTCCACGCTATGGTTTATTAACCGTGGAACTCCCCCCTCACAAAAGAATACATAGATTTTGTTCCGAAATCAATTGCACAGGCTTAAGGGTGAAATTCACGTTTTTTTGATGAATAACCAGTCAATTCCTATCTATGGAAGAGTTATAGGCTGAGTTCACTTAGCTTGATGGAAGGCTTTAGGATCGATGGGATGATGATACTTGCTTACTTCTTTACAGTAAGAATAAAATTATGGAAGAATGATGACCCACTGAAGAGAGGGAGGCATGAGATATACCACACATCAGGTGGCCGGAGGAAGACAATATTAACATGAAGTACATCCATGAATGCATAAGGTAGAATAATTTCTTTGGGAAGCTCAATTTAAAACATGAAAATGGATCCTTCAACAATTGGAAGATCTCGGGTTTTCCTATTAGATTCGGATCTTTTTGTCTTCGGTTTGACTCTTTGTTTTTGGCCTAGTGTGAGTGCCTAATGAGATCATGAGTGTATCTGGGGTGTCCGGAGCTTGTTCGGAGCCCCGCTTTTTGGAAAATCAAGGTAGGCCGCACGATTACTCCTAATCGTGCGGGGCTTGATAATGGGATGCAGGAGGCCGCACGGTTCAGGGAAACCGTGCAACCTGGGCCGCACGTCCGTGCGAAAACTGCATACTTTATAGCAGAGGAATTTCGCACGGTTTGCGCACGATTAAGCAAACTGTGCACCTGAATTGTGCGTGGTCTCCCTTAAGACAGTGAAGGGCGCACAGTCTGACCTCTGTGTGGCCAAACCGTGCGACCCGGTTAAAAGAGGGGAAATGACCATTTCACCCTTAAAATGTTTTAAAACCTAAACCCCTTTTCCTCCGACAATAGCTCACGTAGGAGCTCTCCTTTGAAAGCCAATTCATAGCTTTTAATCTTGATTCACTGTCCGGACTCGGATTCGAACGCCGTCGGTCTTGTTGGATTTGCGTCGGTAAGTTCTTCAATCATCTTGTGTCGTTCTTCATTTGACTTCGTATCGACGAAGTTATTTAGGTGCAAGCTAATATGCCGTATTTTCAGGATTTTCGTCTGTTCGTTTTTATTCTGACCTGGACCGAATTAGAGCTCGATACCGGACGAGTGTTCTACTACGGACCTACGGTAGGTGGTCTATACCTTTCCCTCGGGGTTTGGTGTTCTATAAGCATTGTTGGTGTTGTGCCGCACACTCAACTTTTTAGCGATGCCCCTTTAATTAATTGAATGGTTGAATTGGATGAATTGAAACTTGTTAGGGATGCCCATTAGTTCCACTAAGATTGTTGGAGGTTGTTGCCCCAACCTAGGCTACCCATGGGTTGTGCCTTTGTGTCTGCCCTTTTGTTATACCTCCTGTGGGGTGCGTGTGTGCTTGCCTAGTTAGAGGAAGCCCTTTTAAACTGAATGAGAATTGAATTGAGATGTTAGGAGATAGTTATGCCTCATTTTCCATGTGTTAGACATGATATGAATTGTTTTAATGGTTTAAATGGAAATTGTTATATGAGTTGGATGAACTTATGGAATGTCAATGATTGTGAATGATGAATGAATTGAGATGGTGAATTGATTATGGTTGTGGATGCCTTGGTTGGTATACCTTGGATCCTGACTCCATAGATGCCATAAACGTTCTTCCATGGATCTTGATTGTTGTAGTGGACGCCTTGGACTTGGTTCCTCCTTGAGTCTTGATTCTGTAGGATGCCTTGGGCCTTGCTACCCCTTGGATTCGATTTGTTCGGACTCGCGTTGGACATGGTCTGTTGACATGCTCCAAGGACTCCAACCAAGTCGTTACTGAGTTTCCATCGAGATGCTCCTAGGACTCGACGTGGATGCCTTGGTCTTTTATATCTTGGATCCGGTCCTTCGTGGTCTGACACTTTTGATTACACGGCGCAGCCGTTGTAGATGACTTATACGGCGTAGCTGTGATGGATATTGTACACTGGATTATACGGCGTGGTTGTGGTGGATATTATTATTGGATTACACGACAAGACCGTTGTGGATATTTTGGCAGGTTTTACAGATAACCCTGGTATGGGTATCAGATTATAGTGGTTAGACTGGACTGTATCACTTGTTTATTCCTGTTTACAACTGCCCTTGTTATGAGAGTTTGACTTTTGTTTGTAGGGAGCCTTGGTAGGCTGGATAGTATTACTGGACTTGTATCACTTTACTTTCAGTACTTTTATACCTGTGATATATTGCACTGCATTTGTTTATACCACACAAATTGGATTTGTTATAGACATCGTTGGTGGTGGTCTACTGAGTGTTATCTCACACCCTGTTCGGGCCGCGGTTGGGTATCCGAGCAGACTTCATGGATGCAGGTAGGGACCGGGGCAAGCGCCCACAATACGATGCTTGATTTGCTTGTTGCTTAGGAGCAGAAGAGCACGGGACCGAGCTAGGCTCGTGATGCTAGCTGAGATAGTTCTTTTTGGTTTTTTTGGTATTTTGATACATGTATTGTACTGGGTATTTGCATACCCATTTTCCTGTTTGTAGAGACATGACACGACGCATCGTTTTGTATATGAGATTACCTTCAACATTGTTTATATATTTCTGTCTTGGATGTTTATCTTCTGTCTGGATGATTTACTGCTTCTGTTATTGACTATTGTGATTACTACCGCTGCGTTACACTTTGACATGAGGGCATAGTCTCTCCACAGATACACCCTAGGCCTTCGCTGCTAGTCGATATTTTCTGGCGTATGAGGAGGCACGCTTGAGCCCATGTGACCCATCGACTCAGGCACTGTTTAGTGACATTCGGGTCGGGGTGTTACAAAGTGGTATCAGAGGTTTTTCTTTTCCGCCTTACTACTTTGCGATAATAGACTGGAGATTTAGAAAGCTTTGGAATTTGATAATGAATTGTGTCTGAGAGTAGTTAACCCATGCACAGAGAAAAACCAAATTTCCATGGATAAAAATTGCTATTTTTTTGGATTTTGCCTATTACAGTTGATTTGAATTTCACCGTTGGGTGACACACTTGAATTGTGATGTTATTATTAATATGATTGACGATCTGTTTTACCATTGCCTGATGAGATGAGGGTATGCATCTCATGCATCATTCTAGGCACTTTACATGCCATGCATTATGCCATGCCCTATAGTGCTTGATCGCATGACTTTGTGATATGTGCCTTTGTTATCTTGTTAGTGTTCTTGCAAGGAACTTAGAAACATAGTTGGTACTTAGAGTGCCTGTCGTAACCTAAACAGTGTTTTTCTGATTAGGCTACAACAGACACCCTAAGTAGTCAACTATGATGCGTTGACTCATGGACCATTGGTCGCATGGATTGGAACGTGTTATGGTATTGATTAAGTGGAAGCCATATTTCGGTTCTTGAGGTGTATGGGACCTTACGGATCGGAAGTGTGAACTATTTGGTTCAACCATTTAAAGAGAACTGTGATATAAATGTAAATTTAAAATGGAATTGAATTGACGAAACAGAGAACTTGACCTAGACCCGACTTTAGAGTGGGTAGTAGGCAGTGACTCTAGTGATGTTTATGACTGTTCATTTTTCGAGGCGTGTGTTTGACATTGTAGAGACATGCCACCACGACGACCTCCTGTCGTACGCCGGGAGGGCGGCAACGACCATTCTCCGAAGGCGGTGAGCCATGGGCTACCTATAGATCCTCCTGCAGTGCCAACTGAGGCACCAATAGTTTTTCCGGATACGGGTGCCGAGGCCCTAATTTCGCGAGGGTTTTCTTTTACTCTATATGCAAACTTTTCAAGGAGCACCGCAACTTGCCTCGTCTATGGCAGAGTTAACGCGTGTGTTCCAGCAGTAGCATCCGCCCACGTTTTCGGGGGATGGCGGCTCACAGGTTGCTGAACAGTGGCTTGAGACTACATTTTCGATCTTCGAGCATTTGGAGACACCTCCTGAGAGGAGAGTGAAGCTCGCGACATATATGCTTTGAGGAGCAGCAAAACGCTGATGAGATGTTTTGAACTAGGCTGATGCGTTGCGAGATATGCTTTGGAGGGATTTCCGATCCAAGTTTTACAATTACTTTTTCCCTGAGACTCTGAGAGAAGAGCAGACCAGTGGGTTTATGCATCTGGAGCAGGGCACGATGACTGTTATGGAATATTCGGCACGCTTTACAGAGCTTCAGCGTTTTGCGCCGATATACCTTGCTGATGAGCTATCGAGGGCGAGATGCTTCGAGGAAAGTCTTAGGCATGCCGCTCGATCGCAGGTCAACGTGTTCAGGTTTGGCGACTGTTACTGAGATAGTGAATCAGACGCTAATTACAGAGCGGAACTTGAGAGAATCTGGGGTTGCAGAGTAGCGCAGTTCAACCTCTTGACCCAGTGGTTCAGCGACTTTTGGAAGGAAGCGCCGTTTTGAGGTTTTTTCTGAGGGGAGTACCAGTCAGGCTGTTAGTGATGGTAGCTTTCATCAGTGTGACAAACGAGGACATTTAAGGAATCAGTGTGATCGAGACCCAGTCGAATGCTGAGTTTGCGACAGGATGGGCCACATACAACGTTTTTGCATGACTTTTCCTCCAACAGTCAGTGGAAGGGGATCGACTTCGACTCTAGGTTCAGGAGCGAGATTCACAGCTCCGCGTCAGGCTGGGAGTTGGAGTAGTACCAGTTGTTTAGGCCGAGGTGGTGGTCATGGCCGAGGTAGATAGACACCAGTTGTACCTAGACAGTAGAGTGAGCCTACTTCGGGTAGTGAGGTTGTTTCACAGGACCGTGGTTCAGGCCAAATATATTCTGTACTGTAACGTCTTGGCTTTAATCAAGGTACTGACTGTTTAAATTTTTAGTCCAAATCCTTAAAGCGACCCAGGGCGCGTGCCCGCGCAACCTGTTGTGGATTCTGAACAACTATTAAATTATTTAAATAGTTGCACGAGATTTATGTAAAATAATACATCGCACCCTATCACAATGTCCGGGTTATAATAATTAAAAAGAATTAAAAGGAATAAAAAGTGTAAAATCAGAAATCCCCCACACAGCTTAAGGTGAGGAGAGGGCCCTCATTTATAGAAAAGATAGGGAAGTTACAAAGAGAAGTTACAAAGTAAGTGGGGCAGGAAGTTACAAAGGAAGTGGGGCAAGAAGTTACAAAGGAAGTGGGGCAGGAAGTTACACATACTCCAACACTCCCCCTCAAGCTAGGTGTACATAGCTTGGACATATAATGAAAAACAGACAAATCAATAAAAAGACCGCAACACTCCCCCTCAAGCTGGACATACCCAGCTTGATGACAAAACAAGACGAAAACAGAAGAAACAAAAATAATAAAATCGTTGATGATGTCGCTCCCCCTCAAGATTGTAATGTGATGCCGCTGAAAATGATGGGTCATCGCCGGAAAAGTGCGGGGCCGGACAACAGAGCGCCGGGAAATCCACACTGGTGGGTGCCGGTCGTCAGAGCGTCGGGAAAATCTGCACTACGTGCCGGTCGTCAGAGCGCCGGTAAACCGTAATGTCGGGCCGATCGTCAAAGCGCCGAGAAATCCGCTTGAGAGGGCCGGTCGTCAAATGCCGAGGAAGCCGCAATGGCGGTGCCGGTCGTCGAAGCGCCGGGAAATCCGCAGGAGGATGCCGGCGAAGGGATGCGGTGATTCCGCAGGAGATGCCAGGCAGAGAGGCGGGGATTCCGCAGGAGGCACCGGGCAGGGAGGCGGGGATTCCGCAGGATGCAAGAGGAGGTCGGTATGGAGGGAGCAGTTGAGCAGAGGTGGCACGGGAGGCCGGCAGGGCTGTTGGCCGACTGCTGGAGGAGCCGGCAGGAATGGAGGCCAGCTGCTGGAGGAGCCGGCAGGAATGGAGGCCAGCTGCTGGAGGAGCCGGCAAGAGTGGAGGTCGGCAGGGGTGGAGGCCGGTCGTCAACAGAGCCGGCGGGAGACTCGCACAGGAGGCGGGCTGCCGGAAACAGTCACAAGCCGGGGAAGGGAGGCTGCCGGCGCGAGGAGTCGTCCGGCAGGGAGCAGTCGGGGAAGGGAGGTCCGCCGGGAAGAACAAGGCGGGAAAGGCGCAGCCGGCCAGCCGGAAAGGTCGCCGGGAAATCCGCAGGAGAGCTGCCGGGAGAAGGATCTGGCTGAAAAATCCGGGAAGGGCCGGGAGGGCGCGCGGAGGGCCGGCCGGGAAGCGCGCGGAGGGCCGCTGGACAGGAGGAGCGCCGCGGGAGGGAGGCGGGATCCGCGACAGGAAGCCGGAGGGAGGCGGGGCCGGTCGTCGCAAGGAGGCGAAGCCGGGAAGCCGCAGGAGGGGACGTCGGCAACGGAGCAGTGCCGGATGACGGGAAGCCGCGGGACGGCGGCGGTAACCCTACGGGGCTTTGAGGCCGCCGCCCCCCGGACGGGGAAAAAAAAAAACCTAAAGGCTGATGGGAGAAAAAATAATAAGAATGAGGGAGGGAGAGTCGGGAGTAAATCCCTCTGATACCATGTAAAATCAGAAATCCCCCACACAACTCAAGGTGAGGAGAGGGCCCTCATTTATAGAAAAGATAGGGAAGTTACAAAGAGAAGTTACAAAGTAAGTGGGGCAGGAAGTTACAAAGGAAGTGGGGCAAGAAGTTACACATACTCCAACAAAAAGAAATCTAATGAAATTAAAAGAGATGAAAAAAGAATGAAGATAAATAATAAAATAAAAAGCAGACATGAGAAAAGTAAAAATAATTAAAAATGAGTTTAGAATGAGTTTAGTCATTTTTTAAAAAGCGGTAATGTTCGGGTTATTTTTTTGTTATTTTTTAAAAATGAGTTTAGAGTGAGTTTAGTCATTTTTTATTTTATTTTATTCTTTTCTTTTTTCTTTCTTTTCTTTTCCTTTTTTTCTCCCTTATTTCTTTCCTTTCTCCTTTTTTTCTTTCCTCCTCTCCTGCCTCCCGCTCTGTGCGTCGCGCCCCCCTGGCCAGGTGGTGCGCACCCCCTTCCTCCGCTTCGGAAGCCTGCTACACCTCTGTCTCTTCTCCGTTTCCAATGCCGTCAGAAGCACTGTTAAGATCTTGGTAAGGCTAACCCCCCGCACCAAGAATCATTGGATTTAATCCACTCTCCGTCGCACAATCTGTTGCGGAAGGTTTTTACCCGAAATTGAGGTTTTTTTAAAATCACTCAATTTCTTCCGTTTTAAGTCAAATCAAAGGTTGTCGTGGGACGTGAGAGATACTACGACTACGAGGTAAGGTTTTTATGATCTTTTCCGTCGTTTCTTTGCGTTATTCAATTCGCACCGTTGTGCCACTCGTTGGTGCCTACGAATCTCAATTAAAGCTTATTAATTTAATTAAATTGCTTAGTCTTGATCATTGCGACCTTTGCTTAATGTGAACCCTTCCTAGGTTGCCGTCATGCCGTTGGACACCCCTTCGGGTGTGCCGACATAATCGGCCTGTTTTTACTGTTAACCTTGATTTTTTAAATTATCAACTACGTGTGTTTTTGTGATACTTTAGATTGAAGTTTAAATTGAATAAAATTATTTAGGGTGAATTGTTTGCCTAAATAATTTGGTTATAAGGTTTGATGTGCCCTGCTTTTATTTAAATGTTGTTGCCTTTACTTACGCTGATAAATGTCATGTTCTGTTTAACCTGAGTTTTGATGTTGGAATTGATTGGTTACCTAAATGGCTACAATTATGAATGCTTGCTCTGGGATATATATATATATATATGTGTGTGTGCGCGCGCGCG
Organism: Viscum album; assembly: GCA_963277665.1. Lineage (NCBI taxonomy): Eukaryota > Viridiplantae > Streptophyta > Magnoliopsida > Santalales > Viscaceae > Viscum > Viscum album. Next base: position 1,385,952,260 of record OY728125.1, on the reverse strand, counting down.
CGCCTTTCTTGTTGTTTGCAGGTAATTGGGCCAGTGAGAGAACGTGAGTTCCGTATTAAGGACCCATAAATGGACTCACCGTGCGCGATAGGTTACAACACGATGCGCCGGTGAAGCAATGTTTTTAGGCTCGCTAAGCATGGGTTCCCCCAAGCTTTTCATACTATTGAGTGACACCGGTTTCCTAAGGGGAAACCAAGGACGGACCCATTGGCAAGATGGCTACGCCAATGCTCGTTTGAGACCTGGTCCTGTTGGGACCACTTTGTGTATAAGGTTGTATTTGTTGTCAACAATTGTCAATGAAGATCAAAATGAAGGAGATAAAGAAGAACTCCAAAGTTATTGAGAGGGATAAATCAGATGATGTTTTATTGATTTGTATTTTCCAAATATCATAAGTTTGGAGAACTTGTGATGCAAGTCTTATGAAGGAAAGAGGGAGAAATGGTGATTCCAATCATATTCAGTTCTGATTGGAAAGAATGATGTTGCTGGAAGACAGTGAAGTTGCAATACTTTCCTTTTCAAATCTGAAAATGCTAAAGGTGATTGACCAAAGACTATATATCACGAAAAATAAGGCTCGTGATGAAAGCAGCTGATTGTTGAAGAATAAAGATGACAGTGAAGAAGCATGAGTGTTCTTGCCGAAACAAATATTTAAGCTGGTGTCGTTTCCCAGTGTTTGCCAAATTTTTGAACCTCCAAATCAGGATTTTGTTTTTGGCAATGAAAGGATTTTTGCATAGGAGTGAACGATATGCGGAATGACAAAAGAAATCAGCAAATGAAGCAAACCGCGTACCTTGGAACATGGACTGCGTACCATGTCCGGGAACGGTTCGCGGCCGCGTACCATGTAGCGGGAAAGGTACGCAGGACGGTTCGCGGAACGAGTCGTGGTACCAAAAATGATTCGCGACAGAAGGAATTGCGGTACGCGAGATGACTCGTCGTTGGCTGAAGAGATGCAATACCCGGACCGGCCGACTTACGTTACGCGGAGGGTTAACGGTACGCGGTAAAGGTTCGCAGTTCACAGGAGGATCGCAATACGCGGTGGAGGTTTACAGTACGCAGATGGAGTTCAGTATGCGGTGAAGATTGTCCCACATTGAAAATTTGGGTAAATCAGATTAGCGAAATTTATGGAGTTATTTTCCTATATAAGGAGTGCTAATCCCATCATTAAGGTAGAGCGAATACGATAAAAAAAGATTATCGCTGTGGAAGAACTCGGCTAGGTCCGAAAGTGTTCTCGTAGTAAGAATTCTGCGAAGGGAAATGGTACACGAGAGAGATTTTGTGTAGGAAGAAGTGGTATGCGGAAGACGAAACGGTTCGCGGAATTGGAAGGAACAGTCCGCAGAATAGATTCTGCGCAGGAAAAAGTGGTACGTGGGAGACGAAATGATTTGCAGAAGTGGTATGCGGAAGACGAAACGGTTTGCGGAATTGGAAGGAGCAGTTCGCAGAATAGATTCTGCGCAGGAAAAAGTGGTACGTGGGAGACGAAATGATTTGCAGAATTTGAAGAAGTCTGCAGAAGGAAGAAACAGTTTGCGAAATAGGAAGGAACAATCCACAGAAGAAGGAATTCCGCAGGAATAGCAGCTGTAAGCAACAACGGTACGCGGAGGCGGTACGCAGAGGCGATACGCAGAGAAGGCGCAGTACGTGGAGCAGACGCGGTACACGGAGCAGACGCGGTACGCGGAGCAGGCGCGGTACGCAGAGTAGACGTGGTACGCAAAGCAGGCGCAGTACGCAGAATCAAGGGCAGTTCGCGGAAGCGGAAACAGTACGCAGAAGAGAACTGATACTTCATTCACTGCTGATATTTTGTATCAGAGAAGGAGTGTGATCAATTTATATTCAATTATTCAGGTCATATTAACCATGATGATGCGTAGCTGAGCTGATCTTCATTGCTTGAACAATCACATAGGTACTTGTGATTCTGGCCGAAAGGAAGAAGTTTTAATGCATTCAGTTATTGCACTAAAGGAGAAGACTGAACACAAAAGAGCATCAATTCGGAACTTCGATGCAAGCAGTGTCTCGTGGTGAACAAAGACAAAGACTTCCATGTCAATCTGTTGAAGAGACCTTTAAGCCGATAAACTGAGTAAGATTTCTACAAAGGTAGTGAGCTAGGGGGAGTCAACGAAAGTGATCCAAGAGAAGCAGTGAGGTATCCCTGAACCATTGTAAAGGCAATGTGCCTGAGATAGAGTGGCTATACCCGAACCTTTGTAATCCACAGCTAGTGAAGATTAGTGGAATTAGGTACGACCGACAACCTGTCGGTGTATGCTCCTTGAACGTAGCCCTTAGTGGTGAACCAAGTAAAAGTGATGTTTTGTCCTTCTGCATGTGAATGTTGTAATTATTGCACATATCCATCATACAGGTTTAAACAAGTTCCTACCAACGTGGGAACAAGATCCAGTAAAGAAGAGAAAGTCGACACCCTGATTCACCCCCCTCTCAGGGTGGTCTAGGGTCCTTCAATTGGTATCAGAACGAGGTTTACGTATGTTGGATACTCTACAGTAATTCTATTCAGAAGAAGATTTGCGTTTTCTTTCCTAAGTCAACAATGATGTGCAGTCTTGATGAAGATTCAGTCATCTCTGAGCAGAAGTCTACATCCAGCAAGACCATGACAAACAGGAAAAAGAAAGAGAAGAGACAGTTGAAGAAGTCCCTCATGTCCAAAGAAGATGCAATATCTGTTTCTCCATGCCCTTCCAATAATGAAGAAATATCAGGCTTGGAAAGTAAAGAGCAGGTGACTCAGATTTCTACCAGAGGAAAGGAAGACACTTCTATCTCATTTCAAGTGATCGGGAGAAATTAAGAACCCATCTGCATGATATTCCTGAAGAAAGAGTTGCTGTTGTTTGTAGAATATTTCAATGTATGCAAGTTGAGATCACCCGACTGGAAAGAGAAGTTGATAATGTGGAAAAGGGCTTGGAAGGAAAAATTATTGAATGTTTAAAGCTCACCAAACATATTAAAGCCTTTGAAGAAAAAAAGGGAGTCAATAAGGATTTAGAAGAAAATATCTATGCACTTGAAGCTGAGCTGAAGAAGAGCACTGAAGTCAAGAGTTTATATTTGAAAGAAACTTCCAAGAAATTCAAGTAACTTGACTCTTTGTTACAAAACAAAGTCAAGTTGCATGAAGTTGAAGTTGAAAGAATGAAGAATGCCTGTGAAGAGAAGATGATTCTGATTGAAGATCAGAAAGTCATCCTCAATATGAAATTTTTAGAACTAGAAACTCAGTTGACCAAAATTGAGAAGACACATATTGAGTCTCCACAAAAGAAGGAAACAGTTGTTGGTATTCAATGTTCAAAAGATGATTCAATTATCAAAAGACCTTCAACATGTGATAAGAAGATCACGACTTCACTCAATGATCTATATCACAATCAGCTGAGAAAGAAAAGGTACCATCCATACCACCTTGTACTAATGTTTCTAAATTTGTTTCTACAAAAAGTGCAGGTTGGAAGAAAAATTCTAAACAGGTATGGATGAGGAAATGTGATGAGATACCTACCACCATGGCTAGGGTGGATAGGAAAAAGAATGCGGAAGGTGGTTCCCTAGATAGAGCACAAAAAATCAAGAAGAAGACCCACCAACCTTATCCAGAAGATATCAAGAAGTTAAGATTTGTGGGCCAATGTTGGTGCTGCAACAGGTTTGGGCATTGTGCATTAAATTGCTGGTACAATCCTAAAAATATAAAAGCACAAAGGAAACCCATTTCAAGGGGGAGCAAGCCAGAGAGGAAGAAGCTACATCCACAGATCCAAGAGCATCTGCATACTACAAATAGATTTGGAATTCTTGACAACATCTGTGATGTATGCAATGGCAGTGGTCACAAGGTTGGTACATGCTCATCTCAACATGTATCCAAAGATGATAAGAAAAGAAGATCACAAAATCTGGCTAAGAAAGAAGAAGCATCCTTGCGAAGAAATCAGAAGAATGTTGTAAAACCAAATTCTTCCAAGAAGATTCCAAGAAGGAAAGGTGAGAATTCTTTGGATTCTAAATCCAAGAAGGTAAAGGGCAGTGCATCCACAAGAACTTCTAAGAAGGATGACACTCAGAAGAAGCCATGTGGAAGATCCAAACTTGATGCCTCAGTTCCTAATGACTTACTAGTTATCTGGCCTGAAGATTTGGAAAGAATGAGAAAAATGGAAGATGCACAAGCTAAGGCTAGTGCAAAAGGAAATGAAAAGATCTTGCATGAAGTTAAAGGAGTCCTGTGTGTGAGGTGCAACAAGGCTGATCACACTGTTAAGAATTGTATTGCATTTATTCCAGCTCAAGAAGAATTCCTCAAGAAGATAAATGTTACATCATGAGATACTAGTGCCTTAAAAGCTCTTGAAGAAAGAAGGCTCACACACAAAGAAATTGAAGAAGTATTGAGATCCACACAACCACAGACAGAATTGAAGATCAGTTGTGAAAGTGTGAAGAATGGAGCATCTTGGTTGAGAAAACCATCTCAACCTTACTGTTCACATTGATGAAGCAAGGAGGATCCACCTTATTTCCTTAAAAATCTTTGTGTATTGTATTTGTTTTGATAATATAGGGAATTGAAGGTGAAACAAGCTCTCAGAGGGAGAACCTGAGAAGTAGTGAGTGCTGTCAACCCATGATAGCTGAGCTGAAGAAGTTTCCATTCTTGTTTGATTTCTCAATTGATAGTCAAATAATAATGTGATGAAGGATCACCTTTGATGAAGATGACGAAGAGTGTTTCTCTTGAGGGGGAGACAAATGAAGAAGCTGCCAGAGTTATATCTCAGTTGGTATCAAATTTAATTACTTTGAAAATTATTTGAAGATCATGTCATTGACAAAGGTATGTCATTTCTCAATCTCTCATCCTTGGTTACTCAAAATAAAGATCATTCTACAAAGGGGGAGTAACTGAATTGCTCAATGACATAAGAAGAATGCCAGTGCCCCAAAGTCACTTATCCTGCCTATTGCACTTGAATGTTTTTGATCCATTTGTTGAAGTGAGTGCATGAGTTTTAGGTTGATTGTTCCTAGAAAGATTCATATCACATCTATTATCCTCAGCCTGGAATGATAGTGGAAAGATCCTTGAAGACAAGTACATTCATTTCTCATCTCATGTGGTATCATGATCAGTGGATAATGAAAAACTTTTTTGTCTAAATCAAATCCTCTTATTTTCTACACCAAGCATTGCTCAAGTAGACTTAAAGTGAAATGATTGATGTCACATTGCTTAAGTATGGATTGATACCCTCTCTACATGAACTTTGTATTTCTTGTCAATAAGGGGGAGAGAAAGTGAAATGAAAGTTTGAAAGAAGTAAAAGGGAGAGAGAAGATTCGCATTTTGATATTGACACATTCATTTGAGGAGAACTTTAAGGTATTGACAACAAAATATAAAGAAGGAGATTGTTGGGACCACTTTGTGTATAAGGTTGTATTTGTTGTCAATAGTTGTCAATGAAGATCAAAATGAAGAAGGAGATGAAGAAGAACTTCAAAGTTATTGAGAGTGGTAAATCAGACGATGCTTTGCTGATTTGTATTTCCCGAATATCATAAGTTTGAAGAATTTGTGATGCAAGCCTTATGAAGGAAAGATGGAGAAATGGTGATGCCAATCATATTCAGTTCTGATTGGAAAGAATGATGTTACTGGAAGACAGTGAAGTTGCAATATTTTCCTTTGCAAATCTGACGATGCTAAATGTGATCGATCAAAGACTATATATCACAATAAATAAGGCTTGTGATGAAAGCAGCTAATTGTTGAAGAAGAAAGATGACAGTGAAGAAACATGAGTGTTTTTGCCAAAGCAGATATTTAAAGTGGTGTCATTTCTCAGTTTTTGTCAAATTTTTGGACCTCCAAATCAGGATTTTGTTTTTGGCAATAGAAGCATTTCTGCATAGGAGTGAACGAGACGCAAAATGACGAATGAAATTGGTAAAGGAAACAAACCGCGTACCTCGGAACATGGACTGCGTACCATGTTCGAGAACGGTTCGTGACCGCGTACTATGTAGTGGGAAAGGTACGTGAGACGGTTCGCAGAACGGGTCGTGGTACAAAAAATGGTTCGCGGTGGAAGGAGTTGCGATACGTGAGATGGCTCGTTGCTGGCGGAAGAGATGCAGTACACAGACCGACAGGCTTGCAGTACACGGAAGGTTAACGGTACGCGGTAAAGGTTCGCAGTTCACAGGAGGATCGCAGTACGCGTTGGAGGCTTATAGTACGCGGATGGAGTTCAGTATGCGGTGAAGATTGCCCCACATTGAAAATTTGGGTATATCGGATTAGCAAAATTTGCTGAGTTATTTATATAAGGAGTGCTAATCCCATCATTAAGGTAGAGCGAATTCGATAAGAAAAGATTATTGCTGTGGATGAACCCAGCTAGGTTCGAAAGTGTTTTCGCAGGAAGAATTTTGCGAAGGGAAGTCGTATGCGGGAGAGATTCTGCGTAGGACGAAGTGGTACGCGGATGACGAAACTGTTTGTGGAATTGGAAAAAGCAGTCCACGGAATATATTTTACGTAGGAAAAAGTGGTACGCGGGAGACGAAATGATTCACAGAATTTGAAGAAGTCTACGGAAGGAAGAAACGATTTGCGAAATAGGAACAATCCACAGAAGAAGGAATTCCGCAGGAGTAGAAGCTGTAAGCATCAACGGTACGCGGAGGCGGTACGCAGAGGCGATACGCATAACAGGCGCGGTACACGGAGCAGGTGCGATACGCAGAGCAGACGCGGTACGCGGAGCAGGCGCGGTACACAGAGCAGGCGCGATATGCGGAATCAGGGACAGTTCGCGGAAGCAGAAACAATACGCAGAAGAGAACTGATACTTCATTCACTGCTGATATTTTGTATCAAAGGAGTGTGACCAATTTATATTCAATTATTCAGGTCATATTAACCATGATGAATGCTAAGGTGAGCTGATCTTCATTGCTTGAACAATCACATAGGTACTTGTGATTTTGGTCAAAAGGAAGAAGAAGTTTTAGTGCATAAAGTTAATGCACTAAAGGAGAAGATTGAACATAAAAGAGCATCAATTTGGAACTTCGATGCAAGTAGTGTCTTATGCTGAACAGAGACAAAGACTTCCATGTCAATCTGTTGAAGAGACCTTTAAGTCTATAAACTGAGTGAGACTTTCCAACGGAAGTGATCCAAGGGAAGCAGTGAGTTAGCCCTGAATCCTTGCAACCCCATTTTGTTGTGGTGTTCTAGGAACAGAGAAATTATGAAAATATACATTCTTTTCACAGAATTTTTCAAAATCTAAATTATGAAATTCACCTCCTTTATCACTACGAATAGAAATAATCATACAACTTTTTTCATTTTGAACTAATTTAGAGAAAACAATGAATTTAGATAAAGTATCATTTTTATGAGCTAGAAAATATACCCAAGTAAATCTACTATAATCATAAAAAATAACTAAAGTATATTTCTTTCCACCAAGGCTAGAAATTTGAGTTGGACCAAATAAATCAAGATGTACCAATTGTAAAGGATTAATAGTACTTATCTGATTGATAGGTCTAAAAGAAATTTTGTATTGCTTCCTTTTCATGCAGGCGTCACAAACATGAAGTTGTTCTTGCTTCAAAGAAGGAAGTTGTAAAACATTCTCATGCTTTGAGAGCTTATGCAACATTCTGAAATTAACATGACCTAAACGTCGGTGCCAAAGGATGTTGTCATTCTGTACAACATTCAAACACTTTACATATTGAACAGTTAGTTCAGCAAAATCAATAGTATAAATATTATCTTTTCGATTAGCATAAAATAATAAAGAATCATCTTTAAAAACTAAACATTTATCATTTTGAAATTTAACTTCCATTCCATCATCACATAATTGTGATATACTAATTAAATTATGTTTTAAACCTTCAACATATAAAACTTTGGAAATAAAAGTAGAATTTGAAATACCAACTTTACCAAAACTTTTTTACTTTGCCTTTGGAATTGTCTCCAAAAGTAACAGTGCCACCATCACATGTGTTGTATGAGGTAAAATTTGATGGGTCTCCGGTCATATGCCTAGATCATCCACTATCCATGTACCATATGTCGTTCTTGAGACATCCAAGGCATTTTTCCTACAAAAATCAATTAATTGACAATTTTGGTACCAAACTACTTTGGGTCCAATAGGATTAGTAATAACATTTTTAGGTACCCATATAGAATTTAAACATGTATTGTAAGGTACTCTCGATAACAAGGATTTTGAAATATTAGTTTTTGTAAATCCTAAATATTGTTTAAATCTAAGTGAGCAATCATTGGCATAGTGACCATTCATGCCACATTTAAAACAAGTAACAGTTGAAGTACAACCATTTTTACTTTTAACAAAATTGGTTTTATACATTTGAGGTAACCTTTTATCATAACCAAAACCATATTTATTTTTATCAGTTTTAGTCAAAGACATCATCTCATGATATTTTTCACAACCTTGAATAAAAGCAGATAAATTTTGTTTAAGACATTCAACTTCCTTTTTCAATTTCTCATTCAAATCTTGAGCAGTTTTCAAATTATCATAAATTGTTGAATGAGAAGTAGAAGCAGTGTTTGTTAACCTTTTATTTTCTTGCAAAATTAATTTATTTTCAGAAATAAGTTTTTCATTATCTTCTTTAAGTTTATTATATAAACAAGCAGCTTTGAAAATATCTTTTCTTAATCTTTCAATTTCTTTATTTAATTCAAAAACATTAGGGTTTTCAGATTCATATTCAGAATCAGAACATTCAGAATAATAACTAGAATTACAAACCTTATCCAGTGATGCCATGAAACATAAGTTAGCAGATTCTTTGTCATTTCCAGATTGTTCACTAGAATCAGATTCTTCAGTACAACTCCAGCTGGTTGTCAATGACTTTTTATCCTTCTTTTTGTATTTGTCTTTATTCTTTAGTTTAGGGCAATCGGGTTTGATATGACCTTTCTTCCTGCACTCATAACAAGTTACATTTGAAGCATTGTAATTTGTATCACCTTTCTCATCTCCCTTATATTTTTCTTTTTGAGGATTTTTACTAAACTGGTTTTTGAAACCTTTCTTTTTCATTCTTTTGTAGACTCCAGTTACAATCTGAGCCATGTCTTTCTTTTCAATATCCTGTAGATCAGAATCAGAAGAATTATTAGACATAACATTTATAGACTTAAAAGCTACACCTTTTCTTTTTGTTGTCTCCTCATCAGCTATGTTCTTCAGTTCCAGTTCATATTGGAGTAGTGATCCAATCAATTCATCAAGTGTATACTCTTTGAAGTTCTTGATTTCATCAATAACAACCTTCTTTGCATGCCATTTCTTTGGTAATGCTCGTAGGACTTTTTCAACAAGTATAAGATTTTCCAGAGATTCTCTAAGTGAATTCATTCCATTCACAATGCTTGTAAATCTATGGAACATTTGGTTTACAGTTTCATCTTCACCCATCTTGAAGCCTTGATACACAACACGAAGCATTCCAAGCTTGGTTCGGATCAATTTGTCAGAGCCAAGGTGAGTAACTTGCAAAATCTTCCAAATCTCATGAGCCGTCTTACATGCAGACACATGACTAAAAACACTTATGTTAATAGCACAATATAAAATATTAATAATTTTATAATTTAAGACATATCTAGTAGCATCAATTCCTGTAAGAGTATCTGGATCAGCTTCAGGCAGTGTGTATTGTTTTGACATGATAGACCAGTGCTCAATGCTCAACTGTTTGAGGTATGCCTCCATTCGGGATCTTCAATATCCATAATCATTTCCATCAAAATGTGGTGGCTTCTGAGGAATCCAAACATCATTTGGGTTCAATCCTGCCATCTTATAAGATATTTATCCTTAGACTGTGAGGTCTAGGAATAGGTTAGTACAATAAAATATAAAAGCAGACTCAAAAAAATTGGTTTGATAAATTCCTTAAGGAATAACCAATGGAGCCGATATTTGGTGTAAAGAAATATAAAGATAGAACAAAACTATTCTTAAGAAGGTTTCCCTCTAATACCAATTGTTAGGTCGGACAGGGTAATGACAGATGGTCTAGAGGGGGGGGGGGTGAATAGACCAAATTAAAAATTTTAATCAAATAAATTGATTGTTTATCAAAGTTAATTATTAAGGTTAATTAGCAGCGGAAAAAATAAATAACGCAAGAATGTTTTTTATAGTAGTTCGGTCCAAAGTGGGCCTACTCTACTTTTATACCTCTCTACTCGGCGAGAGATACGTGTGCACTAAAAATTATTTTTAAAGGGGAATCATAACCCAATTACAAAATCCTTTTCTAGTGGAGGGATAACCACGACATTGACTTTTGTGTGGGGAGTCACAACCCTTACAACCTGACTTTAGATACTGGGAGTCACAACCCAAACAGTCTTGACTTTAGATACAGGGAGTCACAACCCTAAGATCCTGACTTTAGAATCCGGGAGTCACAACCCGAGGAAAAAGAATAACAAATAATGCTTTTGTGCGCAAAAGCATAAACTGAAAAAAATAGTGCGTGTGAGAGATGAGAAGTAGTGTTACAGACTCAGAACCAGATGAAAGAGAAGATAAAAATTAAAGCACAGATATTAGTTCTTGAGGTTTAGATCAGCACGTCTCGTCAATGCAATTGTAGTCGAAGCAGAATTAATTCAGCACTTGACAGAACGAGCAGATGGTGAAGCAGAGTGTCACAGGACGTTGCAAATGCACAACAGGTTCAAAGTTCATAGCACTTTCTCTTTGTATTGTGTTGTTATTTTTCCTGCAAGAGAGAATGATATATATAGAGAATAAAAATATATAGCAGGTGCAGCAGCTCCGCTTCCTTAGGATATTCAAAATTAATTGAGTTAAGAGCTCTCATAAATATCTCCATGAAAATAGCATCACTATTGCCTTTTTATTCCCGTAGAATAAATATCTAATAAAGTAATTCAAAATATTTTGAATAAGTCTTCCAATAAAATCTCCAGAATAATAAAACCATTGAATGATTCAAAACAGAATTTTAAATCCATTTAAAATGATTTAAACATAGTCAAAACAGTTCCTGAAAACTAGCAGCAGATTCTGAAATTAAATTCAAACATTTAAATTTAAACAATCTTGAAATGTCCAAATTTATTTGTAAAAGACGTTGAAAAACTTTATTAATTTTTCTCTCTAAATATAGCACCAAAAACATTAAAAACTCTTTGATTACGATCCTTATATTTAATGAAAATTTTTCACAAAAAAAGTCGTTAAAAAATAATCCATATATTTGCAGAAAATCAATTTTAAAAAAAATTGCACGGAATGAACAGTAACTTCGGAGTGAACAGTAACTTCGGAATGAACTGTAACTTCGGAAGTGAACAGTAACTTCGGAGTGAACAGTACGTATGGTTACCAAACCTTACCTTGCGAAATGAACAATAACGTAACGTAGGGTATGAACAGTAACATAACGTAGGGTATGAACACTAAAGTAACGTAAAGTATGAACAATAAAGTAATGTAAGGTATGAACGGTAAAGTAACGTAAGGTATGAACAATAAAGTAACGTAAGGTATGAACAGTAAATCATACTTTTGTAAGATAAACAATGAACCATACTTTTGTGAGATAAACAATGAATCATACTTTTGTAAGAAAAAAAATGAACCATTCTTTTGAGATAAAAAATGAACCATACTTTTGAGATAAAAATGAACCATACTTTTGAGATAAAAATGAACCATACTTTAAGAAATCTGGACAGAATATTTTGACAAACGTCAACGAATTTTTAAGGGCTCTTAACAGTAGATTCAGAATTTGGTCATGTTGGAGTTTGTATCCCACATCGGACAAGTCCGATGTGGTCCTTTTCATTCATTATAAAAGAATGCCTCCGCCTCACTTTGAGGTAAGGAGACAAGGGGGTTTCTCAACCTACATGGTATCAGAGGGTTTTCTAACCCGATCCCTCCCTCCCGTCTAGGGTTTTCTGACGTCAAGTCCCCCGCGGGGGGCGGCGGCCTCGATGGCCATAGGTTTTATGCCGCCGCCCCTCCGCCTCGTGGCCCTCCTGCCCTAAGCGGATCTCCCTCAGCGCCCGACGCTTCTTCCCGGCGGTTTTTCCTGGCGCTTCTTCCCGGCGCTTCTTCCCGACGATCTCCCTCTCTCCTGGCCTCGTGTCCCGTCGCGATGGCTCCTTCCCGCGGCTCCCTCCCAGCGGGTGCGCTCCGCCCCGACGGGATCCCCGCCTCCCGCAGATCTTCCGCCTGACTCCTCCCGCAGCGCGGCTCTCCTCGGCGCGACTCTTCTCCAGGTGACTCTCCCGACGCGACGGCCCCGTCCTCGGCGCGACTCTTCTCTTCCCGGCCGACCTACGCGACTCGCGTTCCTCTGCTCCCGACCCAGGCGTGGCGACGACATCTCTTCCCGGCGGATCCCTGCGCCGCTCATGCGCGTCGCCCCACCTGAGCGGTCCCCAGCACGATGCCCGACGACCGACGTCTCCACCTTCCTCCTGCCTCTCCCCGCGCGACTCACGGCGCTTCTCCCATGCAGCGGATCTCTCCCGTTGCTCCTCCCAGTCGTGCAGGCCCTCCCTCACGGCAGATTTCCCTCACCGGCGGATCTCCCCCCTGTCAGCGTCTTTTTCCGCCGCGGGTCCCTGCCCTTTCGGCGATTCTCCCCTCCAGCGGAGCTACTCCCTGAAGGCCCCGCCCTCCCAGCATCCGACTCCTCGCTCCAGCACAACGGCCCCATCCCAGCGGATCCCCGCTCCCTCCGGCGTCGCACTGCTGCCCTCCGGTGAACCGCTGCTCCTTCCATGCTGGCCACCTCTTGCGGACTCCCCGCCTCGCCGACATCTCCGGGCATCTTCCCGGCGGATCATCCTCTCCGCAGCTCCTTCCGTACCGGCCTCCTGCGGCAGTCCGCCTCCATGCCGGCCTCCTTCTGCCGATGACCTCACCTGTCGCTGCTCCTTCCGCTCTGCGCGACTCGCCGTTCGCGATCCCGACGGCTAGTCGCAGATCGACCTCCTACCGATGCGGCCTTCCCTCCCGCGATGGACGCGGCGGCCTGCGGATCTCCTCCCGGTCTCTCCTCTGCTTCTTCCGGCTCCGCCTCCTGTGCGAGTCTCCCGTCGGCTCTGTTGCTGTCTAGCGGCTCCACCTTGCATGACGCCCTCCAGTGCGCTGCTCTGCAAGGCAGCCCTCCCGCCGTTTTCATCCGCTCCAGTCCGGCGACTCTCATTGTTCGGCACTTCTTCCGGCAACTAGCTGCTCCCTCCATGCCAGCCTCCTCCTGCTTCCTGCGGAATCCCCGCCTCTCTGCCCGGCGCCTCCTGCGGAACCACCGCATCCGTCTCCCTGTCCGTCGGCACACCTTAGCGCTTCCTCCACCATGGTGCAGCACTTTGATCGCCTCGGACCAGGCCCTTTGACGCCGCCAGACCCCGCAACAATTCTGCGGAACCCCCCCTCCCGTCGTCGGCCCCGCAAGTGCGGTTTTCCCGGTGCTAGTGTGGATTTCCCGGCGTCTCATCGACCGACCCCACTAGTGCGGCTCTTCTTGGCGCTTCGTCAACTGGCTGGTCTGAGCGGTTTCTTCTGCTGCACCCGCGACATCATCCGTACATCATCCTGCAGGGAGCTACGATCGTGAGGGGGAGCAGCAACCTTGCAGCTTTATCTTTTAATTCTGCTTTGTCTTGTATTTGTCATCAAGCTGGGCATGTCCAGCTTGAGGGGGAGTGTTAGCATCTGTTTTTTGTTACTTTATTTTCATTATGTGTCCAAGCTAGGTACACCTAGCTTGAGGGGGAGTGTTGGAGTCCGTATCCCACATCGGACTTGTGGTCTGATGTGGTCCTTTCCATTCATTATAAAAGAATGCCTCCGCCTCACTTTGAGGTAAGGAGGCAAAGGGGTTTCTCAACCTACAGGTCAAAACTAAAGATTTGTAGAAAAACTTATTATCTTTCCAACAAAAAAATAACCAATTAAAACCGACATCTACAGATCCTAAAATCATTAAAAAATAGAAGCAAAACAATTCTGAAAAAACTGTTACTACAAAACAGCATAACATAACTTCAAGAAATTAAAAGTCCATTAAAAAGACATTTTTAGACTTTGATGTAAACTAATGAAATCAAAACAAACATTTTATCTTTCCATAGAATCAGGTTTCATGCAAATCGGATAACCGTAGAAGTTGCAGTAAAATAAATACAGAAATGTTTTACAACAATGAAATGTAGAGTTTAAAACCATAGTAGCAACTTCATTGAATTTTTAGAGAAATAGATAAGTAGTTTCAAACTTCCTCATTAACTAATAAAATATAGATAAATATCTTATCTTTCCAACGTGATAAGAATCACAAAAATCCAAATAACATAAATTAGCTTATGTCCTCGTGTATGGAGACAAGAATGGCGGTAGTGGAGACTTTAGTTACTAAGCTAAAAACAGGTATGCAGTCGCTAGCGACAACCATTGATCGACTCATGAAAGGACAAGTGGAAAATGTGGCCCAGAATTCAAGCAGAAACAAGTCGGATTTAGGAGATGAAGAAAGCGGAAATCAACTGGATGGAGAAGGAAGTGAACGTCGAACACAAATTCTGGACGAAGGACAGAAGTGGTGCCATTTCAGCTGGCAAGATTTGCGTGCTCTTACTCAGCGTGTAACTATGCTGACATTTTCTGGCGATGATCCACTAACTTGGATTACACGAGCGGAGACATATTTTCCATTCATCACACTCAAGAAGAGATGGAGGTACCTTTTGCTCAGTTATGCATGGAAGACATAGTGTAATACTGGATTATTTCATTGAAGTCATTCAAAATGGAACTTACTTGGACAAAACTTGAGGAGATGCTCGACTATTATGGTACTACTGTAGAAGAAGATCTAGTAATTCTTCTCAAAGGATTATGACAAGAAGAGACTGTGGATGACTATATAGATGAATTCGAGTGGGTAGCGTTATGGATTCCATATATCACCGAGAGATGGTTTATGTGTATGTTTATAGGAGGATTGAGACCAGAGATAGGCAGTGCCATCATGATTCATGAGCCGCGAAAGGCACGGTTGCTGATTTTGTCTTGGAGAGTGGGGTGAGTGTTTTTGGTAATAGGAATTCTCAAATATTCAAACACGGGGAAAATTTATTGCAAATAGAAGCCATGACCAGATATGGTGCTTGGAGATACAGGGAGCAATTTTGTCTGGGAAAGAAAGGTTACAAACCCGAAATCCCAGGTCAATGCTCATGGAAGGAAGTATAGAAGAAGTGCCGGTGTTAATTCCGGTAGATAGTGGTCCAAGCCATATTTTTTTGTCCAAGAAACACACAATGCATTTTATAGCAAGTATTGCTAAGACACCACCATTTTGTATCAGATTGGGGGATGAACATCATGTCATTTCCGGAGGAATTTGTAGGGCATTGAAGGTACTAATCAGTGAGATTGTATTCAAAGTTGATGCATGTATTGATGAAGGGCTGGCGAGCAGCTTGGTTGCCGTGGTAGCAAACTCCAGAGCGAGGCTGCTGAGAAGAGTGAAGATGCAGAGTTGGTCCCACTGGGTCTAAGCCTCTGTCGGAGTTTGGGGAACGGGCCACAACTCCTGCAACTCATCACGAAACCCTTTCCATTCCATGAAATATGCGGTGAAGGACGGGTCCTGCTGTCGAATATGGGACAGGCGCTGGAGGATATCGGAAACCCGAGCCAGGTTGTTGGTCTCGAAATACATGATGTTCAAGGAGTCCTAGAGCTCCTTGACTATATTCGTCGTTCGGGTGACATCCTTGACCGATCGGTCCATTGAATTGACCAGCAGAGCGAAGATCTTGCTATCAGCAAGCTTTCAGGAACGGTATTTGGGGTCAGTCGAAGCCGGGGGAGGATCCTCAAGGTGATGATCAAGGTCCATCCCGGTCAGAGACATCACCACCGTCTTCCGCCAGATGGAGAAATTTGTGGAGTCCAACCGGTAATCGACGAGGCGGGTGGAAGCGATGATCATCTGAGGCAGAGGGGAGGAGTCTGCCATTGAAGCGTCGGGTAGTGGTCTAGGACGCAGTTGTGGGCAGTGCCGGAATCAGCGGGGGGTCGAGCGTGCCGGGAAGCCGTGTGGAGCCGCGAGATGCAGCGGACAACGGGAGGGGCGCCGAGAGTCGGTGCAAGCCGTGCGCAGGAAGAGCCGGGAGGATGCCAGTTCGTCTAGAGGGAGCCGGTTCGCCTGGAGGGAGCCGTCTGGATAGGTTCGACTGGACCGGTTTGCCTGGAGGGAGCCAGTTCTCTTGGAGGGAGCTGCCTGGACCGGTTCTCCTGGACCGGTTTGCCTGGAGGGAGCCATGGCTGGAATGGAAGAAACCGGACGAGGCTGAACGAGAGGGCGCTGGGAGGGATCCGCTGGGAAGGGAGCAACCGGACTGAGCGCGCTAGGAGGGTGGGGCCATCGCACGGGGAGGGATGGGGCTGTCGTGCAGGGAGAGCTGGGGCCGTCGCACGGGGAGGGCTGGGACTGTCGCGATGGAGGGCCGCCGGGGGGGAGGCGTCGGGTGCATAGGAGGAGGGCCGCTTGGGTAGCGCCGCGCGCACAGGAAGAGGGCACAGGAGGAGGGCTGTCGGGTAGTGCCGCGTGCACAGGAGGAGGAGGGCCGCCAGGCGAGAGCGCAGAAGGGAGCCGCCAGGGATGGGAGCCGCCGGGGAAGGGAGGCCGTGTAGGGAAGAGCCGGAGGGGGGGGGGGTGGCCACGTAGGGCAGACCCGAGAGGAGAGAAAAAATTGATAGAGGGAGGGCTCAAGATTATATTCCCTCTGATACCATGTAGAATGAGAAACCCCCTTACCTTCAAGGTGAGGCAGATGACTTCTTTTATAGATTGAGAAAGAGGAATACACAAAGGAGTATTCCGATGTGGGACTCGGAAATACCCATAATAATAAAAAGAATAAAAGAGGGTTTAAGAATGCATATATTTTTGATACAACAGGACCAGATTTGATGCTTGGAATACCATGGCTTGAAATCTTAGGATCAGTTACTACGAACTGGAAAAATATGACAACGGGTTTTGAATGGGGAGGAAAAGGAGTCACGCTGTAGGGGATGCAACAACTTCAACATAGTCTGGGTGCACTGCAAGGATATTTAGGTGGAGGACGTTGTCAAGTGCATGATTTTCTTTAGGGTTCAAAAATAGAAATTGATGTGGAGCTTCAGAAATTATCTCCAAAACAACATAACAAACTTGGTGAACTGCTAATGCAGTATAATATCATTTTTGAGACACCTCGAGCTTTACCACTGAAACGAGAGACACATCATGCAATCAACTTTAAGGTAGGGGTGGATCTGGTTAATGTAAGGCCCTACAAGCATCCTTATCAGATGAAAAATGAAATTGAAATGCAGGTTACAAAATTACTGGATCAGGGATTTATAAGGCACAATAATAGTCCCTTTTCAAGCCCGATTATCCTTGTCACCAAAAAAGATGGTGGTTGGAGGATGTGTGTCAATTACTGGGCTTTAAATAAGCTCAAAATTCCTGATAGATACCCTATATCAGTTATAGAGGAACTTATGGATGAATTATGTGGGGAAAAATATTTTACCAAGGTTGATTTGAAATCCAGTTTTCATCAAGTGAGGATGAAAGAACAAGATATTGAGAAAACAATTTTTAAAACTCATGAGGGACATTGCGAGTATCTCATAATGCCATTCAGTTTAATGAATGCCTCTGCAACTTTTCAGGCTACCATGAATTCTGTTTTTTGACCTTTGCTGCGTAAAATGGTGCTAGTTTTCTTTGACGATATATTGATTTACAGCAAGAGTTGGGAAGGACATATGGAAGCTCTTGAGCAGGCACAATGAAAGACAATGTGTTGTTTGCAAATCAGAAGAAATGTTCCTTCGGGAGAAGAACAGTAGAATATTTGGGACATATTATTTTTGATAGGGGTGTTTCTATGGATCCAAAAAAGCTCAAAATAGTCAAGTAGTGAAAAAAACCAAGAAATGTTTGGGTGGTTCAGGGATTTTTAGGCTTAACCAGATATTAAAAAAAGTTTATTAAATATTATGGGAAAATTGCTAGTCTAGTAACATCATTGACCAAAAATAGAATGTTTATTTGGTCAGCAAAAGCACATGAATCTTTTGAGACTTTAAAATCATGCATTATTACAGCTCCTCTATTGTGCATGACCAATTCTTCAAAAGAATTTGCTATTGAGTGTGATGCATCAGGGGATGGTATCGGAGTAGTATTGACGCAAGGACAACCACTTTCTTATTTTAGTAAGGTTCTATCTGATTCAAATTTAGAAAAATTTGTCTATAAGAAGGAATTGATGGCTTTGGTGCTGTCTATTCAACAATGGTTGCAATAATTATTTGGTAGAAGGTTTTTCGTTTACACCGATCACTGAAGCCTTAAACACATGCTTAGTCAGCATATGACATCCATGGATCAACAGTGCTAACAAGTGAAGCTTTTGGGATATGATTTTATTGTCAATAGTGCTGGCAAACGAAGCTTTTGGGATATGATTTTATTGTGATTTTCAAGCCTGGAAAATTAAACTCAGCAGCAGATGCTTTGTCCAGGGTTACTAAGGAAAATGGACACATGTATATGGCGGTGTTTGAACCTAGCTGGGAAGATATGCAGTCTATTAAAAAGGAGCTTCAGAGTGATAACAAGTTGAAGAAAATAATTTTTTCTTTAGAACGGGATGCAACATCCAAAACCGATTTTGTGCTGCGACATGGGTTATTGTTCTATAAAAACATATTGGTTTTACCTAAGGGATCTGTTTTGATACCGAAGCTGCTGCAACATTATCAATCCTCACCTGAAGGAGGACATTCAGGGTTTTTGAAAACATACAAGTAGTTAACTAATGGTGTATTTTGGTCAGGTTAGCCAAGTCACAAGGCTTTGATGTTATATTTGTGGTTGTTGACTGATTGAGCAAATATGCCATTTCATGTTACTCAAACATCCTACACCGCCAAAACAGTTGCTGAGGTATTTGTTAAATAAGTTGTCCAGTTAAATGGCATACCTAGCACCATTGTTAGCGATAAGGATCCACTTTTTACCAGCTAGTTTTTGCGAGAGCTCTTTCGTTTACAAGAGACTACATTAAAAATGAGTTTGTCCTATCACTCACGAAGTGATGGACAAACTGAAGTTGTAAACCGGTGTTTAGAAGTTTATCTACAATGTTTTTCTTTATACCATCCAAAGCAATGAGTTATTTGGATTCCATGGGTTGAATTTCATTATAATACTTTTTTCCATACTTCAACAGGATAGATACCTTTTGAAGTGGTTTATGGGAGAAAACCTCCACATGTTTTGCACTATACAAGGGTGAGGCAGTTGTCGAAGTAGTAGCTACAACTCTTTTTGATCGAGATAAAGTTATGAAATAGCTCCAACTTAATCTTCATCGGGCCCAGCAGGAAATTTTAAAGTTTGCCAACAAATGTTGGAGGGAGATTTCATTTACGGAGGGGAATTTGGTTTGGGTTAAATTGCGCCCAAATAAATCAGGGGGCATTTCTAGAGTCAAACAGA
The DNA here is from genome assembly GCA_963277665.1 of Viscum album. Taxonomy (NCBI): domain Eukaryota; kingdom Viridiplantae; phylum Streptophyta; class Magnoliopsida; order Santalales; family Viscaceae; genus Viscum; species Viscum album. The sequence continues at coordinate 1,385,932,532 of OY728125.1, read as the reverse complement.
AATTAGCAGCACGATACTATGGACCCTTTGTCATCTTAGAAAAAATTGGTATGGTGGCTTATCAACTTCAACTTCCTGCGAACAGTAAAGTTCATCCCATATTCCATATACCCCAGCTGAAGGCAGCTATTAGACAACATGTTGTGTAAGACTTTTTTCTAGATTAGTTCCTTGCTGAAGATGTTTATCCCATAGTAGTGTTAGCTCAAAAGACTCAAAATCATGTTTTAATGTGGCTGGTCTACTCGAATGACCAAACTGTTGAAGATGCAACTTGGGATGTTGCAAATGTTCTCTAGGCTCAATTTTCTAATTCCCACTTTGAGGACAAGGTGAAATCTCAAGGGGGCGGAAATGATAGGAATGCTGAGGGAAGCATGCCAATGGATTGCTGCTCTCAGTTTCCTGTGCTCTTTACTTACTGTTGGAGTCTGCATCCCACATCGGACTTGAGGTCCGGTGTGGTCTTAATTATTTGTTATAAAAGAACCTCAAGGGCTCCTTTAGAGAGTACATCTTGGGGGTTCGGTTTCTCCTATTTTATCATTTTACATGGTATCAGAGGAAACCTAATCCCGACCCCCCATCTATTTTTTTCTATCCCATTTAGGGTTTCTGATAATTTCTCCTGGTTGGGGGGGGGGGGCGACCTCCATGGCCCGCAAGCCCTGGGTATCTCCCGCCGCCCCCCCTGCCGGCTATCCCTCCCAGCCAGCCTCTGTCCGGCAGTTCTCCCTCCTGCCGGTACCTCCTTCCCGACGGATCCCTCCTGCTGCCTCCTCTGCGCGCGCCGGCGACGCTCCCTGCGCCATTGCGACAGATCCTGTCGCCGATCGATCGACCTCGTCTCTCCAGTCCATTCCTGCACGACGGATTTGCAGCGACGGCCCGCCCCTCCCCGCTTCCTCCTCTTCGTGCAACGGTGACAACCTCCCTCTCCAGGTGGCCCTTCCTCCCACGACGTTCCTCCTGTGGCGTTCCTCCGCTCCCGACCCAGGCGCGACCTTCCCTCATCCATGCACGGCTCCCTGCACGCGACTTCCGGCGTCCGCGATCCCGACGGCCTGCCATGGATCGACCTCCTCCCGACGCGACCTTTTCTCCTGTGATGGACGCGGCGGCCAGCGGATCTCCTCCCGAATCTCTGACGGCGCTCCTGACTCCCTCCCAGAGATCCCGAGCGGGATTCCTCCCAGTGCGATGGCCCCGACCTCTCAGCGCACGACGCCCCACCTACCTCCCTCCCTCCCTCTGCCGGCCTCCTCCCATGCCGAATCCTCTAGCAGCCGGCCTCCACCCCTGCCGGCCCCTCCAGCAGCCGGCCTCCGATTCTGCTTGGATCCCCCCCTCCACCGGCCTCCTCCTGCAAGGCAGCTCTCCCTCCGGCCGGATTCATCTGCTTCACTCTATCGAATCTCATCATCTGGCATTTCCATGCCAGCCTCCTCCAAGCGGTTGCCTTGCTTCCAGATCCGGATCTCTGACCCCTCCTGTGGAATCCCTGCCTCTTGTCGCCGGTATCTTCCCGGCAGCCACCTCCCTGTCCGCCGGCATGCCTTCGCACTTCCTCCACCGTGGCGCAGTAGCTCGACCACCATGGATCCGAGCCCTTTGGCACCGCCATATCCTGCAACGATTCTGCGGAATCCCCGCCTCCCGTCACCGGCCCCGCAAGTACGGCTTTCCCAGTGTTAGTGTGGTTTTCCCAGCGTCTCATCGACCGACCCCACTAGTGCGGCATTCCTGGAATTCTGTCAACCGGTCCGGTCTATGTGGTTCATTTCCTGCACTCGCGACATCTTCTTCCATCCATTATCCAGAAGGGTGAGCTGCGGTCATGAGGGGGAGCAACAACTTTGAAACTTTATCTTTTTTACTGTTTTGTCTTGTTTTGTCGTCAAGATGGGTATGTCCAGCTTGAGGGGGAGTGTTTGCAGTCTGTTGATTGCTTTGTCTTCATTGGTTTGGTTTGTTTTTTCTTTATGTGTCCAAGCTAGGTTCACCTAGCTTGAGGGGGAGCGTTGGAGTCTACATCCCACATCGGACTTCAGGTCCGGTGTGGTCTTAATTATTTGTTATAAAAAAACCCCAAGGGATCCTTTAGAGAGTACACCTTGGGGGTTCAGTTTCTCCTATTTTATCATTCTACACTTACCAAAGGAGGGGTAGTAATATGCGTAGGGAACATGGGTCTTAATGATTACAGGGACAATCTTGTAATTAGTACTGTTAAGTCTATTAGGGTAATAATATAAGTAAAGAATTAGTTTAGCTGGGGGCTGGGAGAGTCATTCGGTTAGAATCAGAGTAAGTCCGGCGCTGCTAGGGCCTGGAAGAGGTCGAAGACTTCCCGGAAGAGTCACAAACTGTAAGTTTCGTCTAATTCTTGTTCTCAGATTTGTATCTTCTTCAAATTCAATAAGAAACCTACCTATACTTCTTGAATTCCTATTAGGTATTATATTTCCTCATTTTAAATATGAAATCCTGATTATTCTATGGGTATTATTCATGCTTCATGTGGATAAACAGATACCACACCACATGCAGCATCATATAACATGTTTTCTTCATGCAGCCTCATTATATTAAATGCCTGAAGAAGTTTGTATTTATTTGTTCAGACAAAAATCAATACATATGGCTCACCTTCGTGTATTCATACTCGGTAGTGAGTATGCGATAATTCTCATGAATTAACATCGCATCCACTAGGTTTTCAGACATAGATATTATTTATATTCTCATTATATGTAGATATATGCAAGTTAAATTGCATGTAAATCTTGTTAATTCGAACATACTAGTGCATTAATCTGAGATTTATTACCGATGAAATTCTTGGTTCGAGCTTCTGTAAATCCTTTGCGTTTCCATGAATTTTGGACATCCCATGCTGCATGTATCAAGCTTATGATGACTGAATCCATCATTAAAACATGGAAAAAATCTCAGCATAATGATAGGATCTCGGATTGGATTGATAGAATGATCACCACGGCTCGAAAATGGCAGAAAACTCATGCACAGTAGAACACTCAAACATAGGATGAAGACAATGATGCTCGCCTCAATCGGACGACCTAGATTAGATCTCATGCTCTATCGATCACTCCCATATTCCACCTTCATTAAGCCACTGGATGTAAGTAGCCTGGGGTCTGCTCCTAGAACCACACCTCACGCACACCTCACATCGTCATACCTCCTAACATGGTGCCTCCAACACCTCCATGGGCACCCAGTGCATGGTCTCAGACAATTATATTAGACATGGTCTTATCAAATTATTTTTCAAAATATTGTTTATGATATATAATATATTTTGTTATCTGCTCCTATTTTTCCATTTCACGCACGTCAATTCCTCGTGAAAATAAAAAATTTCATGGACTTTACCATGTTGAATGTTGTAAACAATGTTCCTTCACCCAATAAAAATTGTATTGTATTCCATTTAAGATCATCACAATAATGATAGCCACTTCAATGACTTAATTTGGATGGATTATTGGAATCATTGTATTATAAAACATACGATGCATGTGAATCTTAGTTCTTAGGAAAAACGACAAGAATGCTTTTTTTAGAAAATTTTAAATTTCTAGAGGAATATTAGACTTGATGCATTATAATTTATAAAGTACGATATGTACATACTCAAATATTTGTTATAAGTAATTTTTATTTTTTATTGATTGACATTGTGGGTTTGGTAGGTTTCTTACTATGAAAAAGTGTAAAACCGTTGAAATATACAAAGCATTTAAAAATTATGTATAGAATCAACATAGAAGGAGATTGATTATACCTCAATCACATCACTATGGGGAATACTATAATCAAGAGTGTTAATCATTTAAAATATTTTGGAGTTATTTTGAAAGTGACTCCTTCAAGTACCCCCAGTGGACTGGTGTATTTAAAAGAAGGTATCATACTTTTGTAACATGGTTTGATCAATAATGAATCAATCTAACTGTATAATATTATTTTATTATTATACCATTTAAACGATTGATTTTCTATTTAATTACATTCCATTAAAGGTTATTATATATACAAAAAATATGATTGGGTTGAGAAATATACCAACTTTTCTTTCTTGAATATTTTGGGTGCAAAGCTTATTTGAAGGTAAATTTTTTATATTTTTTCCATCAATTTTGATATCTACCAATTTTTTTTTTGGATATTCCATAGATATGATGAGTTGTTATTTTTATAATTTTTTATATCATAAATTATTAATGGCTTTGTATGTTTTTTTGATTGATAAGGAATATATCACCCTGGAAACTTTTGCTAGGAAAATCAATATTATTGAAGTTTAAGACCAACGAATAGTCTTAGTGGTGATCATGGAATATGAAATGGTTCTATTGGAGGTTGGGGAAAATGAACCAACTAAGACATCACAAGGAATTCATTGGTCTGTTAAGACATGTCAGATGCCTAGGGGTATTAGTTTATTATAGAAAATTATGATGATTTTAAATGAAAAATGAACCTACAACTTTTCAAGAATCTATCAATATTTATGATACCAGGAAATGGTTAGTCTATAAAATTTAAAATGGACTTTATATACATGAAATATGTTCGAAACATGATTAAACCACCTAAATGGGTAAAACCAATATGGTGTAAATGTAATTTACAAAAGAAAACTGATATGGAAAAGTTTAAAAGTATAAATCTCAATTGGTGGTGATTGGTTAAAATAAATTTTATAAAACTTACTACTAGAAAAAACTAAATGGATTTTATCATAGCTATTAGTGAAATATTCTTTAACGGGTATTCTAACCCAATGGTTCTTAGAATAAAAATAGCATTTCTAAGTTATGAATATTGTGACTATCTATTTATTAATTGAAGAATTAATTATAGACTTAAAATAATTATTTTGATGATATAATTAGAGAGTTAACATCTATAAAAACTGGAGACTTTTCTATATAAGCAAGAAAGTAGGAGAACCATTTCATTGACAATGTTTCTTGTCAATAACATACAAGTCATCTGAAATGATATCCCTTATTTAAATACAATTTTTTTTTGATAAAACGATTCTCAATGAAGTGGATTGGTGAAACTGTTTATATTTTGTGTATGAGAATCTATATTTATATATCTAAGTTGATTTTTTTTGAGTTAGAACACTTGTATCATTCGACGGATAAAATGGTTTAACATAGGAAACTCAAAGAAGGGATTTATATTAGTGCTACATTATGTGAGTCTTATAATGTCTTTATATCCCACTTCTATGATTTAAAGGACATGTATGAATGAGATTCCTTATGCTTCAGAAAAAAGATCCATCTTGCATTTTATATTTTTTACTCTCCATAATGTGACTTATATGTTAGTCATAATAAGTCGATACAAATTAAATCTAAGTGAAATTCATTATATTTATATTAAGAATATATTTATGTTTTTAAGAGAAAAAATGATATATTATTTTGAAAGAACCCATTGTGAAGTATTATATTGATGCAAGTTTCCAAACTAACAATAAAAAATAAAGATCACAATTTGGGTTTGTGTTCAGTATCAATGGACGTTCTAAAATCTAGAAGAGTTTTAAGGATTCAACTATTTTTTAATTCTATAATTTAAATAAATTAAATCAATACATTAGATTCTATAATGGTTTTTTGGATCATAAAATTCAAATCTAAACAATGGGTAGACAATTGTATATCCTGTATGATATAGTATTTTTGGAAAAAATGGAGTTCTTGTGCCAGCTAAGGAACCTTGGTTACAAAAAATAATGAAACATTCTATACAAATATAAAATTATTAGATAAATCATTGATAATTGACATGAGATGATTTGTAGATCATGCATCACTACTATAAGAAGGGACTACAACCATTGGCATGGTGCTTGTGGTTTCTATTTCCATAGGTATTTTCATATCAAATACTATTGTGTATATATATCGCCAAATATGGCCACAAGCCAATGTTCCATCTCCACAAGAGATTCCCATGGAAGTAGTTTTATATTTCTTGGGGCATGCCTCATGGTTGTTATTAGCATGGCCATATCCTGCAGAATATGGCCGTAAACATGCACTAACACCACTATCTCTGCATATGACCCAACAATTGTGTTTTCACAGTAAGTGGCTCATGGATATAGACATACGTGCCTACATAACACAAAGACCCTATTTCCATGGGCATTTAGAAATGGTAATAAGAAAAATTTAATTAAGATACTGATGCAGTTTGATCATTGGTCCTCATGGTTAACATTGAAGACCTTTTCCACTCTATCGAAATGATTCTTATATATCAATACACACACATAAATATATATTTATTTTGATAAATTTTGTAAATAAGCATTATATATGAATTGAAAGAAGACAAATCTTTTCATATCTAGAAACCTTTTTTAAAATTCTTTTTTTGGAGCCCGACAGCTGATAGTTATAATAATTCATTAAGTATGAATATATATATATATATATATATATATATATATATATATTAACTAATAAATATTTGTGATTATAATTATTAAAATAAATAAAATGGGAATTTAAGGCCATGAGAAAAGTACTCATGGTGGTAGGGGGCCCATTTATGGGGACAATTCCCATACCCATATGAAGGGCTCACATGGGAATCTAGCACCATAATAAAAATGCATGTGGTGGTAATGGGATACTTCCATGGATAATGAATTTCCTTTGGTATTATAATACTAATACTTCTGTAGATATTTTTTTTCATGCATCAATACACCTAAGTTATGTGGGACACTACTGCCACAAGAAATATTCTATTAGTTATATGAGGATATTACCATGATAAAAAAACGTTGGCGTATGTATGTTTCTCATGCAGGTTCTATCACCATGGGCATGGTTTCCTATGGAGGTATCATTACATGGTATGACTTTTATGTTAAGATTCATCACATTTATTGATGAGAGAAAATTATTAATGGAGAGATTTATGTCAATATTAATTGAGGATTTTCCTCCAACATTAATAGAGTTTTTTTTTCAATATTAATTGATGAAATAATGAATGTTGACCATATTTATTGAAGATACGGACTTGGTCTCTATATAAGGGGATGCAGTAACATATTTTAAAGGGATGTTAGCACGATGTAGCTGTTAAGAGAGAATCAGGAAGGGGTTGCCTCGTTTGCGGTGACCCGTGTGACTCGACAACAATGATGCAATTATCTTGTATGTGTGGAGAGATTCTTGGCAAGATGTGCAAGATGTCATCCACCGAGAGCAAGAAGGGGGCTACCGCGTCGGCGGTAGCATGTGGGGTGTGTCAGCGTTTAACAGGTGCAGAACAACAGTGACACAATCGATGATTGGGTCCATGTATTGAAAGTCTTACTGATAGCGGTGATCAGGTGATGTGTCCCAGTTAATGATCGGTGGTACATCATGATGGTGATATCACGAGAGAAATCTTTCAGGTGTTGCAAGATGGTGCGAGACTGACGTATATTCGGATGAATATATCTGAGGTAGTGACGTTTCATCGACAGAAGAGTGACATTTTGTCATAGATGGATCTTTCGAGTATGGCTTTGGCGAGATGTTTTTTAGAGAGAAGTCAGAGGCGTATCATGGTGTGGTTTTCACACAGGTTTTCTATGTTCTCTTATTTGCAATTCAAATTTGAGTGTTACTTGGATTCTTTGTACTCTCTGATTCATAGTTTAAACTTTTTTTGGACTTGCCTCGTGGGTTTTTAATCCTCCGTATGGGAGAATTTTTCCATGTTAAAAATCCCACGTGATGATTTCTTTATTCTGATTTATATTGCTTTCATATTTCGTCGAGTTTCTCAGAAATATTCTGCAAGCAATTTTCAGTCCGAAATCGATATTCCTTGCCAATAGTGGTATCATAGGTGAAGGTTCATACTTGGAATTTAACGTGAGAATTATGGAAGCTTCTGAGAGGATTGTTGATGTGTGCATGAAGCAAAACAAGGTTTGGAAATCAAAGGAGGTTGAGAGAGGTGATACGCTAACTGCTCGAGGGATTTTGAGCAGGGGAACAATTTGTTTCTGTGGGTGCTCCAAATTGGTTGGTGATCATGATTATGGGGGGGCTAGATGTTTCTGGTTTTGGTCTTATTTAGAAGGATGCTACAGATACAGATGTGGTGAAGACTTTAGCGTTTTGATTTCTTTTTTGCAGGGGGAGTTGATAGTTTTTTGTCAAAAGTGCAAAAGGACGTCGTCATATTTAGCAGGACGGTGCATCAAATCCACTATAGCATACTAACGTTATAATGTTCAAAGTGGACTCACTATCCCTCCTGGTTCACTACCATTCACACTTTGAAAGCTCACTACTCTCTCTGGTGAAGTGTGTGCACTGCTCCTTCACAAGATTCTTCAGTTGTTATGAAATAGTTCAAATTATGTTCTCACTTATGTGAGTGTGTCATAAAGCTCCATTTTCATCTGGGAGTTGAAATCATCCTTTATACATAAGATTTGATTCACATAAAACTTCTTTGTGAAATATTATTCCTCTTACAAGGTTCACTATTCACCATATGATGCCACCGTGTGATGTCCACCATGTGATTTCTACCACATGATGCTTACTATGTAATGCCTCATGTGATCTTGCACACTTATTTTCTCATGAAATCCATTATTTGTTTTTTGTTCACCACTTAATGCCTTATGCACTCTGCCTCACATACTTAATTCTCTTGTGAAATTCCTTACACCGTTGTTGTTCACAACTTACTTCCTTATACAAACTTGATTTCACATACTCCCTTTTATGGATACTACTCTTCATGAAACCCTTTTCTGATTTAGAGGAAATTACAACAATATAAATCTTCTCAAAATTAGTGCATGATGATATTAAAGTGATTAGAATGTCTTTACATAGGAAAGGGCTTAAAAAACCGCTAATCACAAATAACTTTTCACTCCTTCACATACTCCCTTTTATGGATACTACTCTTCATGAAACCCTTTTCCGATTTAGAGGAAATTCCAACAATATAAATCTTCTCAAAATTAGTGCATGATGATATTAAAGTGATTAGAATGTCTTTATATAGGAAATGGATTAAAAAACCACTAATCACAAATAACTTTTCACACCTTCACTAAAAACCCCATTTGCGTAAAGCCTTCTTCATTTCAACTGTGAATGAAAACCTCCTCACATGGTCATGTGATCCTCTTCCACGATCTACATGAATATTTTGTGGTTACCCAAAATTATATCACTCCACCATGAATGAAGGCCCCATCATACAATTGTGTGATCCTTTTTCATGGTCCATATGAATCATATACTATAAAAAAACCCTCTTATGGTCCCCTTGAATCTTATGTGGTCTACGTAATTGATAAAACACTATTTTATTTAATATTTTATTGATAATAAATGATATAATTTCCTCACGTTGTGTTAAATATGTTTAATTAGAAAGTATTTGAGATTAGATCATTCATTTGAATATTTGATGAAAATTCTAGTTTTACCCTTTATAGTTCACTGTAGTATTTCGAAGCTAAATATTTTTATATTTATTATTTGAATTTGAAATTTTGTAACAGTGTTCTTGACATAATTATCTCCAACTTTTATTCAGGACACTAAAGCTAAAGAGTGCATTTGGTTGTTGAAAATGGGCCATGAAGTCAAAGTTGGGCTGGACTCGCCAGAATGGAGAAGCTTCTGTATTTCGGTCATAACTCCTTCATCTGGGCCTGGATTAAGCCCAAAGTTTTAGAGGAGATAGAGGACCCATATCCACACATATTATCCTTCTGGAAGGCCGGCCAATTCACGCGTTTTGGTGGTCAAATGGGTGGTGAAATTTGCATTAAAATATTTGGCAGAATTTCCACATTCACACTTGAAACCACTTGTAACCTCTCCTCCCCTCTATAAATTAGAGTTTTTCTCATTTGGAGGGGTTGGGACATGCATTGGGAAGTTGAGGGCAGAGGATAAGTGGATCCACTCCAATTCTCCAACCATTTCAATAAGGGTAGCTCTTGAAGCAAAGATCCCTTCGACGAAGCCTTCTTCTTCTCCTTCATGTTGTAATGATTTTGTTTATGTAATAAACTTATTTGTTCTTATTTTATTTCTTCTCTTTTCTTCTGTTTTGTTTAAATTTCTTCTTCTCTTAATCTTCCTATTTGGGCTGAAATTCTTGAGTAGAAGCGTTATTGAGTTATACCCATTTTAAACATTTGCACATGCAAAACGCTTCTACGATGATTACGCCACCCATTGAAGAGTAGTTCTTTTTAGTAATTGATCGACCTATATCCTTTTTCATTCATTTATTTTGAATCAATGAGCTACTGTAATTCACATAATATGATCCATGAATTGTGTTTTTAAATTACAAGAAACTAAGCAAGCAATTGAACAATTAATACAAAACACGCGAGGTCGAGATTTTGTGTAAATTGTGAGAGCGTGATCTTAATCGGTAATACAAGACCACACGGGATAAATTTGTAGAGTTCAAATATAATCCCTAAACACAATTCATCCTCATTTCCAGAATGGATATGTGCTCTAATTAACCACTGACCATAAACTATCCTTAGAACAACAATCAAAGCAGGGTGCTGCGATTGCGTGTTCCAAAGCTAGCCTAGGGTTTAAGTAATTTCATCTTTGTGGTTAAGTTAACTCTCGTAGGGTTCGAGGGATAAAAAATTAGGGGATCATAATTAAGTGGATATTAATTTAAATGATAATGATTAATAAATGATTGAAGAGATAGAGTTAGATTGATTACGCCTTTTAAAATAGATTTATAAAAAAACAACTTTTTGTTGTGTCATTTCAATCGAACTTCATTTCAAAACTAAAAACAAAAAAATATACAATCTTCTTCCAGCAAACTTCTTCTAGATTCATAAAATATAACAAACCCCAATCCTTTAAATTAGTGTTTTTATTCTATTCTATTCTATTTTTTTAGAATACCTTTAATAAGTTCTTAAATTCACTTCCTCCTTTGAGAAATGACCTTGGTCAGCCACTCTGCTGCACCTAAGTACCCCAAAATCACACTAATCATTTGAGGGCGCCCACGATAGCGCTCTATCAAATTGGCGCCATTGCCGGGGAGACAAGTAATTTATTCAACCATTTAGAGGTATTTCTTTTATTTTTCATTTTATTATTTTCTTCACCTCTCTCTTTCATCTTTACCCTTTCTCAAGTTTTCATTTTTTTCATCCTCTTCTTTTCTTTTTGGACCATCAACTCAACTTCTCATTTTTATTTTACTATGATCCACTCACTTTCTTTTAATTTTTATTTGATTTATGACACAAACTAATCCCGAAGATCTCTTAGATCTTGACCCTGAGATTGAACGTAGCCTTAGGGATCGAATCAGACATTCTCAGTCTACAGGAAGTTTCAATATTCAACCAGTTAGTGAATTCCTCTCTTTTGGAAACATAAAAATTGGAAGCAATTCAAATTCAAACATAAAAGAGGAACCAATGGCTGGAAATAATGGAAATGAACTTAATAGAACCATTCAAGAATTGGCTGCACCTGATATTAACTATCAACCAAATTGTATTGCATACCCAAATCTCGAATCAGACTTTGAACTAAAATCTGGGTTAATTCACTTACTTCCAAAGTTTCATGGCCTCTCTGGTGAGGATCCCAATAAACATTTGAAATAATTTAATGTGGTTTGCTCAACCTTGAAACCAAGAAATGTTTCTGAAGATCAAATTAAATTAAGAGCATTCCCATTCTCACTTGATGGAGCTGCGAAAGATTGGATGTATTATTTACAACCCGAAGATGTAACTTGTTGGAACGATTTGAAACGTCTTTTCTTGCAGAGATTTTTTCCAACATCAAGGACAACATCCATTCGTAAGGAGATCTCAGGGATCAAGCAAGCACAATGGGAGTCAATGTATGAGTATTGTGAGAGATTCAAGAAGTTGTGCGCAAGCTGTCCGCATCACCAAATCAGTGAGCAACTCCTCATTCAATACTTCTATGAAGGACTCACACCCATGGAGAGGAGCATGGTTGATGGTGCAGCTGGATGAGCATTGGTGGACAAGACACCAGTAGCTTCACGTGCGTTGATCGACAAGATGACCAAAACTCCCAACAATTTGGTGATAGAGGTACACCACATGTCAGAGGAGTACATCAGGTAAGTCCTTCTACTCTTGAAAGTCATTTGATTGATACTAAGTTGGAAGAATTGACCACTATGGTGAGGCAAATCACTTTGGCACAAAAGACATCTCTACCCCCTCCTTCAAGGTCTTGTGGCATTTGCACTGAGACAAGCCACCCAACTGACTGTTGCCCACAACTACAAGAGACAGAGGATTGCGCAACAGTATTCCCAGGGAGACCATTTCAGCAGCAACAACAACCATATCCCCAAAAGAAGTTTGATCCAACATACAACCAAGGGTGGAAAGATCAGTCGGACATGAGGTATGGATCTGGACAACAACAAAGGCCCTCTTTTCAACAAAACTTCCAGCATCCTCCACCTTACCAACAAGGTTTCCAACAAACCCAAAGAAGATTTGAAGCTCAAACATCAACAAGTCAGCAACAAGGGAATCTCCAACACAAGGTAGACTCTAACACTGATGATCTTTTGAAACAAATTGTTCTTAATCATCAGAATGAGTCGAAGAGTCAAGGTTCGGAGTGAGAGAGTTGAAGACTCAAATGAGCCAGATTGCCACCGCCCTCCATGAACTTGTGAGTAAGAATTCTGGAAATCTACCTTCCCAACCCACTCCAAATCCAAAGGGGAATGTTAGTGCCATCACATTGAGAAGTGGAAAGCAAATGAACGATACATCTGGACCTACCATTCCACCAGGATTCACCTCTACTCCAGAGAAGCCACATTCCATACCAACTGATGAGCAATCCAAGGAGAAAGATAAAGGTAAGAAAAAGATTGATGATGTTCCTCCTAAACCCCTTCCTTTTCCAAACAGGGTTGTTCAAACCAAGAAGATGTCCGAAGAAGCAATGCAAAAAGAGGTTTTGGACACATTCAAGCGTGTGGAGATCAACATTCCTCTACTTGAAGCCATTAAGCAAATCCCAAGGTATGTCAAATTCTTAAAAGAACTCTGCACCAATCGAAGAGGGCTCAAGGGAAATGAGAGGATCAACCTTGGAAGGAATGTCTCAACACTTATTTCACCAACTCTAGCAATGCCAACAAAGTGAAAGGATCCAGAAACATTCACCATCCCATGCACCATAGGGGAGTTGCACTTTTCTGATGCACTTTGTGATTTAGGAGCTTCAATAAATGTGATGCCTCACTCTGTATTCTCTTCCTTGCAGATTGGTGAGTTGAAGCCAACAAGAGTAGTGGTGCAATTGGCGAATAGAGCTACGACATATCCAGCGGGAGTCCTTGAGGATGTACTTGTCCAGGTAAGAGACATGATCTTTCCGGCAGACTTCTATGTGCTTAACATGGAGGATGATCAGGTAAGTTCTCATGCCCCCATTATCTTAGGTAGGCCCTTCCTCAAAACTGCAAAAACTATCATAAATGTCAATGCGGGTACACTTTCCATGGAATTTGGAGATGAAGTTGTGATATTTAATGTTATGGATTCCATGAAGTACCCCTCGGAGGACCATTCTACTTTTGTTATCTCCCATTTTGAACCACCAAGTAAAAACACCATGGAATTGTATTGTCCTATGCTTAGGGAGATTATGAGTATTGGTTCTAGTTTGATGTCTAAGAGTACTTCTACACCCGTTTTTAAGGAACAAGACTCTCTAAGATTTGATTTTGAAATGGAATCATATTCTGATTTTGATAAGGTGAACTCTGATTATGACATGGCTATTGAGTATGCTGGTGGATTTGATGCTTTATTCTCTGATTGTGATGATTTTTATTCTGATATTGATGTTCATTGTGTAGATATGTCTGTTGCATCAATTTCTCCATCCATACATCACCCCCTACATTGGAACTCAAGCCATTGCCCCCAAATCTTAAATATGCATACTTGCTGAGTGGTGATAGATTACCTGTTATCATTTCTAACAATCTCTCTTTTGAACATGAAGAAAAACTTTTGAATCTATTGAGAGATAACATTAGGGCAATTGGTTGGACATTGGCAGACATATCAGGTATTAGCCCCTCCATTTGCATGCATAGGATTCTCTTGGAGGATGAGGATAAACCGGTGAGGCAACCACAAAGGAGACCCAATCCAACAATTTTGGAGGTTGTTAAAAAAGAAGTTGCAAAATTGATCGAGGCAGGTATAATCTATCCTATTTCAGATTCTCAGTGGGTAAGTCCAATTCAGGTTGTGCCTAAGAAAACTGGTTTCACTGTTTTAAAAAATGAAAATGATGAGTTAGTTCCTGTGAGAGTTCAAAACAGTTGGCGAGTGTGTATTGATTATAGGAAACTGAATCAATACACTCGTAAGGACCATTTCCCACTTCCATTCATTGACCAGATGCTTGAGAGACTTGCAGGTAGGACACATTATTGCTTCTTGGATGGTTTCTCTGGCTATTTTCAGGTTCCCATTGCAGTAGAGGACCAGGAGAAGACGACATTCACCTACCCATTCAGTACCTTTGCTTACATAAGGATGCCATTTGGACTTTGCAATGCCCCAGGTACCTTCCAGAGATGCATGGTGAGTATTTTCTCAGATTTCATTGAGACCTGCATGGAGGTATTTATGGATGATTTTATAGTTTATGGATCCTCATTTGATGAATGTCTCTTTATTTTGGGTGATGTGTTGCATCGTTGTATTGAGAAGAATCTGGTCTTAAATTTTGAAAAATGTCATTTCATGGTCGAAAAGGGAATTGTATTAGGTCATATAGTCTCACAACGTGGCATTGAAGTTGATAAATCTAAGGTAGACATTATTTCATCCGTCCCATACCCTACATGTGTGCGTGAGATTCGATCATTCCTTAGACATACTGGATTTTATCGACGCTTCATCAGAGATTTTAGTAAGATCGCTCTACCCTTATCTCGATTGCTTCAAAAAGATATTGACTTCAATTTTGATGATTCATGTAGGGTATCATTTGATGAGCTAAAGAAGTGTCTAACCACTCCACCGATCATACAGCCCCCACGGTGGGACCTTCCTTTTGAGCTTATGTGTGACGCCTCCAACTTTGCGGTTGGAGCTGTCTTATCTCAGAGGGTGGAGGGACGTTCACATGTGATCGCCTATGCATCGAGGACACTGGATTCAGCCCAATCAAACTACACTACCACAGAAAAGGAGTTTCTTGCAGTCATATTTTCTTTAGATAAATTCTGTTCATATTTATTGGGCTCTAAAGTAATTGTTTTTTTCTGACCATGCAGCTTTGAGGTACCTCCCAAAGAAGCCAGATGCAAAGCCCAGGCTGATTCGATGGATGCTCCTTCTTCAGGAATTTGATATTGAGATAAAGGATAAGAAGGGTTCAGAGAATTTGGTGGCAGACCACATGAGTAGGATTACTCACACACTAGAGGATGACACCTTGGACCAGGTACCAATTCGGGACACTTTCCCCGATAAGCATCTTTATTCCATCTCAGGTACGCATCCTTGGTATGCAGATTTAGTTAACTACATTGTTTCCTCTGAAATCCCTGCAAATTTAAAGAAACATCAAGTCCAAAAATTAAAAAGTGAATCTAGGTTTTATGTGTGGGATGATCCTTACCTCTGGCGCATGTGTAGTGACCAAGTCATTAGGCGGTGTGTTCCTGATTATGAGTTTGAGTCTGTTTTGCAATTCTGTCATACACTTGCATGTGGTGGACACTTTGGACCCCAACGGACAGCTAGGAAGGTTTTGGACTCTGGATTATATTGGCCTAGCTTATTCCATGATGCCCATGTGTTTTGTAAGTCATGCTCTCGTTGCCAACACACTGAGAACATTTCTAGGAGACATGAGATGCCCCAACAACCCATACTATTCTGTGAGATTTTTGATGTATGGGGCATTGATTTTATGGGTCATTTTCCTAGTTCCTTTGGTTTTTTGTACATTTTGGTTGCTGTTGATTATGTGAGTAAATGGGTGGAGGCTAAGGCCACTAGGACTGATGATTCTTATGTTTTTGTGGACTTTGTCAAAACACAATTTTTTTGCAGGTTTGGAGTACCAAAGGCCATCATCAGTGACCAAGGGACACACTTTTGCAATAGGAATTTTGCTTCCCTCCTTTGAAAGTATGGGGTGACACACAAAACATCAACACCATACCACCCCCAAACAAATGGCCAGGCTGAGGTTTCAAATCGTGAGTTGAAACAAATATTGGAGAAAACCGTGCAGCCAAATAGGAAGGATTGAAGCAAGCGCTTGGATGATGCATTGTGGGCTTATAGGACAGCATACAAGACACCCATTGGTATGACCCCATTTCGGATTGTTTTTGGGAAAGCATGTCATCTCCCAGTGGAAGTCGAGCATCGAGCATATTGGGCTATAAAGAAATGCAACATGAATTTGGCCCAAGCTGGAATTCAAAGGAAGTTGCAAATTCAAGAGCTTGAGGAGATTCGACTATCATCATATGAGAACTCAAGGCTCTACAAGGAAAGATCAAAAGCAGCTCATGATATAATGATCCAACAAAGGGAGTTTCATGTTGGAGAGAAAGTCCTTCTCTATAGTTCACGACTCAAGTTGATGCCTGGTAAGTTGCTTTCCAGATGGTTAGGTCCTTATATTGTATCTAATGTTTTTCCTTATGGTGTAGTGGAGATCACACAAGATGACACCGGAAGGAGCTTTACAGTCAATGGGCAACGTTTGAAGAGATACATTGAGGGAATTCCTACTGATGCAGTGAATTTTATCACACTGCATGACCCCATCATCACTTGAGCACATCAGGATGTTCCTAACCCTTTCACTTTTATATTATTTGTCCTATTTAAAAATTCTGCATTTCGTGTGCATATATCATCTTATGGGTTCACATTGAGGACAATGCAATATTTTAAGTGTGGGGGAGGGAACCTTTTAGTTTAGTAATTTCAATTGTTTTCCTGTTAAAAAAAATTGTGTGTTTCAAATTTTGTGTGTTTATTTTACAATTTTCTGTGTTTTTTTTGAAACTTTTGAGATGAAATGATTCTCATCACCATTTTTAAATCCATATCAATGAGTGAAATAATTTATCCCAATAAACTGAGCTTAAATGAATGTTGAAATGACTTTGTTTCAAGTTCAAATATTTAGTAATTTCATGAAAAGTACGCTGAATTTTGAATCCCATGCCACATCTCACTGTCTTTATATTTGAAATCACTTTCCTGTGAGACTTCTAAACCATTATTTTCATATTCTTTACATTCACCTCACTTCTTGAGAGAACCAAACCATGATTGATTTAACCAGAATTTGATTTATTCCTGTCAAAACTTGAGGGTTTGAGGTACTTATGTTTAAATGATTGAGGCATTTGTTTGGTATTAAAGCCCATATTTCAAAGAATCCTTTTTTTATAATGGCCTACCTTGAATATTTAATCCTTGTAGCCCTTAGAAGCCATGCACAACCTGTTAGGTTAGCCACATTACAAGCCACTTTTCTCTATCCAACCAACTCTTGAAGTGAAATTGCATAATCTAGTTGAGCTTAAGTGTGGGGGAAGCTATGTTGTGTTGTGCTACCACATTCTGTGAATCTTCGGGTGGAAAATTAAATTCTGAAGAGATGTGTTTGCTGCTGAAGAAATTCATTATATTGAAAGCTGTGCCTTTTCTGGAGCTTCTAATTGAGGTGGAAAGCTGTGCCTATCTAGAGATTTCAAGAAAACCATGTTTGAGAAGATTGACATTTTTGATGCTGAAATGATGAACGATGTAAAATTTTCATGACTTTTCATGATGATGAAGCTGAATTGATACTATGAGGATTAATGAGGAGACCACATTTAAGTGAAAATTAGATTAATGCAATTTTGCTTCAAAAAGAGTCAAGCCCTCCTTATTCAGCCTCAGAATTTTTCACATCTAAATCATACCAACCGAAAGCCACAGAACAACCCTAAAAAGTCCTTATGATAAACATATGTCCTTGACTCACATCGGGTAGCGATGTAGGAATCTATCAAGCCTATGGTGACCCTTGTATGAGTTTGGATGAGAAAGACATTGCAAAAAAAAAATTGATATTTGAGTGATGAGAGAAAATTCAAGCGAGGTAAGTGTTTTGTGCATGAGAGGATAAATGAAGTGGAAATATATTGAATGATATAAATGAAGAACTTGAAATAATGTTTTTTTATGAGACATGATATCTTTTGTTTCTTGGTGTGTAATTGTTTGATCTCAAGGATATGTGTTTTAAAATTGGTTTTGATTTGATATTGATGTTTACTTGATATGAGGTTTTGCTCAGGAGTGCAAAAGGGTAAGTGTGGGGGAGTTGATAAAACACTATTTTATTGAATATTTTATTGATAATAAATGATATAATTTTCTCACATTGTGTTAAATATGTTTAATTAGCAAGTATTTGGGATTAGATCATTCATTTGAATATTTGATGAAAATTCCAGTTTTACCCTTTATAGTTCACTATAGTATTTCGAAGCTAAATATTTTTATATTTATTATTTGAATTTGAAATTTTGTAACAGTGTTCCTGACATAATTATCTCCAACTTTTATTCAGGACACTAATTCTAAAGAGTGCATTTGGTTGTTGAAAATGGGCCATGAAGTCAAAGTTGGGTTGGACTCGCCAGAATGGAGAAGCTTCTGTATTTCGGCCATAACTCCTTAATATGGGTCTTTATTAAGCCCAAAGTTTTAGAGGAGATAGAGGACCCATATCCGCACATATTATCCTTCTGGAAGGCCGGCCAATTCACGCGTTTTGGTGGTCAAATGGGTGGTGCAATTTGAATTAAAATATTTGGCAGAATTTCCACATTCACACTTGAAACCACTTGTAACCTCTCCTCCCCTCCCCTCTATAAATTAGAGTTTTTCTCATTTGGAGAGGTTGGAACGTGCATTGGGAAGTTGAGGGCAGAGGAGAAGTGGATCCACTCCAATTCTCCAACCATTTAAATAAGGGTAGCTCTTGAAGCAAGGATCCCTTCGACGAAGCCTTCTTCTTCTCCTTCATGTTGTAATGATTTTGTTTATGTAATAAACTTCTTTGTTCTTATTTTATTTCTTCTCTTTTCTTCTGTTTTGTTTAAATTTCTTCTTCTCTTAATCTTCCTATTTGGGCTGGAATTCTTGAGTAGAAGCGTTATTGGGTTATACCCATTTTAAACCTTTGCACATGCAAAACGCTTCTACGATGATTACGCCACCCATGGAAGAGTAGTTCTTTTTAGTAATCGATCGACCTCTATCCTTTTTAATTCATTTATTTTGAATCAATGAGCTAATGTAATTCACATAATATGATCCATGAATTGTGTTTTTAAATTACAAGAAACTAAGCAAGCAATTGAACAATTAATACAAAACACGCGAGGTCGAGATTTTGTGTAAATTGTGAGAGCGCGATCTTAATCGGTAATACAAGACCACACGGGATAAATTTGTAGAGTTCAAATATAATCCCTAAACACAATTCATCCTCATTTCCAGAATGGATATGTGCTCTAATTAACCACTGACCATAAGCTATCCTTAGAACAATAATCAAAGCAGGGTGCTACGATTGCGTGTTCCGAAGCTAGCCTAGGGTTTAAGTAATTTCATCTTTGTGGTAAAGTTAACTCTCGTAGGGTTCGAGGGATAACAAATTAGGGGATTATAATTAAGTGGATATTAATTTAAATGATAATGATTAATAAATGATTGAAGAGGTAGATTTAGATCGATTACACCTTTTAAAATAGATTTCTAAAAAAACATCTTTTTGTTGTGTCATTTCAATCGAACTTCATTTCAAAACTAAAAACAAAAAAATACACAATCTTCTTCCAGAAAACTTATTCTAGATTCATAAACTATAACAAACCCCAATCCTTTAAATTAGTGTTTTTATTCTATTCTATTTTATTTTTTTATAATACCTTTAATAAGTTGTTAAATTCACTTCCTCCTTTGAGAGACGACCTTGGTCAGCCACTCTGCTGCACCTAAGTACCCCAAAATCACACTAATCATTTGAGTGCGCCCACGATAGCGCTCTATCAGTAATCCTTATGTGGAAACCACCGTTTTCCCCAGATTTTCATGCCCAAAAATTTGGTAAAAAATGGAAAAATTCACCACTATTAAATCCTTCTTTTAGAAAACCACTAGACTTTTTTCAAACCAGAATTTTTCAACAAACATAACAACCCAAAATCCTTGAATTGTCAATGTGATGTATTTCTTCCCAACAATACCCTCCTTGGGTTTTACTGACAACACATCAACCCTTGAAACCACTTTAACCATTCTGTTATCACCACATTGACAATTCTCACACTCTTCCTTCCTCAACCACCATTCGCACAAGGTAAATCCAAAAAGAAATAAAGGACTCACTCAACACAAAATCCAAGTCCATATGATACAAGATCAGCGTGAGAAGCGAGAGTAGTATACAAAGTTTATCAATGAACCACATTGTTCTTGAAACCATCAATTGAACCTTTTTCGATATCAAATGATGAATTGATAAAAATTATTCCAAATTTTAGCAATGATTGTAGCCCTCAAGAAGGAAAATTCTCCAACCATGTATCATACATCACTGGCATTAAAAATTCAACCAATGGTTTATCTTTATTAAATGAACTACTTCAACACCATTGAATTTAAAACTCACCCTGTTTCTCTGGTCCCCCAATCAACATGTCCTTTCATATTCAAGACTTACCCTCCTTTTTCAATGATCCCAAAGGTCACTCCTTTACGGTCTACAATAACATAAAGAAAACATATCAACATATAGAGAAAAATAAATTGCAATTCTACAATATTTTTTGTGCATTTTTTTTGAAATAAATATGAAGTATTTGACAAATTTCTCTATAAGAAACTCCAAGTTTAAATGAACATGTGATATGTTATACACTTGTAACATAATCATTGGGTTGGTGGGAATTCATACGGTTAACCACATTATGAAATGTACATAGAATTTTTTTCCTAAATTCAAATGTATTGATTAATGCTTAATAAATATCATATTTTTTTAATAAAATCATTTCATGATTAAATGACCTCCTTTCCTAAACAAATGTATTATTCTATGTGTTATGAATTTTTATGTGAAAAAATACAATAACTATTGAAAATTTATTTTAATAAATTATATTTATAATTTATCCATATTCATCTATACATTAGTTATCTAAAGTTTAGGAGTGAAGATAAAACCATTTAAAGGTAAAAAGAGTTATTTTTTCATAAATATGATTTTCTGTGCACAATTTGTTTATATTATAATAAATTAAATAAATAAATATTGATTAATGGGTTTAATTAAATGTATAATTTACATAATTAATAAAATATGTTATCATCCATTTGATTGTTTTTACGGTCATGGAATGAAAGTAAATTTACTTTTATGCTTAAAATGCATTTTTTTCTAAAAATGGGTTTTCATTACGTTTTACACACTTGATTTTTGGATTATTTTTTTCCACATATAGAAATTGAATTTGATAAAATATATTCCATATTCAAAATCAGTATTTTTTTATCGAGGACACTTCAATTTTTGGTCAAAATAAATAGTAAAAATAATAAAAATTTGTTATGACAGTTAGGATTAAATAAAGTTTACCGAGGTTTAAACTAATGGATAATAGTAAGAATTCCACATAATCATTTATAATTCTTATTGGGTGAAGATAGTTTCCATATATCTTCTTTACTTCAATTCCTTTTCTGGTAACACTTTCATAGGAAAATGACTTTATATTAATAAAATATTTTATGTAATTACATGTGTGTCCTCTCTCTCACTTACAAAATGAAACCTCATCTCCTCCTTTATTCATGGATTTTGATCCTTATAAATAAATCAATACCTACCTCAAACGCTTCCTAGAACCATTCCCTTCATTTTAGACCCCCTTTGCTTCTCTTAAAACCAATCGTTCAAGGATGAATGTGTATCCAATGGGGGTATCTCAAAGAAGAGGTATAAATATTAAACGATCTATTTAAAATTTAGTTCTTCTTATACCTTATAAAAACCTATTGTATCTATTATAACATGATGATTTCAATAAAGTATCGCTTGTGCGTATGTGAGGACCACCGCCTCCACATAACAATATGATTCATCTTCCATCACTACCTCACATAGATGGATATAATGATATATTTAATAACTATATATTATATTTGTGATATAATTATGATTCTTTAATGATGAAATATTATATATATTTCATTCTTTTTTATGAAAATTAAAGCAGTTTTTATGCGTATATATGAACTATTGTCTTCATGAATGATATATATTTTTTTCTATATCTACATATTATTGATGGTTATAAATACGAATATAATGAAAATATATGATATTTATATCATTATTAACATTCTAAATATTATGGATCCAAGATCATGATTCAAGGACCATAACATCCAAATCAAAACATACATGAAAATTGAAACTGTTATCACCTGGAATAGTGATTTTAATACAGAATTGTTATTGAACAGCTGATAAGATGTTATTAATAAACCATGAATGATATTTAAAGTATGAATATGGTTTTGGTATAAAATTATAATAAATTTAAATTTATTATATAGAATTTCAGAGTTCTTACAAAGTTTGTCGAATTTGAGGTAAGAGTTTTATGTTACAATCTCACTTTTTATTGAGATTTTTTATACATAAATTTTATAATGATGGAAGTATATGATATATCTCTAAAAAATGTTATTTAATTTGTTTTCTTCAGGTTATTTATGAAAATAACATGTTTTCATTTCATTCTCCCTCTATATACTCAAATGTTTGAAATAATATTTTTAGGGAAAACCAAATTTGTTTTCTATTGGATTGTGAACCATTTCTTCCATGTCCCTATTTTCATTAAAATGTTTTAAAGAATGTTTTTACTATTCTTCAAATATTTATTAATTTTATTTTTACCCATGTTGTACATTCTATAAAAAATGGTTTAAAAGGAATATTCTTGTCATTTTATGAATGATGTACATTTTACCAAAGGAGTGAACAAAATCTTTGTTTTGACATATACCGCATGAATGGTGTTTCCCTCCATCATGACTACTATTTGATTTGATACATACATTAAGAATTTCTATAGGTTTTTCAAAGAAAATTATTTACTAATATTATGGAAATCATTAGATTTTAAAAATTTAATTTCAAAATGAAAAGACTCAAGAAAATATTATAGTGATCTTTTAATGGATTTTTTCATCTATGATAATAGCCTTGAAGTTACTTATGCACCACTATGATTATTATCCTATAATATAATCCTTATTATTTCTATGGATGGTTTATGACTATGATGATGAGATATTTATGAAACTCATTCTCTTTTACATGGGATAAGATGTGATGAAATGATAAAGTTTTTCATGATTATATGGAAAACATATGAAGAAATTATGAATATGTGACAGGTGAGTATGTTATATAACTACAATGTAATAAGTAAAAAATAAATTCTTTATGAGCTCAAAGGGTACATGAGAGGTTATCCGAAGCCTAATAAGGTTACACGGGATGTTATCACAAGCCTAACAAGGGTATAGAGGAGGTTATTCTAAGCCCAAAGTTGGTACACTATGGGGCTCAAGCCACAAATCTCCAAGCCCACCTCCAATAGGCCAGGGGGATGGTGACTAGCGCCGGATAGGCTATCACACACATGGGAGACCATAACCTATCGTACCTATACACACACACACACACCCACACACACACACCCATATACACCTCCATGAAATAATGTAAAGATATATAAAAAATGAAAAGAAATGCATGCATACATCTATCCCAACCAGAGTACATCAAAAGTACAAAAGGGAAAATATAGGGCCCACCAAAAGAAAAATAAAAAAGCATATAACCTGCTCAGATAGAGGGGATCGCTGTCAAAAGCACCACTAGAAAGCTCTCGGGCCAAGCTCCGGTACACCCCGGTCGTTCTAGCTCACTAAGTTCTGCCTGCTCCGGGTCCTCCTGGGACTCCGTCGAAAGACCTGTGATCTGCACAAGACACAAGACATGTGAAGGAAAATCCTGTGTAGGGGTGAGTATAAAGATACTCAGTAGGCACCCAAAAAACCCCAAAAGAAAAGGAGTAACTGAAAGACAACAATCCGCTCAACCCAACCAGAGAGAATCCAAATGAGAGAGAAACTCCATCTCGAGACCATCCTCAGCTAAACCCGACTAGTTAGCTCAAACCATAGGGTGTGTCACCCAAGATGTGACAACAGCACAAGGAAAACCCAGAAAGGACACTAGATATACTCGTCTCAAGCACCAAGCCTCAGGAGGTTTTGACCTCATTGCCAGCGACATGTTCTACTCGAGACTCTTCCTGAAACAATGCACTAAGCTCCACCCTAGTTCCTAGCATTAGATGTCATGCCAATGCTGACCTGCACTCAGCACAAGGTCGAAATAACCTAAGTGGAGAGTCCCACACCTCACCTCTACCCCACAGTCTAGGGTGTACTAGATTCTAAATGAACCTGCAAAACCTCCATCGCTCCTGTACTAGCTCCTAAATGATACTTGACATCAATTTGATTCATCCTTGAGTGATGAACCCAATTTTTCCTATGATTAATAGGACTTTATTTATCGTAATGGATCCCTACCTATCGAATACTTCACATCAACTCCAATATCAAAAAGTTATTGTTTTGTCCAAAATAATTGAGTTTAATATTTAATTGCCGTAATATATTCAACCTCTATAGTGGTTAAGGGAATGCATTTTTGTTTCTTTCTTATCATATATATACTTAGCACACCAAGATAGATTGTACAACCTGACATTCACTTTATAACATCTGTTGAAATGGAAAAATATACACTTGAATAACCTAATCATTTTTGTCAATATATTTCATTATATAGAAAATATAAATTCATCACGCTTTTGATATATCGAAGTATTCTTTTTTACTACATGTTTGTGGATTTCCATGGGAGTATAATAATATCGTGATTCTCAGCATGTGGAAAACACAATTTCCGATAATTTCACTATTGATTACTACATGATCCCAATGAACTTCCTATTTTATGTGACATCGACCACTTTGTCTTCATCATCCCGTGACAATGCAACAACCAAATATTACATCTCATTGGAATTATCCATTATAAATCATCTCAGAACCTCCTTGGAATATTTTTATAGCAAGATAAATGTGTCATGACATAATTGCATCACCTGTAAAAAAGGTAAAAATGTAATCTCACTAATCATTAACATTTAAAACTAGCATTTCATAAATTATGAAATCTATTTTCACTGCACTTCATCCGATCCATTGAAGATTATTTCATCAACATACACTAGCACTATCATCCATTGATTACTCCCATTAATGACATGTGGATTGTAATTAAATAAAAAAATGGAAATAAATCTTCTTTAAATACCAATCATGTCATGAATACAAGGATCTTTATTCTTGATTTAACCCATAGATGACTTCTTCAACCGATATCCATTTCTCTCATCTTCATGGAAAATAAAACCATCTGATTGTTCGATTAACACAACTTCCTAAAAAACTCCATTTATAAATGTAGATTTGGCATCCATATGGATAAAATTGAATTTCTTTTCAATATTTTGTCTAAGAATAGTTGAATAGTCTCTAGCCTTAAAACAAGTGAAAATTTCTCATCTATATCAATCCCTCGATCCAGTTGTGATTTTTTTTCGAATAACCAAGCCATCTTTATTCAATATGTTCTGAGGGACCCATATGGTCCCGATAACATTCTTATTAATAATACTTGAAATAGTATCCTACATTTGATTCTTTTCGATTTAGTTAAAATCTTAATTCATCACCTAAACCCTATTCACATCTCTTGAAACTTGTTCAAAATATTTTGACAATACTTATGATTGGAAATATTTTTGTTGCAGAGGCTTCATTCACCTCATCTACACCGACACTGATGGATCATCGATGATATTCTTCTTATCAATTTCTTATATCCTCTTCATCTTTTATGAAGTACTATACATGAATTCATCTTTTCCATTATCAGTGTCTTATTCTAAATCTATTTAGGATATTTTAGTCCTCATCAGTGTCTTCTTATGAATCTATTTAGGATCTTTCAGTCCTCCTGAGATTCTCATCTCTTTAGCACTATCCTCTAGATACTATTCACTGAATTTCAGAATATTTATCTGTAACGCCCCGACCCCAGTTACCCAGAGTCAGTGAATTATTTTAATACATTGGCATGATTACAAGGAATCAAGTCCCAAAGGACCGATTAGTTTAGCAGTCTTGGAAAATAGATTACATACATGAATGTTACATTACACTTCATAACATACAAAACAACATAAATTATCCTTTATGAATTCCATTATTCCCTTGTCTTAACCCTTCTTATCAATCACAATATACTTCTTGGAATCCTGGGAAAAAATAAAACATAGAAAGGGGTGAGCTCAAACGCTCTGTAAGGGTAAGCAATACAACGAAAACTTTCATAAATAAGCACAAACATTTAAGGCAATGTATAACTAAAACAAAAGCCTTTTAAACTTAAACTTCAACATAGTATGGAAAAAATAAAATGAAATAATGCCATTTACTTATTCACATGGATATTCTACTAATTGAATAATCACATGAAATATCAATAACCACTTTTATAATGATGGAATTCATAATGCCAGACTATCATAACCACATAGCCAAGACCTCGTGCTAAGACTACAAATAAGATTTTGTCAAGGCCTTGTGCCAAGATACTAGTTTGTCTCATGAGACCTACCAATGCATCGAGGAGCTATAGCGGGCTCCACCCGTTACATATTAAGTCCAATGCATTCCCATATGAAAAGGTTTAAACATAACATAAACATTCGTATTAAAACTATCATACGAAATATAAATACTTCATCCATAAACCACGAATGGTATAAGAATAATACATCCACAGTCAAACACATCACAAAAACTTCAAAACAATATGGAAGTTTTGTATCATAATAAATCAACTTCAAATAAACTTAAAATCCATCAAAGGATGTTTACATAGATGAAATTGATTTGTAAAAATCTTTGAGAGAAATACCCCTTTTTCATGAAAACATTTAAAAGTCACACATTTATTAAGGAAGTAATTTAAAAGGGATTTTTGGAATCAAAGTGTCCCATACCACTTCGAAACTTTTGAAAAGAAATATCATTTCAAAACATTCATGTCCATATAAATAAATCCTTAAAATCATTTTGAAAACATGGACATTAATTAAAAATATTTAGAAAGATAAATCTTTAAAACATTTAAAATTCTTTTTTTGATAAAGAGTACCTTTCATAAATTCTTAAAATATTCATTTTGAAATAATTTAAAAGTCACAAAATTATAAAATAAAACATTTACTTTGAAAATATTCTTATAATATTGTAAGGGAAGCTTCAACGATTTTATAACGGCAGAGAATAGCCACACCCGTCGTATAAGTTAAAAAAAACATTCTTACCTTAATTTTGTCAAAAAGGATAAAAGCACCTTGTTTGGAAAACGACGGAAAGATTACTTTATAAACCTCTTATAAAAAGTAAAACAAGGGTATAAATGACTTTAACCCATATTCTTTGTAAATAGTAAAAATGTTTTGAAATACATTTCGAAGAAACATAGATGTGGATGATAAAGAAATCCCAGTAGATTATTACGTATAAACAACCTTAGATAATGAAGAGATTGCGAAATAAACCCTTACCTTGTACTTTTCCTTGGTTGGGGGTAGGTTAACCTCCTGTATAATGATGAAATAATTGTTATTAAATTATAAAAGAATCATATACATTCATATGATATCATATAAGATCTTTTAACATTGCTTTGTTAATAATATCTTAGAATTATCGTTGTTTCGGGTGTTAACTTACTCGTTTTCTTTTATATGTTTTGTTACGTAAGCCATGGTTGTCATGGATAGGTTGTATC
Organism: Viscum album; assembly: GCA_963277665.1. NCBI lineage: Eukaryota > Viridiplantae > Streptophyta > Magnoliopsida > Santalales > Viscaceae > Viscum > Viscum album. Next base: position 1,385,904,339 of record OY728125.1, on the reverse strand, counting down.
TTATTCATATCCAGAATTATATCAAGTCCTTAAACATTATTTTTAAATCATCAAATGATAATTATACTTGAATGGATACGATAGAGAATGAATCTCATCGCGTTCGTGGAGACGGTAGTCCGTACGCACGCACAAGCGACAATATCATTATTTTGATATTAAAATAATATATAATTGGATGGTATATCATATATATACATAATAATTATCATGTTATATTTATTATTTACATGAATTATACATCATTATTATACCCATCCAAATAATAATTTATTGAATAACAATTACACCACGACGTGGAGATGGTAAGCCGTACGTACGCACGTATGGTGACATGTTATTCAAAGGATGGATAGAATACTGAAATATGGTTGTAAAATGTTTATAATTAAATCAAAGTATATATAATATACTGGATTTATTATTTTAGAATGGTAAAAACAAAGAAATAAGAAGTGGAAGAAGAAAGGAACTAGAAAAGGGGTGGTGAAATCATTACCTCTTCTTTGGGTTCTTCCTTTTGATTTGATCAAAAGAGCTCCTTAAGTTGGATTTCTGACTAAAGTAATGCCTCTAGGATGAAGTGAGGGAAGTTGAGAGAGTATTTGGGTAGAGTTTGGCCGAACCAAAAGGCTTTGAAGGTGTGAGTTAATGAGTAAGGAGAGTGCCCTTTTATAAGAGGGGTGAGGGGCACCTTTGGAAAAGCTAAAAATATTATTTTATAATAAATTCATATTCACTTTATAATGGATCCAAAGTAGATTATTTAAAGGTTAAGGTGGGGATGGGTCGAAAACAACTCAACCAATAGGATTTATACAGGTTTGGGTCACTATATTAACCTTATCTTTATATATTAACTCTTAGTTAATTAGTTTCACTTTGACAATGTATTTTTGTATTTTTATATTATATGGTTAATAAACTTAATATATACATCCAAGAGACACCCAAGTGGTCCATTAATGATACACCTATCATGATATAAGTCTATTGTCCGAACGTTATATTTTTAAGAATTTAATATCAATTAATAATATAATATTTGTTTTAAAAACTCTTTTATGTCAATTTTGACACTATTCAATAATTGATTTTTGTAAAAATCAAAACAGAATGATTATTTCGAAAAAAGTTAATTAATTCATTCCTAACATGTCATATTAACCTAGAAAATTAGTGTAATTCATAAAAAGTCTCAAATTATATTTATTTGGGTATCTACAATATCAATCATTTTAATTTTTCACTATTATGGTAATTACTATATCATCATTGTGTCATAAATAAATTAAATTATTTAATGTCTAAAAATTATAAATAAAATATCATTATGTAGGAAATCATTTTAGAGTTCTAATGAATATTTATAGTCAAAAATCCAACATATATAACCCTATTTAAAAATTGTTTTGCTAAAAGATATATGCTTGTGTCATTTTTGTATTCATTTTAACATAATTAATATAAAGTGTCATTATCACTTACAAGTGGCTCCATGGGGTCCAAAAATCAACCCAAAGATGCCCATGGTCGGACATGTATCAACCAATAAGTTTAGGACACGTTTTAGGGTAATTTGTTATTATTATAATATTATTTTTTTAACCCTTATTTACCGGATTTACCTTTTAACCATGACAAATAAAATATTTACCGAAGTAATTATTCAAAATGTCTAAAAATAAAAGATACCTAATTACACAATTAGAACAACCTGATTCCAAATATGGAATCCATTTTTCCAAATTCAAAAAACAGAAGTGGCAGAAATTAATTTAAAATTAATTCCCGTTGTTAAAACAAAAAGCGTGTTTTTAAGAGATAATTACTATCAAAAGATTGACACTTGTTTATGTCTAGTTTAATTGTGAAATTATGTCCAATGACAAACATTGAATTAAATGGTAAAAATATATTCTAAATATACTTTAAAAACACTCAAATTTATAATTTATCAATATTAATTATTTCGATTAAAAAGTAGTTTTTAATTAAAATTTAGTAATTTTCACTATTCATCAAAATATGAAAGTTATCCGAAAAGTACCAAAATTTCACCCTAGGCTAATTTCGATATTCTGAATCCAAAAATGAAGTCCATTTTGAGAGTTAAAATCTCTAAAATTTTAAAAAGTAGATATTACTATTCATAACAGCTAGTTTGATTGGTTGTGGTGTGTGTTAGAACTCGATGTTGCGTACAACACACGCTATCGCATTATTCAAAGGGAAACGTACCATATAAGCTTGGGGTGTTACATTGTAAATTTGTTTATGTCCCCATTCTAAAGAATAAATTTATTTACTCGAATTGAATATATAAAAGTTTAAAATATTGGATTTAAAAAGGAATCACTATTAAAGTTGGTAAAAGTGCATTTTTGAAAAATACTTCTTTTATCTGAAAAAAAGGAATTTGTTCTTACATTATGTCTAAGAAACTCATAATATGGATTCTAAAATTATAAGTATTATATAAAGTTTAAAATTTAGTTAATACTATTCATAACCTCTTTTAAACGGCTTGTTTGGTAAGTCATGGTGTGCTTTAACTCGGTGTTGCGTGTAGTGCAAGTTATTGAATTATTTTGAAGAAATAATACACTATGAAATCTTGGGATGTTACATTCTCCCCTCCTTCAATAAATTGCATCCTCGCAATTTTAAATTGTTCTTTGAAAATAAAAGGTTGAAAATAGAAAATATCTTAGTGGGAAAACCCACATCGGAAATTGGGTTACTAAAATTTAGTCTTAATATGAGGAAAAGAGAAATGAAATGGTCACCTCCAAATTACGATCTCGATTAGGAGAACATTGGTGGAAATTAGAGACATATAATTAGAGGAAAAATGTAAATATTTATAGGTAGTGATTGAGGTCATCAATCACAAACAAGTGTAAAATTGAGGTCCTTAAATTCATCAATCTATGATGATTTGAAATACCATCGGTTCAACAAAACATAGGGTATTAGGATAACACATTTTTGGTTTTAGGATTCCTTAAATAAAGTATAAGAATTAATTTCTTCATAGAATAAAAGAAGAAGAAAAATATATTCTTGACAAGTAGAGTTTCATCCTTTAACTAATTTATACCACAAACTCATATTTCACTCTAAAAGATAATAGAATGTAAAAAATATATTCTATTTATCCTATTCGTATAGGGTTAAAAAAAAACGAATTTATAATTCACCTACAAAAAAAAAACTACATTATTTAATCCCGGACATTACGTGGGCCAGTGGTTGGTGATACACCCGTTTCACCCTTCGGTTGTGGGTTCAAGTCTCGCGGCCTTGCCGGACGCGACGGGTTTCCGCCCAACCTCCGGGTTGTCCTTTTATGGAAATCCAAAAATAATCCAAACTAGAACTATCCAAAATGCTTATTCCAAAAATGAAGGTCCTTTTTGCTGCGTAATAACATGTGAACACCTTCATCATGTATTCTTTTAAAACACTGCAACATCCTGAATTACCATAAAACCTTATTGATTACATTCATGATCCCTTATTCCTTAAATAATAATGGATATACTCCATCAATCCAAAAATGTTGTAAACCCCAACAATGATGGAATATACAAATCATTAATCAGTTTCAAGGTAGTCAAGAATATCCAATATAATTTATCCAAATCAATCATGTATTATTCCAAAATCACTACCTCGGTATCAGAACTATATTATGGTTTATCATTCTCTCAACCATATATTTTCCAAAAATTTATCCTGCTATTGAGTCACTTTTCTTTGTTCCACACAATCTCAAGTCCTTAATGAAATAGTACTACAGTACAATCCTTATATACTCCATAATTATTATAACAAGTACATTGTTGATACAACACTCAAATGACATAATCAACATAAGAACTCTAATCATTCCTCTTCATTTGTGGTAGTATCAAAACTTGATTATTATCCAATAGCATCATTTGCGGCATAGTTTGATGATTGGGACATAGGTTCGCGTAGTGTCCGAACTCCTTGCAAATGAAGCATTGTACATTTGAAACCATTTTCTTACCCTTGCAGTCACGTACTTTGTGCCCTTTTTCTCCACACTTATAACAAACTCTCATTCCTTTCAGGCAAGTTCCATGGTGTTTCTTCCCACAGTTATCACATATGGGGAAATTCTTCTTTTCCCTCTTCACTTTATCCATCTTTCTCTCTTCCATCCTTTTCTTCACTTGCTTCCCTTCAAAGCCATAGGACTCAGTAAACTCTTTAGTTATCTTATCCACACATGATACTATTTCTTCATATGATGACAATACATGGGATACTGTTTCCCTTCTAAATGATGTCTTAATACCATGAAAGATACGATCCTTCTTACTCTTTGGATCATACGTATTACTGGAGTTCACATTCCTTCTACTGGGCGCCATTTCTATACAATAGCATAAACTAGGTCAGTTTATGAATTACAATAAATAATTCCTAATGCAAATTGAACAGTTTATGGATATAATCCATAATCATAAAAAATGTTTTCTTTGAGTAAGTATATACTCATGAGCCCTTTATAATGGTTTTTAAATAAAATTAGAATTATCCTAAGCATATCCCCCGAGAGTGTCGTAACCAAGAGTGCATCAAGGCCCGTTGTCGTGCACCGGTTCCCGTTCGAGTCTAGCTCAAAGTGGTGTTTTCAGGTTTTACCCCTAGGTACATCTATGCCAAATCCGCCTCTACCTACTCGTATCCAGAAAGGGATGTATTGCTCAGAAAACTCACAAAATCTCTACAATACCAAAATTTTAAGAAGTTCTTCTATACTAATCCTCAAAGTCTATTTTAGGGCTATGTGCTCTAATCAGAGTTTATCTAAATCTAGTTTCCAAGGTTATTGCTAAACTTCCTCTGATACCAACTGTAACGCCCTGACCCCAGTTACCCAGAGTTGGTGCATTATTTTAATACATTGGCATGATTACAAGGAATCAAGTTCCAAAGGACTGATTAGTTTAGCAGTCTTGGAAAATAGATTACATACATGAATGTTACATTACACTTCATAATATACAAAACAACATAAATAATCCTTTATGAATGCCATTATTCCCTTGTCTTAACCCTTCTTATCAATCACAATATACTTCTTGGAATCCTGTGAAAAAATAAAACATAGAAAGGGGTGAGCTCAAACGCTCCGTAAGGGTAAACAATACAGCAGAAACTTTCATAAATAAGCATAAACATTTAAGGCAATGTATAACTAAAACAAAAGCCTTTTAAACTTAAACTTCAACATAGTATGGAAAAAATAAAATGAAATATGCCATTTACTTATTCACATGGATATTCTACTAATCGAATAATCACATGCAATATCAATAACCACTTTCATAATGATGGAATGCATAATGCCAGACTATCATAACCATATAGCCAAGGCTTCGTGCCAAGACTACAAATAAGATTTTGTCAAGGCCTTGTGCCAAGACACTAGTTTGTCTCATGAGACCTACCGATGAATCGAGGAGCTATATCGGGCTCCACCCGTCACATATTAAGTCCAATGCATTCCCATATGAAAATGTTTAAACATAACATAAACATTCGTATTAAAACTAGCATATGAAATGTAAATACTTCATCCATAAACCACGAATGGTATAAGAATAATACATCCACAGTCAAACACATCACAAAAACTTCAAAACAATATGGAAGTTTTTTATCATAATAAATCAACTTTAAATAAACTTAAAATCCATCAAAGGATGTTTACATAGATGAAATTGATTTGTAAAACTCTTTGAGAGAAATACCCCTTTTTCATGAAAACATTTAAAAGTCACACATTTATTAAGGAAGTAATTTAAAAGATATTTTTGGAATCAAAGTGTCCCATACCACTTTGAAACTTTTGAAAATAAATATCATTTCAAAACATTCATGTCCATATAAATAAATCCTTAAAATCATTTTGAAAACATGGACATTAATTAAAAATATTTAGAAAGATAAATCTTTAAAACATTTAAAATTCTTTTTTTTGATAAAGAGTACCTTTCAGAAATTCTTAAAATATTCATTTTGAAATCATTTAAAAGTCACATAATTATAAAATAAAACATTTACTTTGAAAATATTCTTATAAGCTTGTAAGGGAAGCTTCAACGATTTTATAACAGCGGAGAATAGCCGCACCTGCCGTATAAGTTAAAAAAACATTCTTACCTTAATTTTGTCGAAAAGGTTAAAAGCACCTTGTTTGGAAAACAACGGAAAGATTCCTTTTATAAACCTCTTATAAAAAGTCAAACAAGGGTATAAATGACTTTAACCCATATTCTTTGTAAATAGTAAAAATGTTTTGAAATACATTTCGAAGAAACATGGATGTGGATGATAAAGAAATCCCAGTAGATTATTACGTATAAACAACCTCGGATAATGAAGAGATTGCGAAATAAACCCTTACCTTGTACTTTTCCTTGGTTGGGGGTAGGTTAACCTCTTGTATAATGGTGAAATAATTGTTATTAAATTATACAAGAATCATATACATTCATATGACATCATATAAGATCTTCTAACATTTCTTTGTTAATAATATCTTAGAATTATCGTTGTTTCGGGTGTTAACTTACTCATTTTCTTTTATATGTTTTGTTATGTAAGCCGTGGTTGTTATGGATAGGTTGTATCTTATTTATATACAGAATGATATCAAGTCCTTAAACATTATTTTTAAATCATAAAATGATACTTATACTTGAATGGATACGATAGAGAATGAATCTCATCGCGTTCGTGGAGACGGTAGTCCGTACGTAAGCACGAGCGACAATATCATTATTTTGATATTAAAATAATATATAATTGGATGGTATATCATATATATATATATAGAATAATTATCATGTTATATTTATTAGTTACATGAATTACACATCATTATTATACCCATCCAAATAATAATTTATTGAATAACAATTACACCACGACGTGGAGACGGTAAGCTGTACGTACACATGTATAGTGACATGTTATTCAAAGGATGGATAAAATACTGAAATATGGTTGTAAAATGTTTATAATGACATCAAAGTATATATAATATACTGGATTTATTATTTTAGAATGGTAAAAACAAATAAAGAAGAAGTGGAAGAAGAAAGGAACTTGAAAAGGGGTGGTGAAATCATTACCTCTTCTTCGGGTTCTTCCTTTTGATTTGATCAAAAGGGCTACTTAAGTTGGCTTTCTGACTAAAAGAAGGCCTCTAGGATGAATTGAGGGAAGTTGAGAGAGTATTTGGGCAGAGTTTGGCCGAACCAAAAGGCTTTGAAGGTGTGAGTTAATGAGAAGGGAGAGTGACCTTTTATAAGAGGGGTGAGGGGCACCTTTGGAAAAGCTAGAAATATTATTTTATAATAAATTCATATTCGGTTTCTAATGGCTCCAAAGTGGATTATTTAAAGGTTAAGATGGGTATGGGTCAAAAAAAACTCAAACAATAGTATTTAGACATGTTTGGGTCACTATATTAACCTTATCTTTAAGTATTAACTCTTAGTTAATTAGTTTCACTTTGACAATGTCATTTTGTATTTTTATATTATATGGTTAATAAACTTACTATATACATCTAAGCGACCCCCAAGTGATCCATTAATGATACACATATCATGATATAAGTCTCTTGGCCGAACCTTGGATTTTTAGGAATTTAATATCAATTAATAATATAATATTTGTTTTAAAAACTCTTTTATGTCAATTTTGACACTATTCAATAATTGTTTTTTGTAAAACTTAAAAAAGAATGATTATTTATAAAAAAGTTAATTAAGTCATTTATAACATGTCATATTAACCTATAAAATTAGTGTAATTCATAAAAAGTCTCAAATTATATTTATTTGGGTATCTACAATATCAATCATTTTAATTTTTCACTATTATAGTAATTACTGCATCATCATTGTGTCATAAATAAAATAAATTATTTAATGTATAAAAATTATAAATAAAATATCATTATGTAGGAAATCGTTTTATCATTATAATTAATATTTATAGTAAAAAATCCAACATATATAACCCTATGTAAAAATTGTTTTTCTAAAAGATATATGCTTGTGTCATTTTTGTATTCATTTTAACATAATTAATATAAAGTGTCATTATCACTTACAAGTGGCTCCATGGGGTCCAAAAATCGACCCAAAGATGCCCATTGTCAGAAATGTATAAACCAATAAGTTTAGGACACATTTTAGGGTAATTTGTTATTATTATAATATTATTTTTTTTAACCCTTATTTACCGGATTTACCCTTTAACCATGGTAAATAAAATATTTACCAAAGTAATTATTCAAAATGTATAAAAATAAAAGATACCTATTTACAAAATCTGAACAACCTGATTACAAATATGGAATCCATTTTTCCAAATTCAAAACACAGAAGTGGCAGAAATTAATTTAAAATTAATTCCCGTTGTTAAAACAAAAAGCGTGTTTTTAAGAGATAATAACTATCAAAAGATTGACACTTGTTTATGTCTAGTTAAATTGTGAAATTATGTCCAATGACAAACATTGAATTAAATGGTAAAAATATATTCTAAATATACTTTAAAAACACTCAAATTCATAATTTATCAATATTAATTATTTCGATTAAAAAGTAGTTTTTAATTAAAATTTAGTAATTTTCACTATTCATCAAAATATGAAAGTTATCCGAAAAGTACCAAAATTTCACCCTAGGCTAATTTCGATATTCCAAATCTAAAAATGAATTCCATTTTGAGAGATAAAATCTCTAAAATTTTAAAAAGTAGGTATTACTATTCATAACGGCTAGTTTGATTGGTTGTGGTGTGTGTTAGAACTCGATGTTGCGTAGAACACACGCTATCACATTATTTAAAGGGAAACGTAACGTAGAAGCTTGGGGTGTTACATTGTAATTTTTTTATATCCCCATTCTAAAGAATAAATTTATTTAGTCAAATTGAATATATAAAAGTTTAAAATATTGGATTTAAAAAGGAATCACTATTAAAGTTGGTAAAAGTGTATTTTTGAAAAATACTTCTTTTATCTGAAAAAAAAGGAATTTGTTCTTACATTATGTCTAAGAAACTCATAATATGGATTCTAAAATTATAAGGATTATATAAAGTTTAAAATTTAGTTAATACTATTCATAACGTCTTTTGAACGGCTTGTTTGGTAAGTCATGGCGTGCTTTAACTCAGTGTTGCATTTAGTGAAAGTTATTGAATTATTTTGAAGAAATAACACACTATGAAATCTTGGGGTGTTAAATTATCTCATTCTCCATCCCAACAAAATTATTTCTCTTGACAACATTTTCTAGCCTCTTATTAATGAATTTATATTCTTTTTCCTAGGTATACAATAAATAACCCTTCATCTACAAAGGATTAAAACGTCCTATGTTTCTCTTAATTGAGAATGAAAAACTTACTTCTGATGTCTTATAAGTACTACAATGTTGGATTATTTCAACACAACATATCATATGGTGTCTTCTCTTCCATAAAAAAGGATCTATTATAAATATAGAACGATGTCAAAACTGATTCATTCCTAAACATCTATGGTAGGTCTTTCTCAATAAGCATTGTTCTATCCAAGTTGTTTTTATCCAATTTCTCATCCCAAAGATACCATTTTAATAAGAATATATCACTACTGAGACTTTTTTCCTTGACCCATGCTTCTCGAAATAATATTTCACTTTGATATTACTAAACTTCACACCATTGTTAGTTTGAAACTTTAGAATTTTCTTTCCAAGCATCCTTTTAAAACACTCTCTAGTATTATGTAATGAAACTGAACACCTTATACTTATGGGTGTTGAATAATATCCCTGCTATTCTAATGTAATAGTTGATAAAAAGTACATGGTATCTCTTCCCATCAATGGATCTTAGCAAGATAGGTCTACACACAATAATATTCATCAATTCTAATAGTATTGTCAACTTTCATTCTTTTCCCATGTAATTATTTCGAGTTATCTCCATTTTTGGAAAGCATCATATGTGTGAGTATGATCATGTGATAGCTTAGGGTGATCAAAATATGTGTCACATTTCACCAAATCTTCCATGGATGGTCAGATAAAATGTATAAGTTGTTTTTTTTACTTAACTTATTTTCTTCCTCCATGGATAAAAAGCACATATCTTCTTCTTTACTCACAAGGTGGAGATTCCCATTCATTCCCTTTCCCTGCAAAAAAAAAACTACATCATCTTTTCCCTTGATGATGCAAAACATCTAGGTAAATATTATAGCATTCTCTAAGATACAATGGTGATCGAAACATATCATGTTATTACCGAGACCTTCAAAATCCAAGACACCAGAATGTCTCATATCATTACCCCCAAACATGGGTTTTCCTAATAAAATAATATTCATACCTTCATCATTACCTTATTTTATGACACCTTCCTTGTATTACTTGATTCACGTGACAATATCCTTGTTTCCCTTGATGTAGGAAGTGCATTAACTATCAAGGATCCATACAACAGCTTGATCTGATGCTCTTAGGGTAATATCAACTATTTTCTACTCGACTCTTTTATTTTTTACCCATCTCTTCAAATTCTTATCTAATTTTTAGTAGTATTATTGATGTCTATTTGTTTATGATAGACCAACATATTACAGAGGTGGAAATCAATTTTATTCATTCAACATATTCAATGATTCCTCGAGTTTCTATGTACAACCACTATGATTATACTTTGGAATATTCTTGATGTTTATTAGTGTATGATAGACCAATATATTATAGAGGTGGAAATAAATTTTATGCATTCAACATATTAAATGATTCCTTGAGTTTCTATGTACAACCACTATGGTTTTACTTTGGTATATTCCTCTAAATTGTCAATGAATAATATCTATCCATGTTTCTAAATCCTCTAAACCAAAAACAGTGACCATCAAAATCATTCCAATAATATTGAAATCTATTTGGATTCCTCTATTGATCTTGTTCCCTTCAGTACCTATTGGTTATAGAATAAAAATTTTGGGAATGTTCCACATTTCCCCATCAATAACACCTAATACAAGTTCCATTCCAGTGTGTTATGGAAGTAACACTGGTTGTCCCTTGGGTTGTATGGATTGTCTAATTCTAATTTTTATGAAAATAAATCATTAACCTAAAAGTGGGTGCTTATAGTCTAGTAGTAATCATCACTAAATTCTATTTACAATGAATCCCTATACTAGTTATGTTAATCTGATTTGTTTTTTTCTTCTCCTGAAAATTCAATCACTATTTTCTAGACCTTTGTTCTCTAACATCTCTATTTTCTATAGCTTAAGTGACCTATATTCTAGATGTCATATTGGGGGTCAAGTGTTTATCATGATCTTATACATTTATTTATTGGCTGAAAACATCATCTTCATTTTCTTTGATATATTTGAATCCATATTTTATTATGGTAGTCAAACCACTGATTACTAAGTTCTGTTCTTCAACTTTGAGCATGTACTAAATAAACTTCCTTGAGTTTTCTAGATTTTCATATTTGAAATTTTCATTTGTTTCCTTCAACTCATAATTCTATTCTTATTAATTTTTCATATAGAGGTTGGCATCATGAACAATCTATTATATTTAATCATTTTGTCTCTCCAAACATTTATCTCCTCAAGAGAAGCTTCTAATTCAACATGAAGATCAAATATTACTTCCACTTCTCCTTATCATTTTCTCTCCCTTCCCTTGTTTGGTAATTTCCTACCACCACTACCATAGAATTTTCTACATGGTATTTGAAGCCTTTAATTTATTCTTCCTTAGTTTCTTTTTAATTATCATTTTATTGTGAAATCAAATTCTTCTTCTTGAATTTTTTTTCACTTATTCCTTTTCTCACCTTTCACATTGGATGAAGACTTCTTCATGAGAATTTAATCACCATCTTAAAACTTATTATGAAACTTTACTACAAGATGATCTATAGAGACCCTAGCCATTTACATATAACATTACATGATTTTAAGTATAATTATACATCAGAGTACAAGCCAAGGATCGTTAAGTCTAGTGTCTTGGAAGACTAGGTACATAATACATAAACATGGGACTAAAAAACACTTCTTTATTTAATCTCTATAAAGATCTCCTAACATCCTTTAATCCCTTACATATGTATAGGGTACCCTAGGGATAACATGAAAAAAATGGATGATTTCAAAGCCCAGTAAGGGAATAACCATAAGAACAAATCATTAGCACATGGGATAGAAGACATGACATGATGATATAAAACGACATGTAACATATGGAACCATAATATATAAACATGATATCATTTAAACATGTAATCATAGAAATGTGGAAGAAACATAAAACATGAATTTAGTACAAGTCAAGGCTAACCGCCAAGACTGTTTCCCATAGTATCACAAGCCAAGGCTAACCGCCAAGACCGTTGCACATAGTAGCACAAGCCAAGGCTAACTGCCAAGACCGCCGCACATAACGTCTCATGAGACTTAACTTTACCCAATGCATTGGAGCGCTATCTGGGTGAACCCATGTTACATTTCATGAATATGTTTGACACATAAATAATCATACATAATTAATCTTTCATAAACATAAGGGTTATCCATGGAAAGAATTGGGTACCACAGTCATGACATAAAGCATAACCAAAGGGTGTATCATGAAAGTGTCCATGAAGAAAGGAATTAGAACATACATGGATGTTCATAAGGTAAAATAGGAATATATCATGATAAATTATGTCAAACAGAAGTGACAACATGTAAGAAATGTATTTGAGAAATTTTAGCATTAAAACATTTTTGTGTGGTTTTAAGAAAAATACTATAGAAAATTTAAAATAGAAAAAGAATTTTTTTTATATAAAACAAAAAGTGAACCAAGAATGTTTTCAAAATAAAAATAATGATTTTATAAATACAATGGTGGCTTAAAAAAGAGGATAAAGTGCACTTGAAATTGGGTAAAAAGTTGGGAAGTTCCCTTAAAACAAGTTTGCTTATTGGGAAGTATCGAAGAGGGATTCACTTAAAAGAATGTATATCACCAAAATAGAATGAGGGATGGATCTTGAAATATGAGTTTGTAGCATATAAAAATCATATATAAGTTTTACATAAAAATAAAAGACAACTTTATTTGGGTAAAAAGAAAGATAGATCAACCTGAAGGAATAAAGAAGATTCAGGTAGAATTCCTTACAAATTATCGGCATGGTATCAGGTGTATCTAAGAGGGATTCATGAGAGATAAAGGGGTTTCTCATCACTTATAAATCATGAGGGAAGTATGGGGGAGGTGCGAAATCATACCCCATCTTTAGGAATTGCACAAAAAAATCATAACATAGAGGATAATCCTGAATAAAAGTGAAATGGAGAGGATCCCTTATCTTAAGTCCGATGGTGATCTTTCTTGAACTTAATGACATGGAAAATAGAATTAGGTTTATTAATTAATAATTATAAAACCTATTCTATATGTAAAATGTTTATTATACCCTTTTTAAGTTCATTTATAACCATTGTGATTGGTTAAGAGGTTCAATTTCATTGTTCGGGTCCATTTGCTTACTTGATTTTAATGGTCAGTTCATGTTTGGATAAACATGTACGATGAAGGTGTTTTTATAGTATTGAAGTTATTTTTTATTATTTAAAATCCATAAGTTTAAATGGTTAAAAACTTAATTTGTTTACTTAATGTGAAGTTTAATCATTATATAAAACTTTAGTGACATCCTTTTGGGTTAATTAGTAGTTTTTTGACCCTAAAGAATACATTTTGTCTTATAAACCAAAACCATGTGTTCAAAGGATTCCAGAACCATAGATGAGACATAAAACATATATTATGGTATGGTTCAACCATGAAAATGGTTTCATGACTATAATTTAATATAATAATAGAAATTGATAACCTGTTGTCATTCATTGTGCTAAATTAACACATGTCAAACAGTGTTTTCATTTATTTCAAATAAAAGATGGGGAAATGGGAGAAGATAATTAATTATCCTATTAGAACAATAAAATTCCATTAAATTTATGTTACTGAAGTTATAATACCATTTGGGTGAAGGGAGGTGAGGAAAGAAACAAGAAAAAAAGAACTTAAAAGAAATAAAGGAATTAGAAAGAGGAATTTACCTTTTGAGTTCACCTTCTTTGAGAGCCTCTTAAGGGGATAGGATTTGATATTTTGAAGAGACTAGGGGATATTGAAGGAGGATCTTGGGGAGAGATTTGGGAAGAATTTTGGCAAGGCACAAGTCTTGAGATGAGTGAAGATAAGAGGTAAGGATGAGTGGTATTTATAATGGAGGGGAGGAGGGTTTTCATAATATTATAATCATTAATTTATTATTTCTTCACAAGATAAGAAATGGTGAGTATTACATGACCTAGAATAGTAATAAATTCATGTGATTTCAAACCAATTGGAATTAAATCATCATATCATCATCAATGTCTCAATAAATCCATTATTTAGCATTTATCGTAAATTATTGTATTTTACTATTCATAAAAAATTCAAGTATTTTAGAAAAATCCAAAAAATTCAGCCTAACAATTTCTTGATGTGTAGAATCCAAAAATGAAATCCATTTTTAAGTAATAATTTTCTAAATATGATTAATTAAATATTTAATTAAAAACATAATTTATTCTAAAAAAATAGTTTTAAAACATTTATTTACTTATTCCAAAATATAGGTACGTCATACTTTCACTTGAATCTTATTTATATACTATCATAAACAAGGTTAATATTCATTAGAGTATGTCACTATTCATAAGGGTAACATTACTATTCATAAGGTTATGTTACTATTCATCAAAAATTAAGTTGGTCACGTTAGACTCCAAATAACTTACTGATCGTAACCGTGTATATCAGATTTTCGAAATTCAGAACACAGAAGTAAAAAACTTATGTTTAGAGGTCACATAGTACTTAGTAGTTCATTGTGTTGTGATTTCATGTGATTATATGACATATTTATAAGAAAAGAATTTCCATTAAAAAACATTGGGTCGTTACATTCTTCCCCCCTTATGAAATTTCATCCTCGAAATTTCATTTTATATTCTAAGCCGTAAACAGGTGCAAGTAGTTTTCCTTCATTGCCTTCTCCAGTTCCCATGTTGCCTCTTCATACTTATGGTTTTTTCATTGTACCTTGACCAGGTGAGTAGTCTTGTTATGTAGAACTTTATCTCTACGATCCAAGATCTTCCCTGGATTCTCCTCATAAGAAAGATCATCCTTCAACTGTACCACCTTTGAAGAGAGTACATATGAAATATCTAGTATGTAATTCCTTAAGATGGATACATGAAATACATCGTGTACTTTGGCCATGGTAGGTGGAAGTGCTAGTCGATAGGCCACATCCCCGAAACGATCAAGAATCTCGAAGGGGAAAATGTACCCAGGACTTAACTTTCATTTCTTTCCAAACCTCATGACCTTATTCCATAGAGATATGTATAGAAATACCATGTATCCAACTTTTAACTCAAGGTCTCATTGATGATTGTTTGCATAACTCTTCTATTGACTTTGGACAGCCTTGATATGCTGCTAAATGGTTTTCACCTTCTCCACCATTTCTTCGACCATTTCAGGTCCTAACAGCTTACATTCACTGAGTTCATCCCAACACACCGGTGTTCTGCACCTTTTCCTATAAATGGATTCATATGGTTCCATTCAGATGCTTGAGTGGAAACTGTTATTGTAGGAGAATTCAACCAGTGGAAGATGTTGGTCCCATCCTCTTTTGAATTCCATAGAACATGCTCTCAACATGTCTTCCAATGTCTGAATGGTTCAGTCATATTGGCCATCAGTTTGAGGATGATAGGCCGTACTGAAGTTCAATTCAGTGCTTAGATCATGTTGGAGACTTTTCCAGAACTTCGAGGCGAATCTCGGATCTCGATCAGATACAATAGATAGTGGTACTCCATGTAGCCTTACCACCACTTTAATATATATCCATGCAAGTTGATTCAATGAAAAGTCCTCTTGAATTGCGATAAAGTGAACTATCTTTGTAAGAAAATCCACAATAACCCATATAGCATTGTTTCCTCTGGATGTCCTTGGAAGTCCAGTGACAAAGTCCATGGTAATATTTTCCCACTTCCATGTTGGTATGGATAGTGGTTGCATCATCCCCTTAGAATTTTGCCTCTCAGCCTTCACTTTTTGACATACCGGACACTTTGATGTATATTCATCAATATCCCTTTTCATATTGTCCCACCAAAAGTTTTCTTAGAGATCTTGATACATCTTTGTGCTCCCTGGGTGGATAGAGAAGGTTGAGCTATGTGCGTCATTCAAAAGATCCTTCTTTATCTCTAGATCATATGGTACACATAATCTTAATCCAAATCTTAAAACTCCTTCCTCATCAATTTTGAATTCTGAGGATTTCCCATTTCTTATTGCTTCCACCCCTTTTAGAATTTCCATATCTTTTCTTTTAGAATTATTTATTTTCTCCATGAGGGATGGTTGAGCAATCACTTGAGAAAGGATTGATGATGTTCCCCCTTAATGACTCCCATGTCCATACTATGCAAATCTAAGAATATTGGATCCTTTAAAATTCCCATCATTGATAAAGATGTAGGATTATTTCTACTTAGAGCATCTTCCACCTTATTTTCCTTACCAGGATGGCAGTGGATTGAGCAGTCATAATCATTGATGAGCTCTATCCATCTTCACTGGCGCATATTAATATCTTTTTGTGTGAATATATATTTTATACTCTTTTGGTCAGTATATATCTCACACTTCTCCCCATAGAGATAATGCCGCCATATTTTCAACGCAAGGATCACAACCGCCAATTCCAGATCATGCATATGATAGTTTTGATCATGTATTTTTAGCTGCCTTGAGGCATAGGCTATCACTTTATCATTTTTCATTAGCACACAACCTAATACCTTCTTTGAAGCATCACTGTACACCACAAAGAGTTCTCCACTTATTGGGAGTGTGAGTTCTAGCGCAATGATTAACCTCTTTTTAAACTCCTTAAAACAATCTTCACATTCATGAGTCTATACAAACTTTACCCCCTTTCGTGTCAGTATGGTTATTGAGTTTGAAAATCGTGAAAATTTCTTCACAAATAATAGATAATACCCAGCTAGACCTAGAAAGCTATGGATCTCTATTACAGATGTTGTCCTAGGCCACTCTTAGATTTCCTTTATCTTGGAAGGGTCTACAGATATCCCTTTACTGGTGATAACATGCCCCAAGAATGATACTTCCTCCATCCGGAACTCTCATTTACTGTACTTTGCATACAACTTATCCCTTCACAAAGATTTTAACACAGTATTCAAATGATCCTCATGTTCCTTATTTCTCTTAGATTATATCAGAATATCATCAATAAAGACTACCAAAAATTTGTTTAGGTAATCTCTAAAAAATCTATTCATTATTTTCATGAAAATTTATGGAGAATTAGTGAGTAAGAAGGGCATCAATATGAACTCATAGTGTCCATACCTCGTTCAAAAGGTAGTCTTGGGAATATCTTCCTTCCTTACCTTTAATTGGTGATATCTTGATTGAAGGTCCACCTTAGAGAAATAACTGGCCCCATGAAGCTGATCAAACAAGTCATCTATCAGTGGCAGGGGATACTTGTTCTTTATCATGATTTTACTGAGTTCATGATAATCAATGCAGAGGCTCATTGATCCATAATTCTTCTTGACAAAGAGGACTGGCGCAACCCATGGTGAAGCACTCAGGCGTATAAAAACATTCTCCAGATTCTCCTGTAACTGCTTCTTCAGCTCCTCCAGATCTACGGTGGCCATTCTGTAAGGTTTATTTGATATAGGTAGAGATCCAGGAATAAGTTCAATTGATAACTCAACCTCTCGATCAGAAGGAAGACCAAACAACTTTTCAAGGAATACATTAATATAATCCCTCATGATGGACATGTCTTCAAGCATGATTCTCTCCTTTGTCCCAATCATTTTAGCTAGACATGCTTGCTCATAAGGAATTAATATCCATACTTGAGACAATGATTTTAAATGAGATTCATCTTCCTCCTTACACTTTTAAAGAATCATAGGATGCTTCGGGATGTGAAGAGTGATCCCCCTTTCCCGACAGTTGATGTTGGATTTTTATAAAGATATCCAATCCATGCCCAAGATAGCATCGAACTTCACTAAAGGAAGTATGATGATATTTTCTGAGAGGTTTAGTCCATAAATGTTAATCTGGGAGGAGTAATAAATCATGGACGTAATGATTTCCCCATTCACTGTTCTTACAAATAAATTTTCCTCCAAATTTTGAGGTGGTGTTTGAATAGTTATACTGAACTTGAAAGATATGAAATAATTCGTAGAACCAGAATCAAATAGTAATTTCGCTATTCTTGAATGAATAACTAGCATACCTGTCACCACATCATTGTTTGGCTCCATGTTAGTAGTAGTGATAGCATAATCCCTTCCTTATTTCCTTGGAGGTTTTTGTTGATTTCCTATGACAACCCTTGACTTAGGGAAATTGTTTGAATAATTCCCATGCTCTTTGAAGTTGTAACACTACACCACTGGCTGAACATTGATTTGAACCTTCCTTTCTTCTTCAACATTAGTGGGATTTTTCATATCCCTTCGACAGTTCTTGGATAGATGTCCCAGCTTTTGAAATTTGAATCAATTCCTGGTTCCCTTTAGACAGTTCCTAGGATGCTTCTTCCCACAACTTTTACAAGTGGAATATTCAGTCTTCTTTCCATCATGGAATTTGTTTGCTTAACCACCCATGTTGTTCTCCATTTTTTGCTTCTTGTCACCGGGCCCATGAGACCACCGAGAGTCTCCAATCTCCATTTCAACCTTGAAGTCACAACAGATAATATCCTCATAACTTTTGAAGTCTCAGATTGACAATACCTTCCGTAGACTCGGCTTTATCCCACTAAAGAAGTGATCCACCTTGATTTCGGTGTTCATGAAAAATCTAGAGGCATACCTTGAAATCATTGTAAAGTTTGCTTCATATGCCTTGATGGACTCATCTTCCTTCTGCTTGAGTCCTAGGAATTCTCTTTCCATCTTGAGATGGAGGGTTCGAGGAAAATATTTATTGAAAAACATCCTCTTGAATTCCTCCCAATCCATGGAATCAATTTCCTCTTGGTAATTTGTATTCTTGATCAGTGTCCACCACTAATCAGCTTTACCATCAAAATAATAGACCACTAGTACAACTTTCTCTTCTTCTGAACACTGGAGTATGGAGAATATATTTTTAATAGAGTTAATCCACTATTCCACGAGGAGGGGATCAGAAGATCCACTAAACATGGGAGGCCTTTTCCGCATGAATTATTCTATGACAACTTTATCTTTCCTTGGAGGAGGAGGGCATTTCACACAATTCAAGTTATTATTCATAACTTGAGCCAGCTGAGAAAGTACTGTCATGAAGTTTTGTGTACTTGTTCCCATCATATCAGGCATATAATTAAGGCATTATTCACATTGCCTATCACATTGATTATTGGAACATGTTCTTCTATTTACCACTATTAACTAAGAAAAATAACATACAATTAGAGGGATTGAATACTTAGTTATTGAATATAAAAAGTAAACTTTTAAAAATAAAAGGATAAACTTATAGAGGAGAAGTATATCCTAACTTGTGATTCCTTAGGTTTAAATCTAGGTTATCCTAGATCTATTTCTTAACTTATATTCTTATGGTATTTTTTTATTACTTTAATAATGGTTTGTACTAAGCTCATCAGTTTACCAAAGCATATCCCCTGGGAGTGTCAAACCAAGAGTGCAACAAGGCCCGTTGTCATATACCAGGATACCCTGGGTCAAGACCGAAACTCATTGTTAGAGTTTTTACTCCTAGGTACATCTGTACTAGAGCCGCATCTACCTATTTTTATCCAGATAAGGATGTATTTTTTTGATAAACCACTTAATCTATACTTACCAAAAATTAGGAATGTTTTCTTATACTTTGTCTCATCCATAAGGTTCTTACTAAAGTGCTCTATTCCTAATATCCAAAAATAACTAGACCATCCTCTGATACCAACTATAGAAACCCTATATCTTTGAATACAACATTATATGATTTTAAGCATAATTATACATCAGATTGCAAGCCAAGTATCATTAAGTCTAGTGTCTTGGAAGACTAGGTACATAATACATAAAAATGGGAATAAAAAATACTTCTTTATTTAATCTCCATAAAGAGATCCTAACTTCCTTTGAGCCCTTACATCTTTATAGGGTACCCTAGGGATAACATGAACAAAGGGATGAGCTAAAAGCCCAGTAAGGGAATAACTATAAGAACAAAGCATTAACACATGGGATAGAAGGCATGACATGATGATATAAAATGGCATGTAACATATGGAATCATAACATATACACATGGAATAATAGAAATGTGGAAGAAACATAAAACATGAATTTAGTATGAGTCAAGGCTAACCACTAAGACCGTTTCCCATAGTATCACAAGCCAAGGCTAACCGCCAAGACCGTTGCACATAGTAGCACAAGCCAAGGTTAACTGCCAAGACCATCGCACATAACATCTCATGAGACTCAACTTTACCCAATTAATTGGAGAGATATACGAGCACACCTATCTTACATTTCATGATTATGTTTTCCACATAAATAATCATACATAATCAATCTTTCATAAACATAAGGGTTACCCATGGAAAGAATTGGGTACCACAATCATGACATAATGAATAACCAAAGGGCGTATCATGAAAGTGTCCATGAAGAAAGGAATTAGAACATACATGGACGTTAATAAGGTAAAATAGGAATATATCATGGTAATTTATGTCAAATAGAAGTGAAAACATGTAATAAATGTATTTGAGAAATTTTAGCATTAAAACATTTTTGTGCGGTTTTAAGGAAAATACTATAGAGCTTTTAAAATAGAAAAGGGAACGATTTTTTTATATAAAACTAGAAGTGAACCAACAATGTTTTCATAATAAAAATACTTATTTTATAAAGACAATCATGGCTTAAAATATAGGATAGAGTTCCCTTGAAATTAGGTAAAAATTTGGGAAGTTCCCTTAAAACAAGTTTTCTTATTGGGATGTATCGAGGAGGGATTCACTTAAAAGCATGTATATCCCCAAAAGAGAATGCTGTATGGATCTTGAAACATGATTTTGGAGCATATAAAAAGCATGTATAAGTTTTACATAAAAATAAAATACAACTTCATTTGGGTAAAAATAAAGATAGAGCAACCCTAAGGAATAAAGGAGAGTCGGGTAGAATTCGTTATGGATTATCGGCATGGTATCAGGTGTACTTAATAGGAATTCATGAGAGATAAAGAGGTTTATCATCACTTATACATCATGAGGAAATTATGAGGGAGGTGAAAAATCATACCCCACCATTAGTAATTACACAAAAAAATCATAACATAGAGGACAATATTAAATAAAAGTGAAATGGAGAGGATTCCTTACCTTAAGTCCGATGGTGATATTTTCTTGAACTAAATGACCTGAAAAATCAAATTAGGTTCATTAATTAATAATTATAGAACCTATTCTATATGTAAATTTTTTATTATACCATTTTTAAGTTCATTTATAACCATTTTGATTGGTTAAGAGGTTCAATTTCATTGTTTAGGTCTGTTTTCTTACTTGGTTTTAATGGTTGGTTCATGTTTGGATAAACATGTATGATGAAGGTGGTTGTAAATAATTGAAGTTATATTTTATTATTTAACATCTAGAAGGTTAAATGGTTGAAAAAATAATTTGTTTACTTAATTTGAAGTTGAATCATTATATAAAACTTTAGTGACATCCTTTTGGGTTAATTGGCAGTTTTTTGACCACAAAGAATACATTTTGTTTTATAAACCAAAACCATGTGTACAAAAGGATTACAGAACTATAGATGAGGAATAAAATATATATTATGGTATGGTTCAACCATGAAAATGGTTTCATGACCATAATTAAAGATAGTAATAGAAATTGATAACCCATCGTCTATGATTGTGCTAAATTAACACATCTCAAACGGTGTTTTCATTTATTTCAAATAAAAGATGGAGAAAGAAGAGAAGATGATGAATTATCCCATTATAATAACAGAATTCCTGTAAATTTATGTTACTATAGTTATCATACCATTTGGGTGAAGGGAGGTGAGGAAAGAAACAAGAAAAAAAGAACTTAAATGTAATAAAAGAATTGGAAAGATGAATTTACCTCTTGATTTTACCTCCTTTGAGAGCCTCTTAAGGGGAGAGGATTTGGTATTTGAAAGAGACTAGGGGATGTTGGACGTGGAGGAGGAGCTTGGGGAGAGATTTGGGAAGAATTTTGGCAAGGAAAAAAGCTTGAGAGGAGTGAAAATAAGAGGTAAGGATGAGTTGTATTTATAGTGGAGGGGACGAGGGTTTTCATAATCTTATAATCATTAATTTATTATTTCTTCACAAGAAAAGTGATAGTGAGTATTCCATGACATATAATAGTAATAAGTGCATGTGATTTCGAAACAATTGGGCTTACATCAGTATATCATCATCAATGACTCAATAAATCCATTATTTAGCATTTATCATAAATTATCGTATTTTACTATTCATAAAAAATTCAAGTATTTTAGAAAAATCCCAAAAATTTAACCTAAGAATTTTTAGACGTGTTGAATCCAAAAATGAAATCCATTTTTCAAAAAAAATTTCTAAATATTATTAATTAAATATTTAATTAAAATCATAATTTATTCTAAAAAAAATAGTTTTAAAACATTTATTTACTTATTCCAAAATATAGGTACATCATACTTTCACATAACTCTTATTTATATACTATCATAAGTAAGGTTACTATTCATTAGGGCATGTTACTATTCATAAGGGTAACATTACTATTCATAAGGGTATGTTACTGTTCACTAAAAATTAAGTTGGTCACATTAGACTCCAAATAACTTACTGATCGCAACTGTGTATGTTAGATTTTTGAAATTCAATACACAGAAGTGACAAAATTATGTTTAAATGTCACATAGTACTTAGTAGTTAATTGTGTTGTGATTTCATGTGATTATATGACATATTTATAAGAAAGGAATTTCCATTGAAAAACATTGGGTCGTTACATGCTCAGCCTTCACATACCAAAATCATGGGAGTGGATATTTACCTTAAAAAATTTCTTTTCCACTTTGAATATTTGAGGAGAGGTATGACATGAAATCATACATGTTTTCTTCTTCATGGAATTGACTTCCATCTCCTTGGACTCCCCTTTTTCCATAGCCTCATTATCATCTTTTTTGATTTCTTATGTGATAAGAGTACTATGAAAACTATACAATAACAACTCCTTTGAATCTTTATCCTATAGTATAATTTCATATTGAACATGGGTGGTAATCTTCTTAGTATGTGCTTGAAAATCATTTCATCATTGAGGATTTACCTGAGACCTTGCATTACCTCCACAACAACATTCACCCGATCAAAGAATGAATCAACATGCTCATCATGGTGCATCATAATCTCCTTATACATGTTAAACAAAACCAACAATTTAGCTTCTTGGGCTTTTGAATCACCTTCATAGATATTTAGCAGCTTTTCCAACACGACATGTGATTAATTACATAAAAAATCATGTTTGGGTAGATTTCTTCAGATAAGTATCCCCCTAAAGCATTGATTTCTTGAGTATCATAATCCAATTCTCTTCGGTCTACCTATGATAAGGCTCTGTAGTCTATACTGAATGAAATACCATGCGTTGTTGTGGTAAAAACATCCTTTCCTAAAGATAAAATAATAATACAACATTTGATTCTTCCACAGTTGAAAATTGTTTCCAATGAAGATCAAAATCCCTTTATGATTAAAATATTTCATTGCTTATAAGGATAGATAAACACTAACTTTAACTTTTCCCATTGATACCATTTTTTTCCTACCATGTTAAAACAAATATCCTTTTTGGATCTTGTTTAATTGTAAAAAAACTCTCTTCTCTCTCCTTCCTATAGTAATGAATGAATATAAATTAAAACACGCACATGACACAATTTTTTTACAAGGTTTACCATCATTGGGATACATCTAAGGAGTACACAAATGAAATGTTCTGATGTAATAAATCTAGTATAGCGCACTATTGTTGGAATATTTGAAGCAGTCTCACAGTCCCTCTTGGTTCACTATGAGTAACATATTGAAAGATCAATTCTCTCTCTGTTGAAGTGCATCCAATTCTCCTTTAGAATATTATTTTGTTGTTATGAATTAGTTTATATTATGTACACACATATTTGAGTGTGTCATGAAGCTCTATTTTCATCTGAGAGATGAAATCCCCTTTCTATGTAATATATTTTTTTCATGAAAAACTTCTTCCTGAAATATTGTTCTACTTATATGGTTCACATATAACTATGTGATGCCACCACGTGATGTCCATTATGTATTTTCCACTATGTGATGATCATCGTATATTGCCTTATACAATCATCCATGGACTTATTCTCTTG
The DNA here is from genome assembly GCA_963277665.1 of Viscum album. Lineage (NCBI taxonomy): Eukaryota > Viridiplantae > Streptophyta > Magnoliopsida > Santalales > Viscaceae > Viscum > Viscum album. The sequence goes on along the minus strand of OY728125.1, from coordinate 1,385,879,657 downwards.
TGAAATCCCTTATGTAGCCATTTTCACCACATAATTCTGTACAAGATCATGCTCATGTACTTATTCCCTCACAAACTCCCCTATGTGCTTTTAGTTCAACGTGTAATGCCTTACGCAGACTTGATTCTGCATACCCCATTCAGAGTCTTCTGCACCTCATGAAATAATTTTCAAAATTAGTAAAAATTCCAATCAAATAAATCTTATTGAAATTTGTGCTTTGGGTTAATGAAGTGATTAACATGTCCTTATATGGGAATGGGATCTAAAAAAAATCATTAATCAAAAATTACCATTCACTCATTTTCTAAGAAACCCATCCACTTAAATCCATTCGCCTTCCAACCATGAATGATGGTCACCTCACGCATTCACTTAATCCACTTTCTCGGTTCAAATTAATCTTATATGGTCAACCTGAATGTCTTCAATCCACTGCGAATGATGGTCTCCTCATGTAGTCGTGTGATCCCCTTTCACGGTCTATGTGAATCTTATATAGTTCTGAAATACAGTTCACCTGAATCATACATGGTCCACATAATCCTTATATAGAAACCACCCATTTCCCAATATTTTCATGACTAAAAATTTAGAAACAACTAGGAAAAATCTCCACACTTAAAAAATTCTTCTAGATAACCACCGAACCTTTATCAACCGATATTTTTTAATAAACACAACAAACCAAAATCTCTGAAGTTTCAATGAGAGGGTTTTTTTCAAAACACATACATAATGTCATTGATATACTTAAGGGTGTATACTCTACTTTAATCTTCATTACATGATGTTAAGAATGTGTCCTTTTTAAGAACCATTATACCTAGATAATATTCTTATCTGTCATTATGACTGAACTAATCTGTGGTTGTTGGGTATATTTTTGTTCATATAGTTTTATTATTATCCATTTTTTTTTTCATCTTATATAATGGGTATGAAGTATTATCCCTCCATTTAACTAGATTATGGAAATTCATGTCCCTTCTTAGACAAGTGACTTTTTATATGCTCATCAATAAGAATGAATGGAATTGGGTGTTCCACAACCTATCCCCACTTGAACCTCCTTCTAAATTGGGAGTGATAACAAATATAAATTCCAAATCCAACATTCAATATGTCAGACATTGAAAAATAGCACCAGATATATAAAAACATACTTATGAGAGGTATTACCCTCATAATCATAAGAATAAAAGAGGATGCTACAAATAAACTCCATATAACATAAAATAAAATAAATATCACAATGTATGAAATTTCATAAATAATCTAAATCCCAAAGATCATGATTTTCATGGATATTTTCAATAATGATTATCTAATGTAGGTGTGTAATGTTAGTTCATTATTGCAGATCCTACATATTAACACCACAAAGGATCATATCAGGATAGGTAGTAAGGGAAACGGTTATTGGGACCAATGGTGGCCCCATGATTTGGGATAAAATATTAATACTGGTATAGACTACCCCAATAGCTTAATTTAAGTTTGAGGGATCATTCATAATGTTTTCAAAGGGGTTGTCATCACTTTCAACACATATAATGGAGAGGTATTTTTGATCAAGTTAGAGATGAATGAGATGCATAATGGTATAAATATTTTACAAGGTATACATATCACTTTAATTTAATTTCAATCTATTTTAGACCTTGTTAACATATTCCAACATAGTCACTCTTTGGAATACTTTTCTATCATCTATGTTTTCTGAGGATGAAAAATAATTATTAATTAGGATTCTAAAATTTCTTAGGGGAACTTAGTAACGTATTTTCTAGTAGTGAAAGGAGATAACTACACTACTCATAATATTTTCTCTAATATTGATTCCATCTCCTTGATTATATGTTCATTATTCATGATTATGCTCTTATACTAATTTTTAGGGCCCCATAATCATTTATAACAACATAAGAGTGTCCCTTAAAATAAAAATTGGATTCTAAAGTCAAGTCATACATAAAAAAATACCTAAATGAGTACCCCAAATATGAAATTTATATTGATGTGACTCCATTAATACTAACCAAATTCATGTCATAAGATAATAATGTTCAACTTCATCACCAACTCTATCACGAAAATCTAAAAAAAGTAATATTGAATATCTAGGTGAGTATAAAACTATGACCAATGAGAACCTCCACAGATCCTCTTATGAAAATGTGGAAGAACAATACAAAATCCTATGTGGATAAAAAATGAAACCAACATGTCACATATATAACCAACTATACTAATGTTCACTTACTCAATCATTATAAAAATATAGCAGCATAATATCAATAGAAAATTTATAAGTGAAGTTACCCCATACCCACATTCCCAATGAACTATCTCCCCTTATTCCCCAATGACATACATCCTAGCACTCCCATCCCTTCCATGTATACATAACCACATACTACATACCATATCACAGTCACAAACATATAGTCGGACATTTACAATATTCCATAGTTACATAACCACATACCAAAACCTCATATCACATCGCATTGTAACCAATATGTATAATGAAGGACTGAAGCCTCATTCCTTCCTCTAAATGAAAATATAAACTATATATCCAATGGTTGGATTTTTAAAGAGATGGAATGACATACCGAAGGCCTCTGAGCAGCAATTTCTCCCCTTTTCGGCACACCTAGGGTTTCTTCACGGGAGTCGGCTCCCCCCTCCTCCAGCGTGGCGACGACGGCTCGGCGTTGGCCTCTTTGTATCTCGCCTTAGAGTTGGTTTTGCTTGGTGAAGGCTTCTTCAGGATCTCGTCTCAGAGGTGGTGAATCGGCGGCGTATTTGACATGGTTCTGGTGCGACTTTGGCTGGCTCCGGCTCTCTTGTATTGGCGATGGTGCATCCTGGAGATGACACTGGTGGTCATATCTTGGCACGGTGACATCGTGTCCGAAAGGCTCTAGTGGTTTAGTCTCGACGTCTGCTTCCGGTGGCTGTTTGGATTTGGTTTGGAGATGACGCGACTCAACGACTTCTGGTGGCTTGGTTTCGGATTTACATCTTGGCGTCGACTTCTGGAATCGAGATCTGGTTTCTGTCTGGCTTTGGACGCATTCTGGTAGGGCTCGGTGTCTGCTCTGAAGCGTCTTGGAGGAGGGAGGTTTGGTTTTGGTTTGTCATCTTTTATTTCAATGCACTTTTGATGTTCTTTCTGTGGTGTCATCGTCGGAGGTGTCCCTGTTCTTCCCGCTGGTCCTTTCCGCTTTCTGTGGTTTGTCTGATTTGGAATCTGGAGTGGGTTCTTTTGCGGCTTCGTTCTGATTGGCTCCAGCCCAGAGTGGTGTTGCCGTCTAAGACTTTATTGGTTCCCCGCTTCGGCGATGATCTATGGATATGGTGTTGGATCTTTTTGTCTTGGGTGGTGAATATTTGGCTCCATTCTCCTTGGTTTTTCCTCCTTTTTGGATTTCTGCAGATGTGTTTGAAGGGTACCTTGTGGTCGCGACAGGGTTCTTCTAGTTTCGGTCCTCGTGGTGATTGTTGTGGAAGAGTTCAACTTGGCTCTACCCTTTTGCTTGTTTTTCTGACTCTGCAGGTGATTTGGGTCTCTTAAGGCTTTTGATGTGTTCGGTGAAGTTGTTTTTGATTGGTTTGATCCTAGAGGTGGAGAGCTGTGAAGATGGACTTGATCACTTGGAATAGACCCAAAGGAGGATTCAGAGCTAGTGGTTCACCTTTGCAGTGCTTTTCGGATTCAGTTGTTTGAGAGGGTATGGCTTTAGCTGTCAGATCGGGTCTATGCTTTGACACAGGACATTTGCTAGCCGATTTTCCTTACATCGTTGGAGTGCTTCATTTTGTTTTTATACTGGGAGGGGCTACTCTGGTTTTCAATCTGGTTTTCTCTTTTGTCTTTCAGGTATGATTGTCCTATGTCCATGAAGTCTTTGGGTTTCCTCCTTCTTCCCTTAAAAGGGGGACTTATCAATAATAAAAATATTTGAAGGCCTTCGGGCCATTGGATGGAAACTATATATCCACATTATTGTCTCAAAATTATATAAAATAACTGAAATCCATCATTGCTCATACTAAATCTATAAGAGAGAGTAGGGAAGGGGGAAGTAAACTATATATATCACCTCCATCCTAGATGTTAAGGGTACACCCAAAACCCAAAAACTACATATGGGTGTCAGTATAATGTTTTAACTTGAGTGGTAGTGTGTAGGAAATTATATAAAAAATAATGATATAATATAACACACAAGACCAATCAAAGGGTCAGGAACTAAGGAAAACACCTCTATAACAACTTCCACATCACTATTTACACTGAACATCAGCCATTTCCATCTATAGTTTCCAAAAACCACATAAATTATATTATCAATTTAGAATTTATAATTTACTAGAAACATTGCATTCATTAATCCACATTAAGGTGCTCATGTTCAATTGTGTCACTTTGAGAAGGAAGGGGTGAATCAGTGATAACAATTTTTATGAATTCTTACATGAATCTACCTCTATGACTAATTAAGGTCTTTATCCACTTATTCTTTAATATATTTACCTCTTCTATATGCAGTCAAAAATAGAACTAAAAATATTGTAATAATTTTTAAAACATTTGGTCCCAATGTGGGTACCAAATCCTTGCTATGTTTAAGTCACATTCTAAGAACTAAATTTCCACTATTATACAAGAGTGACTATAATTAAAATCTTTTCCCCCAAAATTATGAAGATAATGAGTATAGTGGAGGAATATCTCTAAAAAATACTCACTTCCTCCTGAAAGGTTCTTTATACTAGCTCCTACCAGTTTGACATATTTCTTGAATGCTTTATTCCTCTCCTAATAGAGTCTTTATACTACCTACTAATAGTATTCACATGCTCCTTCCAATGAAACCATGAGTAATACATTGATTTATCCTATCATCTGGTGTAGCAATAAATCGACCTTTCACTTTAGCCCAAACTAATATATTCCTCAATCATATCCTCTGATAATTAAATATGACAGGGTGGGGGTCTCTCTTACAACTCATCTTCTTTACAAGATTCAATATAGTTGTTACAATTTCAACATTCTTTCTCACAACCAAAACATCTTCTATAATAGCATAATATCATAGGGATTCTTCTTCCTTATTACTCAACACAAAATCTCTCATTCCTAGACGTTTAATCAAATCTTTTCAATATATATAAAAATTCCTATCATGGAATTCAGTATTGTGTTCTTGAATAGTAACAATTTCACTTTTTTTCCTGTTATTTATATAAACTATAAAAATCACGATATTATTGATTCAGTATTAGTGTGATGGAAATCTTCCATTGATTTTTGGAAGGAAATATTCTCATTGAAACTTAAAAATTTATTTTCAATTTGAATTATCATAAAATATCATTCAAATCATAATCAATATATTCATTCACACTTTCATGAATCTCAAAATGTTTCCATCTTAAAGTGATCAACAAAATCATTATTGAAATCTATGGATATTTAATTCTTTTCCAAAACTTTATGGTGTCATATAGAAACCCTCACAACATGGAAACCTATGTTGCAACATCTCTTCTGTTTACATAGAGTGAGCTTTAGCTTGATCCTCATCTCATCCTAAATCACAATATCTTTTGAGATTTTTATTCCTTGAATTGAATAAATCATAAGATCTTATAATTTATGTTTTGTAATTATTATCTCAAAATACATCTTCTCAAAATTTTGAAATTTATTAACCCTTAAAAAGTCATAATAGACCCCACCATTAAGATTATAAAACTCTATGGGTATCTCCCTTTTCTAATTTTTCATGCACTGATGACACCGATAGAAATTTAAAATGACCCTTAAGGAAATTAAAATGAACCTTATGGAAGATAGGTGGTATCCATTACCTTTACAATTTTATACCGAAAAAGTGACCCTCACATAACTTTGAAAACCCTTATAGAATCTAGATAAACCTTATGGAATTTTGGTCACCCTTATGGAAACCATATGGGCCATAAGGAATTTAGGTCACCCTTATAGAAACTATGGGTATCTTCATCTTTTCCAAATTTTGGCTCTCACCGTGAGGGTAAATGACCATTATAGAACTTTTCATTACCCTTAAAGTATTCACATGCCTTTGTTTATTTTTATGACTTATCCCCTAGATGCACCTTATAAAATTTTATAGATATCATGGATTTTCTAATTTCCACATTCAATAAAAAATTTCCATAATCTATTTAAATCAATTCGGAACAACTTAAATATTTACAAGGAATCCCCAATCACTCCAAATTAAATGAAAACATTACCCAAAGGGACTCCTTCACCTAATACATTAGTAATCATGATCATTTATTTATGAATGGTTTCTCTATAATTCATCCATATTTGACTTCCTTTAATAATATCTCTTAATCCATCTTAGCAGTTGGCTTCTTCCAACATACCTGGAACATTTTGTCGACGATGCTTCTTTTATCCAGTACTGCTTATCATAAATTCCTTTGAAGTTCAACTCAACAATAATCCGATTTAAGGGTTTATTTTCTAGAACCTATCATGCTACACATAAAATTATATTATTTTTATATTCCTCCTCTCATTTTTTAATGAGAAGTAACTCATCATTCCATTGTTATTTATTGGACTCTTCCACAATACCCAAACATAATACTCATGACATTATTTCTCATAGACAAATTTAAAACATATAAAACCCTTATATTAAACATCTAGTGGGGATCTTCAATATCCCCTTTTTATTTTTTTTCAAAACCAATTTCTTGATAAATACTTTTTTCTTCTCCACCTTATTGATAATAAATGTGAAGGGTCATGTATATGTAGGATCTCACTCACCTCCATGCTACTTCCATGGTTTTAAAAACAACTTATTCTCCCAATTTTATTTATAGTCATAGATAGATAATTTTTTTTATGATATAATGATGGTGTATAACCTTGAAAATTTATTTTAAAACAATATTATATTCGATAGCTTTATTAACACCCAACACCAAGCTTTAAGAGAATTGTGACATACTAGAAAAATATTATTATTGAAATGTGATCACTATAACCTAGACTTTATATTTGTGGTATGAATAGGCATGACTATATTATGAAAAATTTGTATAATGGTTTTATATAAGGTAATGGTATTTATTAATTCATAAAAAATATATACTCAATTTTTAGTAAAGTCATTTTGTACTTCAAAAATATGTTTTCTTCATAAATAGTTATTATCACATTTCTTCCATGATGATTATATTAAATTTATATGTTTTGTATAAATTTTATTTTATTAAATGAATATACTTTTTGAAATAAAAATGTCAATAATATTTTAGAGTGAATTTTTTATATTTTTCTGAAAATATTTATTTTTATGTGAATAGTAAAAAACACCGCTTTTTGTAATACTAAAATTTCTTATCATTAAATCAAGTAAATTAAAATATCCCTTATGTGTTAAATTTTATATTTATTTAAAATAATAAATAATCAAATTAATTATATAGTAATTAATATTTTACTTTATTTTTTTATAAGTTCATTTTTAAGCTCAAAACACATTTTTCTAAATACTATTTTTAATTTTATTTTATGCATTTATATTAAATTTGATTTATCCAATATTTAGAAATTGATTCATGAAAATGTATTAATATTTGGAATCATTGAGTTCAAATTTTATAAATATGACCCTTTTATTTTTTGTCATTATGAATAGTAACTGTAGTAAATATTTGTCGCCTCAATAAGGGTAAAACGTTGAAAATAGGGTTAAAACTATGAGATAAGGCCTAAAAATATCACTAAAAATTGACTTTATCCTATTGTATGAGTGGTTTATGACCAATTACATCCTATATATGAATATATGGAAATTTATTTCTAACTTTTATTAATTATAAAACTTATATTATTTCAAGGAAATCATAAATACAAAATATCACATTCATGATTTTAATTTCTCCTATATATTATCATAGCGATAAAGAAATTTTATAAATGAATATAAAAGTTTGTTTTGAACATAAGGATATTATTTTTATGATGCTATTTTTTTAATTTTCTCTGATGATATAATTACATTAAACACTTAGGAAACACTAATACAATGTTTGTGTAAGTAGTGGAAAAATAAAATTAATTAATTTTAAAAATAATATTTTGGATGAATTATTGTATTCCAGAAATTTAATTGGTAATTATAATTTATAAATTATCATAAATTACCCTATATTCAAATTCCATTATTGTATTTATGTTTTTGAAGTCAAATAAATTGATTAGTCCCAAAAATAAAATTAATGATTTTTTTGTTAAATAATAATTTATTAATTGATTTAAAAAAACAAAATTATTTAAATAGGATATTTTTAATGGGAAATGGTCTAAAATCTATTACATGGACCATTTTTGATCCACTAGTATCCTTATATGTAATTTATTACCCTTAAAGTCTAAAAAATATATTTCCATCTTTAAGGTTTAAAAAGGTTAACGAGGGGGTTAAACCAAATGATAGAGTTTAAAATGAAACATAAACATGTCAAAATTTTATTTTTTGAAGGTATTTAAAATATATAATTTCCTAACTTCTACATTATGACCATTTGTTTCAGCTTTACAAGATTATTATATATATTATATCCAAATCATTTAAGTAATTCAAATTTTGTCTTTTCCCTTACTTATAAAAGAGCGTATCCTCTTCTACTTTATGCACAATGTTTTAGCACTATATATAATAAATGAACAACCCTAATACCTTAATAGGTACCTTAACATAGTCCTATATCTTTTGGTATTCTCATATGTCCATCCTAAGAAGGAAAATGTTGTAAACCAATGGAGGTATCTCAAACAAGAGGTAATCATCTGACCCAACTCTTTCAAAGTTTATTTCTTCATCTAGTTATTCTAAATTTTTTCTATACCTCATAAAAAATTAATATAATATAATATAATAAATATAATAATATTTTTTAGGATTATGGGACAACCATTTTTCCACCTCCTTCCATCCAAGTGGTAAATAAAAGGACCGCTTCTACGTACATGTGGATTGTCACCTCCACACAGCGACATGATTCATTTTCCATCACCATCATTCATGGTTGGTTATTATGATGTATCTAATTTTTATATATAATATTTTTAATATAATTATTATTTTGTAATTATAATATCTCATCTACATTCTTACCTTCCCATTTATTGGGAAATGTTAACAGCGCTCATGCATAAGTGTGGACTACCACCTCCATAAAGCGACATGATTTAGTTTTCATTTCTAATTTAAATGGATGGTAATCAGGATATTTTTAATTAAATTATATAATATTTAGTATATTGTTATATTTTTGTAATGTTTAATTATTAATTACCTATTTTTTCATTCCATCCATCGAAAAGTAGAAACATCACTCATGAATATATGGATTACCGTCCCCATAAAGTGATGCAATTCATTTTTTCATCATCATTTTATTTGAATAGTTATAAAAGTGTATATAATGATTAGTTATTATAATTATGAAAATATTTACAATTTATATATGATGCAACCATGTTAAAAGTACAAGGATCAGAACTGTCGAATTGAAACATGCATGAAAAATGAAACATTTATTTCTTAGAATAATGATTTTAATAAATAATTGCTAATAAATCAGTGATAAAATGTTATAAGTAAATAATAAATGGTTATATATATATGAATATAGTTCTATAATTGATTAATAATAAATATATATTTATTATAGAGGATGTTTGTAGTTGTACGATGAAAGATGAGACATGAGGTAAGAGTTTCTCATATTACTTTTATTTCAATGAGACATATACAATATTCACCATTAGTTTCTTTTGTGTAGTGTATATACATCTGATGATTTTTTTATGAATGTTTTAATGAAAATAATGGGGCTGTAAAAATTCATCTAAGGTTCTCTTTTAATAAAATCTAGACTCAACGATTGCTGAAACTATAAAGGTTCTTCATCTCAATATTATTTTATTGAGACATGTTTCATGTTATGCAATTATCTTGGTACATATAGTGTATATAAATCCACTTTTACATGTTATATCATGAATCAGATTATATTCATGGTATTTAGAGATTCATTTAATGTAGTTTCTCTCAAGGGGGTTATGATTCAAATGTTACCAAAGAAGTAAGGGTTTATGTTACAATCTCATTTCCTTTCAGGATTGTCTATGCTAAATTTTTAGCAAGGAAAAGTATATAGATCATAAAAAATAAAACCATTATATTTTATTCACCTATTTTTATTCATTTAATTTTTATTTATTACTATAATTTTCCTCTATTTGGTACTTAAAGTGATCAAGAAAATGTTTTTAAATAAATTTTGACCTTATTTCCTCTTTTTTCGATGAACATTTTTTTGACCATGATCTTTAAACTATTTTCAACAATATTCCATAATATAATCCAATGATCGTTTCAAGTTATTTTAATATATATTTTAATTTATTTTAAAATTTTTGAAATGTAATTTCAACAACATTTTCTAAACTACTTATTTTTGATTTTTTTAAAAAAAAGTGTGAAATGAATCTTTATTTTAACGTTTATTGCACAAAAAACATTTAGAACCATTAGGAATGTTATTTTTTTGAAGATTCATTTACAAGTTTTGATGGTTATAATCAATGAAAATAATTTTATCAATAATCTATATTTTTAGTCTTTATTGATTCCGAATGAAATTTGTACTTTCCCATTATTCAAAGAAATGTTCAAATGCACTTCTAATGGAATTTTTTATTTATATAATCATCTTTTAATATTTTTTATACTTCACTAGGGATATAATATAATGATTCTATCAAAATTATTTCTCTATATGGATTATGATTATGATTATTTAAGGATGAGTCAATGTAATGACCATTTTTTCCTTAGAAGTCTTCAGAATATTTTAGAGAATATTTTCAAAACCAGGAACTGAGTCGACATGAGATTCTAGAGCCCAACGGGGTTTGATATTGATATATTAAAAACATTAAAAATATTATATCATGCACAAACATCCATATGTAATAATTAGTTTTCCATTATTTGGGATCTCTAATTAGAAATCCTAGACCATGGATGTTTCTATAATGTGGGGTTTACACTTAGCATGACATAAAGTTGGTCAACATTGGATGTTCTGTGGAAGAAGTTCCTTAGCGGGTACATTTAGTAAATTAATTAATTAATTAAATTTATTTATTTTATGGCCTAAACCTAATACATCCTCTATAAATGTGATATTATAGAAATTATTCCTGGTTAGATGTATACACCTAGGATATTAGAGATGATGAGGAAGAATTATTTGTTAGAAGATCAGGATTAAAGAATGATGATGAATGAATTAAGGTGAACTGTGAGATGGATGAGGGACACAACAGATCTATCCATCACTAGAGGACACATTCTACACCAATGATCAATCCAATATTTATATATTTCATATTATTTTATGGATTTCCACCGTATTTGACTTGATAAGCATGGATTTGTATATCTTATTTGTCATTCTCTATGATTTATTCCCTTCTAGGATCCCTGATAAATTTTGGTACTCTTGATCCGATTAATCTTTTTTTGTACCTTTTTTTCACCCTTGGATACCACAATTATGTAATCATTGTATGAAATTTCATCATTCAATAATGGATTCACACCATTCTTGTGCATTTACCACCCATATTATTTGTATTATTTACTATTGGACTATAAAGTCATGGTTCGACATTTCTAGGTTGGATTCAAGTGTAGAGACCCGAAGCTTATTGTACATGGACATTACATTACTTTTGCGGAATACTTAGTACATAACAAAAACACACACACAAGGATCGTAATAGTTTAGTGTCTTTGGAAACTCGGAACGTAATCTTCTAATCGTGGTGAAAGATCTTCAATATCTCCCATAAAGATCTTCCCCTTTTTTTACCTAAAACCTTTCTTTATATCATGGGGAAAAGAAAACATAAAAGGGTGAGCTCAAATGCTCAGTAAGGGTAAGCAAAAGAAAAAAAAATCAATCACATCATATTAATAAGAACATAACTTTTGGAAATATTAACCTGCAAAAGAGAGCATAATTTCATATCATGGGATAAATCATAGTAGTGAAATGAAATCCCAATAAGCATAACTTAAAACATGAAACTTTGTGGCATACACACATAATCATAGAGAATCATTTCTTGTTAGTCATGACTCATTTCCAAGACTATCTTAGTGGACAAAGTCCATTTCTGAACCGAGTTACCCTCGTTTCAGTCCTGCTTCACTGAACCGGTATAACCTACTCTTCCAGCCATGTCTATCTCATGAGATATAAAATCTTTACCCAATGCATTAGAGGGAGATATAGGTCCCACCCATCTCATAATGAATCCTTTCTTATGTGTGCCACATAATCATAAACCATACATCATAGCGTAACCCATGTAATAAAAATGGAATTCTTAAACAACATGACATCATAAAACAATTCATATAAGATAAAGAAATTCATAAAAATATTTCCATCACAAAATAATCAAATCCATGTAATAATAGGGATAAAAACAGAACCCTTTTATTATCTTAGATGGAAAATAATTTTGATAAAATACTTGAACTCCATTCTTGAGGAAAATTTCCTTTATACTTCAAAAACATTTTTCCTTTCATAACATGTCATATGACTTTAAAACAAAAGAAGATGATTAAAAATAAACTTGAAAACTTGTAAAGGAAGCTTCTTGGAAATAATGTTTTAAAAATCCATTCATGCCGTATAAGTTAAAAAAAACATTCTTCTCGTACTTTTGTCGGAAAAGTCAAAAAAGTACCTCGTACGAAAAACGACAAAAGATTCCTTTCATATCCTTTACTAAATATTCATCGAAGGGTAAAATTGAATATAAACTATTTTATAAGGATATAAATATTACATATTGAGGAAACATGGATGTGGATGATAAAACACACCCCAGTAAATGCCAAAGTATAAACAATCTCGGATAAAAATGAGATTGTGATATTTCCCTTACCTTAGGTCCGACTTGCTTTGTACGTGTCCTAACCTCCTGTATAATGATTTAAATCATGTTATTGACTTATTCCAGAATCATATACATTGTTATTATATCATATATGGTCCACTTATGACTTTATATTACCCGTTCTTTTGTAAATTCATGTTAAAGTAGCGTTTTGGGTAAAATCGTCTCATTTGTCGTTCGTGTTTTTAACTTGTAATTATTAATATGATTAATTGGATCATGATTACTTATATCCAGAATGTAAAACATGATTTATATATAATATATATTCAGAATATACATATATATAATATATTGATAAATGGAATGAGATACACCGTTCATGGAGACGGTAGTCCGTACGTACGCATGAACGCTGTTTTCGTTTCCTTATTGAATTGAATGGAATTAAGTAGATGACATACATATAAATATAAATAAATACAGTATCATTATTATGTCATATATTTCATTAGTACTTATTATATATACTTTATATTCATTCATGAATGGTTAATCATTGAGAATGAATCTCATCGCGTCGTGGAGACGGTAGTCCGTACATACGCACGAGCGATGATATCGTTCCCATGGTCGTGGAATTGTGTTGAAGTGTTTGTATACTATTTCAGTATCAATATCACTTTATAATAATCATATATAGTTACTCATTAAACCATTATACCCATCCAATTAATGTGGTGGCGGAAAATAGATTACACCACGGCGTGGAGACGGTATTCCGTACGTACGCACGCGCGGTGATTTCCTTTTTCTATAGGATGGATAGAAGGTTAATTAGAGTTGTTTCATATTTATAATAACATATCAGTATGTAAGTAATACTGATGTTATTAATTTATCATGAAACAACTAAATAAGAAGAAGTTGATGAAGAAAGAAATTGAAAAGATCGGTAATGGATATTACCTCTTCTTTGAAACGCCTCTTTGAATCCTCCACTTAGGGAACTAAGATTGGTCTTTGAAGAAGACCAGGACCTCTAGGATTATTCTAGGGAAGTGGAGAAGGGATTTTGGTAGGGGTTGGCCGAGCTTGAGTGCTCCAATTGGTGTGAGGAGGAGGGGGAGGAGGTGCCCTTTTATAAGGGAGGAGAGGGGCACCTTAGGAATATCTCAAAATATTATTTTATATTAAAGTCAAAATCGGTTTATAATGGTTCCAAAGTGTCTTATTTAGAAGATAAAGTGGGGATGGGTCGAAATCATATCAACCAATAGGATTTAGACAAGTTTAGGTTATTATTTTAACCTTATCAATTAGATTTAACTCTAAGTTAAATAATTTAACTTTTACCATGTCTTTTTGTTTTCTTACACTATATGGTTAATACACTTACTATAACATGCCAAAAGAACCCCAAATTGTTTATTATTAATATATATATCCTTATCTAAGTCATTTGGCCGAACCGTAGATTTTTAGGAATAAAATAACAATTAATAATATAATATTTGATTTAAAAACTATTTTGTGTCAATTTTGACACTATTTGATATATGATTTTTGTGAAAGTCATAACAGAATTATATGTTCGAACCAAGTTGCTTAAATCAACAATAATATATCATAGTAACCTATAAAATTAGTGGGATTCATAAAAAGTCTCAAATTAAATTTATTTTGGTATTTATAACATCAATTATGTCAATATTTCATTAATAAGATAATTACAACATCATCTTTGTGTCATAAATAAATTAACTTATTTGATGTCTAAAAATTACAAATAAAATACCATTATGTAGGAAATCTTTTTAGATTTCTAATTAATATTTAAAATAGAATTTATCTTATGTATAACCCTATATTAAAAATGTTTTAGTAAATAAACTTTGATTTTATCTCTTTTAACTCTTCTTTGAATTAAATAATAATAAATGTCCTAATCTAATCCAAGTGGGCCTAAATGGTCATATTTTATTCCTAATATTGTTTTTGGTCGAATTACACTTGTCCAATAGAATTAGAACATGTGTTAGGGTAATAATTATATCATTTTTACCCTTAATTACCCTATTTACTTTTAACCGTGGTAAATAAAAGTAAAAAGTTACTATTCACCAAAAATTATTTTCATCTCATTGAACCACATTTTACTTACTGACATCAACTGTGTCTCTCGGATTTTTGAAATTCCATTCACAAAAGCGGTAAAATTAAGTTTTATGAAAAATTCAGTTTTTTTAACTACCACTTAGTAGTTTCACTATTCATCAAAAATTGATGTTTTTCAGAACAATGCCAAAATTTCATCCTAAACTATATTTCATATTCCGAATTCAAAAATGAAGTCTATTTTACCAAATTCATAACATAGAAGTTTCATTAATTAATTTTATAATTAAATCCCGCTGTAAAAACAAATAGCGTGTTTTTAAGAAACAATATCTATCAAAAGATTGACACTTGTTTATGTCTGGTTTAAATGTGAAATTACATCCAATGACCAACATTGTATTAAATTGTAAAAATATATTCTAAATATACTTTAAAACCACTCAAATTAATAATTTATCACTATTAATTATTTTGATTAAAAAAGTTGTTTTTAATTATAATTTAGTAATTTTCACTATTCATCAGAATATGAAAGTTATCCGAAAAGTACCAAAATTTCACCTTAGGCTAAATTCGATACTCCGAATCCAAAAATGAAGTCCATTTTGAGAGCTAAAATTTCTAAAATTTTAAAAGGTGGTTATTACTATTTATAACGGCTAGTTATAATAATATTATAATAGCATATCGTTGTTTAGTGAAACTCGGTATTGCGTACTACACATGCTATCGAGGAAGGTCGCGATTGCGTGTAATGCAAGGCAAGTCAAGGATGTGTGTTGTGCAAGCTCCTTTTGGTGTAGCATACAACACAAGACATTTAAAATAATATTTTTTCATAAAATCTCGGGGTGTTACATCAAGTGAGACCGAACCCCTGGATTCATGGAGGATGCCTGCACGATGTGTAGATCATTGTTTTGGAAGAGTAATCATGGTGAGATGTGGGATGTAGGTGATATTGACATGGACCAGAGACCGGTTCTTCATGCTTCATCTATGGGAGAGGTGTCATGTGACAAGATGCCCAACATGAGGTTTGAGTGGATAGAGTCATTCCAATGTCGATGGATCGAGAAAGGTAGACCCTATACCCACACTCCTTGATATGATTTTTGGAAAAAATGATGGTAATGTCGGAATGGGTGAGATGCGTGAAGCTTTATTTAGTTTCTAAAAAATCTTGACTTTCACATTGTGTAGTTTAGGAACACATGTCGTGTTGTCTCTTGGTAGTGGTGCCTAGGGTTTTAGCTGATTTTAAATATCACACATCTTGTATAACCCTTATACGTAGTGTGACTTGATGTTGGTGGCTCAACATGTACGACATGGGTACACTGGAATGAGTACATCCAAGCACAAAGGCATAGCTAGTGTACATGGGAACAACCATGCACTCAGATATGGTTTGGGTACCTGGACATGGCCAGGGTACACGAGCACAACCAGCATATATGGGCATCAAAAAAAAAGGAAAAGGGTAGGCCCCATGTGTAAAAGACATGTTGTGTACTACCTGTACATGCTGTGTAGTCCCACATGGCTAGTCAATCCATGCGAAGGTGAGGAAAGGGCTTGGTGTATAAGTGAGTTTACACACCATGTGGGCCTAGGAACATGATGTGTGTCTCACTCACAATATTTTCAAAGACCTAGATTTTCCATGTAATTTTTTTAATTATATAGAATTATTACAAGTCTGTGAAAATTGACAATGCGTGAATCTGAGGCCCGATGTGCCCAGAATGAATTTCTGAACTTTTTTTAAGGTACGTTCAGTAAATGCATGAGCATCATTTTCTATCTTTTGAACTGGTGCTCGGATTAAAAATCCGAGAGCACCGTTTAATCTACAGTGCCAAGATTCACTTAAGGGAGAATTCACTTCAACCGCAGTAGGTTGGGAGAAAAAGATAGATTTTGGGACTTTTAAAAGAATAATAAAATAACTTAGTTATTTTATTTTCTCTCATATATTTTCCTCCAACGGACAAGAAACTGTGGTGGTACCAATGATGTGTCAAGCCATTAAATGGTTTGGCCCTTCAAATCCTTTTTAACAACGTCGTTGGAAATTAGGAAGGTTCCTATTAAATGAACCCCCATAAATTCCACAAGCATTGCTCGCCCTCGCTCTCTCCTATTTATATGGAGCATGGGGAGGGGTATTGGCATGACTAATCAAGAAATGAAGTTCTGATAAAGTGACAAGGCACCAAACACTTAGAGGACATGACCGGTTCTGACGAGCAACACCAAACCCCGAACCGAAGAACGACGAGTGAGCGGCGTAGTTGGAAGCTTGTTGTGGGAACGACGAACACTGAACCACCTCTAAATGAAAATGTTATTCAATGGATTTATGTGTTATGGTTTTATCTCATTTATTTTCAAGATATTTTTGAATCCTAAATCCCCTTTATTGTTAATATGGTAATGCAGAGGGCACGGGCCAAACGAACAAGGCCCAATCCCTCTACTATTTGTTCTACCTTTGCGTTCTCCACAGAAGACCACCGGTGTGGCACTGGTGACCAGCACGACACCGGAGACCGACATTGGTAGATGATAACGGTGGCCGGCATCGGACGACCGCGATGGAGGTGGCACGCCGTCACGTGCCGTAGGAGGAGGCCGCAACACTATGCTGCGACAGTCAGTAGAGCGGCCGTCACTGGCCAACTGTAGTGGTGATACGACGTTCCGTCGCATACTGTCAATGGAGAAGGTCCATGACTTTTCAGCCGCGGTGGGTTCGAACAGGGTGTCCAACATCAGTCGACTGTAGTAGGAGGCAGCGGTGCACAACCGTGTGCTTCCGGAGGAGCCACGTCTCCGATTCCATGGTGGCGGGACCCACAATGGGTCCTGCCAGTGACCTGGTAGCGCCAAAGGGTGCTGCCGCTCCACCTTCTGAATGGAGAAAACCTCCCCATGCCATCTTGAGCGGGCCCTGCTCCAGCGAACTGCACTCTACCGTGGGCCGGGCTGCACGATCCCTACGGGCCGTACCACCGCGGGTTGGGCCATGCGAGCCCAGCGGGCCATGCCTCCGATGGTTAGGCCACACGAGCCTAGTGGGACAAGCCTCCGCAACCAGGATTTTAAAGCCCAGCAGGCCACGCCTCCGTGAGCCGAGCCATGTGAGCCTAGTGGGCTGCGCCTTTACGGACCGGGCCACCCAACAGGTCAAGCCCACTACGGACTAGCCCAGCGGGCCGAGCCTACTCTGACCAATCCTAGCGGGCTAAGATCGCTGTGGCCTAGACCAGCCGGGTTAGACCTGGACTGGGTTAGACCCGGGCCGGGTCAGGTCGACCGAAATAGGGTCGGGTCAGTGCAGACCGATTCGGGCCAGGTCGGTCCAACTGGGTCAGACAGAACCCGGACCCAACCAGGCCCAGTTTTTCTTAAAGGGTCATAACTTGAGAAGTCTGTTTGATGAACCATATATGACACAGAGACCCTTGAAGTGAGACAGTCCTTTTGGTATACTTCACTTGAGTTTTGGAGACAGTTGGAGTACGACCAGGTTAGATCGAACTCGAATCCAACCAGTCCCTCGAAACTAAAGCGCTTATAACTCACAGACCGGGCATCCGATTGATGCACCGTCTCTCGCGTTGGAACCCTTACGACATGGTAGTTGTTTGGGTTACTACTTTGTGGAGCTTAGTGGTGGTTGAGGTATGACCGATATCTCGAGGGGAAGATTCTACGGAGCTCAAGCATACTGGGTGTGAGGAATCCTGTGGCTGGCTGTAACATGAAGAAAGAACATCAATCCTAAGTGGGTCTGCATCTATTGATGCTGTGTGGGTAAACATCTATTAGATCCTATGTGGGTTAGCGCTCAGTGATCCTATGTAGGTCAGTGCATACTGATCCTGTGTGGGTTAGAACTTGTGTGGGTTAGTGGGGGTTATTACATATAAATACTGTGTGGGTCAGCAGTAGTGCCTCTTAACAAAATAAGATGATCTAGCTTACGACTAATCATCTGTACTTATGTACTTAAGTTGTACTGGTGTGAGATGAGTCTTTTACCTTTGTGCTGTTATCTTCATGGTGTTATCTTCGTAGTGTTACCTGTGTGGTACTTCTACCTTTGTGGTGTTAACTTCGTGGTGTTTCCTTCACGGTGTTACCTTCATGGTGTAACCTATGTGGTACTTCTATCTTCATGGTGTTACCTATGTGGTACTTCTACCTTCATCGTGTTACCTTCGTGGTGTTATCTATGTGGTACTTCTACCTTTGTGGTGTTACCTTTTTGGTATTCTTACCTAATGTATGAGATGAGTATATCTTGATAACTTAGGTATATGTATGGGTATATACCTAAGTAGAGTTGATTTCTATCGCTTCATGATTTGAGTTGAGGTCTTGCTTTGTGGTTTTTCCTTTGTGGAACTTTGGGAGACCTATGGGGGTCTCGGGGTCCCTACTGAGTATCGTTATACTCACCCTTGCATGGGCTATGACCACACCTTGTTGTGTTTTGTGAAGACGATGTACAACGTTGATCGAGGCTGAGGGAGCCATAACTAGACGGTGCCCGGAGGTGGTCCATTTGGCGTGATGTAACGTGGGGACTACTGATTGTGAGCTGTACCTACCCTTCAGGTAGGATCCTCAGTGGACAATCCAGAAGTTGTTTTTCACTTTTTTAGTTGTATTTGTACTTTTCAGTTGTACTTGTACTTTTCAGTTGGGCTTGTATTCCGGCCCCTTTACTTTCAGCACTCTTTTTACTACAATAGTTTACTTCATGTTTTCTTCTTGTTGTGTTCTTGGATTGTGTGTTTGTAAAGGTTAAAAGGGAAATGCCTTCTCGTTTTAAGGATACACCTTTCTAGTGCTAATCACTAGCCCTTGGCCTATGGAAGGCGGGCTTGGTGTAGTCACGACATGAGCCATGAGGGATGGGTCATGACAAAGTGGTATCAAAGGAGTCGTTTCTATCGAATAACTAGGACTCTGATATTTTCTATATGGAAATAGTGTTAAGTGCTATGACTGTGGTTTTCAGTTTGGAGAATCCATTGTTGGTGCGGTGGACAATGTATCCATACACCAGGACCCTAAATTCTGATTTTTGACTCAGTACATAGAAAAACTGATTGTGTGTGTTTTTGAAAAGTTTTTATTGTGATATATTTGAGTCATCTCACCAGGTATAACTTATTGACCGTGAAACACCTGTTTTCTTTTAGGATGCTACCACGTAGACAACCAGACAGGATTCCTGAGAGAGTATGCGATGACGGCCCACCGAGCGATGAGGCCTCGGTGTATGGCCCTCATACGGTGTTAGCACCTTCGGGTGGTATACCAGCATCCCCAATACCCATTGGGCAACTGTTGCCACCAGCCCCACCAGCTGAGGGTGTACGCCGATTGAGTTCATTGCACGAGTTCCAGTGGAAGATTCCTTTAAGGTTCTGAGGTGATATGGATCCATCGGCATTTGAGGACTGGATGAAGGCTGTGACCAGATTTTTTCACTTAGTTGGGACACCAGCTGATCTGATGGTGATCCTAGCTACCAGTCTCTTCCAAGGAGTAGCTGGGAGATGGTGGATTATGACACTCTAGATACAAGATAAGGCAGCCCTCACCTGGGTGGACTTTGATGACCTTTTCAGGGCATAATTTTTCCCAGTGACTCTTCAATCATTTCATATATAGGAGCTAATGTATTTACAATAGGGTAACATGACTGTGTCCTAGTACTCGACGAGGTTCACTGATCTCTCACGCTACTCCACCGAAATGGTATGAGACCCTTTCTTCAGGGCCTAGACCTTTGAGTAGGGTCTTTGACAGGAGATCAGAGCTTCGATGATATCACTCATCATTCCAACGCAGGCTAGGGTACTGAAGCGAGCACTTTTAGTGGACAACTTCCTAGATGAGCAGGCACCGACAGCGAGAGCCACCACCGAATGTTAGGTAGCAGAGCCATATGCAACAGGAAGTAGACAAATGACGCAGGCACCCAAGCGGGCCAGACCTTATGGTGGACAACCTCAGTATAGAGGGTCGGTGGTATAGGGTTCACGGGATAGAGGCGGGAAAATTAGGAGCAGGCAGTGCTACTTGTGCGGTGGGCAAGGTCACGTGGCTCGCGACTGCCCGACCTTCCATACGGATGACCAGCAGATGGTCGATGGACCGCTGAGGTAGAGGGGAGAGATTCGACCGGGGATGTCCACAGGTAATAGGCAGACGTAGAAGAGGAGATGTCCATGCAGCAGGTAGTGGGTGACAAATCGAGGTTCTACCGCCACCACCTCCAGATGGTCCACCCTGACCACAGGGATTAGGTGGACAGGGATGAGCCCAGCTTCAGGTAGTTGAGGCCTACTACCACGACACTCTAGATATGATTATAGGTACGATCTGTGTCTACTTCACCTTAGCTAAAGTACTTATAGACACAGGTTCCAGTTACTCTTTTATTGCCATGACCCTCATTCAGAGCTCAAAGATTCTGATGGATCCATTGGATCAATCCATATGGATAGAGACTTCTACAAGAGGGGATTATATTATTAAAAACTGGTACCAACAGTGTGATCTTACTCTAGGAGGTGAGAGCTTCGGCTGGGATCTTCTAGTAGCGGCGTTGAGGCCTTATGATGTCATCTTGGTTATGGAATGGTTATCCACATTCCATGCCAGATTTACTGTATTTGGCTCAAAGTGTGGTGTGTCTGTGAGGATGAGACCAGGTTTTCCTTCACCAGAGATAAGATAACCTTTGAAGCATAGGATGGACTTACCCGAAGGAGGGTGCAGCTGATCACACATCATTTGGATAGCCTTACCCTCAAATTACTTGATGTTGAGAGTCCCAACTATCCTGTAGTGGTGGACCAGTATGCTGATGTCTTTCTTAATGATGTTCTGGGACTACCACCTCATAGAGAGGTGGACTTTTACATCGACCTGTACCCCGGGATGACACTGATATCTACACCAACATAATGGATGGATACTGTGGATCTTTGTGAGTTACGGGTATAGTTGGAGGACTTGTAAAGGAAAGGGTTCATAAGGCCCAGTGTTTCCCCATGGGAAGCCTCGATTTTGTTCTCCAAGAAGGCAGATAGGAGTTTGAAGCTCTGTGCGGACCACCGACACTTGAACCAGGTGACTGTGAAGAACAAGTATCCACTTCTAAGGATTAATGATCTTTTTCGATCAGCTGAAGGGAGTTCATTGGTTTTTCAAGATAGACCTTAGATCAGGCTATCATCGGCTCAGCATACGAGATGAGGATGTGCAGAAGATGACATTTAGATGTCAGTATGGACACTATGCATTCTTGGTTATTCCATTTGGAGTAACCAATGCCCCAACAGTGTTCATGGGACTCATGAACATGATATTTCATACATACCTCGATCTCTTTGTGGTGGTATTTATTGATGACATCTTGTTATACTCAGCTTCGGAGGAGGAGCATGCCTATCACCTGCAGATAGTTCTGGATACATTCTGAGAGCACCAACTTTATGGTAATCTCTCAAAGTGCCAGTTCCAGATATGAGAGGTCCACTTTTTGGGACATGTTATCTCGGAGGCTAGAGTTGCAGTGGATCCAACGAAGATAGAGGTTGTGCTTGCTTGGGAGCCACCCAGGAGTGTGATCGAGGAGCAGAGTTTCCTGGGGTTGGATGGATACTATCAGAGATTTGTGCTTGACTTTTCCAGAGTTGTTACACCCTTTTTCAGTGTTGATGAAGAAGGGAAAACCCTTCATATGGATGGATAGATGCCATCAGAGTTTTTAGGAGATGAGGTAGATACTGACGAGTGCCCCTATCTTGAGGCCACTAGAAGAGGGAATTGGGTATGTAGTCTACTGTGATGCATCAGGGATCAGACTTGGGTGTGTCTTGATGTAGGAGCGAGTAGTGATTTTCTACAACTCACTATAGATGAGGTAACATGATTAGAACTATGATACCCATGACCTGGAGTTAGAAATAGTGGTATTCTACCTGAAGATGTGGTGACATTACTTGATGAGCGAATGTTTTACAGTCTACTATAATCAAAAGATTCTTAGGTATATCTTCTCTCAGAAGGACCTAAACCTGAGACAACAATGATGGATTGAGTTCCTTTAGGACTATGAATCTGAGATAGTCTATACTCCTAGGAAGGGGAACATGGTAGAAGATGCAATTAGCAGTAGGTCTGGTCTGTAGTTGTTGAGTGAGGCGACAAAGGAGCTATCCGTGTTGCAGATATCATTCGTGGATAGATATGGAACAACTTACCTCTAGTTTATGACTGTCACTCCCCCACTTCTTCAGTGAGTTCAGAGGAACAACTAGGGGACAATGACTGTGAGGATCGACTTGCTCAGATATCCTTAGAACAGGCACCTGAAGGATTTTATGAAGGTGGGGAGCACGTCATCCTCTTCAGAGGACATACCATGGTACCGGTGGTGCTACGAGAGGAGGTGTTTAGGGAGTTCCATATGTCCCCTATGGCGGTACATCCTGGTGTGGCGAAGATGTACCTGGACCTCCGTCGTCAGCACTGGTGTCCAGAGATGGAGAAAGCAGTGGCAGAGTTTGTTTCTCGATGCCTCACTTGTCAGCAAGTGAAGGCCGAGAATCAGGTTCCAGCAGGCTTAACGCAACCACTAGAGGTTCTAGAGTGGAAGTGGAATGGAATCTCCATAGAATTTGTGACAGGTATTCCAGGTACATCTAGGGGACATGATTCCATATGGGTGATCGTTGACCAAATCACCAAGTTGGACCAATTTATACCTATTCGAGAGCAGGGATCAGCAGAGGGTTTGGGACGCCTCTACATAAAAAAGATTGTGTCTTCATAGGGTGCCATCAATGATCTTCTCTGACCGTGACACACATTTTACTTCCTGGCTGTGGAAGGGGTTGCAGGAGGCATTTGGGACTCAGCTGCGTTTGATCATCACCATTCATTCACAGACGGATGGTTAGACGGAGTAGATCATTCCGATGTTGGAGGACATGCTACGTTCTTGGGTATTAGATTTTGGCCGCAGTTGGGAGGATCACTTTACCTTGGTGGAGTTCGTATACAATAACATTTATCACTACACTATTGGTATGACACAATTTGAGGCCTTGTACGATCGATCATGCTGATCACCTATATGCTGGAAGAACCTAGGGGAGTCAACACTTATGGGTCCAGAGTTGGTACGGGCTACCACTGAGAAGGTGCAGGTCATCTGGGAGCGGATAAAGATTACACAGAGCAAATAGAAGTCTTATGCTGATAGGAGGTAGAGACCTTTGGAGTTTGAGGAGGGAGACCATGTATTCCTACGGGTCTCACATCGACGGGGTTTACGGAGATTTGGATAATGCGGTAAGTTATCATTGAGGTTTATCGGACCATTTCTAATACTTCGAAGGATAGGCGAGGTGGCATACCGATTGGCACTACCACCATAGTTGGAGAGGGTGCACGACGTCTTCCACATATCCCAGCTGAGAAGATACGTGCATGACCCATCTCAAGTCATCGACCATGGAGTGCTTGACTTTGATGATGGGGCGATGTTTACAGAGGTTCCAGTGGAGATTGAGGATCGACAGGAGTTATTCCTTCATAAAAGATCGATACCTCTGGTTCATGTTTACTGACAACACAGGAACCTCCAAGAGAGCACTTGGGAGTGGGAGGCTCAGATTCATGCTCAGTACCCCCATTTTTTTCCTTATATTATGTTGTGGATTTCTGGGACGAAAGGACCTAAGGTGGGGAGAATATAAAGACTCAGATTTTACATGTAATTTTTTAATTATATGAAATTATTACAAGTTTGAAAAAATTGAAGGTGCATGATTCTGAGGCCCAATGTGCCCATAAGGAATTTATGAACTTTTTTTAAGGTACGTTTAGTAAATGCATGAGTGGTGTTTTCTATCTTTTGAACTGGTTCTTGGATTAAAAATATGATGGCACCATTGAATCCAAAATGCTGAGATTCGCTTAAGGGAGACTTCACTTAAACCACAGAAGTTTGGGAGAAAAAGATAGATTTTGGGACTTTTAAAAGAATAATAAAATAACTTAGTTATTTTATTTTCTCTCATATCTTTTTCTCCAATAGACAAGTAGCAGTGTAGGGACCAACAATGTGTCAAACCATTAAATTGATTGACCCTTCAAATCCTTTGTAACAACGTCATTGGAAATTAGGAATATTTCTATTAAATGAACCCCCATAAATTCTACAAGGGTTACTCACCCTCCCCCTCTTTTATTTTTATGGATCTTGGGGAGGGGTATTGGCACGATTTAATCAAGAGGTGAAGTTCTGATAAAGTGACACAGTGCCAACTACTTAGAGGAAGAGACTAGTTCCGGCGAGCAGTGATGAGCGACACCGAACCCCAAACCAAATAACGACGAGTGAGTGGCATTGTTGGAAGCTTGTTGCGGGAACGACAAACACCGACCCACCTCCAAATGTGAATGTTATTTAAATAATTTATGAGGTAGGGTTCTGTATCATTTATTTTTCAAGATACTGTTGAATCATAAATCCTCTTTCTTGTTAAGATGATAGCATAGAGGGCATGGTCCAAATGAACAAGGCTCGGTCCCTCCGCTATTTTTTCTACATTTGTCTTCTCCACAGAAGACCGCCAGTGCGGCACTAGAAACCGGTGTCGCCAGATGATGGCGGTGGCCAGTACTAGACGACTGTGATGGAGGTGACGCACCATTGCACACTGTAGGAGGAGGCCACAACACTATGTCATGGTGGTCAGCAGAGTGGCCGACACCGGCCGACCACGGTGGTGATGCAATGTGCCATCGCGCGCCATCGACGGAGAAGGGCCGTGACTTTTCAACTAAGGTGGGGTCGAACAGGGTGGCCGACATCGGCTGACCGCAGGAGGAGGTAGCGGCGCACAATCGCACACTTCCGGAGGAGCCGTGACTCCAACGCCGTGGTGGCGGGAGCTGCAGTGTGTCCCGTGAGTGATCTGGAACTGCCAAAGGGCACTGCCACTCTACCTTCCTAACAAGGAAACTCACCTGTACCAACTTGGGTGGGACCTACTACAGTGGACTGCACGATCCCAACGGGCCGTGCCTTCGCGGGTCGGGCTGCGTGAGCTCAGCGGGCCGTGCCCTGCCCCCTAGCGGGCCAGTCCGAACCATAGCCTAGCGGGCCGATCCCACTATGGCCCATCCCAGCTGGGTCAGACTCAGACTAGTCCTCTTGAGTTTTGGAGACAGTTGGAGTATGGATGGGTTGGATCGAACCTGAATCCAATCGAGCCCTCAGAACTAAAGCACTTATAACTCACAGACCGTGCGTCTGATTGATGCACCGTCTATCATGTTGGAACCCTTATGACATGGCGTTCCGTTGGGTTACTCCTTTGTGGAGATTAGTTGCAGTTGAGGTATGCCCGATATCTCGAGAGGTAGATTCTACAGAGCTCGAGCGCGCCAGGTGCAAGGAATCCTATGACTGCCTGTAACGTGAATAAAGAACATTAATCCTAAGTGGGTCAGCATCTATCGATCCTATGTGGGTCAACATCTATAAGATCTTGTGTGGGTCAATGCTCAGTGATCCTATGTGATTTAGCACATAATGATCATGTGCGGGTCAGATCCTGTGTCGGTCAGTGGGGGTTATTACCTATCAATACTGTGTGGGTCAGTAACAGTTCCTCTTAATAGAATATGATGATATAGCTTATGACTAATCATATGTACTTTTTTACTTAAGTTATACTGGTGTGAGATGAGTCTTTTACCTTTGCGGTGTTATCTTCGTAGTGTTATATTCATAGTGTTACCTGTGTGGTACATCTACCTTCGTGGTGTTACCTTCGTGGTGTTACCTTCGTGGTGTTATCTTCGTGGTGTTACCTGTGTGGTACTTCTATCTTTGTGGTGTTACCTGTGTGGTACTTCTACCTTCGTGGTGTTACCTTTGAGGTGTTATATTCATGGTGTTACCTATGTGTTACTTCTACCTTCATGGTGTTACCTTTGTGGTATTCTCCCCTCATGTATGAGATGAGTATATCTTGATAACTTAGATATATGTATGGGAATATACCTAATTAGAGTTGATGTCTATCACTTCGTGCTTTGAGTTGAGGTCTTGCTTTGTGGTTTTTTCCTTTGTGTAACTCTAGGAGACCTACTAGGGTCTTGGGGTCCCTACTGAGTATCGTTATACTCACCCTTGCATGGGATACGCCCACACCTTGTTGTGTTTTGTGCAGACGATGTACAATGTTGATCAAGGATGAGGGATCCAAGATAGGATGGTGCATAGAGGTAGACCATTTGGTGTGACATGATGTGGGGACTACTGATCGTGAGCTGTACCCACCCTTCAAGTAGGATCCTTGGTGGATGTTCTAGGTGATGTTTTTCACTTTTTCAGTCATATTTATACTTTTCAGTTGTACTTGTACTTTTCATTTGGGCTTGTATTCTGGCCCCTTTACTTTCAGCACTCTTTTTACTATATTAGTTTACTTCGTGGTTTCTTCTTGTTGTGTTCTTGGACTGTGTGTTTGTACAGGTCAAAAAGGCAATGCCTTCCTGTTTTAGGGATACGACTTTCCGGTGATAGTCGCTATCCCCTAGTCTATGGAAGGAGGACTTGGGGTAGTCATGGCATGGGCCCCAAAGAACGGGTCATGAAAATATTCCTTCATGTGTATCTCTTTCTTTGACACTTGAACTTGGGTTTTCTAGTGGACGATCCTTAGTAATTTTACATGTAGAACATTATGTAGGCCTTAATTTTGGTGTTTAAGATATGATGTGGGGTTTTATGAGAATGATTATTCTTCTAGTTATTCTAATACCATGTTAATGACCGGGATGATTTATCAGAGAGAGGATGGGGTTGAAAAAACCCCTATCAGACTAGGGAATAATCCCCTATACTCATTAAACAAGTAGAGTTGGAAAACCCCTTACTATACAGGGAAACATTCCTATATCTACATAGTGGAACTCTCTATCTTCGACCTCCGATGGGGAGTTGGTACTCCACTAGAGATTGTACCCCCTCAGGTGTGGATCATAGTGGTGAGGTGTGGTCCCTCCACATGGATTTATGTGCACTTGCGAATAATACTAGGCATTGGGGTTATACCATTGGAGCTATTGGAAGGAGAATCATTCTTAGCTGGGGTATGGAGATAGATATCCCCTTTCTCTCTCACTTGGGTTTCTTTTAGAGAATATATATTGGGTTTTCATTTCCCTCTTACCTATGGGTTGGTATGGTGATTTTATCTTTCTATTGTTCACTTATTGGTTTTCGGGGTGTCCTACTAGGTATGTATATACTTACCTCTACATGGGATTCACAAAAACATGACATGTCTTATACAGATGATAAGTATATTAGTGGTGAAATTGATGGATTATAGAGATACATGGGTGCATTAACAACATTCAGTGTCCAGACATAGAGACCAAGAGCCTAGCTCTTCTCATTTTTTCCTTTTTTCCAATTACAATCAGGATGGGACCTCATTTCTACTTGGGGTTTTATTTTTCTACTTTATAAATTTCTTTTACTTTTCATACTATAATGTATTTTCTAGCAGTTATTTCATTCATGGTTATAATCTATATGTTTCCATCTATTATTATTCATCTGCACTTTTCATAGAGATTATTGTATGAATGCATACAAGCACAGTTGGCTAAGACCTCCCAATTCTGTTTATGACTTCTCAGTTCATGTCGCTAGCCATTGGCCTATTTGAAGCGGAATTGAGGTGTCACACTTGTCTTGCACTATCTAGATGATCCCTAGTGGTCCAGGTCATGATAGAGTAGTATCAAAGGTAGTACGTCCTCAGGTCGATGTTTGGAATTGGACCCATGGTGAGGATTGGTTTGGGAATTAGGAAAATTGTGTTTGAGTATCTCAAGTGCATCTTTCAGGACAGAGAACTCAGTGATTGTGTTGCGACTAATGTATCCATTCACTAGGAATCTGACTAGCTACATGTTGACATGAAATATCAAAGATTTGGTTTTAAGGAACAAATGACACATGCATCATATAGAATTGGTTATTTTGAATTTTATGTTCTTATTGAGTCATCTCCCCATACATGATCATCTAACCACGGTACGTCTTGATAACTTTTAGGATTCCTACGTAAATATATCCATCTTGGATATCGATTAAGGACCATAATGATGACCGGTTGAGTGATGATGCCTCTATTTAGGGACCTTACCATGTTATGTTTCCTTCAGGTGAGCATAGATTCATGCCACTACCTATAGAGAAGCGGACAGTTCTAGAAGGCTTGGATGACAATGCGCATAAGCTTAGTGTACTATGTGAGTTCTAGTGAGAGAGACCATTAAGTTTTCATGGAGATCTAGTCCCTCATGCAGTGAAGGTTTAACTTGAGCTAGTGATCTGAGTTTTAAGGCTTGTTCAAACCCTAATTGATCATATTGTTGAGCTCATAACCAGTATTCTTCATGGAGTATTAGGGAGATGGTGGAGTATGATAACGAAGACCCATGATGGGATGAATCTCTCATGGTTAAACTTCTTGAAACTATTTTTTGATGAGTATTACCCATCATTCTTGTGCTTTGTGAGTATTCATGAACTTTTGGAGCTGCATAAGGGTGATATGTCAATTTATGAATACGAAAAAAGGTTTACTGACCTCACATGTTACTCTATAAATATGTTGGGAGATGGTTTATTCTGGGCATGAATGTTTGAGTTGGGATTCCATAGATACATTTTTGCTATAATGGTTTCCTTATGAATTCCCACTTATGTTGGAGTGCTGGAGTGAGCTATGGTTAAAGAGATATTTCTTATAGAGGGATTTTAGGAAGCTAGAGCCAGATTTTTTCATTGTGGGAATGATTTTTCTTTAGAAACTAGCAGGTTTTAGTTGACAATGTCTCAGTGCAGGTGACCTTCCCATGGATGGACTCAAACACATGGACCAGTAGTACAGGTTTCATGTAGAGGATCCAATTAACTTAGAGAGGGAAGATTCTATGCTTGTGATGGATGGGGTCACAGGGATCATGATTTATCAACCATCAATATTGAGGAGGGTATATAGGTAGTTAATTAACCACCGATTCAAAGGTAGAATCATGATCAGGGATCTCCTAGGTTTGGTTAGGGTGACCCTAGGGAGGTGGTGCTGACAGAGGAAAAGGTGGATCTCTTAAGGGAGGTTCTACTGGTATAGGGTGATGTTACAGGCTACTTCCACCACCACCACCACCACCAGGTGGCCCATTCCAAGCTAAGAGAGATAGAGGCTATAGCCTTGGGTAACTGTAGTTTATATAGGGATATGACCAAGCTTCCCATGAGACAATTTGAGGTATGATCAATGTCATTTATACTCTTGCTCCATTACTTATATACAAAGGATTGAGTTATTTATTTATATTTATATCTCTTGTGTGAGAGATATAACTTATTGTTGATACATTGGAACAATAGAAATGACTAGAGGTTTCTACTGGGACCAATTATTCTATGTTATACATTTTTTGTTAGTGCGAGTTGGTGTTTGGTGGAGATAGTTTCTCATGGTAACTTTTGGTCTTCACAATGAAAGCATATGATGTCATATTTGGTATGGAATTATTTTCCATGATTAATTACTAGATTTTATTTAATCATAATAGAGTTAGATTACTATAGACATATGGGATGGGATTATCCTTTGTGTATGAGAGAGATATCATGGTTGAGTGAGTGGGGTTCACAAACAGAGAACTTTAACCCATAACACATTAGTTAGAAATAATTGCCCTCGGTGCAATAGGATTTTCAAGAATATGGATTCCATTAGCAGTAGAGAACTATATGGATGTATTATTTCAATATTTTATGGGGCTAACTTTGAGGCATGAGATAGAATTATGCATCACCTTTCACCCTAATATTATACTAATATCTTCTAAGGCATCTCAAATGGCCCCTATAGTGCTTCAGGAGATGAGGGTGTAGTTAGAGGACCTTCAACAGAAATTTTTTATTATACCTATTGTGCCCCCTAAGAGGTTCCATATTTGTTTGTGAAGAAGTAATATGGTATATTGAGGATTTATATTGATTATCATCACCTAAATATGGTATCTATAAAGAATAAGTACCCCTTGATGAGGTTTGATGACCACTTCAATAAGTTGAGATGTGTGAGTTGGTTCTCAAAGATTGATCCTAGTTATAGATACCACCAGTTCAGGGTTCAAAAGGATGATATTATAACGATGACATTTCGATGTATCTACAAGAATTATGAGTTTCTAGTGATTTCTTTCATTGTTATGAATTCCCCTGCTACTTTCATGGCTCTTATGAACTAGATCTTCTAGCCATACTGGGACTGATTCATAGTTGTCTTCAATGAGGACATTCTTATCTACTCTATGTTGGAGGAGGATCATGTAGATCATTTGAGGTTAGTCCTTGACTTACTCTGGGAAAAAAATTATGGTAATCTCTTGATGTTTCATATTTGGATCCATGATGTTCAATTTCTAAGAAATGTCATCTCTAATCATGATCTAGTTTTAGACCTAGTGAATATTGATACAGTGGTTTCTTGGGAGCCACTAATGAGTGCGATAGAGGTTCAAGGTTTCCTTGGTTTTACTGGATACTACAGGATGTTTTTGGAATGATTTTCCAAGTTACAATCCCCTTTGACTATCTTGATTTATAAAGAGAATTTGTTTACCTATACTGAGTAGTTTCAGAGATCCTTAGAGGAGTTGAGGGTGAGGTTGACTAGTGCTCCTTTCTTGAGGCTACTAATGGAGGGTGTTGAGTACATGGTGTTTTTTTATTCCTCTAGAGCTAGTCTTGGCTGCGTTCTAATTAATAGGAAGGTAGAGATTTATTATGGGTTGAGGTAGATGAGACCCCATAAAAATAATTACATGACCCACAAATTGGAGATGTAAGTGGTAGTATTTGATATGAATATATAGAGGCACAATCTTCTAGGTGATCATTTTATTGTTTACTCAAACCATCAAAGTATCATGCACACCTTTACTCAGAGAGATCTTAATACGAGATAAAGGAATTGGTTAGAGTTTCTTCAATATTATGACTTCAAAATAGTCTATACTTTTAGGAAGGGAAATTTGGTATAATATGATCTTAGAAGGAAGTATTTTTCTTACGAGATATGGGAGATGTATAAGTAATTTTATTTGTTACAGATGACCCTATCATAGGAGAGGGTTATAGTTTTTCTTTAGTTGATGGTGGTGACTCATCCTCCTCTCCATAGTGTGAGGGTGGCTCAGTTGGGAGACATTGACTGTGATGTTCTATATTACTAGATATCCTTAGGAGATGCACCTAATGAATTTTATAAAGGTGGGGAGCATGCCATATTTTTCCAGGGAAGGGTGGCGGTTTTGGTCACGCTGTGAGAAGAGGTGATGAGGGAGTTTCACACATCCCCCTTTGATGTACATCTGGGTGTGAAAAAGATATAAAAGGATCTTTAGTGGAAATTTTAGTGGGATGGTCTGAAGTAGAGTTTCATTGGATTCATCTCCCACTGTCTCACATGTTAGTAGGTAAACGTCGAGCATCAGGTTCCGATAGGTTTGAAACAAACTCTTGAGATCCCAGAGTGGAAGTTTAATGGAGTATAAATATAAATTGAATGAAAATTACTATAATAGTGAAAGAAATGATACTATTTGGATGATTTTTTATAGAATTACCATGATGGAACACTTTCTTTCCATCATAGAGAATAGTTCATATGAGAGTTCGGGGTAGTTGCACATGTGGGTGATCATCTGGATTCATGAGGTACCATGGAAGATTGTCTTTGAATGTGATGTTATGATCAAATTTCAATTGCGGAGAAGCCTGTAAGAGGCCCTTGGGACCTAGTTGAAGATGTGTGCTATGTTTTATCCCCAAATGGAAGGGAAGAACAAGTAGACTATCCAGGTGTTAGAGGATATGTTGGGATCCCTCATATTGGATATCATCGAAGTTGGGAGGATAACTCTCCATTTGTAATGTTCTATTATAACAACATCTATCACTCTACTATAGACATGACACATTTTGAGGCCCTATATAGGAGACCCTATAGTTCACTATTATACTAGAATGAATTTTTAAAGGCATCTCTTGTTGGGCCATAGATGGTGCAGACAATGATAAAGAAGGTACATGTGATCTATGAGTGTATGAGGATAGACCATAGTAGATAAAAATACCATGAAGGTTGACATCGTAGGCCTTTAGAGTTTGATTGTGACTAGGTTTTCCTAAGAGTCTCCCCATAATTAGGATTACAGAGCTTTTCCCAGGGGAAAAAAAACCCTGAAGTTCATCACGTCATTTTAGATTCTATTGAGTGTTGTCGAGGTTTCTTACCACTTGGCCTTGCCCCATAGTTAGACCAAGTAGTTTATGTCTTCCATGTGTGTAAATTAAGGAGATGCATACATGTTATATGTGTGAGACGGAAATCAAGGATGGATCCACCTTCATGGAGTAACTAGTGGAAATTAAGGATCTCTAGGAGAGGATCCCACATGGATGGACCATCAATTTGGAATGTGTGATTTGGAAGTGTGAGAGAATACTGGAGAGATCCTGGGAAGATGAGATCCACATGCAGGCTCAACACCCTCACCTTTTTCATATCTTGTTCTTTTCATAGCAAAAATCCTCAAAGGAGGGAAGAATGTAATGAATCTTTTCCCTTCTAATACTTTGGAATATTTTATGAAATATTTTTTGATCTAGAAATTGAGTTAGCATGATATTCAGGGGGCTAGAGGGGATTGGCATTGATATATTAAAAATATTAAATAAATTATAAAACACGTGCACCAATTTTTAGAATAATTGGATTTTCCATTATTTGGGAGCTCAGATAGGAAATATGAGAATAATTTTGTTTTCATAATGAAGGGTTTACCATAGGCATGATATAAATTTGGTCAGGGTTAGGAGTTCTATGTAAGATGGCTGTTTCTAGGTACATTAAGTAAATTAATTAATTAATTTAATTAATTTATTTTATTAATTACCCTAATACCACCTCTATAAATGTGTTGTCATATAAAACCTATAGGGTTAGCCACATGACCCTGGTAGATTAGAAAGGAAAAAGCATCCTTTGCATGTAATTCAGGATCGTAGAATAGTGATGAATGAATCAAGATGAACTATGAGATGGAAAATAAACATAGTGGATCTCACCGTCACTAATAGAAACTTTATTCACTAATAATCAATCCAATATTGAGTTAGGGAATGTTATTTGATGGATTTCCACCCTCATAGGTTTGATAAGAATGGTTTTATCTGTCTGCTTCATTATTCTCTATAATTTATATCCTTCATATGATCCCTACTATATTTTGGTACTCTTGATCCAATAAATCCTATTTTTGCCTTGTTTTCACCCATGGATACCACAATTAATTATTATTTTGATTAAATATCATCACCCAATAATGGATTCACTTCGTTCTTATGCATTACCCCCATTCTTCATGTTTTTCACAACTGGTCCATAGGGCCATGATTTGACATTACTAAGTTGGATTTGAGTACAATCAAACCCCTGCATTCATGGGGGATGTGTGCATGATGTGGGAATAATTGTTTTCATAGATATATCATGGTGTGATGTGGATTGTGAGTGATGGTAACACAGATCATAGGATGATTCTTCATGATTCATCTATGGGAGAGGCGCAGTGTGATGGGATGAACAACATGGGGTTTAGGTGGCTAGACACTGACCACTAGTGATATATCATTCATGGTCATCACTAGATCCAAAATTCCTAGCGAGATTCATAGTGGAAATAATATAATAGGTAGTGTGGGTGAGATATGGGAAGATTTATTTAATTTCTAAAAAATACCAACATACACGACATGTAGTCCTATAATAGCTGGAGAAAGGGTTTTGGGTAAAGTTAAATACCACACGCTGTATATGACCCATACCCACCGTGTGACCTAGTTTTTGTG
Organism: Viscum album; assembly: GCA_963277665.1. Taxonomy (NCBI): domain Eukaryota; kingdom Viridiplantae; phylum Streptophyta; class Magnoliopsida; order Santalales; family Viscaceae; genus Viscum; species Viscum album. The sequence continues at coordinate 1,385,844,444 of OY728125.1, read as the reverse complement.
GCCCGAAGTGTACCCTAACATTATATGGAAACAAACACAGCCATGTACATGGGAATGGCTAGAGTACATGGGCATGACCATGTACTCAGACATGACTAGTGTACCTAGACATGACCAAGGTATAAGGGCACAACCAGTGTACACAAACACAAGCTATAAGGACGTGGGTAGGCCTCGAGTGATAAAGACATTCCCTATACCATATGTATATTCTTTTTAGTCTAAATGGATTTCCAATATCTATGAATGAATGGAAATTATCAGGTTTCCATGTGATGTTACATGCCTTATGACCCTTGTTACACACTGTTTACCGCCATCAGAATCTTCCTCCTTGTGTATCGCTTTCTTTGGGATTCAGATTTAGCCCTAAAAGTAGCATATCCTTATAAATTTTCCACATAGAATGTGATGGAGACCATTATTTTGGAATCAAATATTTAATAAGAGGTGTTAGGATCATGACACTTCTTCTAAAAATTCTTGGCTGATGGTAGTGATCAGTACGATTTATCAGAGTCACTAGGGTTGAAAACCCCCTATCACACCAAGGTACGTGCCCCACATAATCATTATATTGGTAGGGTTGTAAACCACCATTTCTATATAGGGAACGATTCCTCTATCTATAGAGTAAAACCCCCCATCATCATGCTTCATTGGGGAGTATTTCCTCCACTGGAGATTGTGCTGTCTCCGTTAAAGAGCACAATGGTGATGTGCGGGCCCTCCACACATATTATTGTGTAGTTTCAAATGATTCTAGTCATTGAGGTTGGACCTATGGAGCTACTGGTAGAATTATAATTCTTAGTTGTGCTGTGGAGATAGAGATCCCATTTCTCTCTTTATTGGGTTTTTTTATGAGCTTATATGTTGGGTTTTCATTTCCCTCTTACTTATGGGTTGAGTTGGCTATTGTATCATTCTATTTTTCCCTTCTTGGTCTTCAGGGATTCATACTAGTTATGTATATAATCACCCCTATATGGGATTCACCTGCACATGTTCTATCATATGAAGAATACAAGGATATTGGTGGTGAAATAAATGGAGCATAGTAGTACTTTGGTTCATTGATCAAGTTTAGTTGTTAGACCTGGAGATCAAGAGCCATGAAATTTTTAGTTTTCCCTTTTTTCCATTTAATATTCAGTTGAGACTACTTTTTTGATTGGGATTGTATTTTGAATATTTATAATTTGTTTTTATTTTCAATACTCTAATGAATTACCTAGAGGTTATTTCATGCATGGTTATGCTTTAGATGTTGCATTCTATTATTATTCCTTTGTAAATTTTCATAGAGATGGTTGTGCATGTGAATATAGGTACACTAGGCTAAGGACTCTCATTTTAGTTTATGAATTATCAATGTTTTTAATAATACCTAGCATATTAGAGGTAGGCATTGGGTGTCACACATGGCTTGCTTATATCTTGGAGGGCCTCAATGGTTTGGGTCATGACATTTTATGAAACTAATTTCATTTACATATGTTAATTATGTTTTGATAAAGTATTTTTTGAAACCCATTTATTTTCCACTAGTTTTCTATGATAAAATGATGTAATGTTTATAAAACCTGATTCGTTTCCATGTTTTATGCTATGATAAAATTATGGAATTTTTATTACACTTGTTTCCTTTACATGAGTTATGATAGGGTGAATTGATCAATGTTTTATGATCCTATAGAACATGTATTTTGGATTTTCATAATGTGAAGAGTGGGCCCCAAATTACATATCCCTCTAATGAATTAGGTTAAGGGTGATATCTTCTGAGAACAAAAGGAATAGAATGGGGAGTTAACCCAGTTTAGTAAGGGACTTTTTACACTATGATAGTCTTGGGAGTGAACTCTGATAAAGGAAATAATGGAATGGGGAGTGAAACCAATGCACTATGATATTATTGGAAAAATTACATGAGAAAGGAAATTATTTTCTATGCTTAAGTGTATTCCAAAAACTTATATCTTATGCTTATGATATGTTCTCATGGCTCATGATTGGATATTAATGATTCCCCACCCTTATGTCTTATGACTTTTGATTTTCAAAACCATATGAAAATATTTCTGATTAATGATATTTGACTAGATGGGTATGATTTCTTAAGTTACGATCATTTTATCATACCCTTATGCTTATGCTCACTTAGGACCATTGATTCATATCTTCTATATTTACCATTACTGATCATCTGATATCAATCATTCTTATGTTTCATTTTCTCCAAGTTATGAACAAAGGTATTAAATTATAAATGTCTAATAAGGGTACTATAAGAGAAGATCCTTGTGGGAGATGTTGAAGTTATTTTATGAAATACGTTGATTATGTATCTAGTCTCCAATGAAACAAAACATTTATGGTCCTTGGGCATGTAGTAATTTAAAATGTATTGAATATTTTTTTAAATTTTATAATAATTATTTATTTTATACTTGAGTCACCTCAATTTTTATTAGAGTGGGGTTTAATTTTATTAAAATATTAGGATTAGAGAGCTTTGGTGAAAACCCTAGGGATATGCGTAACTATAGTATAACATAATAAATATTTTGAAAAGTAGATATTTTTTCATTTTCTCATAAATTACATACCTATCCAAAAATTGGAATGTGTATGTGGCTATAGAATAGATGCACCAAGGGGTAAAAACTCATAGATGAGAAGATTTATGAATAACTTGATCATCACTAGTGAATGATGAGTGGGAATATAATTGCACACATTTCTAGACACTACCGACAGATATTCTTGGGTTAATTCAAATTTTTATTATGAATCATTATGATGAATGATAGGGTATAATATACGACGAATGACCATAAGCCATAGTGATATTACATGAACATAATGTATCATAAGTTGAAAGAAGGTGTAAATTTTTTAAACACCATAAGAATGATTTTCATAATAATATGATCATTCAATCTGATTATGGATGTTTGATATACACTCTAAGTTTTGTTTTGTTTTAGTAAATAATAGGGATGGGTGGAACTAAGTTAATAATGGGTGTGAAGGAAACTACTATGGTTTTATAAATGAGAAACCACTTGGGATAGAATCTGGAGTGAAAAAATCATGGTTATTCCTAACTAGGTAAATCAATTTATGATTAACAATATGAACACAGGTAAGTTTCCTGACACACATATTAATAGAAAAATGAATTTTTTTGAATGTTAATGTGATAAAGACCATATAGGAAATATTATAACGTTTCCTTTATTTCCAAATTGAGGAAATAAACACTCAAGGTAATGCATAAAAGGAAAATGAAAATGTTTTATGTGTAGAAAAAGGGAATAAAGTGGTAAATTGCTATGAAAAAAATAAAAATTTTAATTAAAAAAATGGATGGGAATAATGGTTTCAATAAGGTATCATCTATGGTTGAATGATTTAAATTTTGAATTTATGAGCATTATGTCAATTGATGTACTAGTGGAGAAGCTTGAGAAGTGGATCAATAAGGTTGTATAAGTAAATTTTTTACCATTGATACTGAATATATTATGAAAGATATATGAAAGGTATTAATTATTTTAATTGTATTTTTAAGGGTCCAGATCCACATGGATCAACCATTTGCATTTTTTCAAAGATAGAAGTGCTTAGAGGAGCCTCGAAAGAAGTTTAGAGATGTTTAGTTAAGTAAAAGATGAAAAGGGGGGATTACACGTCTTGTAACTAAATTACATGACATGAAATATTGTTTCACGGGTTGTTTCTTGATGTGAAATAGGGTTTCATGATGTGTAAGTTTTTAGGGTTTTAAAAATAAAATAAAATCAAAAGGTGACACATTTTTTGGTGGAAACCAACCCTGAGGCATTACACAACATGACAGGGCATTACACATCATGAAATTCCCCAATACTATATGTTTTTAAAACATTTCATCATATTTGGTTTTCAAAAACCTATGGCTACAACATCTCTCCCTCAACCCCAGGTGACCCGATGACTCTCTCTTTAGTGTTTTGAGGATTCCTTCATCAAGGAACGATCCCTAACTCCCTTCTTCAATATGTAGCGATCCCTCTTCAATATAAGGTATGATCTACCTCCATTATTACAGTTTATCTAATATGTTTCATTTCATTTCTCTTTTCCACATGATGAAATGTGATCTCCATGGTTCTAATGGGGTTTTTATTGATGGTTTGTTGGTGAAGTTGTGTCGTGGCATCCTTGGGTGGATACAGTTATTGCGGGGGAGGTGATTATGTTCCATTGTGTTGATCTATTCTTATGCGAAGAACGTCGATGAACTTTTGAGGCATGAGATTCATTTATCCTCTTTTTATGTGCCATCATAGAGTTATCATGATATAGCCTTTGTATCACAATGAAATTGACCTAATTAAATACTTGAATTGGATTAAAGAATTGGTATCGATTGCATAAAGATGTTGTTTCTTTATACCATGATAACTGTTTACCTCTTAATTTTCTAGATAGTGTGACATCTATGCCTTGATTGGTTTATCATGATGTTCTTGATGGAAATTGGTAAAGAACCTAAATCTATAATTAATTGATGATTATTTGGATAAAAGATAAAGAGTCATGTTTAATGAATCTGGTTGTTGTTGTTGCAATTTGATGATAATAAAATTGATGTAGATATGAATATATAATGGATTTGGTTGTTGAACCTGAATCATGTTGATTCTTGTTGATAAAACAATTAAAGGCATATTAAATTAATTGTTTAATTAATTTATGATAACTTATGATAGCTTGTTTTTTAGGTTTCCTAAAGTTGGAACATATAAATAATGAATCAGTTAATTCAAGATGGAATAAGAACCAGTTTTGTGATGAAAGATAGTTCCTCTGTAGGTCTTGAGTTTCCTGCTTGCCTATAAAGGATAAGTGCCTTATTCTTTCAAGACATGATAGATCGTCGTGTGTGAAGACAAAATGACTTGATTTTGGGATGAGATATTGTTTTTATGTTAGTTCATGCTACTTGCGACATGCTCTCGATATGAGACTGTGGTATATGGGGTGGGGAGGCTCATATGTGATGTGATCCTAGGATGGCTGATCCCAGAGGGATTTTTTGGTATGTGGGGAAGGGAGGCCTGATTGTTGTGGTATCAGTTAATTCCTAGAGTGGTGAGATGCATCGGTTTATGAATGTGGTGTTGGGGAGGACACTAGAGATGATGGAATGGGTTGAAGCTGAGATTACCTGATGATGTGAAAGTTGGATGCTTATTGAATTTGTTGTTTGTTTATCTTCTTTACTTTCGAAACTTCTTAAGGTAGATGTTTTTTTTACTCTCCTTCCAAGGGAGGTGAATATTCATGTGGTATGCCACATGCTTTCCGTGTTTAGATTCTCATGGTTGGATGGGTTTAAACTCTTTCTATAGGTGGCAAAGACTCGACAGGTAGTTCATCTACTCACTGTGTTGAGCACCTTGTGTTTGGTAGCTTAGAATGTTTTCCTAGAATACATGGAATTATGGAAAGTGGTAATGATTTTTAAATAAATGAATAAATGTTTAACCTATGGGGTTTAAGATTGTTGGGATGCAATGCTGAGGTTATATTTTTGAGAAACTGTGGACTTAGTTTGGTTAAGACCGAAGGGCATGAGACTTGTTGTGATGCTAATGTAATGAAATGTGGAAGTTTTTAATGGTTAATTAATGGTTAAATAATTAATTAACATAAAGTGAAAATGATAAAATATGATAAAGTAACTTAATGTAGCTCTTTAAATGGTTGTGTGCTTATAGGATATCTAGTCTTAGTGGTGGAAGCCGGGAGTCCAAGAGAAGTTAGATGCAGTTGAGTCTAAGACTAGGTTATACCTATAGTGTGGTTGTGAGATATATTATATGCTCTAATTTTTGTGTTTCTATATGCTACTCCACCTTGTCAGTTAGAGAAACTGTCACCCTGGGGATTCTGGGCCCTAGGGGGGGGGGTGTTTTCCACAACATCCCGATGGGAGGATGGATGGATGGATACACCCTTTGGCCCCACTCTCTTCTCTTGGCAGTTACTTTTGATGATATGAACAGAGGTTAGTTTTCCCCATATATGCGTGTATAGGGTTATAATGGCTTGTGGTTATTTCACACATAGATATTTTGGATATAGTTTCTTATGGAATACTATAGGTATGACATGTATAGGTTGTGATGTCTTGAGGATCCTTACTTGGTGTATGTGCAGTGATGGATTGAGGTATAATAACCGACGTATGATACATGTTATATGAGTTGTGGTGGATCCCATAAACTACCTGGTTAATTTTTCTTATGCGGATTTGGTGGTGTGTTGCACGAGGTTCATGTTGTGGTGCTTCACCTAGGTGTCTTTGGGTTAGCCTTTTTGGAGAGAGATGTTCAGGAAGGGCGCGACGTTAGGGAAAAGTGGAAAACCAGTGGGGAAGTGGTAGTGGGGTACCCTTGATATTCTTTATTATATTATATGATCTTGTATGTGATACTTAGTGAGAGTATCCATGATGATGCTAGGAACTTATTTTACTTGTTTAGGTGACAAGTTAGTTTCACTTGTTGTTCATTGTGCTTTAGCATGATTTCTTTACTTTTTCACGAGAGGCTCTATGGAGGATCTCACAGAGTATATTGTTATAATCACCCTACATATATATAAATTATTTTTTAGGTTAGTTGGAGAAGGTTGGAGATCAGTCTGGATAATACTAGCTTGTGGGTTGTAGGAGCTATTTGGGATTTGTGGTCACTGCCGTCTTTACTTTCCTTTTTGGTACTTGCAGTTTTACCTTTTAGTTTTAGTAGTTATTTCATGAAATTACATTTGTGTACTTGAGTTTTCTTCTATATTATAGTCCGAGCATGAGTTAGTTGGTGCCTATCTTATCTCTCTATTCTGAATGTGTTCTCTTAGAGGGAAATACCTCCCATTTTCATTTTTATTATACCCTCAGTGCTAGTCACCAACTCGGGGTCTACTCTAGGTGAGACTTGGTGGTCACTATCTGTCTTCTCCCATTACTGGCCCAGGAGGGGTATACCTTGTTGGGAGGGGGTCGTGACCGAGTGGTACTAGAGTTATGATTAAGGGATACGATAGAGTTTAGAGTTAGACACAGGTGAGGTTTCATGGGTTGGTAGGGAAATGGTATCAGCTAATGTTAGGTTCACTAGGCTAGATACCCTGATAGGGGGGGGGGGGGTGAATCATGGTATGAAAAATTAAAATAAATGCCCCTTTTGATCTTGTTTTGTTGTTAGAAAAAACCATCTTTTCTCTATCTCCTTCCCGTTGCAAATGAATGAATCTTAAAGAAAGCACATGACACAACAATTTTACTTGGTTCACCCTCACTGGGCTATGTCCAAGGAGTATACACCAGTGATGTGACAATGTACCAAATCCACTATAAGCGCAATGCTGTTTATAAGTTCGGAGCGGACTCACTATCCCTCCAGATTTACAACCACTCACAATATGAAATCTCACTACTCTCTCAACTGAAGTGTGATCACTGCTTATTCAGAAGATCCACTCACAGTTTATAGACCTCTAGGTCTCTTCATTATCTCTAATGAAATCTGCATCCTTAACTATTGATAGATGCTCTGTTGATGTTCAGCTTTCACACGTAGATGAATCTCTCTTTGCATTGGGTGCACATGGCAACCTCAAATCTTTTGAAAAACCCTTACTGCGTCTTGCACGCAACTTTAATGCCTTGCACACAAGATTCCACTTTTGTCGCGAAACACCCTTCATGTGAAACTTCAATCTTTCACACAACTCAAATCTTTCGTGAAACTTTCTTATCTTGCGCACAACTCAAAATATTTAGCGCAACTCCCTTTGCATGGAATTCTTACACGATCCAGTGCTTAGATTTTCTCTATGTATCGAGCTCCATCATGGTGAGGGGGTCACCTATTATTTATAGACCTCAATAACCCCTACGAAAAAAACCCTGATGCATCATGCAAGATCCTGGCCATGTCGCAAAAAACCCCATTTTACATCTCCCTTGGCGTGTAAGTCTCTTTCATGCCAACCTCTTCTTTTGTGCCCTTCTTGAATCTTTTGCGTGCTTCCTTCATTTTCCATTTTTCGATGTTCATACTGAAAATCATTCCTAGCATGTAAAACCACATTTTACGTCGCCTTTGGTGCATAAGTTTCTTTCGCGCAACCTACTCTTTCGCACCAAAGTTTAAATCTTTCACGCATCCTCCTCTTTCGCGCCACTGTTCAAATCTTTCACGCAGCCTCCTCTTTCGCGCTAATTCTCCAATCTTTCGTGCACCTCATGAATTTTCCATTTTTCGACCTTCTGCTCTCGAAACCATCATTGCTTGAAAGATTCCAAACCACCATAGATCTTGCGTGCAACTTCCTTTTCCAAAAACATGTTTCCCCATTTTTTGATTTTGAGGCCCAAAAATCTGGCAAACACTGGAAAACGGCGCCACCTTAGATCTATTCTTTTTGTACCACCTCCAGACCATCCATTCCTTTGTCATCATTCTTTGTCAACATAGGTTGTCAACAATATCTATGGAGTTCTAAAAATCACAATGTAAACCCCCTTTTTCAACAAAATTAACATTGTGGTCTGCTCTGTCAACATGGAGGTCTGCTTTGTCAACAAATACAATTACCTAAAAAATGTTTCAATGATACCTTGAGAGATTTTTGCCCAAAAACTAAGTTTACCAAGCACTGTAAACATAGAAGACTAGATGAGACATGGGTATTTAATCCCCCCTATGATCTTATGGACAAACCTTCAGGCTTACAATGGCTAATAAATGAGGTGATACTTGTTGCAGGGTAGAGACCTAGTAAAGGATCATGCATCATTATTATTTATGCTTGTATTTGAATAGGTAGAACTTGGGATAGGTTAACCTAAAATGAATAAAAGAAAACATTTAATTAATGTTAAATCCTTCTATATCCCAGTTTTAGGAGCTCTAACTGTTTGTCCTTTTGTAGGTATGGCTCCAGGTCGATGTCCTCATCAGGTTCGCACATAAGATGTCTGGTAGGTTGCGCTAGCTGATCAATATATATTAGAGGTTGAAGATAATGAAACTTGGAAGAGGAAACTCTAATAATTTCATCACCAAAGTCCATAGAAGTGCGAGGGATCCATTTAAGATGCCATTATAGAAGACTGGTTGGAAGAGGTTGAGATAGCTTTCAGTTCGATTCATGCTCGAAAGGAGCACCGAGTATCATTGGATGAGACAATGATACGTGGGGAAGTGATATAGTTGTGGTTCTTATTCCTTAGGGACTGCGATGAGTCGGTAGTCTCATGGGATAAGTTCTAAGACCAATTCAGGGATGATTTTATTTCTTCAACCGTGAAGGTGGCCAGTCTCCATTCACTGCTTACCCTTCGACAGGGAAGCTCAAGTGTGTGAGAGTTTGGGATATGTTTTAGGAACCTTCTTCAATATTCTTTGGACATATTTATATATGATGAGGCCAAGGTGAATCATCTTAAGGAGTCTTTGTATCTAGATATCGAGCACCAGGTCACCCTATTTATGCTGAAGACATATCTCGAGGTGCTGGTGAGGGAAAAGGTCGTCGAGAAGACATTATCTGGAACCATATAATCAAAAGAGGGGTGTTTTTAGGATTCCTCACAAAGAAGAGTTGTTTTCTAGGGTTCTCAATTTTTAGTGTAGAAGAGTTTTCGTTCAGCTGGGGGTAAGTCCCAGTCCTCAATGTCTCGTTTCTCCAGGGGCAGCGGCTCTCAAGTCTATGCTAAGGGATTAAGAAATTGTTTTTCTTATGGAGGCTGAGGCCATAAGTGGTATGAGTGCCCAAAATTTCTAAGTAGTCAATGTGTTCCAAGTGTTCCGCTCCAAGTTCATCCATTGAGGTAGTTCCAGCTAAGGAAACAATAGAAGGTTGCACCAGCTTTGGATCAGTAGAAGGCAGATGGGGATAGCAGATGATAGCCTCGGGATGCTCCCCATCTTCATAGAACAGAGCGTGACCATGGAGGTGGTTGTTAGCGGGATCAAAGAGTCCATGGAGAAGATTTTGGTCAACTTCATGATTTAGAACAACCATCACCAGATGATCCAAACATCGTTCGAGGTACCCTTTGATTTTTTTTTCTACTTGGGGGCATGCCCCGTTTGATTCAGGAGCAACACAATCCTTCATATCACCTACCCTTGTCCATTCTTTGGGACTTGATGTAGAGATACTTATAGTGACCTTGGCATTAACTATGCCGGTTGGAGGTTGACCTGACTTGTTTGAAGTATGTAGATACTGTGAGATAGTGTTGGGGTAGCATCACTATTGGGTATATTTCCTATGTTTACATATACAACTATATGATGTCATCCTCGACATGGATTGGTTGTATTCGGTGTTTTCTATTGTGGATTTCTTTAAGAGGTCGGTTGTGTTCTTCGATTTTGATGGAGAGACAATAGTGTTTGTTGGTGAGTGATACCCTTGAACGGGTCAGAGGTGTGTTCCTTCCTTATCATCCTTGATGGATGAGTTGATGCTGAGTTTTTTGAAATTTAATAAATTATCATTTCCTAGGGTCATGGAAGAGTCTCCTGATGTCTTTCTAAAATAGGTTGTAGCGTTACCCCCTCAATGAGAGATCAAGTTTAGGATCAAGGTACAACCAGGAGTGTCTCCTATCTCGATGTCTCCATATAGAATGGAACCTTCTGAGTTACGAGAGATGCATATACAACTTGATGGTCTGTTACGGTGTGGTTTTGTTTGGTCAAGCGTGTCACCGTGGGGTGAACCAGTTTTGTTCATGAAGAAGGCTGATGGTAGTTTGTAGTTGTGTGTTGATTATAATCACTTGAACTGAGTGACAAAGAAGAAACACTATCCTCTTCATCATATTGATGATTTATTAGATCAAATAAAGGGTGAAATTTAGTTCTCAAAGATCAATTTGAGGTTAGGATATCATCATATATGTGTAAAGGATGATGATATTTTGAAGACTTCTTTCCATTGTCATCATGGGCATTACAAGTTTATTGTGATGCCATTTGGTGTGGCGAATGCTCCAGCTGTATTAATGGGGTTAATGAATGCTATGTTCCATGAGTTCCTGGAAAAGTTCATGGTGATTTTCATCAATGACATCCTTGTGTACTCTGTATCTGAGGAGGATCATACAGAGCATTTGCGTTCCATTTTGGGAGTTCTTTGTCATTAGTAGCTATTTGGGAAGTTGTTAAAGTGTGAGTTTTAGGATTAAGAATTCCATTTCTTGGGGCCTGTTGTATCCTAACAGGGAGTAGTTATGGATTAGTAAAAGATAGAAGTAGTTGTGTCTTGGGAAGCCCCCAAGATGGTGGCAGAGGTGTGAAGTTTCATTGGTCTCGCAGGTTATTACAGGAGGTTTGTAGCCGATTTCTCTTGGGTTGCGACTCCTCTAACAATGTTGATAAAAAAGGATCAGGCATTTGTGTGGAATGATCAGTGTTATGAATATTTATATTATATAAAGTAGAAGTTGGTCAGTACTCTGGTTCTTTGTCTACCAGTAGAAAGAGTTCAGTTTGAGGTTTTTTTGTGATGCTTCGCATTTGGGGTTAGGATGTGTTCTAATGTAGTAGAGATTTTTTGTTTCTTATTGTTCTTAGACGTTTCATCCCCATGAACATAACTATTCCACCCATGATCTCGAGTTGATGGCAGTGGTGTTTTCTCTAAAGTTTCGGAGACATTACCTCATTGGTGAGCATTTTTTGGTCTTCACCGATCATAAGAGCCTGAGGTATGTTTTCACCCAACATGACTTGAACTTGAGACAATGTTGGTGGATGGAGTTATTATAGGATTACGACTTTGAAATTTCATATACACATGGAAAGTGGAATATTGTAGTCGATGTGCTAATCATGAAGTCATGTAGTGATGCAGTGCATGAATCAGGTGATTCCTAGAGAGTGATGCAAGAACTTTCAGCATTACATCTGGATATGGGAGAATTTGTGGGCAGGGGTTGTCTTTTTCAGACGATGTTACAATCATCTCTGGTGTAGAAGGTATAAGGGTCCCAATTAGGGGATCTTGAGGAGGAGGTCTGGATAGACCGGGTTGTTTGTGGTGAGGCCCCTGATGGTTGGTCTGGGGATGAACAACACCAGGTGTTGTTTCAGGGAAGACTTTTCATTCCTTTGTCGTCACGTGATATGGTTCTCAAAGAGTTCCATAGTTCACCTTTAGTGGTACATCCTAGCATGAAAAAGATGTAACAATCTTTGATATATCACTTTTGGTGGCAGGGCTGAAGTGTGCAGTTGAGGAATTTGTGTCTCAATGTTTGGTCTACCAGAAGGTGAAGACTGAGCACTACATTACCAGTGGTTTTCTTTAGTCATTAGATGTTCCTTAGCAGAAATGGGAGGAAATATTTATGGACTTTGTTACTGGTTTACCTTGATATTAGGAAGGCTATAATGCTATATGGGTAGTAGTGGATCGTTTTATGAAATCAATCCACTATATAGTGACCAAGGTGTCAAGATCAGTGGAGGTTTTGTCGAGGTAGTATCCAGAGAAGGTGGTGAGACTCCATGGAGTTCTAAGGATGATCATTTCTAATTGAGATCCTCGTTTTACCTTCAGGATGTGGAGAGGTCTCCAATATGCTTTTGGTTTTCATCTACGTCTTAACACCACTTTTTATCTGCATACAGATGGTCAGATAGAGTGGACCATCTAGACTCTTTAAGACATGTTGCATTCTTGTGTCCTAGATTTTGGATGTTCGTGGATGAGGCACTTTCCCTTGGTGGAGTTTTCTTATAGCAATAGTTTTCACACCAACATTGGTATGGATCTATTTGAATCCTTGTATGGATGAAATTTCCATTCTATTTTGTTCTAGACTGAGGTTAGAGAGTCAACAATTCTCAAGCTAGAACTGGTACAAAATATGATAGAGATGGTTCAGGTGATTCACGAGAGGATGAATGTAGTGAAATATTGTCATAAGTCCTATTCTAATCATATGAAGAGACCTTTGGAGTTTGGCGTTGGGGATTATGTGTTTCTAAAGGTGAATCCCCATCGTGGGTAGTGAAGGTTTGTTTGTGGGAGTAAGCTTTCTCCATGGTTTATTGGGCCTTTTGAGGTGTTGGATCATGTTGGAGCCATAGTGTATTAGGTATCACTTCCCCTATAGATTAACCAAATACATGATGTTTTTCACATGTCATAGATCCTTCATTATCTTCATGATGACCCTCACATAATCAATTGGGGTGAGATTGATGTTGATGATGATATGAACTTTGAGGAGAATCCTATAGAGATCTAGGACCTCCAAGAGAAGGTGTTTTATAGGCATGATATCCCCTTAGTTTGTGTATTTTGGCAGCATGATGGCATGGAGGAGAGTACCTAGGATAATGAGTCACAGATACGTGATCAGTACCCTAAGCTATTTTATGTTTAGATCTTCTCATGTAATATTGTTTGTTTGGTGGTCATAGACCCTTTATATTTATGAAATGGATTTCTCTTGTTACATGTTGTGTCTTTCTCTCTTTTTAGAGGTATCTCCCCTGAGAGAGTGTTTAGGAGATGGTTGTGGTTTTCACTTATTCCTCTAGTGAGGTGGTGAGCTCCTGTGATGACAAGAACATTGAGAGGTATGTCATGGGGTGGCTGTTTGGATGACCCCTTTCTGTTTCCTCTATGGGTTGGTTTTGGATTCTCGAGGACAATAATGATTTGAGAGGTATCTAATTTAAGGGTTCTAATTTTCATGGATCCACCATTTTCATGTTTTTGAAGATCAAAGTGCTCGGAGGAGGCTCATAAGAAGTTTGGAGAAGTCCGATTAAGTAAAAGCTGGAAAGGGGGGATTACACATCATGTAACTGAATTGTACAACGTGAAATCCTATTTCATAGGTTGTTTCAAAATGTGAAATAGGATTTCAAAACATGTAAGTTTTTAGGGTTTTAAAAATAAAATAAAATCAAAAGGTGACATATTTTTTGGTTGAAACCGACCCCAAGACATTACACGACATGAAAGGGAATTAAAAATCGTGTAATGCCCCACTGCTGTATGATTCTAAATTTTTTTAGACACTTAGGTTTTCAAAAACCTATGGCTATAGAAGATCTCCCTCAACCCTAGGTGACCCAATGACTCTCTCTTCAGTGTTTTGAGGATTCCTTCATCAAAGAAAGATCCCTAACTCCCTCCTTTAATCTATAGTGATCTGTCTTTGATATAAGGTATGATATAACTCCGTTCTTGTGGTTTATTAGATATGTTTCCTTTTTTTTATCTTTTCCATATGATGACATGTGATATCTATGGTTCTAATGGGGGTTTTCTTGATGGTTGGTTGGTACGGTTGTGTCGTGGTGTCCTCGGGTGGATACAATTTTTGTAGGATAGGTGATTGTGATCCGTTGTGTTGATCCATTCTCATGTGAAGAATGTCGATGACCTTTTGAGGTAGGGGATTCTTTGATTCTATTTTTACGTGAAATTGTAGATTTAACATTATTTAGCCTTCAGATTGTAATGAAATCAACCTGATTAAATACTTGAACCCAATTAAAGAATTGTCATCAATCATGTAGCAATGTTGTTACTTTATACTGTGATTATAGTTTGCCTCTTGATTTTCTAGATTGTGTGATATCTATGCCTTTCTTGGTTTAACATGATGTTCTTGGTAGAAATTGATAAATAACATAAATATTGAATTAATTGATTATTAATTGGATAAAAGATAAAGAGGAATGTTTAATGGATCTGATTATTGTTGTTGAAATTTGATGATAATCAAATTGATATAGATATGCATGTATAATAGAATTGGTTGTTGAAACTAAAGAATGTTGATGCTTGTTGATAAAAGAATTAAAGGCATGTTAAATTAATTGTTTAATTAATTTGTGATAACTTATGATAGATTTTTTTTTTGGTTTACCATCATTGGAACCTATGAATAATGAATCAGTTAATTCAAGATGGAATAAGAATAGATTGTGTGATAAAAGACAATGCCTTTATAGGTTTTGTGTTTCTCGCTTGCTTGTAAAGGCCAAGTACCTTATGATTTGGTGTTGTGAGAGCTCGTTGTGTGTGAAGGATGAATTCCTTTCTTTGGGACCGAGAGCCCATTATTATGTTTGTTCCTGATGCTTGTGATGTGATCTGGATACGAGAATGTGGTATATGGGGCGGGGAGGCCCAGATATGATGTGAGCCTAGGATGACTGATCCTAGAGGGTTGTTGTGGTATGTGGGGAAGGGAGGCCCGATTTTTATGGCAGTTTTTTACACCTAGAGTGGCGATATGCATCAATTTAGGCATGTAGTGTTAGGGAGGACATCATAGATGATGGAATGGGTTGAATATGAGATTACACAAGGATGTGAAAGTTGGATTCTTATTTAATATGTTTTTTTTATCTAATTTACTTTCCCCACTGATTGAGGTAGATGGTTTTTCTTACTCTCCTTCCAAGGGAGGCGAATACGCATGGGGTATGCCACATGATTTCTTTATTTAGCTTCTCATGGTTGGATGGGTCTACGATCCTACTATAGGTGGCCATGTCTCTATGGGTAGTTCACCTACTCATAGTTTTGAGCCCCTTGTGTTTGGTAGCTTAGAATGTTTTCCTAGAATACATGGAATTCTGTAAAGTGGTAATGATTGTTAAATAAATTAATAAATTTTTAACCCATGGGGTTGGATATTATTGGTATGTAATATTGAGGTTATATTTCTGAGAAACCATGGACTCAGTTTGGTTATGCCTAGAGGGAATGAGACTTGTTGTGATGCTAATGTAATGAAATGTGTTATTTGTTAATGGTTAATTAATGTTTAAATAATTAATTAACATAAAGTGTATTTGATAAAATATGTAAAAGTAACTTAATGTAGGTCTTTAAATGGTTGTGTGCTTATAGAATATATAGTATTAGTGGTGGCAGTTGGGATTCTGAGATATGTTAGCTACAGTTGAGTCTAAGACTAGTTTATGGCCATAGTGTGGTTGTGAGCTATATTATATCCTGAAATTTTTGTGTTTCTATATGATCCTCCACCCTATAAGTTTGGGGAACTGTCATCCTGGGGATTCTGAGCCCTAGGGGGGGGGGGTGGTGTTTTCCCTAACATCCTGGTGGGATGTGGATGGCTAACTACCCCCTTAGGACCCTCACTTTTCTCTTGGTATTTACTTGTGTTGGTATGCACAGAGGTTAGTTTTCCTTATATACATGAGTAGAGGGATGTAATGGCTTGTGGTTATTTCACACACATATATTTTGGATATAGTTTCCGATGGACTACTATAGGCATGACGTGTATAGGATGTGATGGTTGAGGATCCTTAATTAGTGTATGAGATGTGATGGCTTGAGGTATAAATACCCAACGTATGATACACATTATATGATCTTTGGTGGCTCTCAGAAACTACCTAGTTACTTTTGGTTATGTGGACGTGGTGGTGTGTTGCATGAGGTACATGTTGTGGTACTTCATTTCATGAACCCGCCCTACAAAGTGTACCCCTCCTAGGCCGAAAATATGAGAAGAGAGATAATAACCCCAGAGTCCCACCTCCAGTAGGCCCCGAGTTGGAGATTAGAACCGAGGGTATAGTAAACACACAAATGGGAGGCATTATCCTCTAAGAGAACACATACAAAAGAGAGAGATAATACAAACTCCAACCAACTCCAAATCAGACTGAAATATAAAATAAAACCCAAGTACACATATATAATGTCTTGAAAAAACTACTACAAATAAAATGGGAAAATTGAAAGTACCAAAATAAATTTAAAATGATATTGACCATGAAGCCCAAACAGCTCCTAAAACCCAAAGCTAGTAGTAACCATCCTAATCTCCAACCTACTCCAAGTGACCTGAAAAATAGTTTATATAACATATGGTGAGTATAATAGTATACTCAGTAGGATCCTCCCTGAATCCTCTCATAAAAAAGTAAAGAAATCATTATAAAGTATAGTGAATAACAAGGGAAACTAACTTGTCACCTAAATAGGTATACTAAGTTCCCAACCTCACCATGGCCACTCTCACCAAGTATCACATACAATAGTATATAATATAATAAAGAATTTCAAGGGTACCCCACTACCACTTTCCCACTGGGTTTCCACTTTTCCCCAAAGTCGCATGTCCTTATAATCTCTCTCCAAAAAGTCTAGCCCGGAGACACCTGGGTGTAGTACCACAACATACACCTCGTGCAACATAAAGGCTTGCCCAAAGAAAACTGGGCAAAGAAACACACCATCTACATAACCAAAGTAACAAAGTAGTTCCGAGGAGCCACCAAAACCTTCATAACATGCATCATACATTGGGTATTATACCTCAAGACATTACAGCCCATACGCCGAGTAAGGATTCTCAATCCATCACAGCCTATACACGTTATACCTATAGTAGTTTGTAGGAAACTATATACAGAATATATGTGTGTGAAATGACTAAAATACATTACAAACCTCTACACACATATATGGGAAAAAATAACCATCATGCATACCCACACTAGTAACTACCAAGAGAAGAGATTGGGGCCAAAGGGGGTAGTCAGGCATCCATCCTCCCATCGAGATGTTGGGGAAAACACCCCTAGGGATCAGAATCCCTAGGGTGTCAGTTTCCCTAACCGACAGGGTGGATTAGCATATAGGAACAAAAAAAGTATAGGATATAATATATATCACAACCACACTATGGAAAAACCTAGTCTTATACTCAAATGCAACTAACGTCTCTCAGACGTCTGGATACCACTACTAAGACTAGATATCCTATAAGTAAAAAACCATTTAAAGAGCTTTATTAAATCATCTTGTCCCTTTTTATTAGTTTTACTTTACGTTAATTAATTATTAACCCACTAATTAACCATTAAAAATTTCTACATTACATTCCATTAGCATCACAACAAAGCTCCATTCCCTCCAGTCATAACCAAACCAAGTCCACAGCTTCTCAGAAGTACATCCTCATCACTGCATCTCAGAAACTCCAACCCCATTAGTTCAACATAATTTATTCAATACTCTATTAATATCTTTATTAATTTTCCATAATTATAGGTATTCTAAGAAAACATTATATGCTACCAAACACAAGGGGATAAACACGGTGAGTAGATGAACTACCCGTAGAGTATTCACCACTTGTAGTAGGAGCATAGACCCATATGTCCTAGAGAATATAAACATAGAAAGCATGTGGCATACCCGCATGTATTTTCCTCTTTTAGAAGGAGGGTATGAAAGACTATCTGCCTTATACAGTGGGGGGATGTAAAGTAGGTAAAAAACAACCGATTAACAAGCATTCAACTTTCACAACTACATGAAATATCAGCTTTAACCCATTCCATCATCCACAATGTCCTCACCGACACCTACATGCATAAACCGATACATATTTCCACTGTAGGTGTAAATGGATACCATAACCACTGGACCTCCCTTCCCCCACATACCACAACATCCCTCCAAGATCAGCTATCCCAGTCTCACATCACAAAACAAGCAGTAGGAAACAAACAACATAACAACTGGGCTCTTGTCCCTAAACAAGGAATTCATCCTTCACACACAACGAGAACTCACAAATACAAAGTATAAGGTGCTCAGCCTTTACAAGAAAATGGGTAACTCATAACCCTACAAGTAATTATCTTTATAACATAATCAGTTTTTTATTCTGTATTGAATTAATCAATTTATTATTCAGGTTCCAACCATGGGAAACCTAAGAAAAAAGATATCACAACTATCACAAATTAATTAAAAGATTAATTTAACATGATTTTAACAACAAGCATCAACATGATTCAGATTTATCAATCTATTCAATTAAAAATGCTTACTACATCAATTTGATTATCATCAGTTTTCAACAGCAACAACCAGATTCATTAACATGACTCTTTATCTTTATTCAATTAGTTTACAATTAATTCTAGATTTACTTTCTTGATATATTTCTATTAATAACAAAATACTAAATAAAAATGAATATATATCACACTATCTAGAAAATCAAGAGTCAATAACATCTCTAAGAAATTGATACCAATTCTTTAATCCAGTTCATATATTTATTTTTTCAATTCAATTGTGATCCAGTGTCTATATCATGCTAACTCTATAGTTTCACATAAATAAATAGAGAATACATGAATCCCCTACCTCAAAAGGTTCTTGACATTATTTACATGAGAACAGACTAACATAATGGATCATGATCACCTCTCTTATAAGACTACATCCACCTGAGGACGCAAGCATCAACCAACAACCAAGAAATATTCATTAGAAATATGGAGATCACATGAAATCACATGTAAAGGATAAATGGGAGGAAATAGATCTAAGAACCCATAATAATAGAGGTATAACATACCTCATCAAAGATGGATCGACACTTACTGCTTTAACCAAAACAGGGGGTGCACATGCAACATAAAACTCCAAGGGAAACACAATCCAAGGTCTACAGCACAAATTCATATCTCTTATGTGAGGAAGAACTCTGGATGTCCCATTCTAGGGAAAAAATGAGAAGGAAGAACAAGGGTCGGTCTTTAGAAGGATCTAAATAAAGCAAAGATTTAGATATGCTAGAATTTCCATTAAGATCAGATCTATCAAATATCATATGTTTTGACTGAGTAAAAACACCAGGACCCTTAGAAAAATTAAGATATGTGTTATGGGATTTGAATCAGACTTAAATTTTGTAAAAAAGTACTTAAATGCATTTTACATCAAATAAAACATAAAAGGAGTGAAATTGTAGGAAGCTAGAAACACTATTCATGAGTAGCTGTCACTATTGGAATGAGTTACCACCATCGTTAGATGAGTTGTCATTGCTGTTGGGACGATCTACCATCATCGTTGGACAAGTCATCACCATCATTGGAATAATCTACCGTCACTTTGGGACGAGTCACCACCACCATTGGGATGAGCTACTATCACCATCAAATGAGTCGCCGCCACCATTGGAACGAGTTATTATCACCGTTAGATAAGTCAATGCCACTATTGGATGAGTTACCGCCACTGTTGGATAGCTACCGCCACCATTGGACGATTCACTAACACCATTGGACGAGTCAATTCCACTATTGAACGAGCTACCACCACTGTTGGATGAGTCAATGCCACCATTGGACGAGCTACCTCCACCATTGGAATGAGCTACCATCATCATTGGATGAGATGCTATCCTGGAAACATTGTTAAAAAAATTCTAAATTTTGAAAAGTGTTGGGTATAAGCCACCCTGACCTTCCATAACACCACAAGCACTATATTTTAACAAAGGAATGGACCAGAGTGGTTCGAGCCATTACATCAAATACCTCTCAAAACATTCTTGTCCTAGAGAATTAAAAATCAACCCAGATATGAAATAGAACAAGGGGTACAAACAACTACCCTTCGAGATACCTCTCAAGGATCTCGCCACAAAAAGAGCTCAACAACATCATCAAAGGAACAAAATGAAACCACACAAAAACTGCAACCAGCTCCTAAACACTCTCTAGAGGGAGATAACTATCAAAAGGGAATAATCCACAAAAAGAAACAAGATAATACCATCTCATAAACAGGAATGGTGTATAACCACAAAACTAATAGTGTTATAAGAAAAAATTTAAACATCAAACAACTTAGGGTACTGAGCACATATCTGCGACTCACATTCCTAGGTACTCTCCTCCACAACACCGTGCCACCACAAGACATGAACCAAAGGGATAGAACGCCCACACAACAACTTCTCCATGCAGTCCTGAATCATTACAAGCCACTCCTCAAAGTTTGCATCATCATCAACATCGATATCACCCCAATCGATGATGTGAGAGTCATCATGAAGATAAAGATAAAGTTGCAACATGTGAAAAACATCATGTATCCTACTCATCTATGAGGGAAGTGCTACCTGATACACCATAGCTCCAACATGAGCCAACATCTCAAAAGTCCCAACAAACTAGGGAGAAAGCATACTCCCACAACCAAACCTTCACTTCCCATGATGGGGAGTCACCTTCAAAAACACATGATCCCAGATGCCTAACTCTAAAGGTATTCTCCTATGATCGGAATAGGACTTATGACAATATTGTGTTGCCTTTATCCTCTCGTGAATCACCTATACCATCTCTGTCGTGTTCTGCACCAGTTTCGGCCCAAGAATTGCTGACTCTCTAACCCTAGTCCAGCACATGGGATAATGGAAAGTTCATCCATATAAGGCTTCAAACAACACCATAGAGATAGTGTAGTAAAAACTATTTTAGTAAGATAATTCTACAAAGGTCAGGTGCCTCATCCACAAACCTCCAAAATCCAGGACATAAGCGCCACTACTACAAAAACGGGCATTATCAGCGCTAAAAAAGGACTGTAAATCTCAACGCTGATAAGGGGGGGGGGGGGGGTCCCCTTTATCAGTGCTCAATAAGTGCTGATAAAGGGATAATTTATTAGAGATAAAAAATAACTGATAAAGGATACCTTTATCAGTGCTAAAAACGCACAGACAAAGGGAGAATTTATCAGCGCTAAAAAGGCACTGATAAAATAACCCTTTATCAGTGCTAAAAAGTGCTAACAAATGATCTTTTTATCAGCGCTCGTTTAGCACTGATAAACTGATCCTTTATCAGTGATTTTTTAGCACTCATAAAGGTTTCTTTTATCAGCGATTTTTTAGAGTTGATAAAGTCTCCCTTTATCATCACTAAAAAACACAGATAAATGCCCTGTCTACTGAAACAAATAATTCTGTAGCAGCACACCCAAACAACACCTGCAAAGAATTCATCATCTCAATAAGTATACCCATAAAAAAATAACACCTAATTCATAAGGTAATTACACCAAGTATACCCATACAACAAGTATACCCAAAATAATTCAAAAGTTAATTAAATACATAAAGAATTAAATTCAGAATTCAGGGGGTTGGGGGGCTATTCAGGGGTTTGGGGTGGCTGTCCAGTGGGGTAGGGGGTGTCTGGGGGATGAGGGTGTCCGAGGGGATAGGGGTATCTAGAGGGTGGGGTGGGGTGGGGGGTCCAGGAGGTTGGGCGGGGGGTTTCCAAGGGGGGCGGGGTGGTGTCTAAGGGATGGTGGGGGCTATCCATGAGGGTGGGGGTGTCCAGGGTGTGTGGGTGTCTAGGTGGTGGGGTGGTGTCTAGGAGGGGGGGGGGGGGTCCAGGTGTGTGTGTGTGGGGGGGGGGGGGGCATTCATGGGGGTTTCTAGGGGTGGGCTGGTGTCCAGGGTGTTGAGAGGGCTTTCCAAGGGGTGGGGAGGTTTCCAGGGGGTGGGGGTGGTCCAGGGGGTTGGTGGGGCTATCCAAGGGGGGTGGGGTGGTGTCTAGGAGGGTAGGGGTGGTCGTCCATGGGTGGGGGGTGTCCAGGGGGTGGGGGTGTCCAGGAGGGTGGGGGTTTCTATCCATGGTTGGGGGGGGAATCCATGGATCGTTCTCCTAAAGAAATAACACAATCTGAATGTGTTTTTTTGGATTTGAGTACGTCAGTTGTTGTTTTCACTTAAAATTCTATCCATTTTAAACGAAAGAGAGACCCTTTGAGTGATACCAGCCACATTGTGACTCATATTGATGCGGGGTTGACTCTTAAATGTAAAAAATTACCCATTTATTTTTATCCTAAAGGATCAACACAATATGAATGCGTTTGGTCAGATTTGCGTACGTCAGTTGTTGTTTTCACTTAAAATTATATCTATTTTAAACGAAAGAGAGACCCTTTGAGTGATATCGGCCACACCGTGCCTCGGATTGAGGCGAGGTTGGCTCGTACATGTCAAAAATGACCCATGGATAGTTCTCCTAAAGTATCAACACAATCCAAATGTGTTTGGTTGGATTTGTGTATGTTAGTTGTTATTTTCACATAAAATTATGTCCATTTTAAAGGAAAGAAAGACCCTTTGAGTGATATCGACCACAAAGTTCCTCAGATTGAGGCGAGGTTGAATCATAAACATCAAAAATTACCCATGTAACATTCTACAAAAGGATTAAAACAATCCGAATGCACTTGGTTAGATTTACGTACGTTAGTTGTTGTTTTCACTTAAAATTCTGTCCATTTTAAACGAAAGAGAGACCCTTTGAGTGATACCGGCCACACCGTGCCTCATATTGATGTGTGTTTGACTTATACACATAAAAAATGACCGATTTATTGTTATCCTAAAGGATCAACACAATCCAAATGCGTTTGGTCATATTTCCGTACGTCATTTTTTGTTTTCACTTAAAATTCTGTCCATTTTAAACAAAAGAGAGACCCTTTGAGTGATACCGGCCACACCGTGCCTCATATTGTGGTTATGTTGACTCATAAACATCACCAATGCACCAATGGATCGTTATTATAAAGGATCAACACAATCTGAATGCGTTTTTTCAGATTTCAATACGTCAGTCGGTGTTTTCACTTAAAATTCTATCCATTTTAAACCAAAGAGAGAACCATTGAGTGATACCGACCACACCGTGCCTCAGATTGAGTCAGGGTTGACTCGTACAATCAAATATTACCCATGGATCATTATACTAAAGGATCAACACAATCTGAATGTGTTTGGTTAGATTTCCATACATCATTTGTTGTTTTTACTTAAAATTCTGTCCATTTTAAACCAAAGAGAGACCATTTGAGTGATACCGGCCACACCATGCCTCGGATTGAGGCGGGGTTGACTCATACACACAAAAAATGACCCATGGATTGTTCTCATAAAGTATCAACACAATACTAATGCATTTGGATGGATTTTCGTACATTAGTTGTTGTTTTCACTTAAAATTCTGTCCATTTTAAATGAAAGAGAGACCCTTTGAGTGATACCGGATACACCATGCCTCAGATTGAGGCAGGGTTGACTGATACATGTAAAAAATGACCCATGGATAGTTCTCCTAAAGTATCAACACAATCTGAATGCATTTGGTCTGATTTGCGTACGTTAGTTGTTGTTTTCACTTAAAATTCTGTCCATTTTAAATGAAAGGAAGACCCTTTGAGTGACATCGGCCACACCATGCCTCGGATTGAGGCAGGGTTGACTCGTACATGTCAAAAATGACCCATGTATTGTTATCCTAAAGGATCAACATAATCTGAATGCGTTTGGTCAGATTTTTGTATGTCATTTGTTGTTTTCACTTAAATTTCTGTCCATTTTAAATGAAAGAGAGACCCTTTGAGTGATACCGGCCACACTGTGCCTTGGATTGAGGTAGGGTTGACTTTTACACATCACCAATGCACCCATGGATCGTTCTCCTAAAGGATAAATACAATCCTAATGTGTTTGGTCGGATTTTCGTACGTCAATTGTTGTTTTCACTTAAAATTATGTCCATTTTAAACTAAAGAGAGACCCTTTGAGTGATACCAGCCACAATGTGCCTCATATTGAGGAGGGGTTGACTCTTACACATAAAAAATGACCCATGTATAGTTCTCCTAAAATATCAACACAATCTGAATGCATTTGGTTGGATTTGTGTACGTCAGTTGTTGTTTTCACTTAAAATTATGTCTATTTTAAACGAAAGAGAGACCCTTTGAGTGATACTGGACACACCATGCCTTGGATTGAGGAAGGATTAATTTTTACACATCAAAAATGACCCATGTATTATTATCTTAAAGGATCAACACAATCTGAAAGTGTTTGGTCAGATTTCCGTACGTCAGTTGTTGTTTTCACTTAAAATTCTGTCCATTTTAAACAAAAGAGAGACCCTTTGAGTGATACCGGCCACACCATGCCTCATATTGAGGTGGGGTTAACTCATACACATCACCAATGAACCCATGGATATTTATTCTAAAGTATAAACACAATCCTAAAGCATTTGACCAGATTTCAGTACGTCAGTTGTTGTTTTCACTTAAAATTCTGTCCATTTTAAACGAAAGAGAAACCCTTTGAGTGATACCGGACACACTTTGCCTCAGATTTAGGCGGGGTTGACTCTTACTCATCAAAAATGACCCATGGATCATTCTAATAAATTATCAAAACAATCCGAATGCGTTTGGTCGGATTTGCGTATGTCAGTTGTTGTTTTCACTTAAATTCTGTCCATTTTAAACGAAAGAGAGACCCTTTGAGTGATACCGACTACACCGTGCCTCAAATTAAGAATGGGTTGACTCGTAAACGTCACAAATGACCCATGGATCATTCTCCTAAAGGATCAACACAATACAAATGTGTTTGGTTGGATTTTCGTAAGTCAATTGTTGTTTTCACTTAAAATTTTGTCCATTTTAAACAAAAGAGAGACCCTTTGAGTGATACCGGCCATAGAGTGCCTCAGATTGAGGTGGGGTTTACTCGTACACATCACCAATGCACCCATGGATCGTTCTCCTAAAAGATCAACACAATCCGAATGCATTTGTTCGGATTTCCGTATGTCAGTTGGTGTTTTCACTTAAAATTCTTTCCATTTTAAACAAAAGAGAGACCCTTTGAGTGGTTCATCATTCTTGCATGTTGCTGGTGCATTTAATATGTTAAAATGGAAAAATTACTCCTTAGATAAAAGATTTTTTATTTAATAACAATTACAATTTTCCTATAAACATTTACATACAACAATGTTTCATCTTTTGATCACCTTAACCCCTCTCAAAAATGACCTCTAATTGTACATGTCCCCAAGTCAGATCTTCATGCTATTTGTGTACAATCTGCCATCAGGTATGCAGCCGACTTATTTCAAAACAAATCTATATCTTCTTGTGAGTATGAGGCTTTTCTGCAGTCAGAGTAGTACTGCAAAATATAAAAATAAATAATTAATAAATAAATTAAATGAAATAGTAGTTGTTTTTGGAAATACCTCTTTAGGGATTCTAGTTTGTTGATAAAAAACGTTCTCTTTCATAAATTTTAAAAAATAATAACCACAATCATTATCATTTTTTTGTTTCGACACTATAAAAAATTTGATCATTAGGAGAATAATTAACTTGTGTTGATATGTGTTTGGATAGTGAAATTTTAATATATATGCCCTAATATTTTTCTAGACGTAGTACTCTATCACCTCCTTATGATTAGCACCTGTCCTCATTCCTTTTTTAGATGATAATTATACACTACCCTATCATAACAGAATCATCAGTAAAAGATAATATAAATTATATTACTTGATGTTTAGACCTAAAATATAGGATGCAGTGTCTTACAGATTCACAAACTCCATCATGTGTGGTCAGTTTGATGGATATCCTTGCTTTGAATTCAGAAAATAAATCTTTGGAGTATCCAAGTTCACCACAATTAACAGCCAATGTTGCCTAAAAAACACCAAAAGTAATAAGTAATAAAAAAGATGAAAATATAATTGTTATGATTTAATCGTAGAGTTTTACCCCTGCATGGTTTGTATTAGGAAGAGTCTGTCATCTGTAATCTTTCTTTCAAATGTTTTCAGCAAGCCGTTCACTATTTCATCCTTTTTTGATGGATCTAATTTTGTTAGATGTTTTGATGTGGTATGAGGGCTAACAAGTCCAAATTTTGTCTCATGAAAAAATTCCTTTAACTGTTTTTCATATATATGTATATCAATAATATAAAATGCATTTAGTCATAATTTTCACATTAGATCAGCTTTTAGAAAATCAATTCATGAAAACATACCAAATATATATATTTACAAATGTGACGCCTAGCCAACTGTTTTCAAGGATCTAATTTACATTTTTAGCAGCAACGAAATCTTGAATTTCTTCTCCGTATATATTATTTTCGAAAAACACTATATGACTACTACCACCTCTTAGCTTCGTATCCACATGAGTCTTCAATGATAGTAAATGTGGACAGAGAACATGTGGTGTTATTGTGATTTTAGTAGCTCTTTGGGATCAGTTGGTCGATTATTTAGATGGTTTTGAGCTGACGTTTGTCACCCCCTTCCCTTTATCCATCTATAATAACATTCATTGGTTCAGACCCTTTTTTCATTAATTGTTAAAGGTTTAGTTTGAAAAAAAGGAAATAAATATATCTTTGTTCACATGTACTCTTACAAGTTGTGATGGACATGCAATGAATGTCCCAATAGCCTTTTAGACTGTATAAATATCATCATCATCAAGTGGAATAGGTAGCTCTGCATTTGGCTCATGAGCTACAGTAATCATCACTTTCAGATGATATTTCAGAAGTGGTCTATTATGTAGTTTTTCATCTGGGATGTTGAACAGTGTAGCCCTCGCTACAAGGTGATAGGTGGGTGTTGACAGATATAAATCACAGTCATTATCACCCTGTAGAAGATCAGTACAGGAAAAGTATAATTGTTTGTCTGATTCACATTTCATGGGAACAATTATTTGAATATTTATTACCACAGCTAAGACAACTCTTTGAGGGGAATGGATTGCCTCAAAGCTGGTGGGGGGGGGGGGATCTTCACGCACTAGTTGTTCCTGAGTTGTGCCTTCTCCTTGCTTCCAACCCATAAAAGTTGCTAGAAACTCTCCCTACAATTGTAATTGTTCTTCATGAGTTTCTAGTCTTTCACTCATTTGTTTCAATTTTTCATCACTATCATCCATTTCTTTTTTTTTCTCAAAATATATTCGGGGTGTCACCCCAAACCCCACACCTTTGACACGACCGTATTGTTCTAGCTGCTTCAAATCCATCGATAATAGGTCTTCATTTGCTACAGGAGTAGCTGATTCCTGTGACTATCAAATATAGGAAAATAACTAATTATTTTTATGTAATATAAATTTAAAAAAAATCTTTTTATCATCGTGTCCTACTTACACATATTTCCCACACTTTTTGTGTGTTCTCATCTACTAGCTTCCCTTCCTTATTCACACATGCCTCCTTCCATAGCACATGACGTGGGATGGAAGTGTCTTTGGTTTTAGACTCATCAATCTACATATAAATATATAGAGATAATTATGATGTTATTTATTAGCACCTAACAATATTAATGTAAATTTAAAATATGTACCATTTTATTTTCTAGTGAAGTGTACCCCATCCTTGTTTTACGATAGGGGTATGTTGGTTTTGATGCACGTTCCTTATTTTCAGTACAGAGTTTCTGTTTCTTAAATAAAATATTGACAATCAAAGTGATGAATACACGTATCCTCAAACAACATATTATCACCCACAATGTACCTGAAACTTCTCATCTCCACGGTGGCCAATAAATTCATCTCATGCTTCTTGGGATATCAGGTGAGCATATAAAATGGGTGGGTGCAGGTTTATTTTACCTTTGGAATCTTTTAGGTGAAATTTTGTTAAAATAGTTCAAAAACCTCGATGAATCCTTCCTGAAAGACTTAGTACATAATTCTTGTGTGAATCATCTACTATAAATGTACTCTGAAAGAGATTGAGAAGATTAAGACACTATTTCATTATTTTATTTTCTAGTAAATTAAAGAAATAATATCATAATCTTACCGTAATTTGTTCCCAGATCACAACCTTCAGCCCCGACACAACATGGTGCCATGAATCTATGTCAATCGGCACACGTTGCTGAGTGACAACTCCAATGTAACTACTAAACATAGACTTTTTAGGATTCACATGTTGGCCTCGTGCATTCCATCAGACAAAAAATTTGATGCCTTTGCTTTTCTCCTTAAGAACTTTGTCTAATACCGTCAAACTATGATGCACCTGTGTTTTCTACGACATCAGTCCTTAATCCTTGACTATTTCATCAATATCAACATCATCTATATGTTCATCTAAAATGTTAGAAATGGCATGTGTTGATGGTTGTTGGACCTCAACACTAGGAGCAACAACAGGTTTAGAAACTTGTTGTTGCTCTGCACTGTGAGAAGCCGCAATAGGAGCAGCAGGAGCAAGAGTAGAAGTAACAGTAGCAGCAACAATATCAATAGCTTGAGAGACTTGTTCAACCTCAAGGTTAGGAGCACCAGAACATGAAGAAGTCATTATCTGAAAAAGTGGTTGAACAATTAATTTAGATTACATAAATTTAGTAATGATAAGATAATAAAATGAGATAACAATATCTATATTACAAACAAAATATAATCTGTTTATTGAACTCTCTTTCTTTTTTTCAAAGGATGAAGGGATTTGAAACCTCTATCGATTATCCAAATACCTTCATTATGGTCTCCTATAACATACAAAACATCATCTACATTGGGACTGCTATGAAATTATTGTGACGTACCACTGAAAGGATCATACTCAATCGAATTTTCATCGGACCCTTCAGTAGTTTTGGATGATAACAGAACAATCAACCACTTTTGTTTTGTGGGATCTGGAACATAAAAAACTTGTACAACTTGTGATGCCATTATAAATTATTCGTCTTTGTACCCTTCTTTACTAAAATCAACTTTCACAAATCCCCATTCATCTATTTTAACACCACTGTTGTTATCAACCCATTTGCATTGAAAAATCGGCAATTGGAATGTTGTATAATCCAACTCCCATATTTGTTTGATAATGCCAAAGTATTACATATTTTCATAAATTGGATTTCTTTCCATTCTACTATAAACATGCATCGCATCAGCCACAAGTTTAACTCCACTATTTTTCATGGTACTATCTTCATCATGTTCATCTGTATAGAATGTATAACCATTAATTACATAACCATTGTATTATAATACATACACACTTGGTCCTGCGGCTATCCATCGTAGTCGTTCTGAAATTGAATTTTTATTTTCATCCAACTCCTTAAAAATATGGTCCTAAAACCATCCTATAAACTGGTGATTATGTGTATTTGATATCCATTTTTCAGCCCTTGATGGATTCAACTGCCTAAGAATTTCTTTGTGAGTTTCAATATATGGAGAAACCTCTTGACTATTATGCAAAACATACATGTGGGCCTTCTCCCGATCTGTAATACTTATTGTCACAACATCTCTTCCAGAAATTCCCCTACCCTCAATGCATCCAGTGTGACGATATTTCAGGAGACCAATGCTTTCCACATCAGATAGGTATTCGGTATAAAACTCAATGGATTCCTCAACAATATATCGCTCCACTATACAATTCTCTAACCGACTTCAATTTTTGACATACCATTTCAAAATATTCATATACCGTTCAATGGGGTACATCCATCTATAGTGCACAGGACCAGAAAGTCGAATCTCTTTCACCAAGAGAATCATCAAATGAACCATCATATCAAAGAATGTTGGTGGGAAGAACATTTCTAATTCAAATAATATGATGACAATTTATTTTTCCATAGCTGGAAATTTCACTGGGTCTAAAACTTTGATACATATAGCTTTGAAAAAGAAACAAAGTTTGGTTAACGCATGAAGAACACTCTTGGAAAAAATGCAATGTAAATCTATAGGAATTAGATCTTGCATCAAAACATGGAAGTCATATGATTTCAAACCTTTTAACTTCAAATCATTCATTGACACAATGTTATTGATATTTTATGAATACCCCTCTGGAACCTTTACATCATTGAAGAAGTTGAAAAACTGATATCTCTCCTCCCTAGAAAGAGTGTAAGCAGTTGGAGGAAGAAACATTCGATTTTCACCCTTCCCGGGAGCCAAATCTTCTCGTATTCCCATGTCACCCATGTCCAAACTTTCCTTAATTCCATCCTTTGTTTTGACAGGGTCATTTAGAAATGTTCTGATAACACTGTCACATACATTTTTTTCCACATGCATCACATCAAGAAAATTTCTGACGTATAAACAATTCCAGTATGGTAATTCAAAAAAACTTATCTCTTTTTCCAACCGATTTTCCTAAGGTTTTTCGAAAATGGTTTACCAAAAATAGTGTTCACATCTTTTACTTTCTCAAACAGCTAATCACCTGTTAGTGGAGACGGTGCTGTGCATTGTTCTAAACTTCCATTTAATGATGTCGTCCAAGATCGGTACTTATGACGATGAGGTAGAAATCTACGATTTCCTAGAAACACAGATTTCAATGACTATTTCAGCCTAATTGATTCTGTATCTTCTTTGCACATGGAACACCCTTTAGTTTCTTTAATGCTATAGCCTAAAAAATTTCTATAAGCAGGGAAATCATTTATTGTCCCATACAACATCGCTCTTAACATGAAGTATTAACTTTTATAAGCATCATACAATATAATACATAAATCACACAATAACTTTAAATCCTAGATCAAAGGATCCAGATAAACATCAATATCGTTACTTGGTTATTTTGGTCCTGATATAAGCATAGATAACATGATGAATTTTTGCTTCATGCATAAACATAGTGGCAAGTTATAATTTACCAACATAACCAACCATGTACTGTGAGTGCTGGTTTGAAAACCAAAAGGATTCCCTCCATCAGTAGATAACGCAAGACGAAGGTTTCTCAGCTATTTTCAAAATTTAGGATACTCATGATCAATTTTCTTCCATTGAGGAGAGTCGGCCGAATGACATAATTTCCCATATTTTTTTCTTTTATCTACATGCCACAATAATTGTCTTGTAGTTTTTTCACTTCCATATAGATGCCTAAACCTTGGAATGATTGGAAAGTACCATAAAACTTTCGTAGGATTGGATTCATCTTTCTTGTATCAAGAAGAACCACACTTTGGGCATTCTATAAGTGACTTTTTCTCCTTGCGAAACAATATACAGTCTTTCGGGCAGGCATGTATTCTTTCAGAAATCATACCCATCGAGCGTAGAATTCATTTGGATTCATATGTTTGGCTTGGGAGCTCATTATCTTCCAGGAGCATGTCATTCAAGAGAGCAAGTAGTTCCATAAAACTAACATCACTACATCCCTTGACTACTTTCAATTTATACAACTTCAGTACATCTGACAATGTTGTATATTTAGTGCAAGTAGCATACAATGGTGTCTTTGCACAACTCTTTAACTTCTCAAATAATTTTGGGCAATCACGGAGTTCATCTTCAATTGTCTTTGTCATTTCCTCAATATGATCTTCATCATCATTGACATCTGTAATCACATCCTCCATATAGTATTATTAATTACCCATATTTGTATTCATATCTAATGATCCATAAAACATAGTTTTATCCCATACAATAGCTACATTCGCCCTTTCTCTGTGTTTATTCCAACATTTATAACTCTGATCTATTCTGTGACATATCAAATGTTCTTCCAACTCCTATGGAGTAAGTAGTCTAGAATAACAACAACATAAACATGGAAAAATGATTTGAGAAGGAACCTTTGCGTGATCCTTTTCAAACTTAATGAACTCTTTCACTCTGTTCTCATACTCTATTGTCAAACGATTAGCATCCATCCAATATTTATTCATCTCCATCCTATTTTAATATCAAATATTAGTATTTATGGTTCAAATACACAAAACAATACTTCCAAATACAGTATAAGAGAACCACTTCCTTGTAAAAATATAGATTAATAGAGCCTAACCATTTCCAATAAAGATTTGGAAATCAACAGAACCAGGATAGACCCCCCATCAAAATCAGCATAGTTTCCAAACACAAAGGGGTTCGCGGGGATAATAACTTATGTCATAGATGGTAAAAATAACATGTAATCATCCTCTATGGCTCATTCTCCTCTATCGGGTCAACCCTTCTATGGTAAACTAGTCCATACTTTTATACCTCACCAACCTAAAATACATATGGATGAAAACTAGTAGCCAGCTCTATAAGTAAAGGATTCTCATAATCTCTACAATATGGAATTTATTAAATATAATTACTTTAGATTCATTATAGTTTCCTCAAATCACCCCAGTACAAACACAAGAATAATCAAGAATGATACATCTACCACTCCTAAGTCTCTCACACTATAATGGAATATTTATTATGCTTCAACCCCTTCTATATAATATCATAACCATATATCCACACATAAACATGTCACAAACACATAAAAAACCATATCCACATAACAAACACACGTCACATCCTCATCACAGTATGATATCATGAATATGAAGGACATAAACATCATACTCTCCTCCTACAATGCACAACCCCTACTATGTATCCACACCAAATACACATAATCATGTCAACAAGAATATATATACACAAAAACCTAAAATCATTATAGGTCATATATATACACCCACTATGAGCCATTAAAACTCATACTAAGTGTGAAGGGGGAGAAGGGAAGAGGGAATGGTTCTATATGTGTTCCCTCTATAACCTAGATATTGAGAAAAACACTCAGAACCAAAGTACCCATATGGATTTCAGTTAGGTTACTTAACTCAAGTGGTGGTGCATAATAAATAATAAGAAAATATAATAAGTATATAGTCACACATAAATATTTCCTAAGGGTTTACACCAAGATAACACTACAAATACCCTGGTCAACCATTGCCTTGTTACTACCACCCTCTTATAACCACTTCTATTATAATGCCACAAATAATCCCCAAAAAATCACATAAGTATCCATATCAACATTACCAAATTCTCATTTCATTTAACATTATAATTTCTTGGATTTTTATTACCATATGCATTTCAATTGTTAACCATTTTAATGTAAAACCAATCATTCAATCACTACCCACTATAATCCATTCATTAATCATTAATAACATTTATTCTATCTTTAACCATTTATTAAATATAATTATTCCAATCATTATCATTAATCATTTAACAAACCATCATTTATCATTTCCAACCCATCACCCATTACTATTTTCATTTATTCCAACCATATTCCATGACAAAAGGAAACTATAACACCACCCAATAACAACTAAATTTTCATGACATAAAATACAACTAAACACATTCTAAAATCCATAAAACCACTTATTTTCTGCCTAAATAGACATATCATAGCTATCATAACCGCACAATAATCCATCCATCACTACTATATTAATTACCACACCACATGCTCCCAACAACATCAATCAACTATCACCCTTATAATCATAGTGATAAATACCCCATAGTAGCATGAAAGGGAAAACATATAAGAAATTCACACTAAAAACTACCCCTTAAACACTCTATCATATTAAAGTAGAATTTATAGTTTAAATATAACAATTTAATTACAGATTTCCATACAACCAATTCATTACCTACCTTAAGTGACTAGAAAATAATGAAAGGTGATTATGACATATTATTAGTAGTAAGAAATTTCTTTCACAACATCAAGAATAAATCACTTAGTAACAACACCAATAAATCCATAAATATATAATAAATATTATGGAACTTCATAAATCATATACAAAACTCCCTCTTCACTTTAATTTCCTTTAGTGTAATTCATTATAGTATTTAGGTTAATCAGTACTATATATCCAATGGAAACAAAATAACATGATAATTCCACAATTTACACATAATAAAGCAGAAGAAATTTCATGTCCCCAACCTCAACTAAATATTTAACAAATATTTCATAATAATGAGAAGAATAGTCAAATAAAACATGACTTAACACATGAGAGTAATCTAAAAGTCCTATGTAAGACCATCAACCATTAAAACCATAACAAAAAAACACAAAAACCGAATCATCATTCTTGTCACATCCTTCCTAAGAATAAAGTTCAAGAAGAGAATCAAGAAGAATAGAAAAGAAATTCACCTTAGAGGAGGATAAATAGGGAGCCTTATATGCTATGTAGGGAGGGGAAGGCGTGACCACCAGAGGGGGAGGTGTATGGGAGGAGCTACCAACCATTGAGAAATGGAGTAGGGTCGAGCGGAGAGGAGGAGAAGTGGGGTTTGTGGGGAGGAGGATCCGCCAAAGGGGTTCGAGGGGTTCGACGAGGAGGAAAATACGGCACGTGAAGATCAGGGTTCGAGGGGTTCATGGGGAGAAGAGTTGAAGTGGGGTTTGTGGGGAGGAGGATCCGCCAAAGGGGTTCGAGGGGTTCGACGAGGAGGAAAATACGGCACGTGAAGATCAGGGTTCGAGGGGTTCATGGGGAGAAGAGGTGAAGTAGGGTTTGGGGGATCTGACATAGGGGGTGGTGCATACAAAGATAGGGGGCAGCGGAGGTCTGGAACGCGAAGATCAGGGGGCGGCAGAGGTTCGGAAATGCAAAGATCGGGGGGGGGGGGGAGTTATCGTGGGGGTACAGTACCGTGAGAGCTTTAGGGCGTGATAAACAGAGGACATTGTGTGACTGATTTTATATAATATGGGACTACGGTTTTATCAGTGCTTTTTTAGCACTGATACAAGGCTTCTTTATCATCACTTTTCTAGCGCTGATAAAGGTCATCTTTATCAGTGCTAGAAAAACGCTGATAAAGAACCCCTGTATCAGCACTAAAAGTTTAGAGCACATACAGGGCATCTTTATCAGCACTAGAAAAGCACTGATAAAGATTACCTGTATCAACGCTAAGGTTTTAGCGCTCATACAAGGCTTATTTATCATCATTTTTTGCTTAGCACTAATAAAAAGTGGCGCTTCCCTTGCCCGTTTTTGTAGTAGTGAGCGCAACATGTCTTCAAGAGTATGGATGATTCGATCTGTCTAACCATCCATATATAGATGGAAAGTAGTGCTCAAGTATAGATGAGATCCAAAAGCATACTAGAGACCTCTCCAAACCCTGGAGGTAAAATGAAGATCTTGATTAGAAATGATCATCCTCATAAATCTGTGGAGTCTCACTACATCCTCTAGATACCACCTTGAAGAAACCTCTACTGAGCACCACTCCTTGATTAATATTAAGTGGGATGATTTCTCCAAATGACCCACTACCACCCATATAGCATCATAACCTCCCTGATCTCGAGGTAAAAAAGTAACAAATTCCATTTATATGTCCTCCCACTTCCACCAAGGAACATCTAACAGTTGGAGAAACCCACCAGGAACATGGTTATCAACCTTCACCTTCTAGCAGACCAAACATCGAGACACAAACTCCATAACTACATGATTCAACCCAGGCCACCAAAATTGTCTTCTCAAAGCTTGGTACATTTTCATTACACCAGGATGTATCACTAAAGGTGAACTATGAAAATCTCTAAGAACCATCTCCCACATCACCAAAGGAACAAAAAGCCTTCCCTAAAACAACACTTGGTGTTTTTCATCCTCAGAACAACCATTAGAGGCATCACCACAAACAACTTAGTCTCTCTATGCATCTACCTCAAGATCCCCCAACTAGGAATCTTCTACCCGCTACACCATAGATGACTGCACTGTCATCATAAAAAGAAAACCTCTTCCCCTAACTTCTCCCATATCCAGATGCAATGATGAAAGTTATTCCATCACTCTCCAAGAATCACTTGATTCACGCACTGTATCACTATGAGACTTCCTGCTTGGCGTATCAGATACAACATTCCATTTTCTAGGTGTATACAAAATTTCAAAGTCGTAATACTGTAAGAAGTCCATCCACCAACACTGTCGCAAGTTCAAGTCACGCTAGGAGAAAACATACTTCAAGCTTTTATGATCGGTGAAGACCACAAAGCGCTCTCCAATGAGGTAATGTCTCCACAACTTTAAAGAAACCAACACTTCCACAAATTAAAGATCATGGGTGGCATAGTTACATTCATGGTGACGTAACTATAAGGACCCATAAGAAATGACCGATCTCTACTGCATAAGTAAAAAGCCTTACTCTAGACATGAAGCATCACATAAAACCTCAAAATGAACTCCTTATACTGGAAGACAAAGAATTGGAGTACTAACGAACTTCTCATTCAGATACTCAAAAGCTTCCTAACACTGATCAGTCCATATGAATGCCTAATCCATCCTAGTCA
This sequence comes from Viscum album, assembly GCA_963277665.1. Taxonomy (NCBI): domain Eukaryota; kingdom Viridiplantae; phylum Streptophyta; class Magnoliopsida; order Santalales; family Viscaceae; genus Viscum; species Viscum album. The sequence continues at coordinate 1,385,807,510 of OY728125.1, read as the reverse complement.
ATGTTGTCAGAGGAGTCGTAACCTAAGAGAAATAATCTACAAACCTCCTATAATAGCCTTCCAGACTAAGAAAAATTCACACCTATTCCACTATCTTGGGGGTTTTCCAAGACACAACTACTTTTATCTTTGAAGAATCCATAACTACTCCCTGTTTGGATAAAACATGCCACAAGAAACAGACTTCTCGAGCCCAAAAATCTCACTTTGATAACTTCCCGAACATCTTCTCACAATGAAGAAATACCAAAATGACACATAGATTATCTACATGATCCTCCTCATATGTGGATTACACAAGTATTTCATCAAAGAAAACCAAAATGAACCTGTCTCAGCCCTTCCCTTCCCGCATTTTGCTTATGGTGGGTGAAGACTTGAATTGGTGGCAGTCACTTGTGTTTCTTTCGCCCGCTCGTTATTGCACTTCCTGTTTTCTGCATGGACACTCTGTCCATGTTTGCCGTAAGGTGCAGGTCAAGGATGTTGTTCCCCCTCTGAACCATCCCCCTTCCTATGAGGATCCCGAGTTGCGACGGTTGGATTCGACATCTTCAAGCTTTCCATACTCCTCGGCGGCTTGTGGCCCTCTTCCTGAAGCCTCCGGGGTCAGCCCAGTCCAGCATTTCCCTCCCCCCGTGGCTCCAGAAAATAGTATGGGATTGGTTGATGGTGGTGTAGGTAATCTCTGCACAGACCTGGTCCTTTTCAGACCAGACCCGGTTCTTGGCCCCAACCTCGAATTGGTACAACTTCTGCTTGATCCTCTAGTTTCCCTGATGCATGAGGTTTTTTCTGTGGATGACCAGCCTCCAGAGCACAGAGAGGCTTCAGAGCACATAGAGGGGAAGGAACCTCTTGTTATCTTCCCCTCATCTCCCAGTGGTCTGCCCCTGTCAAACAGTTTCAGCCTTCTTTCTTCTGAGGTTTCAGAATTGGAGGTTGATTTCTTCTCTCCCTCCTCCAGCAGTGTCCAAACCCGGGCCCAGGAAAAAAGGGATCAATCCTTCTCTTCTACCCTTACAAAGTGCTCTTCTGTGTCGGGGGCCAAAGCCCGATTCCCTTGTTTACAATGATATCATGACTAATATGGAATGCCCGGGGACTGGGTCCACGAGTAAAGGTTTATTTCCTTGTTCTGAACTTAGGTGTAGACAGGTGTCCTTGGTTGCAATCTTGGAGCATGTTGGGCAAAAATCCATCAAGGCATCATTGAAGCATTTTTGAGGTGATTGTGTTTGTTGACAAAGTGGACATCTGAGTGGTGATTGTTGACAAAGAAAAACAATGACATACAAATTTGTTGACAAAGAGGATATCATGATGGAATGTCGAGTTCAAGAGTTGAGGTCAACGATCCATGTTTGATTCAAGAACATCGACAAAAGGAATGGATGATCTGGAGGCGGTACAAAAGAACAGATACAAGGTGGCGCCGTTTTCTAGTGTTTTCCATATTTTTGGGCCTGAAAATCGACAAATGAAGAAAAGTGTTTTTGGAAAAGGGACTTGCGCGCCGAGGACATGGAGTATAGGAAACTTTCACGCCATATGTTTTCCAAGATCAGAAGATCAAAATATGGCTAAGGAAACAGGTTCTCACTAGTTTGGGAGTTGGTCTCGCAAGTGTCTAAGAGGACAGAAGACTTGCGCGCTGAGACTGGGTCGCGCAGGTTACTTGCGCGCCGTCACGCAGGGTGGTCAATTTTCCTATAAATACTGGACCACCCCTCTTCATTCTTCACCAGAGTTCAACACTTTGAGAAATTAGAGCTCCCATCGCGCAGGTGTGGTGGTCGCGCAAGTGGTGTGTGTGGTTGTGTAGGTGGGACTTGCGTGCCAGGGTGATAGTTGCACGCCAGTGTTTGAAGCTACGCGCCAGTGTGGAGTTGCGTGCCAATATTGTATTGGGCATAAAAGGAAGTGAGCCATGCAGGTTTAGAGTTGAGGAAGCTTGAGTCACGGAAGTGTCTGAGGAGGACTTGCGCGCCAGTTGTGACTTGCACGCCGATACTTGCGCGCCGAGATTGACTTGCGCGCCAAGTAAGGTTTATTTCTAGCAGTGATTTTTGGGCTGCGTGGAAGTTGGAAGTTTGCCCGATATCTTCGGTGCAAAGAGAGATTCATCCATGGGTGAAAATTGGGCTTCAACAGAGTATCTAATTACAGAGGAAGATGCATTCTTTCATGCAAATGAAGAGACCTACAGGTCTATAAACTGTGAGTGGATCCTTTTCAGAGCAGTGAGCAAAGGAAGAGAAAGAAGGTGATCCTCTCCACCGGTAGTGATCCAGAGAGAGAGAAATAGGGAGTGACCCTTGGGGAAGCAGTGAGCTAACCCTAAACATTGTAAAGGCAGTGATCCTGGGCATAGAAGTGATCTAGCCCGAAATTTGTATCCACATCTAGTGAAGATTAGTGGAATTTGGTACAACCGTAAACTTGCCAGCATATGCTCCTTGGACGTAGCCCAGTGAGGGTGAACCAAGTAAAAATCTCTGTGTCTGCCTGATTATTTGCCTGCATTGAATTTAAAGCATCATCATCAGATAAAGAAGAAAGTAAGTGATCATAATATACAAACAAGTGAAAACAAAGTGACCCTTGTAACAAAGAGGTCAAGATCCAGTGGGGCAGGAAGAATTTTGAAAAAGAATATCCATACCCTGATTCACCCCCCCTCTCAGGGTATATAGGCCCCTATTGGTCCCAAAAATTGGTATCAGAGGGAAGGTTGTTTTTATCAGATTTTTTTGCTCCGACTTGGTATAGTTGATCTATGTGGTCAAAGAACCAGTCTGCTCTTATCTCGGTGTGCCATGGAAAAGGAAAAAACATCAAAGAAGAATCAGAAGTCAGGTGGTATTCCTCAGTGTGGAAGTGTGTATGGAAAATGTGTGATTTAATTAAAAGAATCAAACAACTTACTGAAGGAAGGTCTGGATGAATCTGATAGGGAAAAGATTGATTCACTCAAGCATGATGCAGGAATGAGTGAGGTACATGAACTTCAAATAGATATTGAAACAAGTGATGATGAAGAAGAAAGAATTGAAGTAAGAATAGATATGAAAATTCAAAAGTTGGAAGAAGAACTAGAATCAGTGAAGAAGGAAGTGGAGAAATACAATGCTAGAGGAAAGCCTAAAATGAAGGATTCCCTGCACATGCTATTTGATTATCCCTCTGCAGGTGATGATGAAATGAAAAGAAAATTTTCTATTTCTGAAAAGAGGCAGGGACAAATTTTCTCAGCTCAAAGACCATACAGTTTGGGAAAAACTGGTATTGGGTTTGATGAATCCCCTTCCGTGCATGACAGAAAGAGGGTTGTGAATAGTTCCAGAAGTGGAGAAAAACATCTAGGTGCTGGAGATAGGCCTAAGAGAACTATATAAAAAGGAAATTATGACATGTGCTACTTTTGCAGGATTCATGGCCACACATCAAGCTTCTGTTCAGAGGCTCTGGTATACATCTCAGGCTATGAAAACAGAAACATTACTAAATCTGAGAATAAGAAGAAGCATCATGAGAAATCAGAGAGAAGAGTCTCTCAGAGTAAAGCATCCATTATATGATATTACTGTGGAAGAATGGGACACACCATGAGTATGTGTTAGGAAGCTCAAGATCCCCGTGTCAGAAGAAGAACTCAAGGTGTATCAGCATCTCAACATAGAAGTGACGAAATAAGGTATGCCTTTGATGGAAAATGTTTAATATGTTCAGATTATGGGAATTTGGAAAGAAACTGCAGCATGAACACAAGAAGGGAAAGGGAACTCGAAAAGAGATTCTCGACTCCAAGGTTTCATAATGAGAAATTTTACACTGATATACAAAGTGGCAAGGAGAAGAATAGGCTTAGAGCCTCAGGGGAATCACATGGAGCTGAACGAAAGGTGTATCAGTCACCTCTTCTGTCATACTCACAATAGCTCTCAAGGAGAGAATGTGAACAAACCTGGAAGATTAAGGGTAGAACTTCTCCATTTGTGATAAAGAAGAATGAACATTCAATGTAGGACCCACCACCAATGAAAAATAGGGTGATGACTCATAAATCTGATAAATGGCAAATAAACAAAGAATGCATTGAAAAATTCACGAGTCATGTGCCACAGAGAGGACTAGAATAAAAAGGAAAATCCCTGCAATAGTGGAAGAAGGAAGGGTTGCATAACATAGGGGGAGTATTCAATAAAAAAATCAGATGCAAGAGCCACCAAAGAAATAATCAGATGAATTTGCTCAGAATTTTTTCAATCGAGGGAAGACTTATTTTCAGAAAAGCAGCAATAATCATGTATCTCATGATTATCTATTTTTCTATAACAATGTGGTATCACCTGACTACTTTCAGGATACCAAGAAGATGTGAGAGAAAAATCAAATGTGTGTCAACAAAAATGTGAGAGAATATGTTCAAAGAAATGACATCATTGAACAATGACACAGTGAAAAGTTTTCTGTTAAAAGTGAAGAAGTGGTAAGAGACTCAGGGAGAGAAGAAGTGGCTGAAGATGATTCAGAAGAGGATACTGATGATGAGTACAAGGAAGTAAAATCCTTATCTGCACAAAAGATAAAGAGTCGAGCTGAAATTGACAGGAAGAATATCATCAGTGATCAGTGAGCTCCAGTTCAGAAAAGAAGAATGAAATCACTGTAGAAGACATCATTACTATCATAGGTTGAGTCAAAATGATTTGATGATGCAACTGATGATGATAACTGGGTTCAGGCCATGAATGAAGAGCTAAATCAGATTGAGAAGAATCAGACATGGGAGATTGTTTCGAGGCCAGTAGATAAGAATGTCATCGGGAGTAAATGGGTCTATCGAAACAAGATGAATGAATATGGAACGGTGATTCGGAACAAAGCACGACTAGTGTGCAAGGGGTACTCCCAGATCGAGGGAATAGATGTAGATGAGACATTTTCACCGGTTGCAAGGCTGGAGACAATCAGATTATTTTTGGCCATAGCAGTGCAAAGAAAGTTCAAAGTGTTCCAGATGGATGTCAAATCCGCATTCTTGAATGGGGTTCTGGAAGAAGAGGTGTACATTGAGTAGCCAGATGGTTTTCTCATTCATGAGGATGAGAACAAAGTTTTTAGGCTGAAGAAGGCATTGTATGGGCTGAAACAAGCACCAAGAGCATAGTACTCAAGGCCTGATTAGTACTTGAAGAAGCTTGGTTTTCAGCATGGAGGAGTTGATTACAATCTCTATTTCAGTAATGACAGTAATCAAAGGATGATGGTGTTGGTTTATGTCGATGACATAATATTTGGTGGATCAGATGAAGCTCAGTGCAGACAGTTTTCCGAATTCATGAAAAATGAGTTTGAAATGTCAATGATTGGAGAGCTAACGTTTTTCTTTGGTCTACAGGTGACACAAAGAAGGAATGGAACATTCATTTCTCAATCTAAATATTTCAAGGAGGTCCTAAGAAGGTTTGGAATGGAAAATTCCAAGGAGATGAAGACTCTGGTTTCTACCCTGATGAAATTATCAAAAGATGAGGATGGAAAGGTAGTTAATATCATAGAATACAGGAAAATCATTGGAAGTCTGTTGTACTTAACCGCAACAAGGCCTGATATTGTTTTTTCCACATGCCAAGCAGTGAGATATCAGAGTAATCCCAAGGAAAGTCACATGCTTGCAGTGAAAAGAATACTTCGGTATATCCAGGGCATAGTGTATTTCGGCTTGACATATACTGACAAATCTCAGACAGAGTTATTGGGATATACTGATGCAGAATGGGCCGGTTCAGCAGATGATAGAAAATCAACGTCAGGTGGTGCATTCTATCTTGGTGGATTGTGTATTTATTGGCTAATCAAGAAGCAAGATTGCATTTAATTGAGCACTGCAGAAGCTGAGTATATTGTGGCCACTCAAGCATGCACACAGTTATTGTGGATGAAGCAGCAGCTTGAAGATATGAGAGTTGAAGTGAAGTCTCCGATCGGAATCCAGTGCGGCAACTCAAGTGCTATAAATCTTAGTAAAAATCTCGTCCATCATTCAAGGACAAAGCACATTGAGATTAAGTATCATTTTATCAAGGAGAAGGTTGAGCAGGGAATCATGAAGTTGGAGTATGTGCCTACTGAGCTACAGGTTACAGACATTCTGACAAAGGCCTTACCCAAGGAAGATTTTGAGAGGCATCGACTGGATCTGGGAGTTCAGTCGATTCCACACACTTGAAATATTGTGGATGTGGAACCCCCCTCTCCCCGAGGTATGATGTTTTTTTCCCTAATGTGATGATATGTGTTCTCTACTCTGTTACAGACTACAAAGGAGTGACCTTTGGGTTCGTTGACAAAGGGGGAGAAAATGGTGATTGCTCAAGGGGGATACATTGTGGAAATTTGATACATCATGGTTGATATGAGGAGAAGCTGACAAGTGGAGCAGCCAGATAGGGGGAGTTGAAGCTAGTTGAATGTGCTTAGCCAGAGCTTAGCTTGGACAACACAGGAAATAGGGCTAAAGAGGTGTTGATGCTGTAAGCAGAAAGGGGGAGCATATTAAATATGATGATGCTAGAAGTGATCGATCAAAGAATAGATATCACGACAGCTGCGGATCGTGATAAAAGCAGAAGAGTAGTGTTGGAATGTGGTAAAAATATTTCCAACCAAAATTGGTCTTCCAAAAAGTCCTTCAACAATTGGTATCAGTTTAGTACAAATTGGTATCATTTTGGTGTCAATAATGGATGTCAGATATGAAGTGATCCATTGATGAACTTTTCATTTACTCTTATTTCTCACGCCGAGCATTGCTCATGTGGGCTTATAGTATGTGTTGAGTAAATCCTTGATCGCTATCAAAATCGTAAAAGGTGAATGGTGGCTGAAGAATTAACAATGTATCTTTCCATAAAAGAGTTGTCAACAAACCCAAAGGGGGAGATTGTTGGGCAACAATCCCTCAAGGCATCATTGAAGCATTTTTGAGGTGATTGTGTTTGTTGACAAAGTGGACATCTGAGTGGTGATTGTTGACAATGAAAAACAATGACATAAAAATTTGTTGACAAAGAGGATATCATGATGGAATTTCGAGTTCAATAGCTAAGGTCAACGATCCATGTTTGATTCAAGAACGTCAACAAAAGGAATGGATGATCTGGAGGCAGTACAAAAGAACAGATACAAGGTGGCACCGTTTTCCAGTGTTTTCCATATTTTTGGGCCTGAAAATCGACAAATGAAGAAAAGTGTTTTTGGCAAAGGGACATGCGTGCCGAGGACATGGAGTATAGGAAACTTTCGCGCCATATGTTTTCCGAGATCAGAAGATCAAAATATGGTTAAGGAAATAGGTTTGCGCAAGTTTGAGAGTTGGTCTCGCAAGTGTCTAAGAGGTCAGAAGACTTGCGCGCTGAGACTGAGTCGCGCAGGTTACTTGCGCGCCGTCGCGCAGGGTGGTCAATTTACCTATAAATACTGGACCACCCCTCTTCATTCTTCACCGGAGTTCAACACTTTGAGAAATCAAATCTCCCGTCGCGCAGGTGTGGTGGTCGCGCAAGTGGTGTGTGTGGTCGCGTAGGTGGGACTTGCGCGCCAGGGTGATAGTTGCGCGCCAGTGTTTGAAGCTGCGCGCCAGTGTGGAGTTGCGCGCCAATATTGGATTGGGTGTAAAAGGAAGTGAGTCGCGCAGGTTTAGAGTTGAGGAATCTTGAGACGCACAAGTTTCTGATGAGGACTTGCGCGCCAGTTGTGACTTGCGCGCCGAGATTGACTTGCGTGCCAAGTAAGGTTTATTTCCAGCAGTGATTTTAGTGCTGCATGGAAGCTGGAAGTTTGCCTGATACCTTCGGTGCAAAGAGAGATTCATCTACGGGTGAAAATTGGGCTTCAACAGAGAATCTACTTACAGAGGAAGATGTATTCTTTCATGCAAATGAAGAGACCTACAGGTCTATAAACTGTGAGTGGATCCTTTTTGGAGTAGTGAGAAAAGGAAGAGGAAGAAGGTGATCCTCTCCACTGGCAGTGATCCAGAGAGAGAGAAATAGGGAGTGACCCTTGGGGAAGCAGTGAGCTGACCCTAAACATTGTAAAGGCAGTGAACCTGGGCATAGAAGTGATCTAGCCCGAACTTTGTATCCACATCTAGTGAAGATTAGTGGAATTTGGTACGACAGACAACTTGTCGGTGTATTCTCCTTGGACGTAGCCCAGTGAGGGTGAACCAAGTAAAAATATCTGCGTCTGCCTGCTTATTTGCCTGCATTGCATTTAAAGTATCATCATCAGATAAAGAAGAAAGTAAGTGATCATAATATACACACAAGTGCAAACAAAGTGACCCTTGTAACAAAGAGGTCAAGATCCAGTGGGGAAGGAAGAATTTTGAAAAAGAATATCCATACCCTGATTCACCCCCCCTCTCAGGGTATATAGGCCCCTATTGGTCCCAACAGAGTAAAAACAACAGCAGTCAAGAATTCACGATTTTTATTTTCAGTTAGGATTTCGTCATTGCATGCATGGGGATTCAGTTAACCAACACATCTGGCTGTTCTGGAATCATTCTGTGTCAGTACAGAGGATTTTAGTTTCAAACCAGCAAATTTATGTGAAAGTCAATCATGATATCTCTTCCTGTTTATTTTCTTTTGTTTATGCCAAGTGTAATCCAAAGGACAAGGATCCCCTTTGGAAAGAGTTGTCTGACCTTGACACCGGTAATGAGGCTTAGCTCGTTGGTGGAGACTTTAACTGCATCCTTGAGCCTCAAGAAAGGAAAGGTGGAGGCATTTACCCTTTAAGGGACAGACAAGCTTTTGCAAGCTTCATGGCTCGTGCTGGTCTTCTTGATCTTGGATTATCAGGAGATAAATACACTTGGTGTAATAACCAGAAGGGTAGTCGACGAATGTGGAGTCGGCTTGACCGTTGATTTGGGATGATGGTGTTTTTAGTAACCTCGTGGTTTTGAAGAATCGTCTTGCAGACCTGCTCCTTGAGCAAGAAAAAAGTGCCAGGGAGAGATCACGGGTGTCTTGGCTTAAGGAGGGTGACAAAAACACGACTTTCTTTCATGCATGCATCAAGGAGAGGAAGAGGTCCAAGGCTCCAAACATCCTCCTTGATGATGGTTCTTTCTCCAATGACCCACAGGTGGTGGGAGGTATGGCCGAAAGTCATTTCCATTCTCTTCTTGCGAGTTTTAACCCTTGCATGTAGGACGGTTACCCAATAGGGAACTCAGATCTTTTTGATTCCATCCCTCAGGTGGTTTCCCGTGACACCAATGAAGTCTTCGAAAGGGTTCTGGATGAGAAAGAGGTATGGTAGGCTGTCTCGGCGCTTAATTCTGAGAGTTCCCCTATCCCCGATGGTTTTCTAGGATCTTTTTACCACATCTCCTGGGATTTCATAAAACACAATTTGGTGGAACGTATTCAGGACTTTTTCTATGGAGGCAGTCTACCTCGGGTGGCATGTTCCACTACACTCATTCTTATCCCTAAAGTCAAGGAACCCTCCTCTTTAAATCAATTCAGACCGATCAACATGTGCAATTTTCCTTACAAAGTTCTTGCTACCATTATCAATCGTAGACTTGTGGGTTACTTACATAGGTGGATCTCTGATGAACAAAAAGGTTTTATTCAAGACAGGTCCACTCAAGAAGCAATTTCCCTAGATTAGGAAATGTTGGGTGATATCAACAAGAAAGTCATGGGCTCTAACATTACCGTTAAGTTGGACATGGACAAGGCCTATGACAGGGTTGAGTGGAGTTTCATTATCAGGGTCCTGAGATGTATGGGGTTCTCTGAGAGGGTGGTTGATCTTTTCTTCAGGTGTATTGGTTCTCTATGGTTCTCAGTTTCTTTTATGGGGTGGAGCTATGGTTTATTTAAATCGGTCCAAGGTTGGAGATAAAGGGATCCTCTTTCTCCCAGTGTTTTCATTTTGGTTTAGGATACCTTTAGTAGATATTTGAACACCAGGTGCTCTGATGGTTTTGTCCGACCATTCTGGTGCAAGCCAAACCTTCCAGGTATCTCCCACCTCTTCTTTGCGTATGATCTTCTCATCTTTCTCAATGGTAGTAGCAGGAACATTCAGGCTCTTAACCATATCCTTGAGCTTTATTGTAAGTGGAGCGGGCAGGTCATCAACCGTGTGAAGAGTGGTGTTTATATCTCAAAGTTGTGTTCAAGTACTAGGGGCAAGAGGATTGCAGATAGCCTGGGGGTTGCTCAAAGACACTTTCCTATGGAATATTTAGGGGCCCCAATTTCACCAGGAAAGGTTCGTATTCATCATTTTGATGGTATTATGTATAAAATTTCTACTCATATTCTCAACTGGAAAAACTGTTTCCTTTCCTTTGGGGGGAGAATCACCTTGGTCAATAGTGTTTTAACGTCTATCCCCATGCATGTCTTGTCTGCCACTATTGTTCCCAAGACGTTTCTTCATACTATTGAGTGGATTATGGTTAATTTTATATGGGATGCTCAAGATGATGGTAAATATTATTGGGATTCGTGGAAAAGGATGGCTTATAGCTTTGAGGAGGGTGGATTTAATCTGTGTAATGTTTCAGGTTCCATTACCTTTTTACAGGCAAAGTTGGCTTGGGATGTTCTGGAGGGGAGATCTTTGTGGGATCGATTCTCCATTAAAAAATACAGATCTCATTTTGATAATGCAAGTGGGGGTGGATCCATGCTTTGGGATGTTACTCGCCGTCATATTATTACTTTGCGGCATCATTCACGGTGGATTTTTGGTGAGGGGGCGATCAACTTCTGGAGAGACAATTGGTCGGGGAGTCTCCTCGGTTTTCCAGGGTGCCCTATTCCAGAATTTGCCTTCTTACAGGCCTCATGTTTCCCTGCTTTCACCCAAGCCATCCTCTCCTCCTCCCAACTAGATTTGTTCCATAGTATTATTATCACCTCTGAACCGGACTGGCTGGTGTTCATGGGTTCTTAGTCTGGTTCCTTCTCAGCGAAGGATTTCCGAGAGGTCTTGCATGGCGCCGAGGTTTCTGTTTCTTGGGGCGGGTTCCTTTGTTTCACTAACATCCCGACCAAATTTAATTTTCTTATTTGGAGGCTTTTGACGCTCCTTTCGTCACAGAATCTAAAAATTGGAAAAGGGAAATACCTTAGTCCAAAGTGATTCATCCTTTTAAGAAATATCAAAAATCGACAAAGGGATGAACAAGGAGAACATTGCCCATAGGTCGCGCAAGTTCCCTCATGGTCGCGCAAGTACACTTGCGCGCCGCCTAGTGGTCATGCAAGTCTACTTGCGCGACGTCTTATGGTCGTGCAAGTCTACTTGCGCGACGTCTTATGGTCGTGCAAGTGACTTGCGCGACCTAAGTGATAACCGCCCGGTAACCGCCTGAGGTCTTCTCTTGCCTATAAATAGACCCTGTGGCCCCCCCCCATTCGAGAGGATCTTTTTCCAGAAACTCGGATTGAAGCTCCCGACGCCCAAGTCTCTTCTCAAAGCTTCCGGAAAACTTCTAAGGTAATTTCTTACCTAGAAAGGAAGATCTAAAGAGAGGGAGGAAGGCCTAAGGGTTGAAACTCATCAACACTTGCGCGCCTGAGTGGCCAGCGCTTAAGGGAAGTGGTCCCACTTGCGCTTCACCTTATTCCTTCGATAGAAACTTGCGCATCCCTTTTTTGGAAGAACCTCAAGAGGATTCTAAAGGGATTAATAAAGAGTCTCTCAAGTATTCTAATGCTGGTTGAAAATCGCGCAAGTACCCCACATGTCGCGGAGGTATACCTGCGCGACCAATACTTGCGCGCCCACGTAAGACTTGCGCGCCTTTAAAGACTTGCGCGCCCATACCTTTTTGGGTGCCCATCTTTCCCATTTTACCCCTCTTAAGCCATTACACCTTTCCTTTTCAAGATTCAGTCTTCAAGACACTCTTCAAAGCAATTTATGGCATGATTTCTTGATTTGACTTCTTTATCTGAAAGGAATTCTGTGGAATATCTCTCAAAACCTAGTGATTTAAATATCCTTATGTCACTAAATATGGAGAGTTCATTCATTCAACCTCATCCTTTAAGATGAGAGAATCCTTAACTTGGGTCTCCTTTTCAGGAATAATCCCCAGTTATAAGTCCTTTAATCTGGGCATCTTCCTTAGGAGTAAGTCCCAAATTCTTAAAGTTCCCAAATCTGGGCATCCTCCTCAGGAGTAAGCCCCAAACCTTAATTCCTTAACTTGGGCATCCTCCTCAGGAGTAAGCCCCAATCTCAAATATGGGCATCCTCCTTAGGAGTAAGCCCCAAACCTTAATCCCTAACCTGGGTCTCCTTTTAAGGAATAAGACCCAGTCATAATCATGGTCATCCTTCTTAGGAGTAAGCCCCAAGTCCTCTAATTTTGGGCATCCTTCTTAAGAGTAAGCCCCAATCTCAAATATGGGCATCCTTCTTATGAGTAAGCCCCAAGTCCCTTAATTTGGGCATCCTCCTTAGGAGTAAGCCCCGAACCTTAGTCCCCTAACCTGGGTCTCCTTTTCAGGAATAAGTCCCAGTCATAATATTGGGTTTCCTTTTCAGGAGTAAGCCCCAAGTCCCTTAATCTCTCTTTAACCAGTCCTAATTTACATTTGATCTGGGATTCCTTCTCAGGAGTAAAACCCAGTTATCAATCCTCTCCTAATTTGGGTTTCCTCTTCAGGAATAAGTCCCAAGTTAGAGTATTCAAATCTCTATGAAGCATATATACCTTTATGGACCCTGTTCCTGGATTTTCTCCCTAAAGTAAATCCTCTGGGCAGTCATACATACATAAGCCACAAACCATTTCTTATGATTGCATCTTTCATGGAACAATTGTCTAAATTTTACTAATACCTCTTGTTTCTCACACCGAGCATGACTCACGTGAGATTAGAGTGTAAAAGTAATTGTGACATCCTGCTTTGAGCCATCAATCATAAACATCATACCCTTATTCGAACTACGTGGGTTCTGATTCCTTTTTCAAAACAAAGGATACGTAGGTAGCCCATTTATGGGTTCGATCCCAACTTTGAAATAATCCATGTCCTTCTGAATGACGATAAACTTCAAGTGCCCCACTGAGTGGCTTTAAAACCATCCTGGTCATCATAATGACCAAGAGACTTTTATAAATGTTTTTGAAGGATACCATTGACTAAGAATCTCTAAATAAATATAGATGATTCTCTATTGATGAAGAACCTCGAATACATATAAAAGATCCTCTAAATTTCTTACATATTTAATCATTGATTGTTAAACTGAAGGAAAGCTCATTTTATACTTGGTAATGTAATAAGGATTCACGAACATAACTTAAATCTATAAAGAGAGTCCCGGAGTAGACAATAATTCTCCTCAAAAAGGTGTGATGAGTCCGACCTCCCATCCTCTTGACCAATGCAAATTCCTAAGCCTCATTATCCCACAAGCTAATGAGCGCCTACCTTTGGAAAGTAGGTCGAAACAGACGTGGAATCATTGGATGTTTCCAGTTCTACGAACAAACCCGTTAGAAACCGATCGGAACGTTTGAATCTCCCATCCAGGAGGTCATCCCCGAATTCCGAGGGAAACAAAGGCTTCAAAACCGAGCGCTTCCCATGGATGATGAGGTACGTCGTAGGGGTATTTCTCTAGTCTCCAAATATTTTTTCTGCAGCGGCCCTAAGGAGGAGATGTCTGATCACTTATTTTTTATGAGCGACTGGCCGTGTTGTATTTGGGCTCTTTTTCGTGAATTCTCTGGGCGTGATCTCCCAGGCCTCTCCGGGGATGCTTTTCTCCAGGCATGGTTCTACGGCTCGTTAGACTGTGTTCAGGAATAGAGGGTTCGCTCTGTGGTCTTCGCGGTGGGATGTTGGGTCGTATGGTCGGCTCGAAATAGCGCCAGAAATGAGGGTCGCTCCAACTCTAGTATGGCTTTGCGAGCTAGGGCGAGGTCCCTGGTGATGGATTTGTTGCTGCTTATCAAATGTGGTGATCGGGCTCCTTCATTGCGGTGTTTCATGGAAAATATCCAGATCTCTTTTGTTCCAAGGGCGTTTCCTCAAGGTCATTGGGTTCATTGGAATCCTCCCATTTTAGGCCTCAAGCTGAACGTTGATGGCTCTTATCTGAACGGTTGCATGAGGGGTGGGGGCGTTGTTCGCAATCAGCATGGCTCGGTGGTCCTGGCCTTCAGTTGGTGGTTTGGTCCGGGTGATTCCCTTAGGGCTGAGGCTACCTCTCTGCTCAAGGGGTGGGAATTGCGTCACACCCATGGTTTATCTATCCATCATGTGGAAACTGACTCCAGGAATCTCCTTAATTCAATCCAAGGTACCTCTAGCATCCCTTGGACTATCTCCTATTTAATTCGCAGCTGCAAGAAGTTTCTTCAAGGTGACACTTGTCTGAATCATTCATGGAGAAAAGGAAACAAAGTTGCGGACTTCCTGGCAGCATGGGCCTCCCCTGACAACCCTCATCTTATTTTTAGTAGTATTGGATCTCTTCCCCCCAAATGTGTTAGTTTGGTTCGTGCTGATGCCTTAGGTATGCATTTTTTTAGACCTCCTTGATCTGTTTCGGGCTACGACCCTCTTTTTCCTTTAATAATATAAAATCTCAATGTTGGATGGATGGAACTTATCCAAGAACTCATGGAACATAATGTTCATCAACCCCATGAACACATTTGAAGCATTCATCACACCGAAAAACATCACCAAGAACTTGTAATGCCTATGATGACAATGGAAAGAAATCTTTGGGATATACTCATACTTCACACACATCTAATGATACCCTGACAACAAGTCGATCTTTAAAAACCAACTCTTACCCTTTAGTTGATCGAAATAATCAACAATCCATAGAAGAGGATAGTGGTTCTTCACTACCACTTTGTTCAAGTGATGATAATTAACACACAACTGCAACTTCCATCAACCTTCTTCACAAACAAAACTATTGCACCTCATGATGACATGTTTGGATGAACAAAACTACACTACAATATACCATCAAGTAGTATATGAAACTCTTGAAACTCAGAAGGTTCCATCCTATATGGAGACATTGATATAGGAGACATGCCTGGATGTAGTTTTATCTTGAACTTGATCTACTGTCGAGGGGGTAACACTACAACCTCTTATGGAAAGGTATCAGGGTAATCTTCCATGAACCTAAGGAAAAATGACTTCTAAACCTCCAAAAAACTCAGTATCAGCTCATCCATCAAGGATGACAAGGAAGGAACACACCTCTAACCCATCCTAGGGTATTTTTTTTCCAAAAAACACCACTGAACCACCATCGGCATCAAATAACACCACCTAAATCCTGAAGCAATCCACGATATCCTGCACTGAATACAACTAATCCTTGCCGAGGATGAAACAATATTGTTGTATCCGTAAACATAGTAAATCTCACCAAGAGTGGTGCTGCCCCAACACTATTTCACAATCTCTGCATACATCAAACAAGTCAGTTTAACATCCAACTGGCATAGTCAATTCCAAGGGAACTAGAAGCCTTTATACCTCAAGTCCCAAAGCATGTAAAAGGGTAGGTGATATGAAGGAGTGCATCCCTTCTAAATCAAACAAGGCATAAACCCAAGTATAAAACAAGAAAAGGGTACCTCAAACAACATCTGGCTCGCCCGATGCTGACAATGCTAAAGCATAAAGCTGACCACGACCTACTCCATGACCTCTCTGTCCTTGATGATGACCACCACCATGGCCGTGCTATTCTCTCTGAGGATGACGAGCATCCTAGGGCTTTCCTCTACCTGTCCTATCTTCTCTCTACTGATCCAAAGCTAGTGAAAACTACTCCTTCTTCCTTGGGTGGAATTGCCTCAATGGGGGAGCCTGAAGTGGAACAAATGGATCATGATGACTGCTCTGGAAGGTCGAGAACTCAATCTACTAATGAACTTATCCTACATAAGAAAAACAAGAACCTGATCCCTTAACATAGGCCTAAGAGTAATCACCCTCGGAGAAATGAGGTACTGAGGGCTGGGACCTACCCTCATTAGATCAGAAAATATTCTTCCCTGAAAACTGAGAACCTCGAACCACAACTATACTTCATGAGGAATCACATCGAATACCCTCTTGTGAAGATATGGTTTTGGATAATGTTCTCTCAATGACCTCTTCCCTCACCTTCACCTCAAAATATTTCATCATGATAAACAGGGTGACCTGGTGCTGGATCTCTGGATAAAAATATTCCTCAAAATGCTTCGCACTAGCATCCTAATCTAGAAATAGGTCCAAATAATATCATAGAAGTTTCTGAAAATAGATCCTAAACTCTTTCATAATGGAACTTCCCTGCAGAAGGGTAAGGAGCTCTTGGTGGCTGGCTGACTTCACAGTCAAAGAAAGAAAATCAGATATAAACTGCTCTTGGAAGCTATCACATGATACTGCTGACTCCTCACGATATCTGAGGAATAAGAACCAACACGACATTTCTACCCCACACAACATCGTTATAACCAATGACACCCAATGATCCTTCCGAGAACAGATCGAACTAAAAGATATCTCCACCTACTCCAATTAGTCTTCCATGATTTCATCTGAAACATAGCCCTCATACTTCTGTAGACTCTGGCACTGGAACTCTCGGAGTATCCTTCTCCAAGTGTCATTATTGGTAAACCTTAGTTTGTGGAAATCTGCTGGCATAGGCTGCTGAACTTCTTTTATGCGAACTTAATGAGGATGTTGACCTAGAGCCATTCCTAAAAAAGAGAAAACAGTTAGAGCTCCTAAAACTGGAATATAAAAGACTCAAAATTAATTAATTTTTTTCTTTTATTCATTTTAGGTTAACCTATCCCAAGGTCTAACCATTCAAACATAGGCAAAAATAACAATGATTCATGATCCCTTCCTAGGTCTCTACCCTGCAACAAGTATCACCACATTTAGTAGCCACTGTAAACTTAAAGTTCCATGAATCGGATCACAGGGGGCCCTAAATACCTATATCTCAGTCAGTCTCCAGTGTTCACAACACTTTCTAAACTTGATTGATACCATTGACCTACCAACCCATGCACCCTCACTTATGCCTAACTCCAAACTCCATCCTATCCCTCAACCAGACCTCTGATACCACTATGTCACAACCCCCTCCCCACAAAGTGTACCCCTCCTAGGCTGGAAATGTGAGAAGAGAGATAATCACCCCCAAGTTCTTCCTCCAGTAGGCCCCAGGTTGGTGACTAGCACTGAGGGTATAATAAACACAAAAATGGGAGGCATTACCCTCTAAGAGAATACATGCATAAGAGAGAGATAAGACAGACACCAACCAAATCCAACTTAGACTGCAATATAAAATAAAACCCAAGTACACATATGTAATTTCATAAAACAATACTATAAATAAAATGAAAAAACTACAAATACCAAAATAAAATAAAAATGGGAGTGGCCACAATGCCCGAACAGCCCCTGAAACCCCAAGCTAGTAGTAACTAGACTTATCTCCAACCTTCTCCAAGTGACCTGAAAAATAGTTTATATAACATAGGTTGAGTATAAAAGTATACTTAGTAGGATCATCTCTGGATCCTCTCATGAAAAATTAAAGAAAGAATGCTAAAGCAAAGTGAACAACAAGTAAAACTAACGCATCACCTAAATAATTATACTAAGTTTCAAAACTCACCATGGATACTCTCACCAAGTATCACATACAAGACTATATAATATAATAAATAATTTCAAGGGTACACTGCTACCACTTCCCCACTAGTTTTCCACTTTTCCCCAACATCGCATGTCCTGAGAACCTCTCTTCCAAAAGGCTATCCTGAATACACCTTGGTGTAGCACCACAACATGCACCTCATGAAACACAAAGGATTTCCTGAAGACACCTGGGAAAATCACCACACCATCCACACAACCAAAGTAACCAATTAGTTCCTAGGATTCACTAAAATTAGCATAATGTGCATCATACATCGAGTATTTTACCTTAATACATTACATACCATACGCTGAGTAAGGATCCTCAAGCCATTACAACCTATACATGTTATACCTATAGTAGTCCATAGGAAACTGTATCTAGAATATATGAGTGTGAAATAACTACAATAAATTTCAAACCTCTACACACATATATGGTGAAAAATAACTATCATGCATACCCGCACTAGTAACTACCAAGAGAAGAGAGAGGGGCCAAAGGGGGTAGTAATACATCCATCCTCCCATCAGGATATTGGGGAAAACACCCCCAGGGATCAAAATCCCCAGGGTGTCTGTTTACCCAACTGACAGGGTGGAGTAGCATTTAGAAACACAAAAAGTATAGGATATAATATAGCTCACAACCACACTATAGGAAAAACCTAGTCGTAGACTCAATTGCAACTAAAGTCTCTCAGACTTATGACTTCCACTGCTAAGACTAGATATCCTATAATCACACAACCATTTAAAGAGATTTATTAAACCATACTATCCATTTTTATCAGTTTCACTTTATGATAATTAATTCTTAACCCATTAATTAACCTTTAACAATTTCCACATTACATTCCATTATCATCACAACAAAGCTCCAATCCCTCTAGTCATAACCAAACCAAGTCCAAAGCTTCTCATAAGTACGTCCTCAACACTGCATCCCAGAAAGCTCAAACCCCATGGTTTCAAAATCATTTATTCAATCATTTATTAATATAATTATCAATTTTCTATAATTCTAGGTATTCTAAGAAAAAATTATAAGCCACCAAACATAAGGGGATCAACATGGTGAGTAGATAAACTACCCATCGAGTCTTATCCACTTGTAGTAGGAGTGTAGAACCATCCATCCTAGAGAAGCTAAACATAGAAATCACATGGCATACCCCATGCATCTTTACCTCTTTTGGAAGGAGTCTAAGAAAGACCATCTACCTCAAGAAGTGGGTAAAGTAAAGCAGGTAAACAAACAACAAATTAACAAGCATTAAACTTTCATAACTACAAGAAATACCATCTTCAACCCATTCCATCATCCCTGATGTCCTCCCCGACACCTACATTCATAAACCTCTACATATCTCCACTCTAGGCGTCAATTGCTACCACAACCACTGGGCCTCCCTGCCCCCATATACCATAACATCCCTCTAGGCTCAGCCATCCTAGGCTCACATCACAACACAAGAAACATGAAATAAACAATACAGAAACCGGGATCTTGGACCTAAACAAGGAATTTATCCTCCACACACAATGATCAATCACAGTTCCAAAGCACAAGGTACTTGACCTTTACAAGAAAGTGGGTAACTAAAAACCCTAAAAGGTATTATCTTTATAACATAATCGGTTCCTTATTCCATATTGAATTAACCAATTCATTATTTAGGTTCCAACTATGGGAAACCTAATAAAAAATCTATCATAGCTATCACAAATTAATTAAATGATTAATTTGTAATGCCTTTAACAACAAGCATTAACATGATTCATATTTATTAATCTATTCAATTAAACATTCTTACTACATCAATTTTATTATCATTAATTTTCAATAGCAACAATCAGATTCATTAACATGCCTCCTTATCTTTATCCAATTAATTTACAATTAATTTCAGCTTTATGTTCTTTACCAATTTTCATTAAAAACAAAATTCTAAATAGTAAGGCATAGATATGACACTATCTAGAAAATAAAGAGTCAATAACATCTCTAAGAAATTGATATCAATTATTTAATTCAGTTCATATATTTATTATGTAAATTCCATTGTGATCCAGTGGATATATCATGCTAATTCTATAGTTTCACATAAATAAATAGAGAAACAACGAATCCCCTACCTCAAAAGATTCTTTACATTCTTTACATGAGAACATGCCGACACACCAAATCACGATCACCTATCCCTTAAGATTGCATCCACCTGAGGATGCAGGCATCAACCAATATCCAAGAAATCTCCATTAGAAATATGGAGATCACATTCCATCACATGAAAAGGATAAATAGAAGGAAATAGATCAAAAAAACCATAATAATAGAGTTATAACATACCTTATCAAAGATGAATCGACACTTACTGCTTTCACCAAAATAGTGGATGAACATGTCATAGAAAACTCTAATGGAAACATGATACAAGGTCTACAACACAAAACAAAATCTCATATGGGAGGAAGAACTCTAGATGTCCCGTTCTAGGGAAAAAATGAGAAGGAAGAACAAGGGTCGTCCTTTGGGAGGATCTAAATGAAGCAATGATTTAGATATGCTGGATTTTCCCTTAAGATCAGATCTGTCAAATATCATGTGTTTTGAATGAGTAAAAACATTGGGAACCTTAAGAAAATTAAGATATGAATTATGGGGTTTGAACCGGCCTTCAATTCCTTAAAACAAGGCCTTGAATGTGTTTTAAATCAAAGAAAATGTTAAAGGAGAGAAATTTTAGGAAGCTAGAAACATTGTTCACAAGCCGTTTCCACCATTTGAATGAGCTACTACCACCATTGGATGAGTCTCCATTGCTGTTGGGAAGAGCTACCATCATTTTTGGATGAGTCACCACCATTATTGGATTGATCTACTGTCATTGTTGGACGAGTCACCTCTACCATTGGGATGAGCTACCATCCCTGTTGGATGAGTCACCTCCACCATTGAAACGAGCAACTACCACTATTGGACGATTCACTGCCACTATTAGACGAGCTATCACCACCATTGGACAAGCTAATTCCACCTTTGTATGAGTCACTGCCACCATTGGATGATTCAATGCCACCATTAGAAGAGCTAACACCACGGTTGGATGAGTCACCATCACTGTTAGATGAGCTACTTCCACCATTGGAATGAGCTATCGTCACTGTTGGATGATCTACTGTCCTAGAAACACGATTAAAAAAACAAGAAATTTTTCATAGTGTTGGGTATAAACCACCTTGACCTCCCAGAACACCCCAAACACTGGATTTTAACAAATAAATTGATCATAGAGGTCCAATCCATTACATCATATACCTCTCAAAACATTCTCATCCTTGAGAATTCAAAACTAACCAGATAGGAAACAAGAAAAGGGGTCTGAACAACCACCCTTTGAGATACCTCTCAAGGTTCTCTCCACTAAAAGACCTCAACCACTTCATCAAAGGAACAAAACAAAACCAAAAAAAAACTACAAACACCTCCTAAACACTCTCTAGGGGGAGATACCTCTCAAATGAGAACAAACCACAAAAAGAAACAAGATAAGGCCATCTCATAAACAATAATGGTCTAAAACAAAAAAACGAACAACATTATAAGAAAAGATCTAAACATTAAACAAATTGAGGTACTGAGAGCATATTTGTGACTCATGATCCAGAGTAATCTCCTCCATGCCACCATGCCACCATAAGACATTAACCAAGGGGATAAAACACCCACAAAACACATTCTCTTTACGGTCCTGGATCTTTATAGGACACTCCTTGAAGGTTACATCATTTCTATCATGACCCGTCCCCCAGGGCCTGTGTCGTGACATACCCCAAACCCAAATCTTGAAGGCCAGGGTTGGTGACTAGCGCCAATGGTGTAAACCTGCAAATGGGAGGCATTTTCCTGAGTACCTGTACGTATGCACACACAACCACATCCCAAAGCTAGAAAAGAAAACAAGCATGCCACTATAAATAACCACTAAGTAAAAGTACAACTAAAAGTCAAATGGGCTAGAATAAATACCCAAAAAAAGACTAACTTGAAAAAGGGAAAGTACAAAAGAACTCTGAATGTCCATTTTCTAAAAACCCCACCTGATGAGAAGATTAGTATAGAAACTAGAAGCTATAGGAGTATGCCTTACCTGCCTGATCTCACTGAGCCCTGCCTGGTCTTAGGCCACCAAGTCCTCTATCAAAGCTTCAATCAACTGCACCAGACACAACATGTGAGGGCAAAGCCTGTGCAGGGGTGAGTAAAAAAATACTCAATAGGGGACCCTAAAACATAAAGGAAAGACTACAAAGTAATCCAAAAACAAACCACAAATCATGATCACTAAGTTTGATCATGAAACAAGAAACCTCACACCAAGTATATTCTAGAGTAGGATAGTAAAACCATTAGTGACATCATCGAACACCGTGGGATGATGGAAAACTCCTCCTATATGAGTACAGTGGGCCTGTCAGGTCATACAGTAGATACTTCCTACTAACCTTATGACTTATATGGTACTCATCCCTAATGAGTAGTGTGGGTATGTTGGGTCACACAGAAGATACTCCCCACCGTGGGCATGCTGGGTCACACAAAAGATGCTTCCCACCTATGGCCTACTGAGGTAATCCTCCTATAGAGTACTGTGGGTATTCCGGGTCACACAGAATCCACTCACCACCGTGGCCCTACTGGGTCACACAGAAGCCACTTCCCACTATGCCATAGTATCCAATCCACATAGGGTAGCTCGTCAACAGTCTTTAGGTCTCATCCAGCTGCAGGGTTTCCGCACATCGCACGCTTGATATTAGGAGAACCACTCCTTAATACATTTGTTAGATTTAAACTTCCATTAAATCCTCCATAGAGTATTCTAAAAGATCTGCCTTATCACGAGGGTTCCAATTTCAGAAACAGATCGTCAATCAGATGCCTGGTTTGAAAGATATTAGTATTTTTAAAAAAAGGGGCCAGTTGGGTTCAGGTATGGTCTGACCCAGTCGGACCGACCCAACCCAACCCAAACCATGCCCGGCTTGGGTCTGGTCCATTGGGCTGCAGGTCTGGCCCATGGGACTTCCTGGTCTGCTAGGGGTATACCGGTTCATCGCCCACCGGGACGTGGCAGGCAACTGCGTCTGGCTCTCCATCGTCCCTCAGGTCGTCCGTAGGGTCATCTCACAGCCACAGTCAGTTGGTTGTGGCTTCACCACATGGGATGTTGTGCGGTGCTGCATCCGCGGTGCGCTAACGTGGCCGAGTTTCCATGTTCACCCACCGGTCCAGCTGATGGATCTCCCCACTGCGCCGTGGCCCGATCATGTTATGGCAATCTTTTCCAACGCGCCGACAGAATACTCCACGGACCTTCGGGTCCGCTCCGGTGGTCTGTTCTTCGCACCGATTGTGCCTATGCCCCCAATGGGGTATTTCCTTCCCTATTAAGTCCTTGAACTTTCCTTACCACCATTTTGAAAAATTATTCCACCAAGAACACACAAGACAGAGGGGGGTCAGGCCTTTTTTGTGTTGGCCCGCACCCTCCACATTAGAAGTTTAAAATAGGGGAGGCTTTGGAATGATGTTCCATCAACAATAAACTTATCCTGAAAAGAAATCCCAAGATACATCACCCTCCCATAAGAATGGATGATCTGAGGATCAACCTGTTCATGGGTTGATCTGCATTCATCATTTAGAATGAAGAACGGGGAAAACATAAACCAAAACAAACCCCTACCTCGAAGCAGTTCGGTGTTGAAGTGGTCCGCCCACAAAGATTCAAAAAATTTAAGGCATATATTACTTCCCAGCTCCATTATTTAAGATGTGTCGAAGTTGTTAACATTCCTCCGGCATTCGTCATTCTTTGTTGGAGAGAAAAGTCACTGGTGGTTCATCAAAAAATTGTCCGCCATTTAATTAAAATTTCTTCCAATGCATTAATTAAAAGGAAACACATCACAATGTTTATGTTACGCTGTGACATCACATCATTATGCTTCACTTAAAGTGGCATTATGCTTCACCTGAATGAGCCATTAGGGGGATTCCTTTAATGCACCTCATCGATGCACCGTAGCACCGTCGTCTGCTACTCAATGGTGAGAAAATAAATAAAATAACTTTTTAAGTTATATTATTATTTTCCAAAAAGTTCAAAAATTTAACTATTTCATATGACCCTTGATGGTCGAAGTTAAGTCATTTTTAGGAGAATATCGACATTATGAGTTCAATGGTGCCCTCAGAATTTTGATCCGAGCACCAGTTCAAAAGTTAAAAAAATCCACTCACACATTTACTTAAGTGAACTAAAAAAAGTTATAAATTCTATTTTGGGATCACCAGGCCTCATAATCATGTGCCATTAAAGCGTGTGGTCTCGAATAAATTCCATAAAATTTTAAAAACTATTTATACAGAAATTCTAGGACATTACATTCACCCCACCTTTGGGATTTACATCCCCAAAATCCCAAAAAAAGGCTAATCAAACAAATGGGGGGTACTGAGTATGAATCTAAGCCTCCCACTCCCATGTGATCTCTTGTAGATTTCTGTGTTTCCATCAAACATGCACCAGAGGAATTTAATATCCATGAAGGACCTACTCCTGGAAATCCTATATCTCCACTGGGTACTCTATAAATGTCACCCCATCATCAATTTCCAGCTCACCCTAGTTGATGAAATGTGACAGATCATTCACATATCTCATCAGCAGTGACACATGAAAAACATCATGAACCCGATTCATCTTTGGGGGAATAGATAAGCAATAATCCACCTCGCCAACTTTTCTGAGAATCTGGAAAGGTCTAATGAACCTTGATAGTAAATTTCCCCCCACCAAATCTCCACAATCCTCATCAGGGTGAGACTCGAAGGAACACATGGTCTCCCTCCTTGAACTCCTAGGGTCTCCACCTCCTATCAGCATACGATTTATGTCTTCTCTATGTAGTCCTAATCTGCTCCTGGATGGTCTGAACCTTCTCAGTGGTAGTCCATACTAACTTTAGACCCATGAGTGATGACTCCCCTGGGTCTTTCCAGCATAGAGGTGATCTGCATGGCCGCCCTTAAAAGGCCTCAAACGGTTCCATGCCAATAGTGGAGTGATAACTATTATTGTATGAAAACTCCACCAGTGGTAGGTGTTCCTCCCAACTGCAACCAAAATCAAGGACCCAAGCACAAGGCATGTCCTACAAGGTCTATATAGTTCGATCCATCAGACCATATGTCTGAGGGTGAAAAGCTGTGATCAAGAATAGATGAGTCCTAAACACCTCATTCAATCCCTTCCAAAACTGGGGTGTAAAGCATCAATCACAGTCTGAGATGATTTTTGAAGGCACCCCATGAAGTCGCACTATCTTTTGGATGTAGAGGCATCCTAATCCCTCTACCAATCCCTACTCTCAGATGGGTAGAAAGTGAGATAAATTGGTGAGTCGGTCAATAATCACCCAGATAGAATCGTGGCCCTTGGACATGCATGGTAACCCCGTCAAAAATTCCATGAAGATACCATCCCACTTCCATTTCAGTACCTCAAGTGGCTGTGCCAAGCCTGCTGGGACCTGATGCTTTGCCTTCACTTGATAACAAGTGAGGCATCATGAAACGAACTCTGTCACCACTTTCTTCATCCCTAGACACTAGTAATAACATCAAAGGTCCTGGTACATATTCACCACACCATGATGTACCACCAAAGGGGATGTATGGAACTCCCTCAACACCTCCTCCCACAACATCACAATTATTACTGTGTGTCCTCTGAAATAATTATGTTCTCCCCACCTATCAAAAATCTATCTAGATCTTGTCCTAAGGATAATTGAGCACGCCAGGCCTCACTATCTACATCCACAAGCTGTGCCTCCCTCAATCACTATAAGAGTGGGAGAGTGACAGTCATTGATTGAAGGAAAGTTGCTCCATCATCATCCATGAAGGATATCTCCATTGTGGCTAGCTGCTCCGTCACCTCACTCAATAGTTGTAAACCATACCTTCTGATGAAAACATCTGCCACCATGTTCCCCTTCCTAGGAGTATAGAATATCTAAAAGTCATAGTCTTTGAGGAACTCCAACTATCACTGCTGTCTCAAGTTTAGGTCCTTCTATGAGAATATATACCTGAGACTCCTGTGGTTAGAGTATATGGTAAGCCATTCACCCATTAAGTAGTGTTGCCACATATTTAAGGTGAATACCAATGTTACTAACACTAGGTCATGGGATGCATAGTTCTACTCATGCTGCCTCAACTTACGAGAGCTATAGGTGATCAACGCTCGCTTCTAAATTAGGACACAACACAGTATGGTCCCTAATGCGTCGTAGAAAACTACATACCCAAATCCCTCTTTTGGTAGTCTCAAGATGGTGGAACTCTTCAGTCTCCACCTCAGCTTCTGGAAACTCTGATGGAACTTCTCCATGCACATTAAAGGATTTCCCTCTCATGTCAAGGCTGATAAGGGTGATTCTACTATGGAAAAGTAGGAAAAAAACCTCTGGTAGTATCCAAACAACCCCAAGAAACTCTGCACCTTAGTCACGCTCCTGGGTGGCTCCCAATAAAGCACTGGATCTATCTTTGTCGGATCTACTATAACTCCAGCCTCTGTGATGATGTGTACTAGAAAGTGGACCTCCTGAATCCAGAAATGTAACTTGGAGAGCTTACCATAAATATGTTTCTCTCAGAGTGTATCCAAGACTATCCGTAGGTGTGTAGCATGATCCTCCTCCAATGCCGAGTACACCAAGATGTAATCAATGAAGAATACCATGAAACAATCGAGGTAAGGATGGAAGATCCTATTCATGAGTCCCATGAACACTATAGGGGAATTGATCACACTGAAAGGAATCACCAAAAAATCATAGTGTCCATACCAACATCTGAAGGATGTCTTCAGTATGTCTTCATCCAGCACCCAAAGCTGATGATAGCCTGATCTGAGGTCTATCTCCAAGAAACACCACGCTCCTTTAAACTGATTGAAGAGGTCATCAATCCTCAGAAGTGGATACTTGATCTTCATGGTCACTTGGTTCAAGAATCAAAACATATTATCAAGCTCCCATATGACTTCTTGGAAAACAACACTGGAGCTGCCCATGGTGAAATGTTGGGTCTCACAAAGCCCTTCTCCTGTAAGTTTTCCAGCTTTACCCTCAATTCATGAAGCTTCGTGGGAGCCATCTGATATGCTGGTGTGGATATCAGTTCCATCCCTGGGTAAATATTGGTTCATAATTATACCTTCCTACAAGTAGGTAGTCCTAAAGCATCTTTAGGAAAGACATCCTCATACTCATCCACCACTATAAGAAATCTAGGACTCCTCTCATCCACCGCACCAAGGTTGAGGCTTTCAAACTGGTGAGTAATCAGCTACACCCTCCTCTGAGAAATTCCATCCTGTGCTGAAAAGGTTCTATTATCTCTGGTGAATGAAAACCTGGTCCCATCCTCACAGATACACTGCACTTTTCACCTAAAACAGTCAATCTAAGCATGGACTGTAGATAACCAATCCATACCCAAGATGACATCTTAAGGCCTCGACTCCACTACTAGGATATCCCAATTGAAGATATCACTTTCTAGAGTAATCTCACACTGCTGGTACTAGTGTGAAATCATATAATCCCCTCCCGTAGGAGTCTCTAATTGTAAGGGTCGAGCCAACAACTCCACCAGAATCTCTGATCCTCAAATGATGTCTATAGAAAGGAAAGAGTAACTAACCCTTGTGTCTATAATAACTGAGGATAAGGTATAGAAAACATATATAATACCTTTAATCATATCTAGAGAACCATGTTCATAGGCCTCCATCACCTGAAGCTGGCCTCACCCCTGTCCTATAGATCCTTGAGCCTGTGGTGGACCACCTGAGGGTGGTGGTAGTAGCACCTCGAACCATTATCCACCACCTACCACTTGGCCTGCTCAATTTCCATGTCCGCTACCCTATGAACCTCCTCACTCAAACCTATTTCTCTAACTTGGTGGTCCCTTGACCGTTAGCTGATCGTCTATGCATAGGGTCAGGTAGTCACGATCCATGTGTCCTTTCCCATCGCACATGAAGCATAACCTTGTCCCATATAGATTCCCTATGCTCTGGGAGCCCTGCATTGTCGACCATGAGTCCTGGGGTCGCCCACTGAAAGACCTATCCCACTTGGGCCCCCTCATCTATTGCCTACTTCTCAAAGCTGAAGACTCTATCGCCTAAGGTCTGCTGGTGGTGTCACGACCCGTCCCGGTGGGGCCCGAGCCGCAACTCCCCAAGCCCGCCTCCAATAGGCCAGGGGTTGGTGAATAGAACCGAGTAGGCATATCAATAACATGGGAGGCATTGACTATAAACCTGTACACATGCACACACATATCCATGCCCACAAAGCTGAAAAGTAAAAACTACTAAAAATAGAAATGTATGTATACACTAAAATCCCAACCAACAGAGTACGAAAGGAAAGTAAAGTATAGTAAGTGTAAAACCATAGGCCAAAAGTACAATCCCACCAAAAGAAAGTCTATAAAAAAGTCCAACCTGTAAAGAAAGGTACTGGGACTGAAATCCATAGCCGTAGGAACACACCTCGGCCTGTTTGATCTCACTGAGCACCATCCGGTACTAGTCCACCTAGAATCCTGTCAAAGGCTCGCTCGTCTGCACAAGACACGACACGTGCGGGCAAACCCCGTGCAAGGGTGAGTATAACAATACCCAGTAGGACACCCCAAAACCACAAAGGAGATACAACAAGGGAAATAAAACAAAGGAAAGATACAGTCAGCTCCCCACAATATATGTCTACAGAACATATAACAAGAATATCTAGATATACTCATACATGATCAACCATCACAAAACCACCACTAAGATCCAGCTCGAATATTCCACTAAGCACGTAACAAGGAGAACACACTCCTAAGTCTGAGGATAGAGATATGAAGTACTAATTCTAGGAGAACACACTCCACAAGTACTTGAGAATATGATGCTCAGATGAGGATCACAACCAATAGACATGGGGTGATTCCAACAAATCAGTCTGATCTAATACGCTAAGCAGAGGATCGGTGCCCGGGTAAAGTAGGTCACGTCGATACCAAGAAATCTACTTAGGGTTCCAAGAATGAATAGAGGATCCGACTCTAAGTCTCATAGAGGGGATTAAAACAACTCTATTTAGAAAGTTTTGCTAAAGGGATCATACTCCTGTACATAGGAAATGATACCGAAAACCTTCAGGAGAAAGGACAAGGGGATGAACCCTAAGGAAACTAGTCCAAGTCACAAAAGGCCACTAGCTCAAGCAATGTAAAACAGGTTACACGGTGTGTAGTATGGTTACAAGCTGTGTTCCTTGAATCCAGGTAATGACCATGTAAACAGCCCATGTCACCTGTCCAAGCTGTGTAAAACTCAACTACACGACATGTAGAAGGATCACACGCCATGTTCCCTGACTCTGGGTACTGCCCGTGTAAACAACCCTTGTTTGGAATTGAATTCGTGCAGGAAAGCCTATACACGACATTTAAGTCAAAGCACATTCTATGTTATGTCAACTGGGAAACACCCATGTACCCTGGCCATATGCCCATACACGGTGTCTGTCCGTGTCGCCTCCTGTGTACCAGTACACGGGGTATCCTATGTAGCTGGCTGGGTCTAGCCGAGGAAGGTTATACATTCCATTTCCTTGGCCGTGTACCCAACCCGTATCCGTGTACTCCCGGAGTACACGCCGAGTGGCCTGCCGATGAACACACGCCGTGTAGCCCATACTACACGCCGTGTAGTCTGGAAATTTCCAGAATCGCTGTCTTCCTCCTCACGCCTCGGACGGATCTCCGGATCTCGATTCTGTCATCGGTTTTCCGTGAAACTCAAGGTGCTGGTTCGTTTCATCACCCTAACACCGAATCCGGGTGTTTCAGACCTTCAATTGGCTCGATGAACAACATATGATCTTCCGAAAAAAAACTCCCAAAAATTAATATCTCTCAATCCGCTTCGAATCATATGCCGAAATCGTCGTCATAGCTCCGGACCATCTTCCCGAGGTTGGATCTACAATCTCGTATCATTGCGCCAACAAACGAATGCACAAAGATCGATTTCCTCCAAGAACGCGTAGAACGCACATGAAGAACACGTAGAATCCATGAAAAAAAAACACAACAATCGAGAGGGATGAACATCGATTGACGTTCATGTCGATCTTGGTTCATCACTATTAGAAGGTTGAATGAAACCAAATTTACACCAAGAATCAAATCCCAAAATCCCGCAAAAGCCCATCCCATAAATAAGATTGATCCGAGGGATAATCTATTCGTGTATTAGTCCATGTTCGTCATATGAATCAAGAAAGGGGAAGGAAACCAAAACTAAACATCCTACCTGGATCCGCGATGTTCGTTGGTGAAGATCCGGTCGCTGCGTCGTCGTCGCCGACAAAATTCGTCAAGAACGCCATCGCCACATTTGGTGTTTCCTCCAGAGCCTCCAAGTGTTTCAGGGTTATGAGGTCTGTAACCCTGGACCCCTACACAAATCACTATTTAAAAATAGAAGAGATATTTTCCGCAAAAAAATTTAATAAAAAATTTTAATAAAATATTTTATTACGGTTACGTTCAAAAACCAGATTTCACCACCAGTCTGCGCCAGCCAATGTTAGGTCTCTTATAGGGTAAACCCACTGCTCTAGATGCAATGGTGCCCTCAAATTTCCGATCTGAGCATCCGTTCAGGAGTTATTATATTTTTTTTTCAAGAAAACCCCACGCACGCGTAAATTAAATTATTTAATTTAATTCAAACATTTCTTCCGGGCTCACCGGGCCTCAGAACTACATGCTGTCTTGAAGCCTGGTCTCAAAATAATTCCCACATAATACTAAAATAAAACATGGTAAAATCCGAAACATTACATCACACCCACCTTAGGGCTTTTATGTCTCTGAAAATCCAAAACAAAGGCTACTCAAAAAGATGTTGGTACTGCATACGAATATGATCCTCCCGCGCCCACGTGCTCTCCTGGAGATTCTCGTACTGCGATCAAACATGAACCAAGGGAATAGCTCTCCCACAAAGGATCTTCTCCTATCGATATTTGATCTCCACTTGGTACTCCGCAAAGGTCACTCCATCATCGATGTCCAGCTCGCCCCAGTCGATAATATGCGATGGATCATGCACATACCTCCGCAGCTGCGACACATGGAAGACGTTGTGTACCCGGTCCATATGAGGAGGTAGAGCCAAGCGGTATGCCACCTCTCCAACTCTACTCAGAATTTGAAAGGGGCCAATGAACCTTAGAGATAGCTTGCCACCTCGGCCAAATCTCTGCAATCCCCATTGAGGTGTGACCCGAAGGAACACATGGTCTCCCTTTTCGAACTCCAAGGGCCTCCATCTCCTATCAACATAAGACTTTTTCCAACTCTATGCAGTCTTCATCCACTCCTGGATGACCTTCACCTTCTACATAGTAGCTCACACTATCTCTGGGCCCATGAGTGCTGACTCTCCTGGGTCAGTCCAACAAATTGGTGACCTGAAAGGTCGCCCGTACAAAGCCTCGAATGGTGCCATACCAATAGTGGAATGATAACTGTTGTTATAATCAAATTACACCATTGGTAGGTGATCCTCTAAGCTACGACTGAAGTCAAGTATGCAAGCTCGTAGCATATCCTCCAGAACCTGGATGGTCCGCTTTGTATGACCATCAGTCTGAGGATGAAATGCTGTGCTCAAGCGTAAATGAGTCCTAAAAGCTTCCTGCAATACCTTCCACAACCGGGATGTGAAACGAGCATCACGATCTGAGACGATCATGGATGGCACTCCATGAAGCTGAACTATCTCCTACACATAGAGGCGTCCCAAGATCTCTACTAAACTCTGCTCCCATATGGCTAGGAAGTGGGCCAACTTGGTGAGTCGATCAACGATCACCCAGATAGCATCGTGTCCCCTGAACGTACGTGGTAAACCCATCAAGAAGCCCATGGATATCCCATCCCACTTCCACTCTGGAACCTCAAGGGGCTGAGTCAATCCTACTAGCACCTGGTGCTCAGCCTTTACTTGCTGACAAGTAAGGCACCGAGAAACAAACTCTACCACACTCTTCTTCATTCCTGGCCACCAGAACTGACGTCGGAGGTCCTGGTACATCTTTTCCATGCCTGGATGCACTGCCAATGGAGATGTATGGAAATCCCTCAGAACCTCCTCCCGCAATTCCACTGGTACTACTGTGTGCCCTCGTAAAAGAACAACATGTTCCCCACCTTTTGAATATCCATCAGCAGCATCACCTATGGATATCTAAGCATGTAGAGTATCACAGATAGCATCCTCGAGTTGTGCTTCCCTAACTCACTGTAAGAGGGGAGGGGTAACAACCATCAATTGGAGGAAATCTACATCATATATATCCATGAAGGATAACTATAAAGAGGCCAACCGTATCATCACCTCATCCAACAACTGCAAACTGGATTTCATGCTGAGAGCATCTTCCAGAATGTTCCCCTTCCCATGAGTATAAACGATCTCAAAGTCGTAATCCTGGAGGAACTCAAGCCACCGTATCTATCTCAAATTTAGATCCTTCTGTGAAAAGATATATATGAGACTCTTGTGATCAGAGTAGATGATAAACCACTCGCCCATCAGGTAGTGCTGCCACATCTTCAACGCGAAGACTACCGCTGCCAACTCAAGATCATGGGTTGCGTAGTTCTGCTCATGTGGCCTCAACTGATGTGAGCCATAGGCAATCACTGCTTGCTTCTACATCAGGAAACAACCAAGCTCGGTTCCTGATGCATCGCAGAACACTACGTACTCGACACCCTCCTCCGGTAATCTCAAGATCGGGGCACTCGTCAGACTCTGTCTCAACTACTAAAAAGCCTGTTGGCATTTCTCAGTCCACACGAAAGGCTACCCCTTTCGAGTCAAAGCTGTCATGGGTGCTGAAATCATGGAGAAATCAAGAATGAATCTCCGATAGTAATCTACCAACCCAAGGAAACTCCGCACCTCCATCACGCTCCGGGGTGTCTCCCTTTCTAACACTGCCTCTACCTTGGCTGGGTCCACTGCTACACCATCTGCTGAGATAACGTGTCCCAGAAAGTGGACCTCTTGTATCCAGAATTGAAACTTAGAGAGTTTCCCGTAAAACTGGTGCTCTCAGAGTGTATCCAGAACCATCCTTAGGTACCTCACGTGCTCCTCCTCGGATGTAGAGTACACAAGGATATCATCAATGAAGACCACCACGAACCGATCTAGATAGGGCTGAAAGATCTAGTTCATGAGTCCCATAAACACTACTGGGGCGTTCATCACGCCGAAGGGAATCACCAAGTACTCATAGTGACCATAGAGACATATGAAAGCCATCTTTGGTATATCCTCATCCTGTACTCACAACTGGTGATAGCCTAATCGTAGATCAACCTTCAAGAACCATTGTGCCCCTCTTAAATAGTCGAAGAGGTCATTGATTATCGGTAGTGGATACTGGTTCTTCACGGTCACCAGATTCAAGTGCCAGTAATCCACACACCACCTCAAGCTTCTATCTGCCTTTTTGGCAAACAACAATGGGTCTCACGAAGCCCGTATTATGCAGTCTTCCAGCTGCACCCTCAGCTCACGAAGCTCTGTAGGAGCCATCTGATATGCTGATACTGATATCAGTGTCGTCCTGGGTTGTAACTCAATGCAGAAATCTATCTCCCGACGGAGAGGTAGCCCGGGGATATCCTCCGGAAAGACGTCCTCATACTCATCCACTTCTGCTGGAAACTGGAAACTTTTAACATCTGTTACACCAAGGGCTAGGGTAGCCAACTGATATGAAATCGATTGTACATTCCTATGAATGATTCCATCCTGTGCTGCCTGGGTCTCCTTTTCACCGACAAAGGCGAACCTCGTTCCATCACTGCGGACACACCTCACCCTTTTCCTAAAACAGTCAATCCATGCATGAACTATGGATAGCCAATCCATAACAAGAATGACATCGTAAGGCCTCGACGATACGACAAAGAGGTTGCAACCGAAACTCTCACCTCCAAGGGCCAGATCACACTATCTGTAATGGTATGTGATCTTTGAATCTTCTCCAGTCGGTGTTTCTAAGCGTAAGGGTCGAGTCAACAACTCAACTGGAATCTCAAGGTCTCGAATAAGATATGCAGACAGAAAAGAATGACTAGAACCTGTGTCTATCAGTACGGCAACCAAATTAGAAAGGACACATATTGTACCTCTAATCATTCTGGGAGTACCTGGGTCATAAGCCTCCACTGCTTGCAACTATCCCTGCCTCTGTCCACTGGCTCCCTAAGCCTGGGGTGGACCTCTTGGGGGTGGTGGTGATAACAGTTTAGACCATCGACCACCTATAGCTACTCTCCCAGCTCCTCTACCATAACCGCCGCCCCATAGATCTTTCTTCTCCACACGTTTCCTCTGCCTCAGTGGTCCATCCACTGCTTCCATGTCGGTAGTACGACGGGTTGGACAATCTCAATCGAGATGTCCCCTGCCATCGTAAGAGTAGCATCGCCTCTCTCGAGGCTGGATGGATGCACCCTATGAACCCTGTATGGAAGATCCCCTGTCCTAGGATCTCCTCTAAAAATGTATCCCCCATATGGGTCCCTGACGTCGACCCCCTGCTGCCGAGGTCTCTGCTCCAGCTCGCTCACTACTGGCAACTGTCGGCTGTCTCTGTTCTGCCAAGAATCTCTCGACCACCAAAGACCACTCGAGCACCCCAGAATAAGTAAGAATGGTCATATGAATAATTCTAGCTCAAATGTCTCTACATAAGCCCCACTCAAAATTCTGAGCTCTAAAGTACTGATACCTAACCATACCTATCGAGTACCGAGAGAGGTCGGTAAACCTCGATGAATAGTCAGCTACCGTCATGGTTCCCTGCTGAAGCTGAAGAAGCTCCTGTATACGTACTGATCTTAGGGTAACTGGTGAAAACTCCTCTCTGAAGAGATGCTAAAACTATAACCATGCAAGAGTCGCCTCGTTGTGATTCTGGATAACCAAACTCCACCATCGCCCTACCGAGCCCTGCAGAAGGCTCGCCGCCAGGATCACCATCTGGTCTGCTGGTGTCCTGACTAAATGGAAGACTCTAGTCACTGCCTCAAGCTAGTACTCTACTGCCTGAGGGTCATGATCACCTCAAAACCTAAGGG
The DNA here is from genome assembly GCA_963277665.1 of Viscum album. NCBI lineage: Eukaryota > Viridiplantae > Streptophyta > Magnoliopsida > Santalales > Viscaceae > Viscum > Viscum album. Next base: position 1,385,772,422 of record OY728125.1, on the reverse strand, counting down.
GTCTCTGTCTCTAAAACTCGTGGAGTGCGCTTAGCCTGCACTCCTCCTCTACTGGTATAGCAGGCACTAAACACTTCTCCATAGGTGGTGGAATAACTGGCACACCACTTGAAGGTAAAACTGGGGGATCTGGTCCCTGTATCTAAGCTTCATCACTGAGGGGGTCATCCTCGTGATTGAGCTGCTGGATCCTAGCAGGTGCGCATAGTGGAGGCATCCTATAAAGAAACAAGATGTATCTCAGTCAGTGAGTATATCTGGAGAGCTGACTCAAGAAGGACATGGAAATCACAACCCATTCCTATATGATGCATGTACCATTATTTTCCCCTACAACTAGTGACCTCATGTTCTGAGTCGAAAAGCAAGTTATCAGAGTCCTGGTGTATGGATACGTCGGCCGCCCGCACCAACACTGGGGTACCTGGATTGAAATCCAAACTCAAAACACTTAACACTGTTTCCCCAAACCAACTCACAGACTCTTGGTCCTAAGGTAGAACCGATCACCTATGATACCACTCTATCATGACCCATCCCGGTGGGGCCCGGGCCGCAACTCCCCAAGCCTGCCTCCAATAGGCCAGGGGCTGGTGACTAGCACCGAGTAGGCATATCACTAACATGGGAGGCATTGCCTATAAACCTGCACACACGCACACACATCTCCAAGACCACAAAGCTGAAAAGTAAAAACTACTAAAAATGGAAATGCATGCATACACTAAAACCCCAACTAACAGAGTACGACAGGAAAGTAAAGTACAGTAAGTGTAAAACCATGGGCCAAAAGTACAAGCCCACCAAAAGAAAGTCTGTAACAAAGTCCAACCTGTAAAGAATGGTACTGGGACTGTAATCCATAGCCATAGGAACACACCTCGGCCTGTCTGATCTCACTGAGTATCGTCCGGTCCTGGTCCATCTGGAATCCTGTCAAAGGCTCACTCGTCTACACAAGACATGACACGTACGGGCAAAGCCCGTGCAGGGGTGAGTATAACAATACCCAGTAGGACAACCCAAAACCACAAAGGAGATACAACAAGGGAAATACCACAAAGGAAATATACAATCATCCCCCCACAGTATATGTCTATAGAACTTATAACAAGAATATCCAGATATACTCATACATGATCGACCATCGCGAAACCACCACTAAGATCCAGCTCGAATATTCCACTAAGCACGTAACAAGGAGAACAAAGTCCTAGGTCTGATGAGAGAGATACAAAGTACTCATTCTGGGAGAACACACTCCACAAGTACTTGAGAATATGATGATCATATGAGGATCACAACCAATAGCCATGCGGTGATTCCAACAACTCAGTCTGAGCCAATCCGCTAAGCAGAGGATCAATGCCTGGGTAAAGTAGGTCATGTCGATACCAAGAACTCTACTTAGGGTTCCAGGAATGAATAGAGGATCCGACTCTAAGTCTCATAGATGGAATTATAACAACTCTATTCAGGAAGTCCTGTTGAAGGGATCATACTCTTGTACATAGGAAATGATACCAGAAACCTTCAGAAGAAAGGCCAAGGGGATGAACCCTAAGGAAACTAGTCCAAGTCACAGAAGGCCACCAGCTCAGGCCATGTAAAACAGGTTACACAACATGTAGTATGGTTACACACTGTGTTCCTTGACTCTGGTTACTTCCTGCGTAAATGGCCCATGTCACCTGTCCAAGCTGTGTAAAACTCAACTACACAGCGTGTAGAAGGATCACACGTCGTGTTCCATGACTTCAGGTACTGCCCGTGTAAACGACCCGTGTCTGGAATCGAAGTCTTGCAGGAAAGAATATACACAATGTGTAAGTCGAAGCACACGCTGTGTTATGTCAACTGGGAAACACCGATCTACCCTGGCCGTATGCCCGTACACGGTGTCTGTCAGTGTCGCCTACCCGTGTACCAGTACATGGGGTATCCCGTGTAGCTGGCCGGGTCTGGACGGGGAAGGGTATACACACCGTTTCCTTGGCCGTGTACCCAACCTGTGTCCGTGTACTCCCGAAGTACACGCCAGGTGGCCCGCCGATGAACACACGCCGTGTAGCCCATACTACACGCCGTGTAGTCGGGAAATTTCCAGAATCACTATCTTCCTCCTCGCGCCTAGGCTAGATCTCCAGATCTTGATTCTATCATCTGTTTGCCACGAAACTCAAGGCGCTGGTTCGTTTCATCATCCTAACACCGAATCCAGGTGTTTCGGATCTTCAATTGGCTCGACAAAAAACATATGATCTTTCGACGAAAAATGACCAAAAATTCATATCTCTTGATCTGCTCCAAATCATCCACCGAAATCATCATCGCAACTCGGACCATCCTCCCGAGGTTGGATCTACAATCTCAGATCATTGCACCAACAAACGAATGTGCAATGATCAATTTTCTCCAAGAACTCGTAGAACACACATGAAGAACATGTAGAAACCGGGGAATACAAGCACAAAAATCGAGAGGGACGAACCTTGATCGATGTTTGTGTCGATCTTGGTTCGTCACCATTAAAAGGTTTAACGAAACCAAATTTACACCAAGAATCAAATCCCAAAATCCTGCAAAATCCCATCCTGCAAATAAAATCGATCCGTGGGCTAATCTGTTCATGGATTAGTCTACGTTCATCGTACGAATCAAGAACGAGGAAGGAAAACAAAACCAAACATCCTACTTGGATCCACGATGTTCGTTGGTGAAGATCCGGTCGCCGCGTCATCGTTGCCGGTGAAATTCATCAAGAATGTCGTCACCGCGTTGGGGGTTTCCTATAGAGCCTCCAAGGGTTTCAGGGTTATGAGGTCTGTAACCCTAGACCCCTGTGCAAATATCTATTTAAAAAGATAAGAGATATTTTCCACAACAAAATTTAATACAATATTTTAATTAAATATTTTATTATGGTTATGTCCAAAAACAAGATTTCACCACCAGTCTGCGCCGGCCGATGTTATGTCTCTTCTAGGGTAAAACCACTTCTCTGGATGCAAAGGTGCCCTCAGATTTCTGATCAGATAACCCGTTCAGGAGTTATTCCACTTTTTCAGGAAAACCCCACGTGCATGTAAATTAAATTATTTAATTTAATTCAAACATTTGTTCTGGGCTCACCAGGCCCCAGAACTACATGCTGTCTTGAAGCCTGGTCTCAAAATAATTCCCAAATAATATTAAAATAAAACATGGTAAAATCTGAGACATTAAAAGTGGCTCCAGATATCGGCGCCTACTTTGCTAGGAATATCTCCACAATAAGGGATCACTCTAGCACTCTAGCCTAAGTGGGGATGCTGAGAGACACCATAGATGCCCTGATCACTCGTTTGAGTCCCTATTCAAAGGTCCAGGCCCTAAAGAAAGGGTCCCAAACCATGTCTGTGGAGTAGTGAGAGAGGTATGTAAGCCTCGTAGAGTACTTAGCCGCCGACAGAATTCCCTGCTTTAGGTGAAGAATCTCATGTATGAACACAGAGCGCAAGGTTGCGGGAACAAACTTCTCTCGGAAAAGCTACTCGAAGTCTGTCCAAGTGAGGGTCGCGTTATCATGCATTTGGATGGTAAAGCTCCACCATATCCTTAATGATCCCTACATAAGGCTTGCGACCAGATCACTATCTAGTCAAGCGGTGTCCTCACTAAGTGGAAGACCCGCGTCACTGCCTCCAGCCAGTCCTTAGTGACCTGAGGACCTATCTCTCCACTGAAACTAGGAGGTTTCTGTATCTGAAACTCATGGAAGGCACTAAGTCTGTGAACATCCTCTACCAGTATTGTCAGTAGTAACTGCTGATCAGCGGATGGTGTAAACACTAGTGCACCACCCGACGGGGCCATCTCTAGAACTATTCTCTGAACTAACACCTCATTGCTAGGAGGGTTGTCCACACGATCATGTATCGGAAGCCTAGATGGCTGTTTTCATGGAGGTATCCTGAAATAGTTCAAGATGCACCATAGTTAGAAGTTTATACTTGGTGAGATGACTCTTATTTAATAAAATCATAAGGAAACACTTATTCAACCAGTGTTTTCATATATAGAGCCAAAAGAAGAATTCAAGGTCCTGGTGTATGGATACATCGACCGCCACACCAACACTGGACTCCCTAAATCTGAAAGTCAAACTAAAAACATTCAACACTATTTCCCCAAAATGAAACAATAGACTCTTTGTATTTGAGGTAGAAATGACCACCTTTGATACCACTTTGTCACGAACCATCCTCGGGGCCCATGCCGCGACATACCCCAAGCCCGCCTCTTGAAGGCCAGGGGTTAGCGACTAGCACCGAAGGCGTAAACCTATAAATGAGAGAAATTTTCCTAAGTAACTGTATGAACACACACAAGACTACACCCCAAAGATGAAAAATTAAAAAAGAATACCACTATAAATAACTATTGAGTTCAAGTACAACTGAAAGTAAAATGGTCCAGAATACAAACCCAACAAAAGACTAGCTGGAAAATGAGAAAGTACAGAAGAACTATGAATGGAAATCTATTGAAAACCCCACATGATAAAAAGATTAGTGTAGCAACTGGAAGCTATAGGAGTATGCCCTGCCTGCCTGATCTCACTGAGCCCCACCTGGTCCTATGCCACCAAGTCCTCCATCGAAGAGTCAATCATCTACACCAGACACAACACGTGCGGGCGAAGCCCATGCAGGGGTGAGTAACAAAATACTCAGTAAAGGACCCCAAAACACAAAGGAAATACTACAAAGAAATACACAAACAAACCAAAAATCTTGATCATGAATCAAGACAGCTCACACCAGGTATATTCTAGAGTTGGATAGTAGAACCATTAGTCACATCATCGAACACCATGAGATACTGGAGAACTACTTATCAATGAGTACAATGGGCCTACCGGGTCACAAAGAAGCTGATTATCACTAACCTTAGGACTACTATGGTACTCATCCATGATGAGTAGCATCGGTATGATAGGTCAAATAGAAGCTGCTCCCCACCATGGGCATGTTGGGTCACAAAGAAGCCACTTCCCACCCATGGCATACTAAGGTACTTCACCTGTTGAGTACCATGGGTCTGCCGGGTCACACGGAAGCCGCTCCCCACTGTGGGATTTCTGGGTCACACAGAAGCCACTTCCCATTGGGCCATATTATTCGATACAGATAGGGTCAATCTTCTGAAGTCTTTAGGTCTTATCCAGCTGTAGGGTTTCTGCACATTGCACACTGGATCTCGAGAGAACCTCTCCTCAATCCATTCATCAAATATCATATTCCATGAAATCCTCTATAGATTATTCAAAAAGATCTACCTCATCATGAGGGTTTCAACTTTTCAAATGGATCATCAATCGGACGCCCAGTTTGAAAGATATTGGTGTTTTTCCAAAAAGGGGCTGGTTAGGTCAGAGTCCGGTCCGACCCGGGCAGACCGACCCGACCCGAACGAGGTCCGTTGACCCAAATAGAACCTAGCCTAGCTTGGGTCTGGTCCTTTGGGACATGGGTTCGGCCCAAACCTCTAGAGGCATGCTGGTTCGTCGCTCAGTCAGGATGCAGCAGGCAACCGCGTTCGGCTCCCCATCACCCCGCAGGTCATCTGCGGGGCCGTCTCCTAGCCTCAATCAGTTGATTATGGCTTTTACACATGGGACATAGCATAGTGCCACATCCATGGTGTGCCAATGCATCCGGGTGGCCACATCCACATGCCACTAGCCTCCGTCCCAGCCGATGACTCTCCCCACTACACCACGGCCCGAGCCAACCATGATGGTCTTCTTAGGTGCACCGGAAGAATACTTTGTAGTCCACTGGGTCCGCTCCGGTGGTATGTTCTTCGCACTGACTGTGCCTAGGGTCCCCGCGAGGTATATCCTTCCCTACAAAGGCCTTGAACTTTCCTTTCCACTGTTTCAATAAATTTTCCACAAAAAATGCACAAGTTGGAGGGGGGTCGGGCCTTGTTTGTGTTGGCCCATTCCCTCTATGTTAGAAATTTTAAAATAGTAGAGGCTTGGGAATGATGTTACATCAAAAATAAACTAATCCTGAAATTAAATCCCAAGAAACATAACCATCCCTCAAGAATGAACGATCCACAAATCAACCTGTTCGTGGGTTGATCCACGTTCATCATTTATAATGAAGAATGAGGAAAACATAGACTAAAACAAACCCCTACCTCAAAGTAGTTCAATGTTGAAGTGGTCCTCCCATGAATATTCAATAATATGAAGGTGTTTGTTTCTTCCTAGCTCTGTTCTTCAAGGTGTGTCGAAGTTGTTAACGTTCCACTAGTGTTTGTCATTCTTCATTGGAGAGAAAACTCACTGGTGGTTTGTAAAAGAATTTTTTGCCATTTAATTCTTGTTCCCCCCAATGCATTAATTAAAAGGAAACACATCATAGTGTTTTTGTTACTCTATGACATAGCATCATTATGTCATTTCATTTATGAAATTGTGTAGCTGTTACACTTCACTTAAAGCGTTGTTACATTGCACCTTAATGATACATTAAGGGGATTCGTTTAATGTGCCTCATCACCACACCACAGTTCCTTCTTCCTCTGATCAACATGATAAAATAAATAAAATAAATTTTTATGTTATTTTATTATTTTCTGAAAAGTCCAAAAAATTAACTTTTCTATTTGACCCTTTCCAGTAAAAGTTAACTCCTTTCTAGGTGAATCCTGAAATTTCGAGTTCAATGGTGTCCTAAAAATTTTAATCCAAGAACTAGTTCAAAAGTTAGAAAAACCTGCTCACACATTTACTTAATTGAACTTAAAAAAAGTTCAAAATTTCCTTCCGAGATCACTAGGACTCGGAATCATGTTCCGTAAAAGTGTGTGGTCTGGAAATAATTCCATACAATTAAAAAAAATTATACAGAAATTCTGGGACATTGCAATCATCAAAATTGATCACACCCTAATCGATGATGTGAGAGTCTTCATAAAGATAACGATGAAGCTGAAACATGTGAAAAACATCATGTATCCTGCTCATCTATGGGGGAAGTGCTACCCTATAATCCATGGCTCCAACATGATCCAACACCTCAAAAGGCCCAAAAAATTGGGGAGAAACCTTACTCCCATGACCAAACCTTCGCTTACCATGACATGGATCCACCTTTAGAGACACATGATCCCCGACATCAAACTCCAAAGGTCCCCTCCTATGATTAGAATAGTACTTATGAAAATCCTGTGCTGCCTTCATCCTCTCGCGAATCACCTATACCATTTCTATTATGTTTTGAACCAGTTTTGACCTAATAATTGCCGACTCTATGACCCCAGTCCAGCACATGGGAGAAAAGAAAGGTTGACCATACAAGGATTCAAACGGAACTATACTAATTGTGGAGTAAAAATTATTGTTGTAAGAGAACCCTACTAAGTGTAGGTGTCTCATCCATGAACCTCCAAGACTCAGGATATAAGAGCACAACATGTCTTCAAGAGTCTATATGGTTCGATCTGTATGACCATCCGTCTATGGATGGAAAGAAGTGCTAAGGAATAACTAAAATCCAAAATCACAGTGGAGACCTCTCCACACCCTGAAGATAAAATGATGATCTCGATTAGAAATGATCATCCTCATAACTCTGTGGAGTCTCACTACCTCCTCCAAATAATTCCTTGAAAAAACCTCTACTGAAATCAACTCCTTGATTTCTATGGAGTGAGATGATTTAGTCAAATGATCCACTACCACCTATATAGAATCATAGCCTCCCTAATCTCAAGGTAAACTAGTAATAAAGTCCATTGATATGTCCTCCCACTTCCACTGAGGAACATATAACAACTGGTGCAACCCTCCAGGAACACGATGCTGAACCTTCACCTTCTAGCAGACTAAACATCAAGACACAAACTCCGCAACTGCATGCTTCAAGCCAGGCCACCAAAATTGACATCTCAAAGCTCAGTACATTTTCATCACACCAGGATGTACTACTGAATGAGAACTATAGAACTATTTAAGAACCATCTCACACATCACCAATGGAACAAAAAACCTTCCCTGAAACAACACTCAGTGTTGTTCATCCTTCGACCAACCATCAGGGGCCTCACCACAATCAACTCGATCTCTCCATACCTCTACCTCAAGATCCCCCAACTGGGACTCTTCTACCTAATATACTAGAGATGAATACATTGCCATCTGAAAAATACAACCTCTACCCCCAACTTCTCCCATATCCAGATGCAATTCAGAATGTTCTTCCATCACTCTCCAAGAAACACCCGATTCACACACTTCATCTCTATGCGACTTCCTGCTTAGGGCATCAGATACAAAATTCCATTTTCTAAGTGTATATGAAATTTCAAAGTTGTAATCCTATAAGAACTCCATCCACCGACATTGTTGCAAGTTCAATTCACAATGGGAGAAAACATACTTCAAGATTTTATGATCAGTGCAGACCATAAAGTGCTCTCCGATGAGGTAATGTCTCCAAAACTTCAGATAAAACACAACTACCGCCAACCCAAGATTGTGGGTGGCATAGTTACATTCATGGAAACGTAACTATCAGGACCCATAAGAAATTACCTATCTCTACTACATCAGTACACAACCTAAATCTAGATTCAAATCATCATATAAAACCTCCAACTAAACTCCTTTTTCTAGAAGACAAATAATTAGAGCACTAATCAACTTCTCCATTAGATACTCAAAAGATTCCTGACATTGATTAGTCCATACGAATGCCTGATCCTTCCTGGTAAATGTTGTTAGAGGATCCGAAACCTGGGAGAAATTGGCTATAAACCTCCTATAATAGCCTACCAGACCAAGGAGCCTTCACACCTTTTCCATTATATTGAGGGATTTCTAAGACACAACTGCTTCTATCTTCTATGGATCCGCAACTACTCCCTGTTAAGATACAACATGCCCCAAGAAACAGACTTCTCAATCCTAAAACTCACACTTCGATAACTTTACGAACATCTTCTCATGATGAAGAACTCCCAAATAGCACATAGATTCTCTTCATGCTCCTCCTCAGATTAAGAGTACACATGTATTTCATTGATGAAAACGACCATGAACTTATCCAAGAACTCATGGAACACAAAGTTCATCAACCCCATGACAAAAATGGAGAATTATTCACACCAAAAAACATAACTAAGAACTCGTAATGCCCATGATGATAACAGAAATCATTCTTCAGGATATCCTCATCCTTCAAACACATTTGATGATACCCTGACCACAAGTTGATCTTTGAGAACCAACTCACACCCTTACGTTGATTGAAAAAATCATTAATTCTCAAAAGAGGATAGCGGTTCTTCACCTTAAATTTGTTCAAGCGATGATAATTGACACACAGTTTCCAATTTCCATCATCCTTCTTCACAAAAAAAACTGGTGCACCCCACAGTGACACACCTAGCCAAATTAAACCACACTACAAAAGACCATTGAGCTGTATACTCAACTCATGCAACTCAGAAGTTTCCATCCTATATGAAGACATCAATATAGGAGACATGCTTGGCTATATTTTGACCCCGAACATGATCTCCCATCGAGGGGGTAACGCTACAACCTCTTCTGGAAAGGCATCATGGTACTCTTCCATGACCCTGAGAAATACAAACTGATAAACCTATGAAGAACTCAGAATTAGCTCAGCCATCAAGGATGATAAGGAAATAACATGCCTTTAACCCATTCAAGGGTATTTCTTTCCAACAAACACTAATGGCTCTCCATTAGCATCGAAGAACACCACTAACCTCCTGAAGCAATCCACTATAGCTTGCATCTAATACAACCAATCTATGATGAGGATGAAATCATATGGTTGTATCTATAAACATAGGAAATATCCCCAAGAGTGGTGATACCCCATCACTATCTCACAATCTCTACATACTTCAAACAAGTTGGTTTGGCCTCCAACTAGCGTAGTCAACGCCAAGGGCACTGGAAGCCTCTCTACCTCAAGTCACAAAGCATAGAAAAGGGTAGGTGATATGAAGGAGTGCATCTCTCCTGAATAAAATATGGTATAAACCCAAGTAGAAAACAAGAAAAGGGTACCTCAAACAATGTCTGTCTTTCTCAGTGCTGGAAACGCTAAAGCATGAAGCTAACCACGACCTCTCTATCCCTGATGACAACCACCACCTTGACCGCCCTCTGTTCTTTGAGGATAGGGAGCATCCTAGGGATGTACTCTGCTTTCCTCATCTACTCTCTGCTGATCCAAATCTAATGAAAACTGCTGCTGCTACCTTGGATGGAACTGCCTCAACAAGGGAACCTGAAGCGGAACAACTGATGCACGTTGACTGCACTGGAAGGCCAGACACTCTAACTACTAATGACCTAAAAATATATAAAAAAACAATCACATGATCCCTTAGAACAGGATTTGGAGCCCCCACCCCTAGAGAAACAAGGTATTGAGGGCTAGGAACTACCCCCAGCAGATCAGAAACTCTTCTGCCCTAAGAACAGAGAACACCAGAACACAACTCTACTTTGTGAGGAATCATGTAGACTCCCCTCTTGTGAAGATTCAGTTCAAGATAATGTTCTCTCAATGACCTCTATCCTCACCAGCACCTCAAGATATGTCATCAGCATAAATGGGGTGACCTCACACTGGATCTATGGATTCAAAACCTCCTCAAAATGATTTTCCTTGGTCTCCTAATATAACAATAGGTCCAAAGTAGATCACAGAAGGTTCTTGAAATGGATCCCAAACTCTTGCACACTAGAGATTCCCTTCCAAAGAGTAAGTATCTCCTGGTGATTGGCTACCTTCACAGTTGAAGAAAGAAACTTAGATTTGAACTGATCTCATAACTTCTCCCATGAGACTGCCGACTCCTCGTGATCTTTGAGGTACAAGAAACACCACTTCCTCACTGCCCTATGCAACATCATCATAACCAATGACACCTAGTGATACTTCTAAGTACAGATCTAACTAAAATCAATCTCAACCTCCTCCAACCAATCTTTTGCGATTTCATCTAAAATAGATCCCTCGTACTTCTGTAGACTCTGGCGCTAGAACTCTCAGAGTGTCCTCCTCCAAGTTTCATCATCATTAACCTCTAATCTACGGTGATCTACTGGCATGGCCTGCTAAACATCTTCAGCACAAAATTAAGGAGGACGTTGAATTGGATCCATTCCTACAAAATAAAAAATAGTTATAGCTCCTTAACTTGGAATATGGAAGACTCAACATTAATTAATTGTTTTCTTTTATTCATTTTAGGTTAAACTATACCAAGGTCTACCCATTCAAACACAATCTCAAGGAAGAATTATGCATGATGCTTTCCTAGGTCTCTAACCTATAACAAGTATCACCTCATTTAGTAGCCACTATAAACTTAAAGGTCTGTGCATCAGATCATAGGGGGCCCTAAATACCTACGTCTCAGATGGTATCTAGTGTTCAAAATGCTTGCAGAACTTGACTGACATTGTTTCCCTACCAACCAATTCAACCTCATTTGTGCCTAAATTCAAACTCCACCACATCCTTCAACCAGACCTCTGATACCACTCTGCCACGACCCCCTCCCCACAAAGTGTACCCCTCATGGGCTAGTAATGTGATAAGAGAGGTAAGGACTCCCAAGTCCTGCCTTTAGTAGGCCTCGGGTTGGTGAATAGCACTGAGGGTATAGTAAACACACAAATGGGAGGCATTACCCTCTAAGAGAACACATGCACAAGAGAGAGATAAGATAAACACCAACCAACTCCAACCCAAACTGCACCAACCAACTCCAACTCAGACTGCAATATAAAATAAAACCCAAGTACACATATGTAATGTCATGAAAAAACTACTACAACTGAAAGAATAAAAATATAAGTACCAAAAGAAAATAAAAATGGAAGTGACCACGAAGCCCGAATAGCTCATGAAACCCCAAGCTAGTAGTAACCATACTAATCTCCAACATACTCCGAGTGACCTAAAAAATAGTTTATATAACGTAGGGTGAGTATAACAGTATACTCAATAGAATCTTCCTCAGAGCCTCTCGTGAAAAAGTAAATAAATAATGCTAAAACAGAGTGAAAAAAAGTGAAACTAACTTGTCACCTAAAAAGAAATACTAAGTTCCCAACCACACAATGGATACTCTCCCTAAGTATCACATACAAGAGTATATAATATAATAAATAATGTCAAGGGTAACCCACTACCACTTCCCCAGTGGTTTGCCACTTTTCCCCAACATCACACATCCTGAGCATCTCTATCCAAAAGGGACAGCCCTAAGAAACTTGGGCGTAACACTATAACATGCACCTCATGCAACACAAAGTCTTTCCCACAGACACCTGGGCAAAGCACCATACCATACACACAACCAATGTAACCAAGTAGTTCTTGAGAGCCACCACATCCCTCATAATGTGTATCATACATCAAGTATTATAACTCAAGACATTACTACCCATATACTGAGTAAGGATCCTCAAGCCATCACATCCTATACATGTGATAACTATAGTAGTCCATAGGAATCTATATCCAGAATATATGTGTGTCAAATAACCACAAGCCATTACAACCCTCTACACACATATATGGGGAAAACTAACTGTTGTGCATATCAGCACTAATAAATACCATGAGAAGAGAGTGGGGCCAAAGGGGGTAGTCAGCCATCCATCCTCTCATCGAGATGTTAGGGATAACACCCCCCAGGGATCATAATCCCTAGGATGTAAGTTTCCCTTAACGATAGGGTGAATTAGCATATAGAAACACAAGAAGTACATGATATAATATAGCTCACAACCATACTATGGGAAACACCTAGTCTTATAATCAACTACAACTAATGTTTCTCGGACTCCCAACTTCCACTACTAAGACTAGATATCCTCTAATCACACAACCATTTAAAGAGATTTATTAAATCACCTTGTCCCTTTTTATCAGTTTCACTTTATGTTAATTAATTATTAACCCATTAATTCACCGTTAAAAATTTACACATTACATTCCATTAGCATCACAACAAAGATCTATGCCCTCTAGGAATAACCAAACCAAGTATAAAACTTCTAAGAAGAACATCCTCATCACTACATCCTAGCAAGATCGAACCCCATTGGTTCAACATCATTTATTCAATCATTTATTAATAACATTATCACTTTTCCATAATTCTAGGTATTCTAATAACAAATTCAAAGATACCAAACACAAGGGTATCAACACAATGAGTAGATGAACTACCCATTGAGTCTTCTCCACCTATAGAAAGAGTGTAGAACCATCCATCCTAGATAAGCTAAACACATAAATCATGTGGCATAACCCTCACATCTTCACCTCTTTTGAAAGGAGGGTAAAAAAGACCATCTGCCTCATGCAGTGGGGAATGTAAAGCAGGTAAATAAACCACAAATTAATAGGAATTCAACATTGAAAACTATGGGGAATCCCAACTTCAACCCATTCCATCATCCCCGGTGTCCTCCCCGACCCGTACATTCATAAACCGATACATCTCACCGCTCTAGGAGTCAACTTCTACCCAAACCACTGGGTCACCCTGCCCCCACATACCACAACAACCCTCCTGGATCAACCATCCTAGGTTCACATGAAAACACACGCAACAAGAAACAAACAACATAGCAACTGGGCTCTTGGACCTAAACAAGGAATTAATCCTTTACACACAATGAGCACTCACAACTCCAAATCATAAGGTGCTCATCCTTTACAAGAAAATATGTACCTTAGAACCCCATAAAGAATTATCTTTATACCATAATTGGTTCCTTATTCTATATTGAATTAACCAATTCATTATTCAGGTTTCAACTACGGGAAACTAAAGAAAAAAACTATCACATATATCACAAATTAATTAAATGGTTAATTTGACATTCCATTAACAAAAATCATCAACATGATTTAGATTTATCAGTATATTCATATAAACATTCTTACTACATAAATTTTATTATCATCAATTTTCAATATCAACAACCAGATTCATTAACATGCCTCTTTATCTTTAGAAAATTAATTTTCAATTAATTATAGATTTACTTTCTTTACTGATTTCCATTAAGAACAACATTCTAAATAGAAAGGAATAAATATCACACTATCTAGAAAATCAATAGTCAATAACATCTCGAAGTAATTGATATTAATTCTTTAATCTAGTTCATATATTTATTATGTAAATTCCCTTATTATCCAGTGGCTATATCATGATAACTGTACGGTTTCATGTAAATAAATAGAGAATCCACAAATCCTCTACCTCAAAAGGTGCTTGAAATTATTTACATGAGATCAGGCCAACACAATAGATCATGATCACCTCTCCCGTAAGACTGCATCCACTTGAGGACACGAGCATCAACCAACAACCAATAAAGCTCTATTAGAAAGATGGAGATCACATGCCATCACATGGTAAGGATAAATAAGAGTAAATAGATTGAAGAACCCATAATAATAGATATAGAACATACCTTATCAAAGATGGATCGAAACTTACTGCTTTTACTAAGAAAGGGGGTGTGCATGAAGTATAAAACTCCAAGGGAAACACGATCCAAGGTCTAAAACAAAAACACACATATCCTATGGGAGTAAGAACTCTGAAAATCACATTCTAGGGGAAAATGAGAAGGAATAACAAGGTCCGAACTTTGAGAGGATCTAAACAAAGAAAAAATTTAGATACACTGGATTTTCCATTAAGATCAGATCTGTCAAAGATCATGTGTTTTGACTAAGTAAAAACACTAGGACTATTAGGAAAATTAAGATATGAATTATGGGATTTTAATTGTCCTTAAATTTCTTAAAACAAGGTCTTAAATGTGTTTTACATAAAAGAAAACATTAAAGGAGAAAAATTATAGGAAGTTGGAGACACTGTTCACGTGTCGCTACCACCTTTGGAACGAGCTACTGCCATTGTTGGATTAGTTGATGTTACTGTTGGGATGAGCTACTGTAACCATTGGATGAGTCACTTCCATTGTTGAAATGAGCTACCGTCACCATTGGGGTGAGCTACCATCACTGTCAGATGAGTCGCCGCCACTGTTGGAACGAGCTACCGTCATCGTTGGACGAGTCACCGCCACTGTTGGATAAGCTACCACCACCATTGGATGATCAACCACCACCATTGGATGAGTCACCTCTACTGTTGGATGAGGCACCACCACCATTGGATGAGATACCGCCACCGTTGGGTGAGTCACCACCATCGTTGGACGACCTTCCACCACTGTTGGAATGAGTTACTATCACCATTGGACAAACTACCATCCTGGAAACACTGTTCACAAAACTGGAAATTTTGAAAAGTGTTGGGTATAAGCCACCTCAACCTTCCAGAACACCCCAAAACCTATATTTTGAAAAAGGAATGGACCAGAGAAGTCTGGGAGATTATAATTCACCCATGTGTCTTCGGACTAGCCTTTTTGGAGAGAGATTCTTAGGATGTGTGATGTAGGGGCAAAACGGAAAACCAATGGGGAAGTAGTAAGGGGGTACCCTTGATATTATTTATTATATTATAGGATCTTGTATGCGATACTTGGTGATAGTATCCATGGTCAGGATGATAAATTATTATACTTATTTGGGTTACAAGTTAGTTTTACTTGTTGTTCATTATGCTTTTGCATGATTTTTTACTTTTTCACGAGAGGCTCCAAGGAGGATCCTACTAAGTATACTATTATACTCACCCTACATATATATAAACTATTTTGAGGTCATTTGGAGAAGGTTAGAGATCAGGCTGGTTACAACTAGCTTATGGGTTGCAGGAGCTGTTTGGGCATTGTGGTCGCTACCGTATTTACTTTCTTTTTTGGTACTTGAAGTTTTCCATTTTAGTTTTATTAGTTCTTTCATGAAATTACATTTTTGTACTTGGGTTTTTTTCTATATTGTAGTCTAAGAAGGAGTTGGTTTGTGTCTATCTTATATCTCTCTTCTGCATGTGTTCTCTTAGAGGGTAATTCCTCCCATATTCATGTTTATTATACTCTCAGTTTTAGATGCCAACCCAGGGCCTACTGAAGGTGGGACTCAGGGGTCACTATCTCTCTTCTCCCATTATTGACCTAGGAGGGGTACACCTTGTGGGGAGGGGGTCGTGATAATATTTCTTATGTTAAAAGTAAAAAACATGATTTAAATGAGATTGATGAATCTCATGATTTTATTTATATTCCATATTATAGAAAGGAATAATTAAGGTATAAGATATTAAATCATGGTTAATGTTTTATTAAGGAAGCAGAATAATTGAAGTGTTTATGCATTGGGATTCAATAATTATGTTGTAATAGTGTTTTTTCAAGGATATTACTCTTAGAATCATGAAACACATAAGGATTTTTATATAGTAATTTTATTTAATTATTTTCAATAATATGTTAAATTATACTAATAACCTTTAAAATTGATTTATTCTTAAGTTGAAATTTTTGGAAAACACTTGAATGGGGGATATATAGCCCTTAATATGTTCATGTTGTTGTAAAAATATATTTTAGTTGGGATAAAGAGTTTATTGGTGTTGATAATGTAAATTGGATAGTATTTGTGAATTTGAAATTTACTACTGATTTAATGAAAATTTGATTTGTATTTAATATTATTTATTTTTTGTATTTATGGAATATATTAGATTGTTTGTGTAGAGTTAATTTTTTAAATCATTTATTTTTTCATTGAGTTTTTATAGAAATTTAGGCTATTTTCTGAATGGAATAACATGTTTTGAGAAAATATATGATCATGTTATTGATGTGTTTGGCATGTGAAGTTATAATCTAATTTATATTATTTAGGTAAAAATGATAAATTTTATTTTGGAAAAAAAATATGATCAAATTTTTCATATTTTTTTAGTTCTAAAATTTTCAAGACATGTTTTAGAGTATTTTTAAGGAAAACTATTTATATAATGTTTTATGTTCAAATTTTCTTATTATTTTTGAGGTTTTAGATATTAATATATTATTGCATCATTTTAAAATTTTTCCATATTGGATAACTTGTGTGAACAATTTTTTTCTAATTAATATCTAGAGATAGAAAGAGTGACTTTCCATTATTTTATGAATCTTATAATCCGTTAAAATTAAATTTTAGTTCTTCATGCAAGAAAAACTCATCTTGAATATTCATTTCATGGAGTAAGAGATAATATTGAAGATGAAAATATTTAAATAATAATAAAAGTATGAAATTTTGATTAATAATTAGAAATAAATCAAGTAATTATATTTTCTTGTGTTCCTTATAATGATAGTAAAATAACCCCTCATCTCTAGAAAATTTTTCTTGAAATTAAAATGATATCCTTTTACCTTCACTTTTTATTAATTGATGGTCTTATTTATTCCATACTAATTTATGGTTCTTTAGAAATTAAAATTTTCATAATTATGTTCTCTTTCACTATCTATTATTACTAGGAGGTTATTTTTCTACTCCATATCCATATTATCACATACAAAAAACATTGTTTTTTCCCCAGAAAGCCGATTATGTGTTATTTCAGGTAGCATTTATGTTTCTCACTTCCCCTTTTCAAAGAGTGGTTTCTTATCCCTTTGTACGATGTGAGTTTTCAAAAAAATTATTTTCAAATATTGAACCAGTTAATAACTAGATAAAAATTTTGGGGATGGAAATTATTTAAGGGGGAGAATGTAACACCATAAAATTTTAGTTTAAAATATTATTATACACAATAGTTTGCAAAAAATACAATAACGAGATTTAAGTGAACTGTGATATAATATAAAAATATTATTTTTTAAATGTGGTCAATATAACAAAGACATTAAATTAGAATTATGAATTGGAATAAAAACATTATGAAAAATCTATATGAAGGATTTATATCATTTAAGGTTATTTATCAATTCATAAAAAATATGTCCTCAATTTTCAATAGTCATTTCATACTTAAAAATTCATTTTATTCAAATATTGTTTTTATTAAATTTCTTGGATGGGAATTATATTAACAATCCCCCATTTTTAGAAATTTTATTTGAGAAAATGAATATCCTTTTTGAAATCATCATTTAAATATTATCTTAGGGTGTTTTTTTGGGATTTTTTCTGAAAAAGATTTATTTTTAAGTGATTAGTGAAAATAATAATTTTTTTAATAATACAATTAATTATCATTAAATAAATTAATTCAAGACTCCCAATGTGTTTATAATTTAAAGAAAAATAAAAAATATTATATTTAATTATATATTAATAAACATTATACTTTATTTTGGAATAAGTTTATTTTTATGCAAGAAAAACATTTTTCTACCAACTGTTTTCTTTAAATTTTATGAATTTATATTCAAATTGATTTCTTCCACTACTAGAAATTGAATCATGAAATATGGTTTTTTTATTTGGAATCTTGGTGTACAAATTTGGTAAACATATCTCTTATTTTTAGTCATCATGAATAGTAATGATGGTAAATATTTGTCACCATGTTGTAGGTAAAATGTGTAAATCAGTGTTAAAACTATAATATAAGGGAAAATAATCTTCATAAAACATTAATTTATTATATTGTATGTTTTTTTGAACAAATTCATCATATATGTTAAGTCATGGCAATTTATTTCCACTTTCATTTGATTATACCTTTTATATTATTTTAAGGAAATAATAAATACAAAATGTCACAATCATGATTTTAATTTATATTATATGTTTTCATAGGGATAAAAATAATTTATTAATGAATATAAATTTTATATTGAAGATAAATAAATTATTTTAATTATGATTTATTTTTTTAATTTCTAGTGGTCATATAATTACCTTAGACACTTTCGCAACACTGATTTGTACAAGTAGTAGAAAAATCAAGGTAAATGATTTAAAAATAATAAAATTAATATATTTTGGATGAATTATTATATTACACTAATTTCACTATTAAATATAAAGTATAAATGGTAGTAAATGTGTTTATTTTTGAATTCTATTTTGATCTTGATGCCTTTAAAGAAAAATTAAATGAATAGTTACAAAAATGAATTAAAGATGTTTTATGTTAAATAATATTTTATAAAATGATTTAAAAATAAAAAAACATTAATGAGAATAGTTGTAATAGTTAATTTTCTAAAATTTCATACATGAATCAATTATGATCCACTTTTCATCTTATAAGTAAATTAATGACCCTTGAAGGATAAAAAATGTTTTACCACTGTTAAGGTTTAAAAGGGTCAAGGATTTGGTTAAACAAAAAGATAAATATTAAAATTTAATATAAACATTATAAATTTTATTGGTTGAAGTTATTTTGACATTATCATTTATAGATTATAAATTGCGTTCATTTGGTTCCACATTACATTATTATGATAAATATTATATATTAATATTTTAAGTAATACCAAGCGTGTACTTTCCTTCACTTATAAATAGAAACCTCCTCTCATACTTTATTCAAAATTCGTATGAATTGTAGAATATTGAATCCACACCCTAATAAATTCTTGAGTTCCTTCCCTTAGTCCTATATCTTCATGTATTCTTTTAATACCAACATATGAAGGTTTAATGTATAAGCCAAAGTAGGTCTCTCAAAGAATAGGTAATAATCTTACCCGACACATTAAATGTTTATTTCTTATTCCACTTATACTATATAACACCATGATATTTTATGAAATATATATTATTCAAATAAATTTAGTTTCTTCTATATCTTGTGTAACACACAACAATGAATTTTAAAGAACCGTGATATACTTTTAATATTATTATTTAAACATGACCGTTATAAGCTATCTGTTAAACATGGAGGTATGAATAATTTTAACCAAATTTTGATAATTTAATATAATAATTTTATATAAATAAAATATATTGATATATAAGTACTTAATTTTTGGTAAAGTCCTTATCTACTTTTAAAATAGTTTTCTATAAAACATTATTTTCATTGTTTTTTGTGAAAAAATAATAAAATTAAAAATTTTCACTTTTAGAAAATTCATTAGATAAAATAAAATTTATTTCTTAAATATACATGTGAAAATTATAATTATGTGAATTTTTGTTAATTTTTTTAATAGATTAATTTTTTTATTAATAGTAAAAATAAATATTTTTAAAAACAACTACCTATTCATTTAAAGCATTTACAAGTTAAATTCTATTTTAAGATGGTTTTAAAAGTAAAATTAGTTCAATTATACATTTTTAATTAAATTTATTTTATTTTTATCAATTTCATATTGAATTTTTATATTAAAAAATTCTCTACTTATGAAAAAATTTTCTTTGGAAAATAGTTTTTTATCACGATTGCATGATTGATTTAAAATTAAATTATTTCACATATATGAATTTAATTTAGTAAAAATTAATAAATATTTGGAATCATAATAATTAATATTATGTAATATTACCAATATAATATTTTGTCATTTTGAATAGTAGAAATAGTAAAAATTAATTACCATAATTAAGATTAAAACAGGTTTTTTCGTGGGTTAAACTAAAATGATAACTGTTAAAATTGAATAAAAGAATGTAAAAATCCTATTTTATGGACATATTTAGACCATATCTCATATATAGATCTATAATGATACATTTTAGATCATTTATTCATGGTTAAAACATGGTTATAACCTTTCTTTCAAAAAATTCAAAGTGTGTCCTCTCCCCCACTTATAAAGGGAACCTAATATCCTTTCACATTCACACTTAAAAAGCCTTTTTGTTTGGAAAGGCCTTCCCTAAAACCCATTAATAACTTCCCTTACCACATATTATGAGATTTATATTGATTAGGAACTCATCCTATGATGTATTTTGGAGAAAACCTAAGGAGGTTGTCTAGAAAAGAGGTATTTTTCTTAACCAAGAGTTTTTGTTTCATTTCTTCTTCCACGCCATTAAAACATTATTAAAGTATTATTATATAATAAAATTATTATCTCAAATTTAATTAAATTTTAATATGTTAATTTAATAACCTATATCCATCTCCTCCTTTATCAAATGGGATACGAAACCGTTGATCGTGTGTACAGTGGACTACCGCCGCACGAAATAATGTAATTTTTTTTCCATCACCAACTCTAATGGATGGATATAATGATTTATTTATTTTTTATATATGATATTTATGAAATAATTATAATTATGGATCTATAATATCACATCTAAATTTTTTCCTTCTAATCATTTGGAAAATGATAACGTCGCTCATGCGTATGTGTGAACTACCACCTCCACGAAGTGTTGTGAATATGTTTTTTGTTTTATTTTTATATGGATGATAATTAGGATATATTTAATGAATATATATGATATAAATGATATAAAAATTATTCTATATTTATGAATTAACATTTAATTTTATTTCATTCTATCTTTCGAGAAAATGGAAACAACGTTCGTACGTACGTACGACCTACCATCACCAAGAACAGTGTAATTTATTTTATATCAGTAACTTATATAGATTAATATAAGTAAATTTATAATAAATATGTAACATATTTATATCATGGTTAAAATTTTATATATTCCAGACCATGATTAATCTAAAATAATTGATAATACCAAACCAAAACATCTATGAAAAATAAAGCATTTATTACTAAAAATGATATTTTAACAATGAATTGTTAATAAATATGTAATAAAAGGTCATAATTAAGGCATATATGTTATGATATATATGATTATGATTATATAAAATATTTATAATAAATCAGTATTTATTATACTAGATGTTTGAACATGTACGAAGAAAGTAGAGACTTGAGGTAAGGGATTTTTGTGTAAAATTTGTCTTCTTTGGGACATATGTTATGTTATGCACCTATCATATTTTATGAGGTGTATATATATAACCCCATTTACATGTTATATAATTAATTTATTTATTATCATGATATTTATAGTTTCATTTTAAGTTAATCTTTCACAGGGATTACGATTCACAAGTTACCAAAGCATATAAGGGATTTTCGTCTCACTTTTATTTCTATGAGGCACATGCCATATTCAACACTTGTTTCTTTTGTGTGATGTATATACTTCCCATGAATGTATTTTATTATTAAAATTATAAATATTACTATATATTAAAATCTATACAATTTAATTTCTCTCATGGGGCTTATGATTCAAAAGTTACCAAAGTGGTAAAGTTTTTAAGTTACAATACCATTATTTATTGAGATTGTTTGTGATTAAAATTTTGATGATGAAATCATATGATATATATCAAAAAAATTATTTTATTATCATATGGTTATTTATAGATATTTCATGTTTCCATACCATTTCTCTCTCTTTAAGTACTCATGATAACAGAAGACAGTTTTCATGAGAAATATAATTTTATTCTCTCTTTGGTTAGAAATCATTTTTATACCATGTCCATGTTTTCTAAAAATATTTTAAAAAGGTTTAAAAATTCTATAATGATTTTTTAAATAAAATTTTACCCTTTTTAAATTTTTACAAAATTATTTTAAAGTAATCTTATTATTATTTTCTAAACAAGCCTCTTTTGAATTATTACCAAAAATGTAAAAGTAATCATTGTTTTAACATGTAAAACATGAATAGTATTTACCACCATCATAAAAAACAATTAATTAAATATTACCTTATAAGTAACCAAGTTTATTTTTAAATAAAGTTTTCTCTTTAATATGTGGGAAAATTTTCTAATTTAATGAAGTGATTTCAAAATAGAAAGGAAATTTTACTCAATACATGTTTAATGAGATCCTTTGAAACCATTTTCCATATAAGATGAGATCCTTTGATGTTATTTAAGATTTAATGAGGATATAATCCAATGATATCATCCTTATTATTTATATGGATGTTTTATGATTATGATAAAAAAAATATTTATTAAACCCATTAATTTTCCATGGGTTATGTTATGATAAATTTATGAGATGATTATAAAACTCATTCTTTTTCCATGAGTTGTTCTACGATGAAGTGATGAAATTATTTTGAAACCTATTTCTTATCAATAGACTATGCCATGATTAAATATTTATGAAACCCATTTCTTTTCATGGGTTTTGATATGATGAGTATTTTTTTGATATTTTGGAACACATATGTATGATTTTTATGATGTGATGAGTGAGACTTATATCAAACTCCTATAAATTTGGTAAAGATTGATATCTCATGAGATAAACAAGACTAGAATGGGGAGTGAACCCAATTTAGCAAGGAAATATGTCCACTATGATAATATGGAGAGTGAACCTTGAATTCTATGATGGTTTGGGGACTGAACCCAATCCACTATGATATACTTTGAAATGTTACTTGAATAATAAAGAAATTATTTTATATGGTTACATGTATGATACAAATCTATGCCTTATACCAATGTTATGCTCTCCTAGATTATGTTCTTTGATTAATTTTTGATCCATGTCTTATGAAGTACCATGCATTATTCGATGACTCAAGTTTATGATCCATGATATGAAAAATATGGTTTTTCATATCTTATTATCATGATATAAAACCCTTATTCTGATGTTATATTAATATATCCCTTATTTACCCTTACTAAGCATCTAAATTCACCCTTTATCTTATTTCAACACCAAGGTTGTGAAGAAAGGTATTGTGTATGATATGTATAATATGGGTGCTAGTTAAGAAAAAATTAGCGAGAGATGATGTAGTCCACCTATGAACTAGGTTTTTAGGTATCAAATTTTCTAATGAAACCATACCTATATAATTCTAGCATATATTGTTATATTTTTTAATGAATATTTATCTATTAAGATTTAAGATAAAGTGTATGAAGATATGGGTCACTATAGTTGGTATCAGAGTAAGGTTTAGTTCACCATTCAAAACAATAATGAGATAAAATTAATGAGATCCCTAGAGATATGTCTAAAGATAATAATAAGTATAAATTAAAGTATAGAAAAATGTCCTGGTATTTTGGTGAAGGATATAACATAACTTCCTAACCCAAGTGCCACATACCGATTCACAAAACTGGTTAATCACATAACCTTGAGTGTGCCTCCCTGTATGCCAGAGGCTGCTGACTAGCAATGAGGGTCTAATATCAGCCATGAGGAGACTATAACCTCTTTTTCTTTATCATAGTAATAAACCAGTAGAAATAAATAACACTAATCAATTAAATAACCAAATGATATAACATGGACAGAACAGTAACAATATCACAAGAAAACCAAAATTGGGAATAAAATATCAAAACTAAATAGTAGACATTCCATGATAATGTACGTGTCAAGTGTTTAAAATGAAAAATGAAAATAAAGACACTAAAACTCCCAAGAGGGTCCCAAACCACATCATGTTCCCTCATCCATGTTCCATCCCCAAATTATCCATTTAACCCAATGTATTTTTCCTTAAAATATTCTACAATAATAAAGTCTATTCAGGTACCGAACAGGCATCCTGAGTAGTGTGTGAGTAGAACTCAGTTGGCCATGACCAATGGTGTCTAAAAAATATCTAGTCAAATAATTGTGTATGCTGTTGTATAAATAAATAAGTATAATGCATATGTAAAGAATTATGACATTATCATTTATTCTTTACTTAACCACATTAACTATCAGGTTCCCAAGGACACTCGTACCTCAATGCCATCTTTGGATCATACCAGATCCCCAAGTGTTCTTAGGTAACATCATATCTTAATACTTGCTTTGGCTCATGTTGGAACCCAAAGTATTCAAAGGTGATATCATATCTCAATACCTTATTTAACTTATGTTAGAGCATGAAATGTTCCTAGTTAATATCATATCTCAATACCTACTTCATCTTATTCTAGAGCCCAAATTATTCAAAGGTGATACCATATCTCAATACCTGCTTCAGAACATGTCGAATCCCTAAGTATTCCCAAGTGAGGTCATATCTCAGAGTGCCTTTGTTACCATTCTTTAATTCATACTTGAATGCCCATCTTACCAATACATCACACAATATAATGACCATGTTCCCATTCACTAATTTATACTTGAATTACCATGTTACCATTCATAAACACACATTAGAATGAAAATGTTCCCATTATCTAATTTATACTTAAATGACCATGTTACCATTCATAAACACACATTAGAATAACCATGTTCCCATTATTTTATTCACAGTTTAATGACCATGTTATAATTAATAAATTCACAATTGAATGACCATGTTCCCATTCATCAACACATTATTAATTAAATAATTAATTATCCACACAATTTCCATTAATAATTAAAAAATTAGTTAAAAAAACAATTCCATTAGTTAACTCAACAATTAAATAATGACATAAATAACTTTAATTAATTAAATAGTTAATTAATAACATCAATTTACTCTAATTAATTCAAAAATTGACTAATCACACCAATAAAATTAATTAATTCGATAATTAATTAATCACATCAATTCCTATAGTTAATTCAAGATTTAACTAATCAAATCAATAATATTAATTAATTCAAAAATTAACTAATCACATTAATTACTCTAGTTAATTCAATAATTAACTAATCACATCACTGACATTAATTAATTCAAAAATTAATTGATCACATCAATTTCTATAGTTAATTCAATAGTTAACTACTCACACCAATTCCTGTAGTTAATTTAACAATTAATTAATCACATAAATATTATTAATTAATTCAAAAATTAACTAATAACATCAATAATATTAATTAATTAATTAAAAAATCAATTAATCACATCAAATACATTAATTAATTCTACAATTAATTGATCACTTCAATTATATTATTCAATTCAACAATTAACTAATCACACCAATTTCATTACTAATTCAACAATTAGTTTATTACATAAATCCCCTAAATTAATTCCCCAATTAATTAAGTATTTCAATCCCATTAATTAATCCATCAATTAATTAATCAATATCCACATCTAAAAATATCATAATTAATTCCACAATTAATTATCTCAATTCTCAAATCTCATTATATCATAATTAGTTCATCAATTAATTATATCAATTCAATAATCTCAATATCACGTAATTAATTCAACAATTATATGTCTAATTCACTAAATTGTATCTATACATTGATCCCCATTAATTAATTCACCCATTAATTAATCCAACTCATTTAATTGAATCAACACAACATCCCACATTAATTAATTATCCAATTAATTAATCTAACTCATTAAATTTCATTAATACAACAACCCTAATTAATTAATTTGGTAATTAATTAATCTAACTCATTCAATTTCATTAACACAATAATCTTCATTAATTAATTCACTAATTAATTAATCTAAATCATTTCCATTAACTAATTCCTCAATTAATTAATCATATTCAATCCACTCAATGAATTCACCAATTAATTTTTCACTTTAAATCCATTATTTAGTTCAATATTAAATAATCACATTTATACCCTTCAATTAATTCACAAATTTATTGTTCACATCAATTACATTATTTTAGTTCAACAATTAAATAATAACATTACTTTCATTAATTAATTAATAAGATCAATCACATTATTTAATTTTACAATTAAATAATCATATTATATCCATTAATTAATTCATCAATTAATTAATAACAATTAAACATTGCACACAAACATCATTCCATTAATCAATTAATCAATTAATTAATCACATAAAGTCCATTAATTAAATAAAAAATTAATTAATCTTTTCACATTATCATTATCCAATAATTAATTCACCAATTAATTATTTATACACACAATCTCAACGTCTCATAATTAATTCAGCAATTAATTATTCCAAGTTCATAACATCCATATCCCATAATTAATTCCCTAATTAATTATCTCAATTCATAACATCAACACCCCATAATTAATTCCAAAATTAATTATTCCAACTCAATTAATTCAATATCTAGAATTATTTCCTCAATTAAATGTTCTATCTCAAATAAATTCATTTTTAATAATTAAATCATCAATTAATTATCAAAGATCACAATTCAATATTTCATAATTAATTTAACAATTAATTTTCTAATTCAATCCCAATATCTTATAATTAATTTAACAATTAATTATTCATAATATATAATCCCAATATCCCTATTTAAAATTTTTCCTTAATTAATTAATTCACCAAATTAATTAATTCAATCAAGAGTGAAATTTATAAACATCTAATATCAATTATATAATTACATACACACAATTATAATTAATAATTTGGTATTTTAATTATAGACCACCCACCTCAGTTCTTCGAAGAATAATCAACCAATGAAAATCCCTAAAAATTGAGTAGCACAATGATATAGATTTAGATCCGAATCTCAAAACCCTAAATCAAGATTAAAGAAAATGAAGATTAAATAAAATCAAGATATTATAAATCTATAACTAGATCTAGAATCATAGATATATATCTCACCAAATATATTTAGATCTATACATAACAGAAGATTACATTGTTGAAAGAAATCTATAAGAACGAGATACGAATGAGAGAAGAACCGAGATATGATTCACTTACTGGGATAGGTACATATCTTCAATCTAGGCTTCAAATATCAAATAATGGAGGTCATAAAGGATTTGAATTCATTTGGAGAGATCAGAAAACGTGAAAGACCACCTAGGGTCAAATGGGAGTTGATTTGGGAGAGTTTTGGGGGTTTGGTTAATTTAAAAATTAATTTTTGGGAGACTTTAATTATCATGCACAGTTTTATGGGAAGAATCACATAGTTTCTTCTAATCATGCACCTATCTTTGGGCCTATTTTATATAGGTTCATGGTTTCTCCTTAGAGGGTTCATAGTTAGAAAAAATGTATTCCAACCATGAAAATCCCCACTATCCAGGGTTGGACAGTTTGCTGGGCTGGGATACACGGTTTTCCATAACCATGTGCCAACCATAAACTACCACTCTCTCTTCCATTTTTATCAAATTTCCACCCAAACACACCCCAAATTAAAACCCAAATGAAAATTACACAATACTAAATAAAAGAGTACATACTAATAAGCCTGTGAAAACTTTAGAAAAGGTCAGGATCTTACAATCTCCCCACCTTATAACAACTCATCCTTGACCCGCACTACCAAGATTTTCTAAGATTCCAAGCCAAAAAGATCGGACCATTGAGCCTGTATATCTTCTTACCTTTACCATGTTTCCTCCTTCACACACCCATGTTTCCATAATACATGAAATAATGACACAGTATTTCCCCACAACACTTTCTCACCATGATCCAATACATGTATCAGATTATCCTTAAAAGACACATCAGTACCAAGATAAACTTTCACAACATACCCGAATTGTTTCCCAACTCACCATTACCAACAACCACAAGAACACCATCCAACATTGGTACTTATCCTTGCCATAAAAAACCACCTATAAAATATGTATATCCACCACCTCTAAGGCCTACATGTCCTTTCCCCGAGTAATTTAAATATTCACATTACAAGTTCCTTATTGGAATTTCAATGCCACCACTTACAACCCAAGATATTTATCCATTCACCTTCTACTGATATATCGCTCCCCACCTTTGGAGCATCGTTAACCCCACTTGTTAAGCAAGTCAACCACCATATTATTCATCAACCTCCAGTCCATCCTAAGAACCTCATTCATAAACTATTAATGGCGCCCCTTGCACTATCTAACTCCACATATACTGCTTCATAAGAAACACCTATAAGGGACCCCATAACCAATTAAAAGACATTAAAATATCTAGGAATAAATCCAAATCTTTCTCAGCATACCTGGGATAATGTCAAGGTAGGGGACATGATCGTCACTAATTAAAAGTACACTGAGAATTCATCATGGAGGCATATATCTACAATTCCAATACACACTTTAGGACACATAACAAAATTTAACACATTTATAGGAAAAAAACAAGAAATAACAAGACTTTTCCCCCAAACCTCAACACATGGTCAAAATTGTGGTGCTATCATTATCATTAACCATATTAAACTTAGGTCTTGTTTAACAAGTGTCATTATTCAAATTACACATTTAGACACCTATTTATTCTCATATTTCACCATTTTAAAATCTTTATCAATTTCATGTTAGGTACTATTTTTAGTTCAATTTCATAAGTAAGGAAATATAGTTTGATTTCAACTACTTACCCATAACCCATTTTACCCTGCGGGCCTAAAATGGTGCATGCCACAAATTAATCATGAACGCCTAGTATGATGCATAAAAACTCAACTCTCGTACCATACCAAGAAAAAAATCAATTATAAAAAAATCTCAGAAACAAAAATCACATCACACAACAAGTGGGTCACCCAATGTGAAATAACATCAATTGTAACAACATATATCAACAACAACAATCCCACCCTAGGTACTTTGCTTTTACCCTCATACAAGGTGTATCTACTCACATGAACAAGCTCTTAACCAAGACCCAAATCATCCTATTCTACTTTCTACCTTTACCAAATATTAATACAAAATAAAAATAAAAGAAAACCTCCTATGATACCATTTTTTAATGTCCTGAGCTAGGTACCACACACCAGTGCCCCAAAACAGTCGGTCAGATAACCTCAAGCATACCTACCTATATGCTAGAGGCTGTTGACTAGTAGCGGGGGTCTAATATCAGTCATGTGGAGACTATACCCTCTTTTTTTCTTTATTAGAGTAATACAATAGTGAAAATAAATAAAAAATAATCAACCAAATAACCAAATGATATAACATGTCCAAAATAGTACCATTATCACAAGATGACAAAAACTGGTAATACAATATCAAGACTAAACAATATACATTCCATGCTAATGTACATGTCAAGTGTTTAAAATGAAAACTGAAAATAGAGACACAAAAAACCCCCAAGTGGGTCCTGAACAATGTCTGGTTCCCTCATCAAAGTTTAATCCCCGAATTATCCATCTAACCTAGGGCCTTTTCCCTTAACCTATCCTGCAATAATAAAGTCTATTCAAGTACCAATCAGGCTGCCTGAGTAGGGTGTGAGTACAACTTAGTAGGCCACTACCAATGATGTCTAAAACAATATCCATATAGATAATAGTGTATGCAATAATAAAAAGAAATAAGAACAATGCATAAGTAAATAGTTATCACATTATCATTTATTCTTTACTTAACCACATTAACTCCTGGGTTCTTGAGGACACCCATACCTCAACGCCAGCTTCTGCTTATACTAGATCCCGAAGTGTTCCTAAGTAATATCATATCTTAATACCCGCTTCAGATGATGCCGAAACCCAAAGTATTCAAAGGTGATATAATATCTCAATACCTTCTTTAGATCATGAAATATCCCAAAATGTTCCTAGGTAATATCATATATTAATACCTTCTTCGGCTTATGCTGGATCCCAAAGTATTCAATGGTGATATCATATCTCAGTACCTGATTCGACTCATGTTAGATCCTGAAGTATTCCCAAGTGAGGTCATATATATGAGTACATTTATTACCATTCTTTAATTCATACTTGAATTCCCATGTTACTATCCATACATCACACATTATAACAACCACGTTCCCAATCTCTAATTCATACTTTAGTGACTATGTTACCATTCACAAACACACATCAGAATGACTATGTTCCCATTCTATAATTCATACTTGAATGAACATGTTACCATTCATAAATACACATTATAATGACCATGTTCCTATTCTTTATTTCCAAATTGAATTACCATGTGACTATTCATAACATCACATTGAATGACTATGTTCCCATTCATCAACACCTAATCAATTTAACAATTAATTATATACACAATTTCTATTACTAATTCAACTATTTGTTGAGAACAACTATTACATTAGTTATCTCAAAAATTAACTAATCATATAAATAACATTAATTAATTTGACAATTAATTAATCACATTAATTAATTTGACAATTAATTAATCACATTAATTCCTCTAGTTAATTCAACAATTAACTAATCACATAAATAATATTAATTAATTCAACAATTAACTAATCACACTAATTAGTCTAGTTAATTCAATAATTAACTAATAAAATCAATAACATCAATTAATTCAATAATTAATCAATCACATCAATTTCTCTAGTTAATTCAACAATTAACTCCTCACACCAATTCATCTAGTTAATTTAACAATTAACTAATCAAATCAATAATATTAATTAATTAAAAAATTAACTAATCACATCAGTAATATCAATAAATTAAATAATCAATTAATCATATCAAATACATTAATTAATTCAACAATTAATTAATCACTTAAATTCTATTAGTTAATTCAAAAATTAACTAATGACAACAATTTCAATAGTAATTCAAAATTAAGTTTATCACATAAATCTGATTAATTAATTACCTGATTAATCATGTACGCCAATCCCATTAATTAATTAATCAATTAATAAATCAATATCCATATTTCAAAATCCCATAATTAATTCCCCAATTAATTATATCAATTATCAAATTTGATTATATCATAATTAATTCATCAATTAATTATCTCAATTAAATAATCTCAATATCTCATAATTAATTCAAAAAATAATTATCTAATTCACTCAATTGCATATACACACCAAAACCAATTAATTAATTCACACATTAATTAATCCAACTCATTTAATTACATGAATTAACCAATCCCCATCAATTAATTTTCCAATTAATTAATCTAACTCATTCAATTACATTAACACAACACCCCCAATTAATTAATCTAACTCATTCAATTGCATTAACATAATAATCCCCATTAATTAATTATCTAATTAATTAATCTAAATAATTTCAATTAATTAATTCAATAATAAATTAATCACATTCAATCCCCTCAATTAATTCACCAATTAATTGTTCACGTTAAATCAATTATTTAATGAAACAATTAAATAATCACATTCAAACCCTTAAATTAATTAACCAATTATTTTTTCATGTAAATTCCATTATTATAATCCAAAAATTAAATAATCACATTACTTTCATTAATTAATTAATCACATCAATCCCATTATTTAATTTAACAATAAAATAATCATATTACATTAATTAATTAATTCATCAATTATTTAGTCACACTTAATAATTACACATTACCATAATTACATTAATTAATTCATCAATTAATTAACCACATCAAGTCTATTAATTAATTCAACAATTAATTAATCTTTTCACAATATCAAAATCAAATAATTAATTCACAAATTAATTATTTACACAAACAATCTCAATATATCATAATGAATTCAACAATTAATTATTATAAGTTCATAATATCTATATAAACTAATTGATTCCCCAATTAATTATCTCAATTTTTATCATCAATATCTTATAATTATTTCCACAATTAATTTTTCCAACTCAATTAATTTAATATCCCTAATTAATTCCTCAATTAATTCTTCCATCCCAAATCAATTCAGTATTCTGATAATTAAATCAACAATTAATTATCCAAAATCACAATTAAACATTTCAATATCTCATAATTAATTTAAAAATTAATTATTCATAATCTATAATCTCAATATCTATAATTTAAACATTTCCCTTCATTAATTAATTCACCAAATTAATTAATTTGATCGAGAATGCAATTGTTCAAATTATAATTGAAATTATAAAATTGCATAAACATAATTGTAATTAATACTTTGGGATTTGAATTATTGACCACCTACCTCAATTCATCAAAGAATAATCGGCCAACAGAAATCCCCAAATATGGAGCAGCATAATGATGTAGATCTAGATCTGAATCTCAAAACCCTAAATCAAGATTAAATAAAATCAAGATCTTATAAACCTAGATCTATATCTAGAATCATAGATCTAGATATCACCAAATAGATTTATATCTACCCATAATAGAATATTACATTGCTGAAAGAAAGTGAGAAGATCGAGACAAGAATGAGAGAAGAACCGAGATAAGATTCACTTCTCAAGATAGGTACATATCTTCAATCTGGGCTTCGAATCATGAAAAATAAAGGTCAAGAAGTCTTAGAATTCATCTGGAGAGATCAAAAAATGTGAAATACCACCTAGGGTTGAATGAGAGTCGGTTTGGGTGAGTTTTGGGGGTTCGGGTAATTTAAAAATTAATTTTTAGGATACTTTAATTCCTATGAATGGTTTATTAGGCATCAGTGAATGGTTTCTCCTAACCACATGCCTCTTTTATAGGGGTTAATTGTTTCTCCTAATAGGTTGAACATTTACACAAACCATGAAAATCACCACTGTCTAGGGCTACATAGTTTTCTGGGCTGGTACACACGGTTTTCCCTAACCATGTTCCAACTGTGCACTACCCCTCTCTCTTCCATTTTCCTCAAATTTCCACCCAAATACACTAAAAGTTAAAACCCAAATGAAAATTACTCAACACTAAAAAAAAGAGTACCAATAAATAATCCTGAGATAACTCCAGAAAAGTTCTAGATCTTACACATAGGGGTGGTTTTCAAGAAATTACATCCCTATTTGGATACTACAAGTGGATGTGGCACTGATATAGTTTCACCTAGGGGAAATTAATCTAGAAAAGGGGTATTGAGTTATACTCTATCATCACCTAGTGCATGAAAATGGGCCTTTATACACACTAGTTTTGACACTTCGAGTGGATATTCTTTGGAAATTAACAAAATCATTATGAACCATCATAAAGGATTTGAATTGTCACAACCCCTCCCCACAAAGTGTACCCCTCCTAGGCCGGTAATGTGAGAAGGGAGAGAATGACCCCCCGAGTCCCACCTCAAGTAGGACCTGAGTTAGAGACTAGCACCGAGGGTATAATAAACACACAAATGGGAGGAATTACCCTCTAAGAGAACACATGCGGAAGAGAGATAAGATAGACACAAACCAACTCCAACTCAACCAGTAAGATGAAAGAAATCCCAAGTACATATATGAAATGTCATGAAAAACTACTACAATTGAAAGGGAAAAAACTACAAGTACCCAAAAAGGAAGTAAAATAGCAGCAACCACAAGCCTGAACAACTCCTGGAATCGCAAGCAAGTAGTAACCAGCCTGATCTCTAACCTGCTCCAAGTGACCTGAAAAGCAGTTTATATATACATAGGGTGAGTATAATAGTATACTCAGTAGGATCCTCTCCAAAGCCTCTCATGCAAAAGTAAAGAAAGCATGCTAAACCACAGTGAACAATAATTAAAATTGAATCGTCAGCTAAACATGTATACTATGCTCCCAACATCACCATGGCTACTCTCACCAAGTAATGCATATAAGAATATATCATATAATAAAGAATATTAAGGGTACCCTACTACTACTTCCCCACTATTTTTCTGATTTTCACCAATGTCGCACGTCCTGAGCATCTGTCTCTAAAAAGGATTTCCCGTAAACACCTGGGTGAATCACCACAACCTGCAACTCCTACAACAAAAAACACCACGTCCACATAAAAAAATTAACCAGATAGTTTCTGGGAGCCACCACAGCCCACATAACGTGTATCATACGTTGGGTATTATTCCTCAACCCATTACATCCCATACACCGAGTAAGGATCCTCAAGCCATCACAGCCTATACACGTTACACCTATAGTAGTCTATAGGAATCTATGTCCAAAATATATGTGTGTGAATAACCATAAGCCATTACAGTCCTCTACAAAAATATATGAGGAAAACTAACTGCTACGCCTACCAACACAAGTAACTACCAAGAGAATATAGTGGGGCCAAAGGGGGTAGTCTACCATTCATCCTCCTACCGGAATGTTGGGGAAAACACCCCCAGGCTCAAAATACCCAGGGTGTCAATTTCCCTTATTAACAGGGTGGAGTAGCGTATAGAAACTCAAAAAAGTATAGAATATACTATAGCTCACAAACACACTATGGTCATATCCTAGCCTTAGAATCAACTGTATCTAATGTCTCTTGGTCTCTGGGATGCCACTTCTAAGACTAGGTATCCTATAAGCACACGACCATTTAAAGATATTTAATACATTATTTCATTCCCTTTTTATCAGTTTCACTTTATGTTAATTTATTATTTAAACATTAATTAACCAATAACAATTCCACATTAAATTTCATTAGCATCACACCCAAATTACACTATTCCTTTAAATCACAACCTCTACATTGTTCCCCAGAAAGCTCCAAACCCCATGGGTTAACAAAATTTATTCAATTATTTATTTAAAAAATTACTTTCCCATATTATCAAGCATTCTAGAAAAACATTGTATGTTACTAAGCACAAGGGGCTCAACAGAGTGAGTAGGTGAACTACCTGTCGAGTATTTTCCGCCTATAGAAAGAGCGTAAACCCATTCTCCCTTGAGAAGCTAAACATGGAAATCATGTGGCATACCCCACATGTCTTCGCCCCTTTTGGAAGAAGGGTAAGTAAGACCAGCTACCTTGAGTAGTGGGGAGAAGTAAATCATATAAACAACCAATAAGAATTGAAAGCATCCAAACATTCACATCCAACCTGTTCCATCATCCCTTGTGTCGTCCCTCACACCCACATGAATAAACTGATGCATCTTTCCACTCTAGGTGTCAACTGCTGCCACAATCAATAGGCCTCCCTGCCCCCACATATCACAATATCCATCCAGGCTCACACCACAACACAAGCAGTAGGAAAAAAACAAACATCACATCAAATGGGATCTTGGCCCTTAAACAACCAATAGGGTAACTATAAACCCTACTAGGGATTATATTTTATCAAACCACTAGTTCTTTAATCCATATTAGATTAACCGATTTATTAATCATATGTTCCAAAAATTGGGAAACCTAAACAGTAAGCTATCACAAATAATTAAACATGCTTACTAAGCCATTTTGATTAACATCAATTTACAACAAGAATAACCAGATTCACTTACATGCCTCTTTATCTTTAGAAAAACCATTATCAATTAATTCTTGTTTACATTATTTACCAATTTCCATCAAGAAAGAAGAAATATATGAAGCAAGCATAGATATCAAACTATCTATCAAAACAAGAGGCAATAACATACGATCGATATCAATTTATTTTCTGGTTCAAATATTTATTATGTTAATCCCATTTCCATCCAGTGGGATAAAACATGCTAACTATATAGTTGCATGTAAAAGAAAAAAGAATCAATGAATCCCCTACCTCAAATGGTTCTTTTCGTCCTTTATACAAGAACGATCCATACAAAGAATCATGATCATCTCCTACCGTGACAACTGTATCCACCCAAGGATGCTGCGGTATGACCGCCCCAACAAAAACCCAAGAAAACTCCATTAGTATTATAGAGATCACATACCATAACAGGGAAAGGAGAAACAGAAGTAGACGAACCCAAAATAATGGCAATAGATCATACCATATACTGAAGACTGATCGATACTACTTGATTACATCAAAACAGAGCAGAACCAATCCTAGGAGGAAAGTTTGATTACACAACCCATATGGAATAGAATTAATGGTTCTAGCATCTCATAGCCGAGAACAAGGATAAATAACTAGGGAGGAATATATCCCGTACCTTTAGAAGATTTAATAGAGCGGTGGTTTAGGATACACTTGGTTTTCCATTAAAAGCGGATCGCATTAAACCACATGGTTTGACCAAGTAAAAAGGTCTCGAGCCTTAGGATAAATTAATATAGGAGTTATAGCCTTTGAAATGTCCTTAGATTCCTTAAAATAAGGTTTTAAATGCATTTTACTTTAAAGGAAACGTTAAAGGGGCAAAACTGTAGGAAGGTGGAAACACTATTCATGAAATCAAAATTTGGAAAAGGAAATAGAGGTTACTAATAGACATCACCATTCTGGAAACACTGTTCATGAACTCAAAATTTGGTAATGGAAAAAGAGGTTACCAATAGACATCACCATTCTGGAAACACTATTCACAGACTCAAAATTTGTCAAAAGGAAAATAGAGGTTACCGATAGACCTCACTGTTCTGGAAACACTGTTCACAAACTCATAATTTGGAAAAGGAAAATAGAGGTTACTGATAGAGGTTACCGATAGAACTCACCGTTCTGGAAACACTATTCCCGAACTCAAAATTTGGAAAAGGAAAATAGAGGTTACTGATAGACCTCACCATTCTAGAAACACTGTTCACGAACTCAAAATTTGGCAAAGGAAAAATAGGTTACCGTTAGAGGTTACCGATAGAACTATTAACCGATTGAACTTTTCATAGAATTAAAAATTTGGCAAGGGAAAGAGAGGTTACCATTAGAGGTTACCGAAAGAATTCTTCACCGATGGAACTGTTCATAGAATTGGAAATTTAGCCAAGGAAAGAGAGGTTACCGTTAGAGGTTACTAATAGAACTGTTCACTGATGGAACTATCCATAGAATTGGAAATTTGGAAAAGGAAAGAGAGGTTACCGTTATACTTCACTGATAGAATTTTTCACCAATGGAACTGTTCATAGAAGGTTAGCATTTCACTGTTCACAACTGTCTACCATTGGAACTATTCACTGAACTGGAAAATTGGAAAAGTGTTGGGGATAAGTCACCTTGACCTCCCGAATAACCTCATACACCTGATTTTCGCAAAGGAATGGACCAAAGAGGTCTGGGCCATTACATCAAATAACTCTCAAAACATTATCATCCTTGATAATTCAAAACCCACCTAAAGGGAAAACAAAACGGGGTCCGAATAACCACCCATCCATATACCTCTCAAAAGAGAGAAAGTGTAGAGACCCAAAGCTTGAAGTACATAGAAATTACATTAATCTTGCGGAATATCTAATACATAACAAAAATAGACACCAAAGGACTGTAATAGTTTAGTTTCTTTAGAAACTTGGAATATAAACTTCTAATCATGTTGAAAGATCTTCAACATCTCCCATAACAATATTCCACTTTTTGTTTCCTTACCAAAAACCTTTATTTTAATCCCGGGGGAAAAGAAAACATAAAAAGGGTGATCTCAAATTCTCAGTAAGGGTAATCATGGAGAAAATAAAACAAACCATATATATTTGAACTTAAATTGCATGAACATAATGTTTAAACATAAAAATCTTGAGCAGTGACATAAAACATGGCAGTACGTGAGGAATAGATCATAATGAAACATCAACCATGATAAAATAGCTTGGAAATTAAACTTGTAATTGTGGAAAAACATTAATCACATGATATTATTTCCATAGTTTCCAAGGCATTGCTTCCAAGACCATCTTAGTGGACATAGTCCCTTACTGAATCGAGTTCACTCCTTGTTCCAGTCCTGTATCACTAAACCAGATTAACTTACCGTTCCAGCCATGTCTATATCATGAGATATAAATATTTACCCAATGCAATGGAGGGAGATATAGGTCCCACCCATATCATATTGAAATCATTCTTACGTGTGCCACAAAACAATCATAAATCATTCATCATAACCCAAAGAATAAATTGGGTTTCATAAACATCATTCCATCATAAAATAATCCATATAAAACAAATGGATATCATTTCATCATAAGAAAAGTGAAACCATGTAAATCATAGATACATTATACTTGAAACATACACATATGAAATAATTTCATCTTAGATGGAAAATGGTTTTGATAAAACACTTGAAATGAATTCTTGAGGAAAATATCCTTTCTTCTTCAAAATAATTTTATTTTCACAAAATGACATGAAATTTTAAAAGAAAGGATTTTTTGAAAATAATCATGACATCTTTTAGAGTAGTCTTCATGAAAATAAGGCGTTATGAAACCGTAAAAATCTGTTCATGCCGTATAAGATAAAAAAACATTCTTCTCATACTTTTGACCGAAAATTCAAAAAGTACCTCGTATGGTAAACAAAATAAAAAGATTCCTTCCATACCATGTAGTAAAAGTAAAAAATGGGTAAAAAGGGCTTTAAACATACATGAAAACTTTTTTATAAAACTTGGACATGGATGATAAATATAACCCTAGTAAATACTTACGTAGAAGCAATCTCAGATAGAAAACAATTGAGATTGCAACATTATCCCTTACCTTAGGTCCGATATGTTTCGTACATATCCAAACCTCCTGTATAATGATTTAAATAATGTCATTGACTTATTACAGAATCATATTCATTGTTAATATATCATATATGGTTCACTTATGACTTTATATTACCCGTTCTTTTGTAAATCCATGTTAAAGCAGCATTTTGGGTAAAATCGTTTCATTTATCATACGTGTTTTGACTTGTTGTTCTTGATATTATTACTTATATCCTGATTTCCTTAATTTCAGAATGTAAAACATGATTTATATATAATAAATATTCAGAATATACATATATATGATATATTGATAAATGGAATGAAATACACCGTTCATGGAGACGGTAGGCCGTACGTACGCATGAACGCTGTTTTAGTTTCCTTATTGAATTGAATGGAATTAAATAGATGACATACATAAATATATATATACATAAATACAGTAGCATTATTATGTCATATATTTCATTATTATCCATTATATATACTTTATAATCATTCATGAATGGTTAACATGAAGAATGAATCTTATCGCGTTCGTGGAGACGATAGTCCGTACGTATGCACGAACGATGATATCATTCCCATGATCGTGGAATTGTATTGAAGTGTATTTATACTATTTCAGAATCAATATAACTTTACAATAATTACATATAGTTATTCTTTAAACCATTATACCCATCCAAGAAAGGTGGTAGTGGAAAACAGATTACACCACGACGTGGAGATGGTATTCCGTACGTACGCACACGTGATGATTTAGTTTTCCATAGGATGGATAGAAGGTGGAATATGTTTGTTTCATATTTATAATAACATATCAGTATATGAGTGATACTGATGTTATTACATCATAATGAAACAACTAAAGAAGAGGAAGTAGAAGAAGAAATAAATTTGAAAGAATCGGTAACGGATATTACCTCTTCTTTGACACGCCTCTTTGAAACATCCTCTTAGGGCACTAAAATTGGTCTTTGAAGAAGACCATGACCTCTAGAACATTTCTAGGGAAGTTTAGAAGGTAAATGGTCAGGTGTTGGGAGAGATTGAAGGCTCAAAGGTGTGTAAAGATGAGAGGGAGGAGGTTCCCTTTTATAAGGGAGGAGAGGGGCACCTTTGGAATCCTAAAAAATATTAGTTTAATATAAATTCAAACCCCACATAAAAACATCAAAAAATGACTCAATTGAAATATTAGATGATATAGGGCTGTAATATCATCAACCAATCAAATTTAGACAAGTTTTGATCTTATTTTAAACCTTATCATTTTGATTTATCCTTATTTAATCTATTTAATTTTATTTGTGGTAATAAAATTCTAAATTTTAAATGGTTATAAATAATCACTTATGTGTTTTAAATTTTCCATAATTGGATACGTTATGAAATTTTAGACTATATAAATTTCAATTTATAATTTTTAAATATTTTTGTGATTTTTAAACAATTTAATAATATGTTATTTTTATAAAATAACAATAGTGTCAATTTTGAAAACTATTAATTTATTTGAATTTAAATAAAATACACACATAGGATATATTCGAACTAAAATATTTAATATGTTCCTAACATTTCATATTCGTCTATAAAACTGGTGGATCACATTAAATAGTTTATATAATATTTATTTTACTATTTGTAAAATCATTTATTTGATACTTCTCTTAATAAAATAATTTCGACAACATTTTTGTATAATTATTAAATATACTTATTTGTTGCATAAAAATTAAAAATAAAATACTATTATGAAGATAAATCTTATAGATTTCATAAGAATAATTTTATTCGGATTTATATTCTAAAACACCCAACTTTTAAAATGTTATATTTATTAAATTATGAAGGTGACAACTTTGACATCATTTAAAATAAAATAATATAAGTGTCATAATCACTTTTATAAGACTCCAAACGGTCATATATTCGGTAATTGGATGATTATGGTGTATATATACACTACAAATAAGTTTTGGTCAGGTTTTTTAGCCTTTTAATGTGTATTATTATTTCAATAAAAACTATATTACTTATTTTCACTAAATAAATAAATCCTGCATCATTAATGTATAAGCTATTAAGGTAATTAAATATCTCTTAAAAATTATAAATAAATTACCATGATAAAGAAAAACATTTTATCTTTCAAATGAGTGTTTATAACTAAATTTATATTCTGTATAAACTTATATTAAAAATAATTTAATTATTAAAGTTGAGTGAGACATATTTCACTTTCCTTTAAATAAAATAAACTAAAGATCTTAATCACCTCAAAGTGGGTTCCAATGGATTTTATTTAGACCCAAATATGACTTAGGAAGAAATATAAGCATCCAATTATATTAATAAAAGTTTTAGGGTAATTTTATAATATTATATTTACCCTTAATTACCCGATTTACCTTTTACTATGGTAAATAAAATTTACCGCAGTTACTATTCATAATGCCCAAAAATAAAAATTAGCCTATTAACATAATTTGGACCCACTGATTCCAAATATGGAATCAATTTTTCTAAATTCAATATAAAAATTTTCAGAAATTAATTTAAAATTAACCCCGTTGTTAAGAAAATGAGTTTTAAAAGTTAAAACATTGCAAAAGATTCAAATGATTTTACCTATGAATTCAATGTAAAATCAACGCTAATGAAATAAATTATATTAAATGGTAAGATTATATTTTATTTATACTTTAAAACCATTCAATATTATAATTTAACCATATAAATTAT
This sequence comes from Viscum album, assembly GCA_963277665.1. Classification (NCBI taxonomy): domain Eukaryota; kingdom Viridiplantae; phylum Streptophyta; class Magnoliopsida; order Santalales; family Viscaceae; genus Viscum; species Viscum album. The sequence continues at coordinate 1,385,730,472 of OY728125.1, read as the reverse complement.
TACGATGAAAAAAGTTGTTTTTAATTAAAATATAGCGTGTTTTTACTATTCATTAAAATATGAAAGTTATCAGAAAAATATCAAAACTTTATCCAATGTAAATTTTTATATCATGATTCAAAAGAATAATTTTATTTTGTAAAATTTATCTTATAAACTTTTCAAAAATTATATTTAAAATGGGTGCGCCATCAAAAGGCGGGAAAACTGCATTTTTTTAAAAATATTTATTTTACCCGAAAAATTTATTTTGTTCTCATACCATGTTCTAGAAAATGTGTAAGATGAGTAATAATGTTATAAAATTTAAAATTTAGTTAATACTATTCATAACGGCTAGTTTATAATAATATTATTACCATATATCGTTGTTTAGTGAAACCCGATATTGTGTACAACACACGCTATCGAAGAAGGTCGTGATTGCGTGTAATGCAAGCCAAGTCAGGGTTGCATGTAGTGCAAGAATCCTTTGTTGTATCGTATAACAGAATACAACCATATTTAATTTATACATTGAATATATATATATATATATATATATATACAATCAATGTTGCATAGAATAACTACTATCAAACAAACTTGAAATTGTGTGTAACACGATCCAGGAATAGTGTTGCGTAAACTACAAGATAATACGGTGTTGTGTATAGCACAAGATAATTTTGGTGTAGCATACAACACAAAAAATCAATGAAATTAAAAGAATATTTTTCATAAAATCTCAGGGTGTTACATTCTACCCACCTTAAAATGAATTTCTCCCTCGAAATTCGTCAGGGTTATAAATGGTTTACTACTTGAAAGTATATTAAATAGAAACCCACATCATAAAAAGGAATACCAAAACTTATATTAAAAAACTTAAGTATGAAACATAACGGTTACATAAATTAACTAATAATTGGGTTTCCACATAGGAGAACATAGGTGAAATTATGGATATGAAAGATAAATCTAACCATCAAGTTCTGATGGAGAGTGGTAGAGAACATTGCTATGAAAAAGCCAACAATCACAAAGCCATAAATTTGTGATGATCTAAGGTACCATCAAATTAATCGGATATGAGGACACTAGGACAGCATTTTGGGTTTTCAATATCATTTCCCTAAAGTTGATGAATTAAAATAAATACTTACATGATTTTGGTACAATCTCAATGTTGTTCGTTCCTTGAACAGTTTCCACTTCATCTCTTAAAGAAATGAAGTTGAATTTGTTATTTGTGAAGTGTTAGAAGATCATGCGATAGAATGATAGGTCATTCCATCTGTCTCAAACATAAGGTTAGCAAAATTTATATACGTAAGTCCATCTTATGGTGAGATTAATCGTATATTGTTCCAAAAATGGACTTATACTTAATCTATCATACAGTTTAATAAAATAAAACTAGTTTCTACTAACCAGTGACTTCCTGTAGGCCAGTGGTAGGCAATAAAGGCCTTTCACACTTTGGTTGTGGGTTCGATTCCCACAGACTTGTCCAACGTGACGGGTTGTCGCCCATCCTACAGGTTGTCCTTTTTCTAAAACTACATAATTATAACATTCCATCAATAATATCAAAAACAGTTCTAGCATTAAACAATACTAAATCATGTCCAAAATAATCCATTTCAAATCTTTAGGATTATCCAAAATACTTCTGTCCAAGCTTATAGTATAAAGAAAACAATTACTTGAAATGTCATCTTTCGATCATATGAACACCTTCATTTATCCCCGATATATCATGTTGACCACATTCCAATCATGTGAATACCTTAATCATGTATTCTCTTGATAAATGAATACCCATTTAACCTTAGTGAAAACTTGAATGTTGTCAAAAGTTAACTCTTTCCACATATATACTCAAACCATGATATCACTTTGTCCTTATGTTAGTCATGAGCTCATGATTACTATCATACATATTATTTTCTCCTTATCCCTTCATTATGAACATTTCATCTGCTTTAAAAAAATATTTCAATCACTTTTCATGGTTATCAATACCATAAAATTATTAAAAACCAAAATGATCCAATACATTGATATTCCAATATTCCACGATACTTTAAATGAGATTCCACAACATTATCTCGGAATCCTATTACATACACACTTATTCATTCCACAACATCATTGTCATACTCAACATAACAAATGGTGATCGCATGTGACTTACCTTTATCCTTTTCCTTAAGAGGTTTCTCACATCGATCATCATTAACCCTTTGATTAGGGCATTGATTAGCATAATTCCCCATTTACTTTCACTTGAAGCATTAAAGTGTTGGTGGAGCGTTCTCGGTAGTCTTTTCTCTATTCATGTCATTAGAAACCTTTTTCCCATTACTTCAGCACTCATCTGCTCGATGAACTTCTTTTCCACACTTGAAACATTTTTTAGTACCTTTTAGACAATCTCCACCATGCTTCTTTCCACACTTTGAGCATAAAGAAACATTCATCTTCTTTTCACCATTATTCTGATATTTCTCCTTGAAATCCATCTTTTGTTTCTTGTCAAAACCATGAGATGAATATGTAATACAAACTTCTATTTCTACCTTGATAGCACAACGTACAATTTCTTCATAGCTACTGAAGTCTCTTATAGCTAATTCCATTCGAAGACTTGGTTTTAATCCACTTAAGAATCGATCAACTTTACTTTCATGTTGGATAATAAATCCAGATGCATACCTTGCAAGCCTTGTAAAATTCGCTTCGTATATACCAACAGATTCATCATAATTTTGCTTAAGCTCAAAGAAATCCTTTTCCATCTTTGTTCGAAGGATACGAGGGAAGTTCTTATTGAAAAATAAGTTCGTGAACTCATCCCATTCCATGGATTCAATTTCATCTTGGGGCCTCGTATTCTTAATTAGAGTCCACCACTGGTCTGCTTCACCTTTTAAATGGTAAACAGCTAGAATGACTTTATCATGTTCCAAACAACGAAGTATGGAAAATATCTTTTCAATGGTACTGATCTATTGTTCAGCAACAAGTGGATCAAAAGACCCATTGAAAGAAGGTGGACGTTGCCTCATGAAGGACTAAATAGAATATTGTTCCCTTATTTGCTCATTTGGAAGTCCATAATGATTCATAGCTTGTGTAAGTATAGCAATAATATTTTTCACTCCATCTCCCATAACTTTGGTTTTTTCAGGAGGACAATCATTGAATCGTCCATCACATTGATCAACACGGTTCCTTTGGGTTCCAACCATCATCTAAAACCCAAAAAGAATAGTGTGAGAGGCAAAAATCATGCTAGGGAAAACAACATAATAAAGGGGGAGTACCTTCAATATATAACATCTTAGGATTAATTCTAAGATTGTTACCACAATTCTAGGATTATAACTTGTACTTATACTTAACCTTAGGGACATCCTAAGACATACCTTAGAAATATCTCTAGGGATATCACTAAAGTTTTCACATCCTAGTTTCCAAAGGTTAACTAAACCTTTCCTCTGATACCAACTGTAGAGAACAAAAGCTTGACGTACATAGAAATTACATTACTCTTATAGAATATCTAATACATAACAAAAATAGACACCAAAGGACTGTAATAGTGTAGTGTCTTTGGAAACTTGGAATATAAACTTGTAATCATGTTGAAAGATCTTCAACATCTCCCATAAAGATTTTCCACTTTTTGTTTCCTTACCTAAAACCTTTGTTTTAATCCTAGGGGAAAAGAAAACATAAAAAGGGTGAGCTCAAATGCTCAGTAAGGGTAAGAATGGAGAAAATAAAACAAACCATATATATTTGAACTTAAAAACATGAATATAATGTTTAAACATCGAAATCTTGAGCAGTGACATAAAACATGGCAGTACGTAAGGAATAGATCATAATAGAACATCAAACATGATAAAATAGATTGAAAATAAAACTTTTAATTGTGGAAAAACATTAAGCACATGATATGATTTCCATAGTTTCCAAGACATTGCTTCCAAGACCATCTTAGTGGACATAGTCCCTTACTGAATCAATTTCACTCCTCGTTCCAGTCCTGTATCACTGAACCGGATTAACTTACCATTACTGCCATGTCTATCTCATGAGATATAAATCTTTACCCAATTAATTTTAGGGAGATATAGGTCCCACCCAACTCATATTGAAATCATTCTTATGTGTGCCACAAAACAATCATAAATCATTCATCATAACCCAAAGAATAAATTGGGTTTCATAAACATCATTCCATCATAACATAATCCATATAAAAAATGGATATCATTTCATCATAAGAAAAGTTAAACCATGTAAATCATATAGACATTATACTTGAAACATACACATATGAAATAATTTTATCTTATATGGAAAATGGTTTTGATAAAACGCATGAAATGAATTCTTGAAGAAAATATCCTTTCTTATTAAAAATCATTTTATTTTCACAAAATGACACACAATTTTAAAAGAAAGGATTTTATTGAAAATAATCATGAAATATTTTAGAGTAGGCTTCATGAAAATAAGGCGTTATGAAACCTTAAAAATCTGTTCATGCCGTATAAGTTAAAAAAAACATTCTTCACGTACTTTTGCCAGAAAAGTCAAAAAGAACCTCTTATGGTAAACAAAAAAGAAGATTCCTTACATACCATGTAGTAAAAGTCAAAAATGGGTAAAAAGGACATTAAACATACATGAAAACATTTTTATAAAACTTGTAGATGTATGATAAATATAACCCCAGTAAATACTTATGTAGAAGTAATCACGGATAGAAAACAATTGAGATTGCAACATTATCCCTTACCTTAGGTCCGATATACTTCGTACGTATCCGAACCTCCTGTATAATGATTTAAATAATGTCATTGACTTATTAAAGAATCATATTCATTGTTAATATATCATATATGGTTCACTTATGACTTTATATTACCCGTTATTTTGTAAATCCATGTTAAAGCAGCGTTTTGGGTAAAATCATTTCATTTATCGTACGTGTTTCGACTTGTTGTTCTTGATATTATTACTTATATCCTGATTTAATTAATTTAAGAATGTAAAACATGATTTATATATAATAAATATTCATCATATACATATATATGATATATTGATAAATGGAATGAAATACACCGTTCATGGAGATGGTAGGCCGTACATACGCATGAACGTTGTTTTTGTTTCCTTATTGAATTGAATGGAATTAAATATATGACATAAATATATATATATATATAAATCCAGTAGCATTATTATGTCATATATTTCATTATTATTCATTATATATACTTTATAATCATTCATGAATGGTTAACATGAAGAATGAATCTTATCGCGTTCGTGGAGACGGTAGTCCGTACGTACGCACGAGCGATGATATCATTCCCATGATCGTGGAATTGTATTGAAGTGTATGTATACTATTTCAGAATCAATATAAATTTAAAATAATCACATATAGTTATTATTTACACCATTATACCCATCCAAGTAAGGTGGTAGTGGAAAAAATATTACACTACGGCGTGGAGACGGTATTCCGTACGTACGCACGCGCGGTGATTTTGTTTTTCGTAGGATGGATAGAATGTGGAATAGGGTTGTTTCATATTTATAATAACATATAAGTATATGAGTGATACTTATGTTATTACATCACAATAAAACAATTACATAAGAGTAAGTATAAGAAGAAATAAATTTGAAAGAATCGGTAACAGATATTACCTCTTCTTCGACACGCCTCTTTGAAACCTCCTCTTAGGGCACTAAAATTGGTCTTTGAAGAAGAACAGGACCTCTATAATATTTCTAGGGAAGTATAGAAGGGAAATGGGTAGGGTTTTGCCGATATTGGAGGCTCAAAGTAGTGTAAATATGAGAGGGAGGAGGTGCCCTTTTATAAGGGAGGAGAGGGGCACCTTTGGAATCCTCAAAAATATTAGTTTAATATAAATTCAAAAGCCACATAAAAACCTCCAAAAATGACTAAATTCGATGATTAGAAGATATAGGGTTTTAATATCATCAAAAAATCGAATTTAGACATGTTTCGATATTATTTTGAACCTTATCATTTTGATTTATCCTTATTTAATCTATTTAATTTTATTTATGGTAATAAAATTCTAAATTTTAAATGTTTATAAATAATCACTTATGTGTTGTTAATTTTACATAATTGGATATTTTATGACATTATATACTATATAAATTTCAATTTATAATTTTTAAATATTTTTGTGATTTTTAAAAAACTTAACAATATTTTATTTTTATAAAATAACAAGTGTCAATTTTGACACTATTCATTTATTTGAATTTAAATAAAATCCACACAGAGGATATATTCAAACTAAAATATTTAATAGGTTACTAACATTTCATATTAATCTATAAAATTAGTGGATCACATTAAATAGTTCATATAATATTTATTTTACTATTTGTAAAACCATTTATTTGATACTTCTCTTAATAAAATAATTCATACAACATTTTGTATAATTATTAAATATACTTATTTGTTGCATAAAAATTAAAACTAAAATACTAGTATGAAGATAAATCTTATATATTTCATAATAATACTTTTAATTGGATTTATATTCTAAAACACCCAACTTTTAAAATGTTATATTTATTAAATTATGAAGGTGACAACTTTGACATCATTTAAAATAAAATAATATAAGTGTCATAATCACTTTTATAAGACTCCAAACGGTCATATATTCGGTAATTAGATTATTATGGAGTATATATACACTAACAATAAGTTTTGGTCAGGTTTTTGATCCTTTTAATGGGTATTATTATTTCAATAAAGACTATATTACTTATTTTTCACTAAATAAATAATTTCTGCATCATTAATGTATAAGCTATTAAGGTAATTAAATATCTCTTAAAAATTATAAATAAATTACCATGAAAAAGAAAAAAATTTTATCTTTCAAATGAGTATTTATAACCGAATTTATATTTTGTATAAACTTATATTAAAAATAATATAATTATTAAAGTTGAGTGAGACATATTTCACTTTCCTTTAAATAAAATAAACTAAAGATCTTAATCACCTCCAAGTGGGTTCCAATGGATTCCATTTCTACCCAAATATTCCTTAGGAAGAAATATAAGCATCCAATTATATTAATTCAAGTGTTATGGCAATTTTATAATATTATATTTACCCTTAATTACCCGATTTACCTTTTACTATGGTAAATAAAATTTACCGTAGTTACTATTCATAATGCCCAAAAATAAAAAGTAGCCTATTAATATAATTTGGACCCACTGATTCCAAATATGGAATCCATTTTTCTAAATCCAATACAAAAATTTTTCAGAAATTAATTTAAAATTAATCCCATTGTTAAGAAAACGAGTTTTAAAAGTTAAAACATTGCAAAAGATTGAAATGATTTTACCTATGAATTCAATGTAAAATCAATTCTAATGACATAAATTAAATTAAATGGTAAAAATATATTCTATTTATACTTTAAAACCATTAAATATTGTAATTTAACCATATAAATTATTACAATGAAAAAAGTTTTTTAATTAAAATATAGCGTGTTTTTACTATTCATTAAATATGAAAGTTATCAGAAAAATATCAAAACTTTATCCAATGTAAATTTTTATATCCTGATTAAAAATAAGAAGTTTATTTTGTAAAATTTAACTTATAAACATTTCAAAAATTATATTTAAAATTGGTGCACCATCAAAAGGTGGCAAAACTTCATTTTTTTTAAAAATACTTATTTTACCTGAAAAAATTTATTTTGTTCTCATACCATGTTTTAGAAAATGTGTAAGATGAACAATAATGTTATAAAATTCAAAATTTAGTTAATAATATTCACAAAGTCTAGTTTATATTAATATTATAACCATATATAGTTGTTTAGTGAAACCCGGTATTGCGTACAAGACATGCTATCGAAGAAGGTCGCGATTGCGTGTAATGCAAGATAAGTCAGGGTTGCGTGTAGTGAAAGACTCCTTTGTTGTCTCGTATAACAAAATACTACCATATTTCATTTATACATTTAATATATATATATATATATATACACACACACTCAATGTTGCGTAGAATAACTACTATCAAACGAACTTGAAATTGTGTGTAACACGATCCAAGAATAGTGTTGCGTATACTGCAAGCTAATACGGTGTTGCGTATAACACAAGATAATTTTTGTGTAGCGTACAACACAAAACATCAATGAAATTAAAAGAATATTTTTCATAAAATCTCAGGGTGTTACAGGATGCCACAAGAAGCAACAAAAGAAATCAATACTATAAACACGAAAGGTCTATAACCACAAAGGGGACATTGTTACATGAAAATATTTAAACATCAAACAACTCTGGGTACTGAGCACGTATCTATGACTCACATTCCCAGGTACTCTCCTCCATTCCACCGTGTCACCAAAAGACAAGAACCAAGGGGATATAATGCCTGCACAACACCTTCTCTTTGTGGTCTTGGATCTCCACAGTTCGCTCTTCGAAGGTCGCATCATCGTCAACATCGACCTCTCTTCAATCAATGATGTGAGAGTCATCTTACTCCCACGACCAAACCTTTACTGAAAACGATGGGTAGTCACCTTTAGAAACACATGATCCCCAAAATCAAACTCTAAGGGTCTTATCCTTTGATTTACATATGATTTATGATGATCTTGCATTGTCTTCATCCTCTCACGAATCACCTAAATCATCTCTATTGTATTCTACACCAGTTCCGGTACGAGAATTTCTGACTCTCTGACACCAGTACAGCACAATGGAGAACAGAAATGTTGGACATACAAGGCTTCAAATGGCGCCATACCGATGGTGGAGTGAAAGCTATTATTTTAAGAAAACTCCACCAAGGGTAAGTGCCTCATCCATGAACCTACAAAATCCAAGACACAAGATTGTAACATGTCTTCAAGAGTCTGGATGGTTCGCTCTGTCTCACCGTCTATTTGAGGATGAAAAGCAGTGATAAGGAATAGTTGAGAATCAAAGGCATGCTGGAGACCTCTCCAAACCCTAGAGGTAAAATGAGGATCATGATCAGAAATGATATTCCTTGGGAATCCATGAATTCTCACCACCTCCTCTAGATACTGCCTCGACAAAACTTCTACTGAGATTGACTCATTGATTACTATGAAGTGGGATGATTTTGTTAATCAATCCACTACCACCCAAAGAACATCATTTTCTCCCTGAGATCGAGGTAAACCAGTAACAAAGTCCATTGAGATGTCCTCCCACTTCCACTGAGGAACATCCAATGGCTAGAGAAAACCACTGGGGACACGGTACTCAGCCTTCACCTTCTGGCTGACCAAACATCGGGACACAAACTTTGCAACTGCACGCTTCATCCCAGGCCACCAAAACTGACTCCTCAAGGCACATTACATCTTTGTCACGCTAGGATGCACCACTAAAGTAGAAATATGGAACTCTATGAGAACCACCTCATGTATATTCAAATGAATAAAAATCCTTCCATGATACAACACTCGGTGTTGTTCATCCTCCGACCAACCATCAGGGGCCTCACCACAAACAACTCAGTCTCTCCAAACCTCCACCTCTAGATCCCCAAAATGGGACTCTTCCACCTTCTACACCAAATATGACTGTACCTTCATCTGAAAAAGAAAAGCTCTGCCCCCAACATCTCCCATATCAAGATGTAATGCTAACAGTTCTTCCATTACTCTCTAGGAATCAATGGATTCATGCACAACATCACTATGTGACTTTCAACTCAACGCATAATCTACAACATTACCATTTCTAGGTGTATATGATATCTCGAAGTCATATTCCAGTAATAAATCCATCCAACGATGCTGTCATAAGTTCAATTCACGCTGGGAGAAAACATACCTCAAACTCTTATAATTGGTGAAAACCAAAAAGCACTCACCAATGAGGTAATGTCTCCACAACTTTAGAGAAAACACCACAGATGCCAAAACAATATCGTGAGTGGCATAGCTACATTCATGGGGATGTAACTATTCAGACCCATAAGAAACAACTGATCTTTTCTTCATTAGAACACAACTCAACCCCAGATGAGAAGCATCACATAAAACATCAAACTGAACTCCCTCAGCTGGAAGACAAAGAAATGGAGCACTTAATAACTTCTCTTTTAGATACTCAAAAGCTGCCTAACACTGATCATTCCATATGAATTCCGGATCATTCCTGGTCAAAGCCATTAGAAGAGTCACAACTCATGAGAAATTAGCTACAAACCTCCTATAGTAGCCTGCGAGACCATGGGAACTTCACACCACTGGCATTGTCTTGGGGGATGCCCAAGACACAACTGCTTCTATCTTTGATGGATCCACAACTACTCCCTACTAGGACACAACATGTCCCAAGAAACGTACTTCTTGAGCCCAAAACTTACACTTCGAAAACTTCCAAAATAGCTGATGATAAAGAAGAACTCCCTAAATAGTGCGTAGATGTTCTGCATGATCTTCCTCAGACGTGGAGTACATAGGGATGTTGTCGATGAAAACCACCATGAACTTGTCCAATAACTCACCGAACACATCATTCATCAATCCCATGAAAACAGCTGGAGAATTTTTCACACCGAACGACATTACAACGAACTCATAATGCCCATGAAGACAATGGAAAGCAGTCTTTGGGATATCCTCATCCTTCACACCCATCTGATGATATCCTAACCGCAACTCAATCTTTGAGAACCAGCTTGAACCCTTCAGTTGATCAAATAAATCATCAATATGTGGAAGAGGATAGTGATTATTTACTATCATTTTGTTTAAACAATGATAATCTTCACACAACTGCAAACTGCCTTCAGCCTTCTTTACAAACAAAACTGGTGCACCCCACGATGAAACACTTGGATGAACAAAAACGCACTGTAACAGAACATCAAACTGTATACATAGATCTCATAACTCAGAAGGAGCCATACTATATGAATACATAGAGATATGAGATGCTTTTGGTTTTAGCTCGATCCCAAACTCAATCTCTCGTCGAGGGGGTAATGCTACAACCTCTTCTGAAAAAACATTAGGGTACTCTTCTATGACCCTAGGAAACGCCAACTGTTGAACCTCTGAGGAACTCAGAATCAACTCAGGAATCATGGATGATAAGGATGTAACATGCCTCTGACCCATCTGAGGGTCTCGCTCGCCAACAAACACCACCGACTCTCCATCCGCATCGAGGAAAATGACCTGCTTCCTGAAGCAATCCACAATAGGCTACACTGAATACAACCAATCCATGTCAAGGATGACATCATATGGTTGTATTAGTAAACATAGTAAATCTTCCCAAGAGTGGTGCTTCCCCAACACTAGCTCACAGTCTCTACATACTTTAATCAAGTCATCTCGACCTCCATCTAGTGTAGTCAACGCCAAAGGCACTGGAAGCCTCTCTACCTCAAGTCCCAAAGCATAGAAAAGGGTAGGTGATATGAAGGAGTGTGTCGCTCCTAAATCAAACAAGGCATACAACAAGGTAGAAAATAATCAAAGGGTACCTCGAATGATGTCTGGCTCGCTTGGCGCTGACAATGATAAAGCATGAAGCTGACCAAGACCACCTCTATGACCTCTTTGACCCTAATGAAGACCACCACCATGGACGCAATATGCTCTCTAAGGATGGGGAGCATCATGGGGCTATCCTCTACCTGCCCTATCTACCCTATACTGATCTATATCCAGTGTAACCTATTGTTGCTTCATCGACTGGAACTACTTCAATGGAGGAACCTGGAGTGGAAAACCTGGTGCACGATGACTGCTCTGAAAGGTCAGACACTCTTGCTACTGATGACCTCGACCACCACAAGAAAAAAAAAGCTTGATCCCTTGGTATAGTCCTGAGAGTTTTCGCCTCTAGAGAAACGAGATGTGAAGGGCCGGGACCTACCCCCGACTAAACAAAAACTCTTCTGCCCTAAAAATTAGGAACCCCAGACCACATATCTGCTTCATGAGGAATCATGATGACTCCCCTCTCTGGATGATCCAGTTCTGGCCAAATTCCTCTCATCAAACTCTTCCCTCTCCAACACCTCAAGATATGTCTTTAGAATAAATGGGGTGACCTGACACTGGATATCTAGATGCAAAGCCTCCTCGAAATGCCTCACCCTGGCCTCCTCATCTGGCAACAGGTACGAAGCATATCGTAAAAGGTTCTTAAAATGGATTCCAAACTCTCCCACACTAGAGCGCCCCTATCGAAGGGTAAGAAGCTCCTGGCGACTGGACACCTTCGCTGCCAAAGAAATAAACTCAACTCTAAACTTGTCTCAATACTCCTGCCATGAGATTGCTGACTCCACATGATCCCTGAGGAACAAGAACCACCACTGCCTCACTGCTCCACGCAACATCGTCACAACCAAGGACACCCAGTGCTCCTTCCGAGCACGGATCAAACTGAAGCTGATCTCGACCTCCTCTAACTAGTCTTCCATGACTGCATTTAAAATAGAGCCTTCGTACTTCTATAGACTATGGCACTGAAACTCTCAGAGTGTCTTCCTCCAAGTGTCATCGTCATCAACCTCTACCTTGTAGATATTTTTTATAACAACCTTCGGGACATCTTCTATGCGATCCTGAAGAGGACATTGACCTGGATCCATACCTATAAAATAAGAAACAGTTAGGTCTCCTAAACCTGGAATATGGAATACTCAACATTAATTAATTAATTTTTTTCTTTTATTCATTTTTTATTAACCTATCCAAGGTCTACCCATTCAAACATAGGAACAAAGAAGAATGATACATGATTCTTTCCTAGGTATCTACCCTAAAATTGGTATCACCTCGTTTATTAGCCATTGTAAACTTAAAGGTCCATACATCATATCATAGGGGGACCTAAATGTCTATGTATCATCTGTTCTCCAGTGTTTACATCACTTGTTAAACATGAATGACACCGTTACCCTATCAACCCATGCAACCTCACTTGTGCCTAACTCCAAACTCCATCCTATCTCTCAACCTGACCTCTAATACCACTCTGTCACGACCCCCTCCCCGTAAAGTGTACCCCTCTTGGGCCGGCAATGTGAGAAAGGAGATAATGACCCCCGAGTCCCACCTCAAGTAGGCCCCGGGTTGGCGACTAGCACCGAGGGTATAGTAAACACACAAATGAGAGGCATTACCCTCTAAGAGAACACATGCGGAAGAGAGATAAGATAGAAACAAAACAACTCCTACTGAACCAATAATATGAAATAAATCCCAAGTACACATACAAAATTTCATGAAAAACTACTACAACTGAAATGGAAAAAACTGCAAGTACCCAAAAAGGAAGTAAAACAACAACAACCACAAGCCCGAACAACTCCTGTAACCACAAGCTAGTAGTAACCAGCCTGATATCCAACCTGCTCTAAGTGACCTAAAAGGAGTTTATATATACATAGGGTGATTATAACAGTATAGTCAGTAGGATCCTACCCAAATCCTCTCGTGCAAAAGTAAAGAAAGCATGATAAAGCACAATGAACAACAATTGAAATTGACTCGTCACCTAAATAGGTATAATAAGTTCCCAGCCTCACCACGACTACTCTCACCAAGTAACACATACAATAATAAAGAATATCAAGGGTACCCCGCTATTACTTACCCACTGGTTTGCTGCTTTTCCCCAACTTCGCACGTCCTGAGCATCTCTATCCAAAAAGGATTTCCGGAAGACATCTGGGCGAAGCACCACAACATGCACCTAGTGCAAAAAAACCACCACATCCACGTAAGAAAAGTAACCAGGTAGTTTCTGGGAGCCACCACAGCCCGTATAACGTGTATCATATGTTGGGTATTATACCTCAAGCCATTACATCCCATACATCGAGTAAGGATCCTCAAGCCATCATATCCTATACACGTTACACCTATAGTAGTCTATAGGAAACTATATCCAGAATATATGTGGGTGAATAACCACAAGCCATTACAGCCCTCTACACACATATATATGGAAAACAAACCATTGCGCCTACCAGCACAAGCAACTACCAAGAGAAGAGAGTGAGACCAAAGGGGGTAGTTAGTCATGCATCCTCCCACCAGAATGTTGGGGAAAACACACCCCAGGGCTCAGAATCCCTGGAGTGTCAGTTTCCATTACTGACAGGGTGGAGTAGCATATAGAAACACAAAAGTAAAGAATATACTATAGCTGAAAACCACACTATGGGCATAACCTAGTCTTATACTCAACTGCAGGTAACATCTCTCGGTCTCTGGGCTACCACTTCTAAGACTAGGTATCCAATAAGCACACAACCATTTAAAGAGATTTAATAAATTATTTCATTCCCTTTTTATCATTTTCACTTTATGTTAATTAATTACTTAAAAATTAATTAACCAATAACCATTCCACATTAAATTTCATTAGCATCACACCCAAAGTACATTGTTCCTTCAAATCACAACCTCAGCATTGCTCCCCAGCAAGATCCAAACCCCGCCAGTTAACATAATTTATTCAATTATTTATTTACATCATTACTTTCCCATATTCCAAGCCTTCTAAAAAACATTCTTTGCTACTAAACACAAGGGGCTCAACACGGTGAGTAGATGAACAACTCGTCGAGTCTTTGCCGCCTATAGTAAGAGCGTAGACCCATTCTACCTTGAGAAGCTAAAAACGGAAAGCACATGGCATAACCTGCGTGTATTCACCCCTTTTAGAATAAGGGTAAGTAAGACCAACTGCCTTGAGCAGTGGGGAGAAGTAAAGCACATAAATAACCAATAAGAATCAGCAAGCATCCAAACATTCACATCCAACCCATTCCATCATCCCTTGTGTCCTCCCTAATACCCACATCCACAAAATGATGCATCTCACCACTTTAGGCATCAACTGATACCACAATCAATAGGCCTACCTACCCCCACATATCACAACAGTAATCCAGGCTCACACCACAACACAAGCAGCAGGAAAAAAACAAACATCATATCAAATGGGATCTTGGAACTTAAACAACCAAGAGGGTAAATCTGAACCCTATAGGGGTTTATCTTTTATCAAACCACTAGTTCTTTAATCCATCTTGGATTAACCAATTTATTAATCATAGGTTCCAAAAATTGGGAAATCTAAACAGTAAGCAATCAAATATAATTAAACATGCTTACTGCACCATTTTGATTAACATCAAATTACAACAAGAAGAACCAGATTCAATTACATGCCTATTTATCTTTAGCCAAACCATTATCAATTAATTACAGTTTATGTTATTTACCAATTTACATCAAGAATGAAAAACTATACAGAGTAAGAATAGATATCACACTATCTATCAAAACAAGAGGCAATAACATACGATCGATATCAATTTATTTTCCGATTAAAATATTTATTATGTCAATTCCATTGCCCTATAATGGGATAAAACATGCTAACTATACTGTTTCACATAAAAGAAAAGAGAATAAAAGAATCCCCTACCTCAAATGGTTCTTGTCGTTCTTTATACAAGAATAATCCACACAAAGAATCATGATCACCTCCTCCTGTGACAACTGTATCCACCCGAGGATGCTGCGGTAGGACCACACCAATGGAAACCCAAGAAAACCCTATTAGTATTATAGAGATCACATACCATAATAGGGAATAGGAAAACAGAAGGATACGTACCCAAAATAATGATGATAGATCATACCTTATACCAAATATTGATCAAAACTACTTGATTGTATCAAAACAGAGCAAAACCAATCCTAGAAGGAAAGTTTTATTGCACAACCCCTATGGAATAGAATGAAAGGTTATAGCATCTCATAGTTGAGAACAAGGAGGAAGAACTAGTGAGGAAGATATCCCATCCATTTAGAAGATTTAACAGAGCGATGGTTTAAGATACACTAGGTTTTCCATTAAAAGAGGATCACATTAAACCACATGGTTTGACCAAGTAAAAACATCCCAAGCCTTAGGATAAATTAATATAGGAGTTATGGCCTTTGAATCAGCCTTAGAGTCCTTAAAATAGGGTTTAAATGCATTTTACGTCAAAGGAAGCGTTAATGGGGAGAAACTGTAGAAAGCTGGAAACACTATTCACTAACTCAAAATTTGGTAAAGGAAATAGAGGTTACCGATAGAGGTTACTGATAGACCTCACCATTCTAGAAACACTGCTCATGATCTCAAAATTTGGCGAAGGAAATAGAGGTTACCGATAGAGGTTACCAATAGAGGTTACCGATAGAGGTTACCGACAGACCTCGCCATTCTGGAAACACTATTCATGAACTCAAAATTTGGAAAAGAAAAATAGAGGTTACCAATAGAGGTTACTGATAGAGGTTACCAATAGACCTCACCATTCTGGAAACACTGTTCATGAACTCAAAATTTGGAAAAGTAAAATTGAGGTTACCCATAGACCTCACCGTTCTAGAAACACTGTTTAAAAACTAAAAATTTGGAAAAGGAAAAATAGGTTACTGATTGAACTGTTCACCAATGGAACTGTTCATAGAATTGGAAATTTGGAAAAGGAAAGAGAGGTCACCATTAGAGGTTACTGATAGAACTGTTCACCGATGGAACTGTTCATAGAATTGGGAATTTAGAAAAGGAAATAGAGGTTACCATTAGAGGTTACTGATATAACTATTCACCGATGGAACTGTTTATAAAATTGGAAATTTGGAAAAGGAAAGAGAGGTTACCGTTAGACCTCACCGATAGAACTATTCACTAATATAACTGCTCATAGAAGGTTACCATTGCATAGTTCACAGCTATCTACCGTTGGAACTGTTCACCAAAATAGAAATTTGGAAAAGTGTTGGGAATAAGTCACCTTGACCTCCCGAATCACCTCATACACCTGATTCTCGCAAAGGAATGGACCAGAGAGGTCTAGGCCATTACATGAATAATGACCAAGAAAAATTTAGGTTAAAACAAAGATGTTATAGAATTAAAAGGTGTAATTATTTATAAATCCTACGAATAAAATTTTCATGATTGATCAATCTAATCAATGATACATAATTTTCATGCTAAACATTTTTTTTAATATGGGAATGATGATAGAATGATGAAGCTGGGGTGTTCAAAATTATTGTAAAAAATTGGAGTATCTTATTAGGTATTAGTTATATTATTTAACTTATATCATGAGAAGTATCTAGGAAATTTAATTCCTATCCCCAATTAATAGTTGTTGAATTAGTATTGAAAACACCAAATGGTACGATGATTGTATCTGAAGTATTTGAATCTTCTTTGGTTGATGTTTGTAGGAATATGATTCTGGAAAATATTTTCATTCATACTTTAGTACATTTTGATGTTATATTATGCATTTATTAGATTTATTAATATAAATACGACATAAATTTTAGTGTAAGGGAAGTCACATTTGATATTATGAACCAACCTATGAATGTGTATCAGTGTAATGATAAATATAACCCTCTGGTGGAAATTAAATCCATTGTACGAGTTATGATTCCTATTAAAAAGGGGGTTTTATCTTATATGGTTGGGGAGAAACTCAACATCAATGATATGACTATTATAAGGGATTTTTTCGATGTATTTCTAGAATAATTACATTATCTTCCACCAAATTGTGAAGTTGAGTTCTCAATAGAATTTATACCTAGTGTCTCACCTATTTCAAAGACTCCCTATAAAATGGACCTGATTGTGTTGTAGGAATTAAAGAAGAAACTCTAGAAGAACATTGAAAAAGGATTCATTTATGCAATTTTTTTCACCTTGGGGTGCGCATGTCCCTTTTTTTGAAAGATGGATGGGTACAAATATGCATTTATTATTAGGAAATGAAAAAGATCCCAATCAATAATATATATCCTCTACCTTGTATTGATGATTTTTTTGACCAAATGTATGGAGTTTAAGGATTTTTCAAGATTTACCTTCATTATAGGTATCATCCATTAAGGATTAAGAAGGAGGATATACCTAATACAACATTTCGTACAAGGCATGTACACTATGAGTATATAATGATTCCATTTGGTCTAATTAGTTCTCACTCTATATTCACAGATTTAATTAATATAATATTTAGGAATTACCTTTATTAATTTTCTATAATATTTATAGATTATATTATTATATATTTAAAGCACAATTAAGAGAAATAATATCACTTGAGAGTTGTAATGAAGACCCTATATAAAGAGAAATTGAATTAAAAATTTAAAAAATGTGAATTTTGGATTCAAAAGGTTTCATTTTTGGGACATATAATCACATGTGTGGGTATATCAATGGATAAATTAATGGTGATAGTTATTGAACGTTTTTTCATAATAACTATAGTAAATGAGATCTGATGTTTACTTAGTTTGGATGGATATTATCAATGCTTTGTGGGAAATTTCTCATATATGCTCAATCCACTCACAATGTTAACTCTGATGGGTGATGAGTTCCTTTTGATAAATGAATGGGAAGAAAATTTTAAATAACCAAAGAGAAGTTTAGATAGTGAACATGTGCTTACATTACCCTGTAGTAGAGAAGGTTTTGTAATCTAGAGTGATGCGTCAAAGAAGGGGTTGTGTTTCATCCTCTTGAATAATGATATAGTGACAACTTATTCCTCATGACAATTAAATGTTCATGAGAAAAATTACCCAACTCATGATTTGGGGTTAGATACTGTAATTTTTTCATTAAATATATGGATGCATTAGGTTTATGGAGAAAGGTGTGATATATATATATATATATGTATATACTGATCATAATAGTTTAAAGTATATATTCACATAGAAAGAGTTGAACATGTTCTAGAGAATATGGTCAGAGTAGATTAATTATTATGACTACTTATTAAATTACCCCCATTTGAAAGTGAAAAAGGTGGCTGATTATTTGAGTCAAAAGGATCCTGATAACTTATCTTTGACGAGGATAAAAATAGATCCAATATTTATGGATCTCCAAATGATGGATCTGGAAATCATAAAGGCAAATGGAAATATTATCTTGCTCAAATAAGTATTCAAAAATCAATCCAAGTGATGATTAAAGAGGCATATAAGGCATATGTAGAGCTATAGAAGAAGTTGAGAAATTTTCTTGGGTTATACATCGACTATTTTTGAAAGAACTATGTATGTTTTCCATCCATACCAGATTTGAAGAAGGATCTTTTAGAAGAGGCTCATAGTTCTTCATTATTTATTCACCAAGGTAGTACAAATATGTATAGAGATTTGAAAGAGTATTTATGATGAAATGGCATAAATAAAGACATCATAGAGTTTGTATCTTGATTCTTGGTATGTCATCAAGTTATGTCTGAGAGAAAGGTATAAGGGGATGTTGTAACCATTATGTAGATTAGAATGGAAATAGTAAAAAACTTGATAGATTTTGTCATTGGACTCCCCAAAATGTCTAATGGGAATAATTATATATTGGTTGTAGTTAATATCCTTACAAATTTAGTACACTTTATTATTATCAGATAATATTTATCTTTAGTTCATCTTTCTTGGATATACATTAAGGAAGGGGAAAGGGTTTATGGAGTACCACATTCCATTGTATTTGATCGAGATCTGAGGTTTACATAAAAGTTCTAGTGAATTATTCTACAAGAATTTGATATAGAGTTGAGTTTTATCACCATGTATCATCCTTATATAAATGGTCAGTCTAATAGAATAATTAAAACCATATAGGATATGTTGATATATTTTTTATGTATTTTAAAGTTGATTAGGTTTAACATTTTCCTGTAGTCATGTTTTCATAAAATAATAGCTTTCACTCAAGAATTAAGATCTATAATTATAATGACCTATATGGAAATAAGTGTAGCAATCCAATATGCAGGGTTTAATTTGAAGAAATAAAGCTATTGGGACCAATTTTTTATGAGGAAATGGTATAGAATGTTAGATCCATTCAACAATACATACGGGTAACAAAAAGTTGATAGAAAATTTATACTAACAACCATTATTGTGATATGGAGATTGAAGTTGGTAAGAATTTATTTCTTTGAATTTATTCATGGAATAAGTTTATGTGAATAAGGAAGAAAGTTAATATGGTATCTAGGTATATTTTCCCCTTCGAGATTTTTGATCAAGTGGGGGTAGTTCCTTATGGCTTGGTGCTTCTACTAAACCTATCTCAAGTCCATGATGTGTTCCATATATATATCTAAAAAAATACATAATTTATCCTTAAAATGTAATGAACTCATAATTCATAACACCATATCATTATATTTATAATTAATAATAACCTTTATAGATTCTGGATCATAGAGAGAATGTTATACAAATTTAAAACAATGTTAACGTGTATGTATAACCTAACATCTCCAAGAACAATGTAACTAATTTTCTATATATAACATTAATGGATTGTTATAAATACATATATAATAAATATATATCATATTTATTTCATGGTTAACATTATGGATATTATTAAACCATGATCAATGTAAAATAACTGAAAATACCAAACCTAAACATTCATGGAAAACAAAGCAGTTATTACTTGAAACGAGACTTTTACAAGGATTTATTAATAAACAGGTAATAAAAAGGTCATGAGTAAATAATATATGGTACAATATATATGATAATTTTTCTATAATAGATGTATAATAAACCAATATTTATTATAGATAAGTTTTGAATGTGTATGAAAAAATTTGAGACTTGAGTTGCAGGATTTTTGTCTTAAATTTTTATTTTTTGAGACATATGTCATCTTATGCACCTATATTATTTTATGAGGTGTATATACAAACCCTTTTAAATGTTATGTAATTAATTAATTTATTATCATGATATTTAAAATATTCATTTAAATTTATTCTTTCATGGGGATTATGATTCATGAGTTACCAATACATGTAAAGGATTTTCATCTCACTATTATTTCCACAGGCCACATGCCATATTCACCACTTGTTTCTTTTATGAGGTGTATGTAATACCTATGAATGAATTTTATGATTATTATCATGAATATTATCTAATATAAATATACATATGATTTTATTTCTATTATGGGGTTTATGATTCAAAATACAACAAAGTGGTAGAGGTTTTAGGTTACAATATCATTATTTATTGTGATTGTCTGTGATTATTCTTATGATGATTAAATATTATTATCTATCTCTCAATAAAATAATTTAATTTATTATACTCTAGTTATTTCTAATTAATGAATGTTTACATTTTATTTTTCCCTCTTTAAGTACTGAAGCTACTAAAAGATTGTTTTTAAGAAAAATTGACTTTATTTCTATCTTCGGTTGTTAATCCCTTTCTTAGATGTCCCTGTTTTCTAAAAATATTTTAATGAAAGTTTTTATAATTTAATAATGATTTTTAAATTAATTTTCACACATTTTTTAAATCTTAAAAAACTTTTTAAAATTAATATTCTTATCATTTTCTAAATAATTCTCTTTTGAATTTTTATCGAAAAATTAAAAGGAATTTTTATTTTACCATGTACAGTGTGAAAATTATTTTACTCCATCATGACCAATAAATGATTTGAATATTCCATTATAATTATCCAATGCTATTTTCAAAGAATTTTTTACATTAATATGTGGGGAATTTTTATATTTTAAAAATGTGATTTCAAAATAGAAGGGATATTTTCCTCATCAAATGTTCCAAATGATCTTTAAAAAAATCCATCTTAAATGACATCCTTTGATGTTACTTATGTTTTAATGGGTATATGATCCAATTATACCATCCTTACTCATTATATTAATTTTTTATTATTATGATGAAAGTATTTTTATGAAACTAGATACTTTCCCATGGGTTAATCTAAGATTTATTGATCAAATGATTATAAAATTATTTCCTTCTACATCAGTTATATTATGATTAATTAATGTAATTATTATGAAACATTTTTTCCATGGGTTGTTCCATGGTGAAATGTTTATGAAAAACATTTATTTTCATGGGATCTGAAACAATTAGTGTTTTTTGATCTTATGGAACACATATATATTATTTTCATTATGTTATGGACTATACCTATATCTACCTCTAATGTATTGTGTAAATACTAATATATAGTGAGATAAATAGGACTGGAATGGGGAGTGAACCCATTTTAGCAAGGGGATCTATACACTATGATAGTTTTGAGAGTGAAACATGACTAATATGATTGTTTGGGTTGTGAACCCAGCCCACTATGATATCCTTATCAATGAACTTTGACTACTAAAGAAATTATTTTCTATGCTTATTTTTATGAAAAAAATCTATGGATTATACCAATGTTATGTTAACATGGCTTATGTTCTTTTATTAAATTATGATTCATATCATATGAACTATCATGATTTATTCTATGAATCTATTTCATGATCTATGATATGAAAGTTATGGTGTTTAAAATGTTATTCTCATGTTATAATACCCATATGATCATGTTATAATGATATCTCTATTTTGTACCCCCACTGAGAATATTATCTCACCCTTCCTTATGTTTTAATTCTCTATGTTATGAAGAATGTTTTTATGTATGATAATTATAATATGGTTTCTAGTTATAATGAAATTTTTGAGAGATAATGTAGTTAAAATATTAACCAATTGTTTATGTATAAAATAATCAATGAGAATTAAACCTATATGATTCTTGTATGGATTGTTATGTTATATAATTAATATTCATCTTTTAATATGTAATATCTATGTATTAAAAGTATGGGTCTAAATAATTTAAATATATTATATCTATGATAAAATAATGAATCTAGTGTCATAAATATACTAATATGTTACTATAATTATGGGATAACCATTTTTCTAAGTCATTTCCATCAAATTAGAAGTGAAAGTATTGCTCGAGCGTATATGTGAACTACTGCATCTACGTAGTAGTATGATTAATTTTTCATCAAAATCATTTATTGTCAGTATTTATGATGTATTTAATTACTATATATTATATTTACTAAATAATTATTCTACTTTAATTATAATATATTATCTACCTTCTTACATTCACATTCATTGGAAAATGATAATGTTGCTTGTGTGTACGTGTGGAATACCATCACCACGAAGCAGCGTGATTCAGGTTTTATCTGTCTTTACATGGATGGTAATATGGAAATATTTATTGAATATATATTATGTATATTATATTACTATATTTATGAAAATTTGAATTATTATTTACCTTTTTTTTCTATCCTTTGAAAATTGGAAATGTCACTCATGAGTACATATACACTTCCATCTCCATAAAGTGACGTAATTCCGTTTTCATCACTATTTTATATGAAAAGTTTTAAATGTGTATATAATTATTACATATGATAAATATTAAATGAATAAAAATAAGGATATAATTTGACCATGATCAAATTATATTGTGAAACTAAATAATGCATGAAAAATGAAATAGTTGTCACCCAAACATTGATATTAATAATTAATTGTTAATAAAAGGTTGATAAGATGGTATAAGTAAATAATAAATGGTATTATATGTATGGATATTATTTTGGAATAGATTTATAATTTATATATATTTATTATAATGGAGTATTAATAATTAATATATTTATTATTTTCCAAGGGTTATGTTATGATGAAATAATAGATTGTTTAGGAAATCTATTTTCTTTACATGGGTTATGATATAATTAATTGATGAATATTTTATGATATTATAGAACACATATTTATGATTTTTATTATGTGAAATGTGGGACTGATTTATATAAAACTCCAATGTATTGGGTAAATAATGATATTTTATGATACAATAAGGATAAGAATGAAGAGCAGACCCAATTTAGTAAATCAATCTATACACTATGATATTATTAGGATTGAACCTTGACTAAGGTAATAGTGGGATGGAGAGTGAACCCAATCCACTATTATAGTATTAGTAGTGATCATTACCTTAGTAAATTATTTTCTATGTTAATCTATATGATAAAAAATTAGGTTTATGTTTATGATATTTTATCATAGATCATGATTGATTATTTACAACTCCAAAATCTTATGTAGTTTTCATTTTGATTGAAAAAACCTTATTCCATGATTCATGATAAAGGCCACTAACATAATGGGATTTACTTTCTTAAGTTATGATCGTGTTCGTATACCCTTATGCTTATGATCACTTGTGAATATAAGATCACCCTTTCTTAAGTTTTCTTCATCCCCAAGTTATGAGTAATGTAATTAAGTAATAAATGTATAATAAGGGTACCATGATAGAAAAACATTGTTGGATATATTAGAGACATTTTATGAAATAAGTTATAAATTAATCTAGCCTCCAAAGATATTATACCTTTAAAATCCTTGGGAATGTATTATTCTAAAATTTATTAAATATTTGTCTAAAATAACTTAATTTTTATGTATGTTTTGCTCAATTTACCTCATATGGAATACAATTTTTTCATATTAATGATCCATTAGTTAATCAACTAATTATACTTGATAAATCCCAATTTTTAAGACAAAAAATTATTAACCTTGACTAAAAAGTTGTCCATAAACTTTCCCATATGTGATATAAACTCGTATTTCTCATTTTAGGGGAAATACAAAAAATATTTTACAAAATGTTTATAACAAGCACTATTTTTTAACAAACACATTAGAAATACTCAACCGTAATAATATCTACTCCACTATTTAGCTCAACACATTTTCACTTACCATTTTTTATAATAGATTTATCACAATATAAGGAAGGATATGAATGTGAGAATAAGACCTGAACTTTTTAACTTTTATAATTTCCAAATTCACATATAATGAAAACTATCTGGTATATTTCTCACATCAAATCCTCCTTAGTAGATATACTTCAGTATTTATTCATCACGATAGTTGAATTATTCCGCGATGGAAACTTCATCTTACTACAGAAAAACAACAATACACATCCATCTATCCACCTTAATTTATCAAATTTAATTCCATTCAAATATGAAAATACAAAATATATTTTGGAATAAGGATAAACTTATTAGTTTCCTAGTTAATGCAGAAAGGTTGAGAGTTTCTTCTCAACCAAGATCCTACTCTCCTTCTAACTTCAATATATGAGAAGCTCCTCATGGTTCTTCACCAAAATATTTTTTTATCTAAATTTATTGGAAACATTGTCAAATTACTCTTTTCACATGTCAAAGTTTGTGGGTGTTGCTTATTTTTATAACCCATAAAGTCACATTCATCTTAAAATGATTTTTTCTTATTTTATAGAATTTAAAATTAATAAGGAATAATACTTAATAATTTTTTGAGTTATGTACAGGATACTCACACCTCTCTTACATTATCTCACGTGATCCATGGTTAATATTTTCTGAAAATATATATTCTTTTTTATAAACTCTCTTTTTTTCCTTTAGCATAATAAATTTATTATTATTTATTTATATTCTCTTTTTAACAAGATGTTCCATGATCTAAATAGTATGGTATCCAATCTCTTATATGATTTTTCATAACTCTAGAATTTTAAAAAGTTTCTCTTAGATGTTTTGTAATGAAATATTTATTATAGTTCCATTGTTGTCTATAAATTCCATCGATTTATTTCAGGTTATGAAATTTATTTTTAGTATAAAACATTATTTATTATTTAACTATAAACTTTTTCCTCCCAATATTATTCATCATTCTCATAGAGATTCTTCTTTTCATTCCATAATTTCTGTCCCTTAATTCATGAAAATTTTATGGAATTTAGTTTTTATATTGTTAGTTGTAGGAATTTTGAAACAATATTCCATAAAATAAACAATATCTTTTGATATTTTTTTATTCATGATTTTCATTGATCTAATGGTGAAAACAAACTTTCTACCTTGGCTAATTCCATCCTTTGTATTTATTCTGTTTTGGGGGAGATCCTTTTATTAACTCATTTACATTTTTCCTTAGAATAGGAGGGGAGTTTATATGTTTTTTATCATTACATACACTACTAATAATGGTTTATAATATATACTTTAGGATGAAATATATTCAATATCATTATAATAAACAAAAACAACCTTTACATTATTCTTTGAATTAGTTTCCACAACACCTTTGGATATTTTTCCTAAGCATCAAAATATTTATCATAGTCTCTTATCAATATATTAAAGGGTTTTTTTAATATTTTTGACATATTAATTATATTTTATTCATTTATTATTCTTTTTAATCAAATTTTACATTACGATCCTTTATCATCTTATCTTATTTTTCAATTGTTATCTTGAAAAAATTGATCTTCTCAAAAAGTTTATTATAATTATTATCTTTATTCCCTTTATCCTTCTTATAAATTATTGATTAAATTATTTAGAATAGTTTTTACTCAATTCATGTTAATTTAATTTTATAAAATATATTCCATATTTTTAATAATAATAATTAATATTATTTAATCTGTTGAACTTAACTTTTGGTTATATGAATAGTAAAAATAATAAAAAAATTTAATGCGGTTAAGATTAAAATGGGTTTACGAGAAGTTAAAACAAGATATAAAAATATTTTTTCCAATTAAACATTTATAAATACTATATTATTGACATATTTCAACCTTATACTATCTAACATTTTAATTTATAGATGTTTGGAAGCATTTTTGTTGAATATGAATTTGTTTTATTTTAACATTTTAAGATATTCCTTGTGTGCCCTCTCCTCTACTTATAAAATGACACCCCTAATTTCCCTTATTTATAAAACTTTGAGAAATATAGATAAAAAAACCCTAAAAAAGTTTCTTTTAAACTTCCATAGACACTAATTTTTGGTTTTTTAATTCTTAAAATACCTTTCCAAGGGTCCTTAAGAATGGATCAAAAGGGGGACAACTAAAAAGGAGGTAATCATCTTGAACAACCCATTTCAATTTATTTCTTATTCGAACTCCTATAAATCCATGTTATTAATAATAAAATAATAAATAAACTATCTTATATATACATAAATTTTATTATGATTATTTATACACTAATATCCACTCTCTATTCCAACAAATATGAAGTGATAGTATTTCCCATGCATACATGTGGGCTACTGTCTCCATGTATCATAATATGGAAACCCTAGTTTTTATTACACATCAATTCATGATTTATTATATAAGAATACACATAATACAACCTATAATTTTTTGGAAATCTAGTTTCTTTGGGTAATTAGGTACATTACACAAAAAAATAAAATAAAACAGGGGGTACATCATCATTATTGAAAACTTCCATAACATGCTCATAATATTCCATCATTCTTAAAATTACATGGGATAAACGAAAGAAATAAATAATAAAGGGGTAATATATAAATCTAAATAAGGAAATAAAAAAAACATGATGAAGTATTATATGTTAGAAAATAGGCATTTCAATGAGACATAAAATGGGTGAGAATCATAAACATGAACAATGAGGCATGATGTAACATGATAACATAAAGGAAACATTGGAATGTGGAGACAACATTAAACATGACATCATAAGAATAAGACAATGTTAATAAATTATACATAATAACATAATGTTCTTAGGATGAAATCCCATAAAACTATACATGGAAACTCATTAGACTAAAACATTACCCAATACATTGAAGTGATATCTGGGTACACCCATAATAATCATATCATGCACATGCATAAGTGTGCCACATGGATCATATAACATAAGAAATTATTTCATCACATTCAATCACATAATTAAGTATAATTGGTTAAATATATGAAATTAAAAAAATAAATCAATTATAGGTATAACTAGGTGAAAAACCTTGATTGGAAATGGGTATGGGTATACACCTCACAAATATTTCATATGGAAAATTGCAGTGAGATTTCTATAGCATTAGGATATTAAATGAAGATTCATAAAATGGTTAAATGAGATATAAATGGGGTATCTAATAATTTTTATTTCAAAACGATAGTATAAGGGATATGTAATAACATAATACAACTTGATAATTTGTTAATTAATAGGTATAAGACATGGAAGGTTCTTGATTAAAAACATAGCATGGAAAATTTTTTGGATAATTTCTGCAGCATAACGAGGTACATTATCGATCATGGAAGGGATTTATGAGAGATAAAGGGATAAATCATCACTTTAAAGTCATAATGTAAATAATAGGTATATGGAAAATCATATCCCATCAATAGGAATTGGAATAAAAAGTGTATTACATAAATAAGGTGCTTGAATAAAGAGAAGAAAGAGAGGATCCCTTACATTGAAAGGGTGATTCCAAAAGATTAGGAGGAGAATATTGAGAGATTTTGGGCACCTTGGGAGGAATATATATAGGTTAAAATCATTTAAGGATGTGATCCATGATTTTTGAGTGAATAATAAGGGAATCATGTATGAGTTTATATAGAAAAAGAGAGGGGAGTTCTTTATTATTTCCCAGACATAGGTTTTGGACTCCATATAATAAAGTAATAAAAACAAAAAAACATACCATTTTTTCCCATGATTTATTTTAAAGAGTATTTTTTAATTATTTTATAATTCCAAGAGACAAACTCAATAATTTATTACCCTTGGTGATGTGGAAGCAAGTCATGTTTATAAAGAAATGATTTTAAAAACTCAAAATATAATATAGGTTCTGGGGGATTCATAAAGGGTTTATAAAATTAACCAAATAACCTAAAAATAACATAATTTTAAAGGGTAAACATATATTTGGTCATGCATTCCATTTATAGAATATATTAAATCACTTTGGTCTCATTATTATATCATAATAAACACCATATATTTGTACTGCATTTAATTTTTACTTGAAAATTTGACGCTTATAAAATTATTAAAAATTAAATATTAGATAATTTTGATGTTATGATTCCAAAAATAACATTTATTTTATCAAAATATTTTTATAAATATGTGAATTTTCTCTTTTAAAACACCAATCGACATTTATTGAGGCATTTTGGTTTTTTCCACAATAACAGTTTCCCAAACCTTATAAAAATTACATCTGACTTCATTATCATTTATATTTAATAAAAATTATGTTATTTTATTATATTATTAAAATATATAATTTTTTTAAAATTCATGAATTCATAAAAAGTAATATCTTAATTGAAATTTCATATTACCCAAAAATACATTTTGTGTTTTTTCGTATGAAAATAAAAATCATTTAATAAAGTAAAAAAATAAGAAGTAAATATAACCATTATTATTTTTGAAAAAATATAAATATTCATATTATTATGGTGTTGGTACATATACCTTTGTTACATAGGAAACACTCTAAGGTTAAGGTGCGTGATAGTGATATTTTTATGGGGTGGTTCGGCGTACATGGTTTCAGCTATAATATTGATGATCTATAACTTCTCTCATAAACAGTTTCTATCATGATTTATTTATTTGAACTCAACATGGGATTGGTCAAGGGAAAATTCTAATGATTCTATCTCTCTTGAAATATATGATAAATGAGCTTCATAGGGAATGATCCTGTTGGATGATGCCATCAATCCCTTTTTCTGTATGAATTGGATTTATCAAAACCCTATATTTATACTAATCACATGATCACTTTTAAAAAACTATATTATCAATGGTTATGTTGCTTAATGGTATTTTAAATACAATATGATATAAATAAATAAGTTCACGTGTTTTCT
Source organism: Viscum album (assembly GCA_963277665.1). Taxonomy (NCBI): domain Eukaryota; kingdom Viridiplantae; phylum Streptophyta; class Magnoliopsida; order Santalales; family Viscaceae; genus Viscum; species Viscum album. The sequence goes on along the minus strand of OY728125.1, from coordinate 1,385,700,679 downwards.
ATAACCATAAAAAGGAATTTAATTCAGTCATAAATGGAATTTTTACTTATAAATGTTTAGGTCGTTACAATATTACCCAATTCAGAAATTTCACTATCAAAATTTCCATTTCACACACTAAAATAGATGAGGGTAATTATGTTTCATCACCTCCTCCAGTTCCCATGTATCTTCTTCAAACTTGTGGTTTCTCCATAGCATATTTACCAAGTGCATTGACTTATTTTATAGAAATTTTCCTATATTATCTAAGATCTTTACCGGTTTCTCCTCATATGAATGATCATTATATAATGGTACCACATAAGGATTAAACACATGTGATGGTTTTGGTATGTACTTCCTCAAGATGGATACATGGAACACATCATGTACTGGAGATAGGTTAGTTGGGAGTGTTAGTCAATAGACCACCGCTTTAATGTAATCATGGATCTTAAAGGGGCTGATATATCTTGTAATAAGATTCCCATTCTTCCCAAATCTCATGAATTTACACCATTGAGATATAAAGAGTAATACCTTATCTATAACCATAAACTCTAGGTCTAATCAATGCTTGTCAATATAGATCCTCTATGAACTATAAGTGTCCCTGATGTTATGTTGAATGGCACTGACCTTTTCTATCATTTACATGACTATTTCAAGACCCAACAGTTCTAATTCACGAAATTCATCCTAATATATAGTTGTTCTGTACATATTACCATAAAGGGTTTCATAGGGATCCATTTGGATTCTTAATTTGAAAATGTTATTGTATGATAACTCGATCGAGGAAAATGTTTATCCCATCCTTCTTTGAAGTTCATTGAGAATTCTCTCAATATGTCCTCAAGTACCTGGATAGTCTGATCAGATTGGACATCAATTTGAGGGTGATAAGCTCTGCTAAATTAAAATATATATTTAGATCATGTTGGATACTCTACCAGTACATTGAGGTAAATATTAGGCGTCAATCATATACAATTTATAGCGGTGTTCCATATAACATCGCAACTTCTCTAATGTATATCCTTTCAAGTTGATTGAGTGGGAAGTCCACTCAAATTTCAATGAAGTGATTAGTATTTTTAAGAAGATCCATAACAACCCATATAACATTATTTACTATTTATGTATTCATAATACTAATGGAAAAGTCTATGGTTATGTTTTCCCTTTTCCATGTAGGTATGGGTAATGGTTGCATCGTCCCGTTGTATTTTTTTCTTTCAGACTTCACTTGCTAACATACAAGACACCTTGATATATATTCAATGATCTCTTTGTTCTTATTATCCCACCAAAAGTGATATAAGAGATCTCAATATATCTTTTTTCTCCCTATATGGATGGAGAAGGTCTATCTCTATGAATTATCTAACAAATCATTATTTATCTTAATATTTTATGGTACACATAGTCTTGAACCAAATCTTACAAATCCTTATTCATTAATTTTGAACTTCAAATATTTATCATTTCTTATAGCTTACAACTTCTATTGAATTTCCACATCATATCTTTAATAATCCCTTTTCTTCTCTAGAATTGATGGATGATCAATCATTTGTGAAATGATTGATGATATTCCTTCCTTTATGATTCTTATGTCCATCCTTTTCATGTATAATAAGATCAGAACCTTCTCAATTATCTTCAATGATAATATTTATGGATTCTTTCAACTTAGAGAAATTCCCACTTTATTTCATTTCCTAGGATGGTAGTGGATTGAGTATTCATATTCCTTAATCAGCTTTAACCATATTCTTTGGCATATATTGTAAGGACCCGACATTAAAACATTGCATAATCTAGTTAATTTAACTAGAATTAACTTTAATACATTCCCAAAGATATTCTAGGTTTATATTTTTAGAGAATTAGGTCATAAAATCATACATAAAAACTCATATTATACAAAGTAGACACTTCTATCCAATATCCATTTTTTTCACAATATGAAAAATTTAAAATAAAATACGATTTCTTTTTTTTATATCAAAACTTCATGAATTTAAAATTGAATTATTCATTTCCTTTACCCATACATATGCCTAGTGAAAAACATTTTAAAACTTGGAATGATCACAAAAATCATAGTAAGGGATAAAAAATGAAGAAATAAACCATTAGTCCATGAATGAAAACATTTTCACAAAGTTATAACTTATATATATAAAATAGAAGCTCTTTATCTTACCATATGAAATCATAAGTTTCCTATAAAACCATAGAAATAATAAATAAATCATAAAAGGTAACTCATGTAGTCATTTTCATATCACTCTTATATATAATATAGATCTCTTGGCTACTCAGGGAGTAACCATCCTAGTTACACTTAGAATAACCATCATAGTATATTCCCATAATCTCTTATAGAAACCAAACCGGTTAACTCTATCCCTTTAAAAAATACATTGGAGAGCTATAATGGTATCATATGACCTTGGTTTATCATGGAACCACCCATCATCATAACAATTCCCAATAACCATAACATTACCATAACACATAAATCTTTCATAAAAGAAATATTCATGAGGAAAATAAATTTTACATTTTGAAATCACTTTTCATTTTTAAGAAGTCGCACACTTATAAATGAAAAAATTTTATTTGAAAATAAAATTGTAAACTTATAAAAGAAACATAAAATATATAAGTAATCATGAAATTGGGAATATCTACTTATTCCATATAAGTAAAATAAATTCTTTAAATAAAAGAGCTGTAACTTGAAAAGAGGATTTTTAAAAATAAAGTTCCTTACCTTGTGTCTGAAAGAGTTCTTCACATGTACTTAATTTACTAGATAATAAAATTATATTAATTAATTACTTAATTTAGTAAATTTTAGAAATATATTTTATTTATTAAAATTTTATTAAGTTCATTTATGGCTTGTTTTACAAGTTATAAATATCATAATCATCATTTCTGGAGTGTTCATTTCATGGCTTTATGGTCGGTTCTATTGAGTATAATTATGAGAGTTATTGTCAAATGGAATCAAAACAATAGAAGTGGAATAAAATGGTATTAATATTTTTACATAATTTTAAATGATATCATGTATCATTTTTTTATTATATAAGAATGATTAATTAGATTAAATATTAATGATAAATGTTTGGTATATTTTTTGGTGGGTTTTTCGACAATCATAAACTAGTTTTGTTTTATTTAATATTATGTCTATAAATTACTTCAAGAACATTTAAAAAGTTATAATATACATATTATAATATTTTTTGACCATAATAATGATTTTATGACCATATTTAATTATGTTAATAGAAAATGAAAACTAATCATCCATGAAGGTGGTGAATCGACACGTCACGAACTATGTTTTTATTTTTTAGAATAAGAGGAGAATAGAAGAGGAATGATGATGGATATTACATTAACATAACAAAATTATAGTATATGCATGACACTGGAGTTATAATTTCACTTTTTATAGTGGAGGTGAGGATAATGTATAAATAAATAAAGAAATAAATAATTTAAAAGAGAATGAATATAGGATTTAATATTGTCTCCTTGAGAACCAGCTTAAGGAACTTTGTTTTGGTATTTTGGTGAGACCATCAGGTATTAGACATGGGGAAGAGGCTTGGGAAGAGAATTTTTTATAATTTAAATAAGATACAAGGCCTTGGAGGTGTTATGAGAATAGATGGTGAGGGGTGGTATTTATTAGGAGAGGAGATGAACTCTTTTGATTATTTTATTCATTTGTTTATTATTTGGATCAAAACTAACAATAGTGTTAATTATTGTGACTAATTAAAATAAATAGTGCATGTTATTTTGAAATAATGGGTTATTACATCAGAAATGACACACAAATTCAGGTATTCAACTTATAATGTTAAATACTGTAAATTACTGTATTTCACTATTCACCCAAAATTCAACTATGTCAGAAAAATCATAAAAATTCACCCTAAGAATTTTTAGATGTGTATATTTTAAAAATGGACACTTTTTTGAAAATAATTTTCTAAATATGATAAAATAATTTTTTAAATAAATCCATCATTTATTAAAAAAATATCGATTTTAGTATCCTAACTGATTTTATAACACTTTGAAAAATCAAGTAAGGTCTCACAAAATTGTCTTATAATTATAATACAAAAAAATATTAATTTACAAATATATTTTATGAAAATGAATTTTATTTTAAATCATTTTATTAATTATAAAATTGTAAATAAATATTTACATTTCACAAAAAAATACCAACACTTAATTTATCATTTTTAAAACATTTATTTACTTATATAATGATATAAATATATCATATTTTCATTAATGAGATAACTAAATTTTATTTATACTTTTATAGGTGAGGTTATTATTATAATGGCCAGATTACTATTCCTAACGACCATGTTACTATTCTATTAGTATGGATTCCTTAATTTCTATAAATACCACTTATGTAATTATATATTTATAATGAATTTAACAATTTAATTACAGAATGAAAACAAATTATTCTATAAGTACCTTGGTTGTTACATTATCCCCCTTCTGGAAATTACATCCTTATAATTTTATTCACTTATTAAATAAGCGAGGATAACATTCACTCATAAATTTTTTCAGATTCCTATGTTGCTTCTTCAACCATGTGGTTTCTCTAAAAAACATTAACCTGGTGAATTACCTTATTCTAAAATACTTTCTCTCTATGATCCTGAATCTAAATAGGATTTTCCTCATATTAAATTTTATATTTTAACTGAACATAATTAGGGATCGTAACATGAGATGAATTTAGAGCATACATTATTAACATTGAAACATGAAAAACATTATGTATCTTAGATAAACTCATTGGAAAATCCACCTGGTAGGAAACTGATCCAACTTTATCTAGGATTTCATAGGGTCTAATGAACTATTGGATCAATGTCCCCTTTTTAAAAAAGTGCATCACACTTTTCCATGGAGAAACTTTGATAAGACATGATCACCTACCTCAAAAGAAAGATCCTTCCTCCAGTTATCCACATAACTTTTCTTCCTGCTCTAATACATGCTCAAGTGTCACTGAATCATCTGAAATTTCTCAACCATTTCATCTACTAATTAGGGCCCCATAAAATTTTTCCACATACTTCACCACAAAATTATGGATTTTAACATTACTTTATTTATAATTATTTAAAAGACTCCATATGTACATTGAAATGTAAACTATTATTATAAGAAAACTCAACCAAAGAAAGATACTGATCCCAACTTCCTTGGTAATCCATTGAACAAGATTGAAGAATATCCTCCAATGTCTGAATTGTTCTATTTGACCATCCATCATATTGAGGATGAAAACCAGTGTTGAATTTTAATTCAGTTCCTAATTGATTCTGGAATCTTTTCTAAAAGTTAGAAGTGAACCTAGGATCAAAATTAGATATTATAGAGAGTGGAACTCATTATAACCTGATTATATCTTTAAAATAAAATTGAGAGAGTTGATGTAGATATAGAGTGTATCAAATAGGAAGAAAATGTTCATATTTAGTCATTCGATCAATAATAATTCAAATCTCATTATTACGTCAACTAGTTTTTAGTAATCTCACTATGAAATCCATGAATATATTTTTCCATTTACACTCTAGCTCTAGAAAAGGCCAAAGCATCCCCTTCAATAATTGTTGTTATATTTTTAACTATTGAAAAGTTAAACATATCATGGTAAAGTTAGTAATATCTATTTTTATTCCATCCTACCAGTAATACTCATGAAGGCCTCAGTACATCTTAATGCTTCCAGAATGAATTGAAAATAAATAACTATGAGATTCACTTAATAACTCTTTATTCAAGTATTAATCACAAGGTACACAAAATATGTTATAAAATATAAAAAAATAATCTTTATTAACGTTAAATTTGGGAAACTTACCATTTTTAACCAATTTTACCTTTTTTGTAACTGAAAGTCTTCCTGCTATGTTTGATTAATTCCGTATGATATAGACAGTTGCATTGAATCCTAAAATAAAATAGAGTAATTTCCTATACTAACAAAATCCAAGCCAGTTCATCAAATCATTAACCAAGGGGTCATGTTCCAAATATAAATTGGTTAATATAGCATGTTGTTTTGACTCAAGGAATCAAAAAATTTATTTTATTTTCTAAGATGGTAATTGATCATGCGATCATAATCATTTATCAATTATATCCATTTTTTATACCTCATGTTAAATTCCATTTGAGTGAATATATACTTCAAACTTTTATGATTAGTATATATTTCACATTTTTCTCCATATAGATGATGTCTCCAAAATTTTAAAGTGAAAACTAGAGATGCTAATTATAAATCATGTGTGGGATAATTTAACTCATGTGGTTTCAGTTTCCATGAAGCATAAGAAATTACCAGATCATTATGCACCAGAATTCAAACAATTCCCATTAAATAAGAATCACTATAGATGTAAAAATCTCCATTTCTGAAAGGGAGGTCCCAAACTAGATCATTCACTAATCTTCTTTCCAGTTCCTAAAAAAATATCATATTCTTATATCCAAATAAATTTAACCCCTTTTCATGTTAACTTAGTTGGTGGTATTGATAATTGTAATTCTTTTAATAAACCATTGGTAATAGCCTAATAATCCAAGAAAAATATAAATCTTAGTAACATTTTTTGGCATTTTCCATTCATCAACCACATTTGTTTTGGGGGATTAACTATTATTCCATCCTTATTTACAATGTTCCCAAGAAAATAAATCTGTTGTAACCAAAAATCACAATTTCTAAATTTCCTCTATAACTTATTTTATTTTAGGGTTTACAAAACAATCCTTATATGTTTTCTATGATACTCATAAATTTTTTAATAAACCAAAATATCATCAATAAAAACAACAAAAAACTTATCCAAATATTCATGAAAAATTATATTCATGAGATCCATAAATACAATAGAGACATTTATCAAACCAAAGGGAATAACTATACACTCATAATGCCTATATCAATTACAGAATGCTATTTTTAAAATTTCATCATCATTCACCTTCAAATGGTGGTATCTAGATCACAAGTCAATCTTGGAAATATACTGAGCTCCCTGGAGCTGGTTAAATAAGTCATTGATATAAGGAGAGTGATACTTATTCTTAACAGTAATGTTATTAAATACTCTAAAATCAATAAAAATCCTCATATAACCATATTTATTTTTATCAAACAAAATAGAAGCACCCCAAGGTGAAGTACTCAGATGAATGAAACCTTTGTCTAGAAACTCCTGCAACCAATTTTTCAAATCTTGAAGTTTTAATTGATCCATTAGATAAGGGGGTTTTGAAATAGGTTTATCATTTGGAACTAAATCAATAGTAAAATTAACCTCACAATCGGGTATAATAATAGAAAAATCATCAGAAAAAAACATCCAAATACTCATTTACCACTAGAAAATCATTAATATGAACAATTCCCTAATTTTCAACAATATGTAAAAATAACATTAATTTACATATTTTAATATTTTATCAGCTTCCTGATATGTTATAAATGGCAAGGGTTCATTATTTTATACAAACTAAGACTCTTTCTAAAAAATAACTTCTTTAACTATAAAACCAATCTTATCATGGTAAATAGAAAGCTAATCCATACCACAAATAACATCAAATTCTACTAGTGTAAAGACAAAAAAGTTTGTAGGTAAATTATTTCTATAGACATTGACAAGAAGATTATTATAATTTATTTTTTCCTTAATATTTACCCTATGTGTTTTTTACCATAAGTTCTAGCTTTATTTATTGAGGTGAAATTTCCAATTTACTTGGAAATTTCTTAGATATTAAATAATGTGTAGACCCCAAATCAAAAAATACATTAGAAAAATATGAGTAAAAAAAGTACCTGATGTCACTTCATTGGATTAACAAACATCTTAGGAAGTAGTCACAAAGGATTTCACCACACCTTTCTACTTATATCCTGGCTATTTTCCATCATTATGGTTCCTATTTAGACACTACTTTTCATAATGACCCATCTCATTAAATTTAAAACATTTTACTATCTATATATAATAATTTCTATTACCACTACCATGATCTTTTTCATTGTAATTACGAGCCATATTCCCCAACTTACCTCATCAAGAACACTTACCAGACTTAAAAATGCATTAAATGATGTGTTTTTACCACAATTATTACAAACTAAAAACTTAATTTTCTTACCATCAAACTTATTTGATTCATTATTTCATTTTTTCATTCCACTTAAACATCTTTTTTTGATGATTTTCAAAGAAAACATGATCATTTAAAAACTCCATTTCCACATTCTCTGAACATCGAATAAGTTTTTTTTTAACTTTTTAATTCATGAGAATCTAATTCCCTTCTATATTTTGGATTCAATACTGAGTAAAAATGATTGATTTTTCCAATATGATCCTGGTTAAAATTTTGAGCATACCTTTCTAATAAAGTAATTTTTTCTTCATATGAATCCACTGATTCCTCCTCCTATCTCAATTCCAAGAATTGTTTTTCCATTCTAAGTTGAGTCACCTTAAGAGAATAATTATCAAGGAAAATACTTTTGAATTAATCTCATTCTAAATCATAAATATCCTTGATATCCCTGATATTCTTGAATATTGACCACCACTGGTTGGATTTACCTTCAAAATTTTAAATAGAATGACTGACCTTTTGATGGTATGAAAACCCCATGGAATTGAAAATATTTTCTATTGATTTAATCTACCCTTCAACTACCACTGGGTCAGAAGATCCACTAAATGTAGGAGGGTATTTCTTTATAAAATATTCCACCACTAATATATTCCTATGAGGTTGATCTAATATATATCATTCATGGATGCCACTACCATTTATATCATGCTTCAACTAATCCATTACTATCAAAATGTGCCTGGTTCCAATTCTGACTGTAACACCCCGAGCTTCCACGATACGCTTCTCATTCAATAATGCAATGGCTGGCATTGTACGCAACTTTGAGTTCTAAAACACCGCAACAAATCAAAGTAGCCGTTATGAATAGTAATAACCACCTTTTAAAATTATAGAAATTTTATATTTCAAAATGGACTTCATTTTTGTATTCGTAATATCGAAATTATCCTAAGTTGAATTTTTTGTAACTTTCTGAGAACTTCCAATTTTTTATGAATAGTGAAAAATACTTAAAACAAATTTTTTAATCAAAATAATTAATTGTGATAAATTATACTATTTAGTGGTTTTAAAGTATAATTAGAATATATTTTTACCATTTTATCCAATGGTGGTCATTAGAATTAATTTCACATTAAAAATGGACATAAACAATTGCCAATCTTTTGATATAAATTGTTTCTTAAAAACACGCTATTTGACGTAACAGCGGGAATTAATTGTAAAATTAAATAATGCAACTTATATGTTTGGAATTTTGTAAAATAGACATCATTTTTGAATTCGTAATATCAATTATAGCTTAGGGTGAAATTTTGGCCTTATTCTGAAAAACTTCAATTTTTGATGAATAGTGAAACCACTAAGTGGTAATCAAGCAAACTGATTTTCAGTTAAATGAAAGTTTACCACTAATGTGTATTGAATTTTGAAAATCCGACATACATGGTTGTCATTAGTATGTAAAATGTGGTTCAATGGGATAAAAATAATTTTTTGGCGAATAGTAACTTATTAAGTTTTAATCGCGATTAGTGGTAATTAGTGTAGTTTAAGGTATAAATAATACTTTAATAATATGAAATGACCTAGACACATGTCCCAACCTCATTGGTTGAGTCATGGCCGACCAAGACAAGCCATGGCCTAACTTGGGGACCCCATGGATCCACTTTTGTTGGGAAATAACATAAATTACTTTTTATTTAATGTTAAAGTGAAAATGCCACTAACATAAATTGTTTTACTCAAACAATTTTTAAGTAGGGTTACACAAGTCCAAATTTTGACTATAAATATTCATTAGAAATATAAACAGATTTCCTACATCATAGTATTTTTTTTATAATTTTTTGACATTAAATAAATTAAATTATTTATGACATCATTATGATGTGGCGATGACCTCATTATTTAACGATTTAAATAAAATGAGAAGATAATGCAAAATCCAAGGCTTACACTTGTCAAAAGCCTATTGGATGAAGAGATTTAGAAACCTTATCACCTTAGCCTCGAATTATATAAGTGTGGGACCTTTAGAATCCGAAAAGCATTGTGAAATAATGTAACATTTCAATCTTTCCAAAAGAGCCCCTCCTCTCCTCTTATAAAAGGCCCCCACCTCTCCCACCTCATTTACACTTTCAAGCCATTTGGATCGGCCAACCTCTGCCCAAATACTCTCCCAACATTCCTCCCTTACTCCTAGAAACCTCAATTTGGGTAGAACTCTTCCCAAGGAAGCCTTTAGCTCAAATCAAAAAGAGTTACCCGATTTTGAGGTAATGTCTTTTATAATGTTGTTTTGTTTTATTTTTCTTCTCCAACCCCCTAAACTCTTTTTATTCATTTCTTTTGTAACAACACCAGTATCCTCAATATACTAGGATGTTGTTATAATAAGTATTCGAGCTACACTTACACACACCTATATCTAATGGTTAAAGAACATACGGTTTCTGTGGATGGCGAATTTCTGCCTCACGAAGCGATGATTGTTCAACACTCATATAACACCTTCAAAGGTGGCCATTAAGATGTCACTATTTTTATATATGATATATAATATGTTTTTGTTTTACTTATGCTTCTGTATTTCTCATTTATGGCATACTCTATGATTTCCATTATGGGTAAAACGCGATAATTTCATTTTAGGAAGTGCGGACTACCGCCCCCTCAAAGTGATTTGAATCGTAAATGCCATATGTGGGATGTATAAAGGATGGAGTAAATGGTATTATACACTATATTATACTGGAATTATATTATACATTTATATCATTATGATTTAGTTCCATTAAATATGAAATTGAAATGAAAGTAGCGTTCATGCGTACGTACGGCTTACCGTCTCCATGAACGGTGCATTTCATTTCTTACCTCTAAATGTTACGTGACATTATGAATGAATGTATATACTGCATATATGATATATATGATATCTAAATCATGAATATAATTCCGGATATAATGGATATTTCACCACATGAACAACTTGTAATTATAAGAAGTTTATTTTTGACTCAAGTACCAAAGATCGACAAAACGACCGTTATTAACTTAAATAATTACATAATGTTCATAACATTGTAATAAGTGATATAAAAAGGATAATGAAATTGAAAATGGTTCTTAATAAGGTAGATATTAACTCTAGTTTATTATTCAGGAGATTAAAGAACGGTTGAGTCAAGTCGGACACAAGGTAAGGGAACTTCTTAACCCAATTTCTATTCTTTGGGTTAATCTCCTACTTTCAAATTATGTCATGATGTTATTATGTCCTATTTTGTATTTTTAATTTCTTTATGTGTACCTATAGTGAATACACATAATAGATATATTTTATTTAAAAATGATCTTTTTAAGGGACTTCGTCTCAATCTCCATTCATTGAGGCATATTTTGTTTTATACACAAATTTCTTTTATAAACCCCTTTGACTTTTACGTTTATTCAAAAGGAATCTTTTTTATACGAAGCATTTTACTAAACGACAAAAAGGGAATGTTTTTCTTTCTATACTTATGCGGTGACAACGACTTCTCCGCCACCGTGACCATTATTTGAGTTTCGGCATCCTCTACAAGCCGTCATTTTTTTTAATGAAAAATAAATACAAAGTTTTAACTTTCTTCTATTTTGGTATTGAAAATGGTTTTGAAAGCATTTTTATTATATCAATGTGTTGTATTGATATCTTGTGATTGAAATGTGGAAATGTTATGTTTCCTTTATGCATGTTTTATGTGATACGATTATGTTATGGTTTATGATATGTTTAAACCTATTCATATGAGGAATGCATTGGACTTAATAAGTGACGGGTGGAGCCCGCTATAGCTCCTCGATGCATCGGCAGGTCTCATGAGACAAACTAGTGTCTTGGCACAAGGCCTTGACAAAATCTTATTTGTGGTCTTGGCACGAGGCCTTGACTACGTGGTTATGATAGGCTGGCATCATGCATTCCATCATTATGAAAGTGGTTATTGATATTGCATGTGATTATTCGACCAGTAGAATATCCATGTGAAGAAGTAAATGGCATTATTTCATTTTACTTTTGCCATATTATGTTGAAGTTCATGTTTAAAAGGCTTTTGTTTTAGTTATACATTTCCTTAAATGTTAATGTTTATTTATGAAAGCTTCCGCATTATTGTTATCCTTACTGAGCATCTGAGCTCACCCCTTTCAATGTTTTAATATTTTCCAGGATGTGAAGAAGTATTTTATGAATGACCTGCAGGGATTGTCAGAATAGGATATGAGTGTGGACTATGAAGACCATGCTTTTGTAGTTTGTTTAATTTTGATGTAATGAAAGACTTATGAATGTATCTAGTGTTTCCAAGACTACTAAACTAATCGGTCTTTCGAGACTTGATCTTTTGTGATCATGCCAATGTTACGAAGTAATGCACCGACTCTGGGTAGCTGGGGTCGGGGCGTTACACTGACCATTCTAGGTTTCATATTTGGAAGGATATCATCCTCTCAATGCCTTCCTACTTCAGATTACCTATTTCTTCTATGGAAAACATTTTTAACAGACATATCTTAGATAAAGTAACATGGTAATATTTAAATTATATATCATTTCAACTTAAAAAATAAATTAAAACTCATTTATAGGTATTATATTAACAATATCCTACCCCCTAAAGTTATCTAAACATTTCTCTAATACCAAAAATAAATAACTGACCTCAAACATTACATAGTATAGTTAATTCAACTAGAATTTACTTTCATACATTTAAAAAGATCATTTATCACTACTGGAAAGATGATCTTTCCCAACACTTCTATACCAACGGTTTGTAAAAACCGTTGGTATAGCTAACATTTCCCAATGATTCACCAAAACCATTGGGAAAGCCATAGATTGCCCCACCTTTCCCAACGGTTTTGGGAAAGGGTGTGTTTTGAGCCTCTTTCCCAACGGTTCACCAAAACCGTTGGGAAAGAGTGTGTGTTTTGAGCCTCTTTCCCAACGGTTCACCAAAACCGTTGGGAAAGAGTGACCTTTCCCAACGGTTCACCAAAACCGTTGGGAAAAAACAGCCAAAAATCCAACCTTCGGCCTAAAAAGGCTCAACCCACCCCTAACCTATCCCAATGGTTTTGAAAACCGTTGGGATAGGTTCTTTAATTTTTTTCTAGATCTACTAACTGAGAACATTATATAAATCAAAATTTTAAATAATTATGATAATACATATATATATTTATGAAATTATGTTTACAAAAGTGATGTTATCTTAGTGGTTAAGTCGTTCGATTATAAACGAGGGGTCCTGGGATCAAATCCCAGCGGATGTTTTATTTTTGGAATTTATATACCAACGGTTCCATTACCGTTGGTATAGATTTCATATTACCTATACCAACGGTTTCCAAAACCGTTGGTATAGACCTATCCCAACGGCTTACTTGGCTACGGTTCTCCAAACCGTTGGTATAGGCTATACCAACGGTTTGGAGGCCTATACCAACGGTTCCAAACCGTTGGTAAAGGTTAGTTTTCTAGTAGTGTAGGTTTTTAGTTTTAGATAATTAGGTCATAAAATCATATATAGAAACTCACGTATTAAAAATTATACACTTCTATCCAATATCCATTTTTTTCACAATATGAAACATAAAAAAACATGATTTTTTTTCTGTAACAAAACTTCATGACTTTAAACTTAAATTATTAATTTCCTTTACCCATACATAAACACTATTAATTTTTTTTAAAACATAGTATCATCACAAAAATCTCATTAAGGGACAAAAAAAGGAAGAAAGAGACTCTTAGTTCATGAATGATTTTTTTTCACAAAGTTATAAATTTTACACATAAAACATAAGATATTTAACTTACCTTATGAAATCATAAGTTTCCTATAAATCCAAAAAAATTATACATAAAACATAAAATTTAACTTGTGGCATAATTTTTATATCACTATTACATATAAAGTATCTCTTTTGACTACTTAGTGAGTAACCATGTTGTTTACACTTGGAATAAACATCCAAGTATATTCCTATAATCTCTTAGGAGAAACCTAACCCGTTAACTCCATCCCTTTACCCAATGTATTGAAGAGATATAATGGGATCAACCAACCAAATTTTATCATGGAACCACCCATCATCATAAAAATTCCAAATAACCACAACATTATCATAACACATAAATCTTTCATAAAGAAACATGTCACGACCCGTTCCCCGGGGCCCGTGTCATAACTACCCCAAGCCCGCCTTCCATAAGCCTGGGGTTGGCGACTAGCACCAAAGGCGTAAATCCCCATAACTGGGAAGGCGTTGCCTTTATAAACGTAATGAAAAACACAACCAGAGTACAAGCAGAAGAAAACACGAAGTACAACAGTAACAAGAGTGCTGAAAGTACAAGGGTTCAGAATACAAGCCCAACAGATAGGTACAACTACAACTGAAGGTAAAGTACAACCGAAAAGACAAGCAGCTGGAAGACAACACACAAATCCTGAATCGTGCACCATAGATCCTACTTGAAGGGTAGGTACAGATGTCCTCCTCAGCACTCCACGTCCGATCGTCCGTCTGTCTATCTCCTCCGGGTACCGACTCGTCATGAGATCTACCTCTGGGTACTGACTCGTCATGCGATCCACCTCCGGGTACCATCCAGTCCTCGAATTCTCGACCTCCGTTAGCGCTGTCCGTCGTCTGTATCCAACACAACGAGGTGCGGCCATAGCCCGTGCAGGGGTGAGTATAACGATACTCAGAAGGGACCCCGAGACCCTCAAGGTCTCACTAAATCCATCAAGGATAACCACAAAGAAATATATCAATAGATAACCTCTACTTAGGTATATTCCCATACATATACCTAAGTTATCAAGTAACCCATCTCAATCATGGGGAAAACACAAAGGTCATTGACTCTCCTCAAACTAGGATTTTATTCATGATGTCGAAACCATGACTGCTAGAGAAATCCTCCTCTGTCGAGTACAGTGGGTCTGCCGCTACAACCAAGCGCACCCCACTAAGCTTGGAATGCTGAAGTACTCCACCTGTCGAGTACTATGGGTCTGCCGCTGCAACCAAGCGCATCCCACCATGGGTCTGCCGCTAAAATCAAGAGCACCCCCTCATAGCCTACATAGGTACTCCTTCTGTCGAGTACCGCGGGTCTACTACTACAACAAAGCGCACCTCCGCCGTGGGTCTGCCGCTATAACCAAGTGCACCCCACTGGGCTATCCGAATCACTCCGATTCGATCGATCAGCAGTAGTCAAGTCTCAGTCAGCTACTAGGTCTTTGCACTATGCTAGCTCGTCTCCGGGAGGGTCCGCTCCACGAGATACTAGTCGATACTACAAGTATCACATGTCCCATGAAGAAGTATCTCAAAGGACCACCTCGTCATTGGGGTCTCAAAGCAACAGACGGCGCGTCAATCAGACGCCCGGTCTGTGAGTTATTTTCCTTTTCGTCCCAGGGGCCCGGTTGATTTCGTGTACGCACCAAACCGACTGTATCTCAACTATACCCTAAAATCATATAAGGTATACTCATAGGGACCGTTTATCGACGTGATCACTAACGCCGCTGACGGTTCGTCAAACGAACGTCCGGTCTAAAAGTTATCAGTTTTTCCGTTCTAGGGGCCCGATTGGATTTCGGGTACAATCCAACTCGGCCACTATCCAACTGCATCCAAAACTCAGGCGAAGCATTCCAAAAGTTTCATCACATCAAGAAGAATCCAACAAAGTTGACGACATGTCAATCGGATGTCCGGAGCTCGAGATATAAGCGTTTCCGCTCCGAGGGCCCGGTTGGTTTCGGGTTCGAACCAACCCGGCCATACCCAAAGTTCTCCGAAACCTTGAGTGTAATATACCGAAACGACCGTCTCGATCCAAGGATCACATATCAGTTGATGGTGCATCGATCAGATGTTTGTAGCCCAAAATATGGGCAAAATACCGTAAGAGGTCCGCGAATAGGGGGTTCGGGCCTGGTCCGACCCGGCCCGATACCCCCTGGGTCGGCCCGAACTGGGTCAACCCGACACGAGTCCGGGTCCGAACCATTAAGGTGTGGCCCGACCCGGTGGGCGCGGCCTAGCCCAGCTGGTGCGGCCTGGCCTGGCGGCCCGACCTGGCGGCCCAACTTGGCTCGCTCGGCCTGGCCAGCGTGGCCAGGCGGCTCGGCCGTAACGGCCGAGCGGAAGGGTGCCAGGGGGGGGGGGGGTGCCCCCTACGTGTGAAACCGCGACCCCCATGAGGGGGGCCGCTCCTGCTAGCCATATGGGGTTTATGACCCCCAGCTCTTCTCGGAAGCCGACTGGCCCGGTCCGGCCGGCCGGTTGCTGCCGCCGTGGGACCGTCGGGGTCCTGCTCTCCTGCTCCGGCGCCAGCGGCCAGAAGTCGGCCGCCGCTTCCTACTCCTCCACGGCCCCGCTCCAGCCCCGGCCCCGCTCCGGCCGCGGCCCCTTCGACGTTATCTGGCGCCGCGCGACGGTGCCACGCTTCTTCGCCCTTTCTCATAGTTTCCGCGCGGTGCAACGGCACCGCTCAGCCTTACACGTGCCGCAACAAATTCAAACAAACAAGGGGGGATGAGGGTCAGCCATGTTCGTGTGGACCGACCTCCTCCCGTTATTGCTATAACAGGCGGCCCAATTTTAAAAGAATAATGGCGACAGAAGAGATAACAAACAACAATAAAATAAACCCCTACCTTGAAGAAAAAGTCGAACGAAGGTTCGTCACTGGAGGAGGATCATCGTGTCGTGGAGAAAAGATTCGTCGGTGTCGCGTGGTCAATCTTCGAGGATCCGACGTTCTTGTTGACCTTCATCAGAGGTCAGTATTCTTCGCGTTCTTCATCAAGGAGAAGAACTTCAAGACTTTTGAGTGATTTTTCCCAAGCCCTCTCGCACAACGAACCCCTTAATAAAATAAGACTTGTCTTATTTTATTAACACACAAGACAAACGTTTGAGAAATTCAAATTTGAATCAATCAAATAATTGAATTAATTGCAACGTTTAAACCGCCCAATTAATGAGGCGTTTATTATTCAGTTTAAACACAAGAGTTGACTTACATTTAAAGGGGGGTGTGGGTGCGTTACCTAATTAAAGGTGGGGGTTTCATGGAAGTTGAAAAGGTGGGGCTCGTGTAGACCCCACCCCACAAATATCCTACCTAGTGGAGTAGGATATAGTGGGTCCCACTTCAACCACTTAGCTTAGGTTAAACAACTTTAAATAAAATAAATTGGTTGCCCCACTTTATTTTATTCATTTACTTAACCCAAATTTAAAAACCACACCCGAGAAAACACAACTCTGGAAAAGGTGTTCCTAAGCAATTACCGGCATTGTGATTCCATCAGTGCCCTCAGATTTCTATTCTGAGCACCGGTTAAAAAGTTAAGAAAACCCGCTCGTTCGTTCATTGAACGTACCTGAACTAAAATTCGGAAAATGATTCCGGGCACACCGGGCCTCGGAATCAGGTGCCGTCAGAAACTGCATTCTTTTAAAATTCCAAAGAAATTAAGAAAAAATGTTCCTTGAAATTTCAGGGTCTTTACATTACTCCCATCTCTGGGCTTTACGTCCCCGTAAAGCTTTAACACAAACTAGGGATACAAAAGCGGTACTAAGCATGCATCTGAACCTTCCGCTCCCAGGTGCTCCACTGGAGGTTCCTGTGCTGCCAGTGAAAGTGCATCTGAGGAATCGATCGTTCACGTAGGACCCGCTTCTGTCGATCGCCGATCTCCACTGGAATCTCTGCGCATGTTGCCCTGTCATCGACGTCCAACTCCCTGAGGTCGATGATGTGTGAAGGATCATGCACGTATCTCCTCAGCCGAGGTACGTGGATGATTTCATGCACCCGGTGCAACTGAGGTGGAAAGTTCAAGCAGTAAACCACCTCACCTACCCTACTGAGGACCTTGAATGGTCCAATGAATCACAGAGATAACTTGCCGCCTCAGCCAAATCTCTTTAATTCCACATAGAGGTTAGACCCGTAAGAAAACGTGGTCACCATCCTCGAACTCTAGTGGTCTTTGCCTCTTGTCATCATAAGGCTTCTGTTGGCTCTGAGTTGTACTCATCCGCTCTTGGGTGATCTGGAACTTCTCTGTCGTGGCCTGGACCATCTCTGGTCCCACAAGAGCTGCTAAGATTTCTTCTTTGCCGAAAAGAGAAACCCGGTCTCATCCCCTAGATGAATCACGTTCTTTGCCTAATACAGTCAATCCGGACATGAATGATGTATTCATGCCATGGACGACGTCATAAGGCCTCGACGTTACTACCAAGAGATCTAACCATCACTCTATCCTCTAAGGGTCGAGTCACACTTTCGGCATCAGTGTGAGGTAACTGGGTCTCCTCCAATAGGAATCTTGAAAGTGAGGTTCAAGTCAACAGTTTAAACTGGAACCTCTTAGTACACAAAAGGAAGGAAGAAAATGTCACAAAGGTAAGTGTATTTTTATTATTGCAGCTCATAGTACAATGACACAAAAAGGAAACCACTAGATCCGCTCCTGTCCACTTGCTTCCAGAGCTCCGTAATCTTAGGACTCAACTACCTGAAGCTGAGCTCTCCCATGTTCACCTGTTCCCTACGGTCGGGGTGGACCTCCTGGTGGTGGTGGTGGCAACACCTCGAAGCATCATCCACCTTCAGCTGCACGGCCAACTCCTCTCCCTCGGCCTTATGCTCCTTGCGGTCTTCCTAGATCGAACCTATGCCTCTGCCTGGGAGGTTCTTCGTTTATCTGCTGATCATCTGTATGGTGGGTCAGACAGTCACGATCCATGTGACCAACCCCGCCGCAAGAGTAACACTGTCCGCTCATGGTAAGTCGCTCTCCACCCCCGAGTGCCTCACATACACGATCCTGTGTCATGCGGTTGACCACCTGTAGGTCTGGTCCTCTTGGACCTCTGCGTCATCTCTCTACTTCCTGCTACAGAAGACTCTACCGCATGCCGGCTAGTGGTGGGTCCTGCTACTAGAGACTGCTCAGCAAGGAAACTCTCCACTAGGAGGGCTCGCTCCAACACCCCTATCTGCGTCGGGATGATATGAGAAACAACAGAAGCTCTAATCTCTCGCCTGAGCCCCTGCTCGATGGTTTGGGCCCCTGAAGAATGGGTCCCGTACCATATCTGTGGAGTAGCGCGAGAGGTCTGTAAACCTCATTGAGTACTGCGCCACTATCATGCTACCCTGCTGTAGATGAATCAGCTCATGTATACGCACCTCTCGAAGGGTGCCTGGTACAAACTCTTCCCGGAACAGGCTCTCAAAGTCTGCCCACAGAAGTGTCGCCTCATCATGCATCTATAGAATCAGGTTCCACCATCTGCCTGCTGCTTCCTGAAGAAGGCTGGTAGCAAGGATCACCATGAAGTCTGCTGGCATCCCCACTAGCCTGAAGACTCTCACCATAGCCTCCATCCAATCCTCAGCCGCCTGCGTGTCTGTCTCTCCCCTGAACCTGGGTGGCCTCTGGCACTGGAACTCGTGCAGTGCGCTCAAGCAATGTGCACCCTCTGCTGCTGGGGCTGGTGGCATCAGTGGCCCAATGGGTAGTAGTACCGCTGGTGCCTCTGCTGGTGCCTCAACTGGGATAGGGCCCTGTACTGAGGCCACATCGCTCGGCGGGCTGCCAGTACGTACAACTCTCGTGGCACTAGCTGGTCGTCCGCGGGGAGGCATCCTGAAAGAAACAAACATGACATGGTCAAAAGATTTATACCTGGTGATCTGACCTGGTTTGAGCTGTTTTAAGGGAAAAAATTTGAAAACACACACACAATCAGTCTTTTCGAGCACAAAGTCAGAAATCAGTTGTCAGGGTCCTGGTGTATGGATACGTCGGCCGCCCGCACCAACACTGGACTCCCTGAACTGAAAACCACACTCGGTATCCTTAACACTATTGCTTCACAGAAAAAAAATATCAGAGTTATATGTTCTGCGGTAGAACCGACTCCTCTTATACCAATTTTTCACGACCCGTTCCCCAGGGCCCGTGTCGTAACTACCCCAAGCCCGCCTTCCATAGGACAGGGGCTGGAGACTAGCACCAAAGGCGTAAATCCCTATAACTGGGAAGGCGTTTCCTTTATAAACGTAATGAAAAACACAACCAGAGTACAAGCGGAGGAAAACACGAAGTACAACAGTAACAAGAGTGCTAAAAGTAAAAGGGGCTGGAATACAAGCCCAACAGATAGGCACAACTACAACTGAAAGTAATGTACAACAAAAAAAGACAAGTAGCTAGAAGACAACACATGGCTCCTGAATCATCCACTACGGATCCTACCTGAAGGGTAGGTACAGATGTCCTCCTCAGCACTCCATGTCCGATCGTCCGTCCGTCTGTCTCCTCTGGGTACCGACTCGTCGTGAGATCTACCTCCGGGTACCGACTAGTCATGAGATCCACCTCTGGGTACCGTCTAGTCCTCGAATGCTCGGCCTCCATTAGCGCTGTCCATCGTCTGCATCCAACACAATGAGGTGTGGGCATATCCCGTGCAGGGGTGAGTATAAAGATACTCAGTAGGGATCCCAAGACCATCAAGGTCTCACTAAATCCATCAAGGATAACCACAAAGAAAGATCTCAACAGATAACCTCTACTTAGGTATATTCCCATACATATACCTAAGTTATCAAGTAACCCATATCAATCATGGGGAAAACACAAAGGTTATTGAATCTACTCAAACCAGGATTTTATTCATGATGTCAGAACCACAACTGCTGGATAACTCCTCCTCTGTCAAGTATAGTGGGTCTGCCGCTACAACCAAGCGCGCCCCACTAACCTTGGACTGCTGAAGTACTCCACTTGTCGAGTACTGTGGGCCTGATGCTGCAACCAAGCGCATCCCACCATGGGTCTGCTGCTACAACCAAGCACACTCCCTCATAGCCTACAGAGTTACTCCTTCTATCGAGTACCGTGAGTCTGCCGCTACAACCAAGCGCACCTCCGTCGTGGGTCTACCGCTACAACCAAGCTCACCCCACTGGGCTATCCGAATCACTCCGAGTCGATCGATCATTAGTCTCCAAGTATCAGTCAACTACTAGGTCTCTGCACTCTATTAGCTCGTCTCCGGGAGGGTCTGCTCCATGAGCTACAGGTCGATACTCCAAGTATCACAAGTCCCACGAAGAAGTATCTCAAAGGACCGCCTCGTCATTGGGGTCTCAAAGCAACAGACGACATGTCAATCAGACGCCCGGTCTGTGAGTTATTAGCCTTTTCATCCTAGGGGCCCGGTTGATTTCGTGTACGAAACAAGCCAGTCGTATCTCAACTGTACCCCGAACTCACATAGGGTATACTCATAGGGACTGTTTCTCGATGTGATCACCAATGCCGCTGACGGTTCGTCAAACAGACATCCGGTCTGAAAGTTATCAGCTTTTCCGTTCTAGGGGCCTAGTTGGATTTTGGGTACAATTCAACCCGACCACTATCCAACTACATAGAAAACTCAGGAGAATCATGCCAAAAGTTTTGTCTCATCTAAAATAATCCAACAAAGTTGAAGACACGTCAATCGGACGTCCGGAGCTCGAGATATAATCATTTCTGCTCCGAGGGCCCGGTTGGTTTCAGGTTCGAACCAACCCATCCATACGCAAAGTTCTCCGAAACCTGGAGTGTAATATACTGAAATGACTGACTCGATCCAAGGATCGCATCGCAGATGACGGTGCATCGATCAGAGGTCCGTAGCCCAAGATATGGGAAAAAGACCGTAAGAGGTCCGCGAATAGGGGGTTCAGGCCTGGTCCGACCCGGCCCGATACCCCATGGGTCGGCCCGAACCGGGTCTACCCGACCCGTGTTCGGGTTTGGACCATTAGGGCGCGGCCCGGCCTGGCGGCCCGACCTGGCTCGCTCGGCCTGGCCAGCGTGGCCAGGCGGCTCGACCGTAACGGCCGAGCGCAAGGGTGCAGGGGGGGGGGGGGGGGGGCGCTCCCCCCTCTGTGTGAAACCGCGACCCCCATGAGGGGGACGCTACTGCTGGCCAGCCGGGGGTTACGACCCCCAGCTCTTCCCGGAAGTCGGCCGACCGATTGCTGCCTCCGCGGGACTACCGGGGTCCCGCTCTCCTGCTCCGGCACCGGCAGCCGGAAGCCGGCTACTGCTTCCTGCTCCGCCGTGGCCTTGGTCCGACCGGCGCGGCACGACAGCGCCGCGCCCCTCCGCTGCAGCCTCGCTCCGGCTGCGGCCCCTTCGACGTTCTCTGGCGCGGCGCGACGGCGCCGCGCTTCTTCTCCCTTTTTCATAGTTTCCGCGCGGTGCAACGACACCGCGCCACCTTACACGTGCCGAAAAAAATTCAAAAAAACAAGGGGGGAGGACGGTTAACCATGTTCGTGCGGACCGACCTCCTCCCATTATTGCGATAACAAGCGGCCCAATTTGAAACGAAGAATGGCGACAAAATAGATCACAGAAAACAATAAAATAAACCCCTACCTCGAAGAAAAAGTTGAACGAAGGTTCGTCGCGGAAGGAGGATCGTCGCGTCGCGGAGAAAAGATTCGTCGGCGTCACGTGGTCGATCTCTTAGGATCCGGTGTTCTTGTCAACCTTCGTCGGAGGTCGGCGTTCTTCACGTTCTTCGTCAAGGAGAAGAACTTCAAGACTTTTGAGTGATTTCTCCCAAGCCCTCTCGCAGAACGAACCCCTTAAAAAAATAAGACTTGTCTTATTTTATTAACACACAAGACAAACGTTTGAGAAATTCAAATTTGAATCAATCAATTAATTGAAGTAATTACAACGTTTAAACCGCCCAATTAATGAGGCATTTATTATTCAGTTTAAACGCAAGAGTTGACTTACATTTAAAGGGGGGTGCGGGTGAGTTACCTAATTAAAGGTATGGGTTTCGTGGAAGTTGAAAAGGTGGGGCTCGTGTGGGACCCACCCCACAAATATCCTACCTAGTAGAGTAGGATATAGTGGGTCCCACTTCAACCACTTAGCTTAGGTTAAACAACTTTAAATAAAATAAATTGGTTGCCCCACTTTATTTTATTCATTTACTTAACCCAAATTTAAAAACCACACCCGAGCAAACGCAACTCCGAAAAAGGTGTTCCTAAGCAATTATCGGCGCTGCGATTCCATCGGTGCCCTCAGATTTCGTTTCCGAGCACCAGCTCAAAAGTTAGGAAAACCCACTCGTTCGTTCACTAAACGTACCCGAGCTAAACTTTGGAAAATGATCCCGGGCACACCGGGCATCGGAATCAGGTTCCGTTAAGAACTGCATTCTTGTAAAATTCCATGGAAATTAAGAAAAAATGTTCCTTGAATTTTCCGAGTCTTTACAAAACATTAATGATGAAAATAAAATTTTCATTTTGAAATCAATTTTCATTCTTAAGAAGTCGTGCACATATAGATGAAAACATTTTATTTGAAATAAAATTGTAAAATTGTAAAGGAAACATCAAATTAATAAGTAATCATGAAAGTGGGAAAATATTATTATGTCGTATAAGTAAAAAAAAACATTTTTTTAAATAAAAGAGTTGTAACTTGAAAGGAGGATTCTTAAAAGGAAAGTCTCTTACCTTATGTCTGAAAGCATTCTTCACTTATATTTAACACCCTATATAATAAAATTAGATTCATTGGTTACTTAATTTAGAACCTTTTAAAAATATCTGTTATTTATTTCCATTTTATTAAGTTAATTTATGACCATTTTTATGAGTTATAAATATCAGAATTGTCGTTCTAGGAGCATTCATTTCATGGCTTTCTGGTCTGTTCCCTTGTATATAATTTCGGGAGTTATTTTCAAATGAAAGGAAAAATAAAGAAGTGTAAATAAATGGTATTAATATATTTATATAATTTTAAATTATCCTTTATATATTTTTTTATATAAATATTAATCATTGGATAAAATATTAATGATAAATGTTTGGTTTATTTTTGGCAGTTTTTCCGACCACCACAAACTAGTTTCATTTTATTTAATATTATGTCAATAAATTGCTTCCAAAAAATTTAAAAATTTATAATATATATATATATATATATATTAAAATATAGTTTAACTATAATAATGGTTTTATGACCTTCCTTGAAGGTAGTAATAGAAAATGAAAACTCACCATCCATGAAGATGGTGAATCAACACGTCACAGACGATGTTTTCATTTTTTTAGAATACAAGGAGAAGAGAAGAGGTTTGATGATGGACATTCCATTAAAAAAATAAAATAAAATTTCAGTCTATTTATGATACTATATTTATCACATCACTTTTTATAGGGTAGGCGAGGATAAGTTATAAAGAAATAAAAAATTTAAAAGAGAAAGAATTGATGATTTTACTTCTCCAATGTTGTCTCCTTGAGAACCTCCATAAGGAAATTGGTTTTGGTCTTGTGGTGAGACCAATAGGTATTAGATGAAAAGAAGAGTATTGGAAAGTTAATTTATTATAATTTTTACAAGCTACACATATTTTTATGTGTGAGTAGAAGAGCTTATATTTATAGGGAGAGGTGAGGGGCGTTTTTTATTATTTTATTCATTTGCTTTTTATTTTGTCTCAAGACTGTAAATAATTTTTATTCTTGTGACTAAGTACACTAAATAGAGAATTATTTTTCAAAATAATGGGTGATTACATAAAAATTTACTAAAAAACTAGATCTTCAACCTATAATGTTAAATATCATAAATTACTGCATTTTACTATTCACAAAAAATTCAACTATTTCATAAAAATTCAAAAAATTCACCCTAATAATTTTTTAATGTGTAGATTTCAAAAATGGACTCCATTTTTTGAAAGTAATTTTCTAAATATGAAAAAATTAATTTTTAATTAACATCATCATTTATTAAAAAAATACTGATTTTAATATTATAACTGATTTTATGACACTTTGAAAAATTAATTAAGGTATCATTCATACTTCTATGATACAAGAGTTAATTGCTTATAGGGGCTTGAAATAGTGGAGTCCTAATGCTTCTTCTTTAACAACAATTTTATAGTCATTAGAAAAAGAACCAATACCATTATAAGGAATGGGTGAATCATTTAAGTCTCATTTCCTAGCCAAGATGTCCTCTACTATATTGCCCTCCCTCTATCTGTGGAAAACATACATATCATGATTAATGAGAAGCCTATATTTCTTAATTATATATATAAGATACTAGGGAGATGTGTACTTGTACTTGAGAGTATACAATAAAATTTTAGAGTCAGATTCCACCACCTTAATGGCTATGTTGAACAGTCTACATAAGGAGAGGCCACTGTAAAGAGATCTTTCTTCCACCTCAATGAAATTGTCTTCCCCATAATAAGTGCTGAAACTGAGAATCATAGATCCCCTTTCATCTCAGACTAGATCGCCTTTGTGCATCTCACATTGAATGTAGGACCCATCAATGTTGAGTCAGTACCCCTTGCATAGTGATATACATTTGATCCATATACCTTGCTCTGTATGACTATAAGATCCAGCACTATTGGAGATCCCTAGGCTCAAACCCCTATTGAACTCTGTGAGGTTTCCTCCTAAAAAAAGAGCACCTAGATCCAAAATAGATAAATGACACACATATGGATTTGGATAAGAGATAAATTGGAGCCCTCTATTTTTTTTGTTCACCACCTCCCACAATTCTCAACACATAGTTTCAAAAAACACGCTATGATATTTCCCTCTGTTGCCCTTCTACTCTGCCCCCGAAAACTAAGAGATGAAGAAGTAAATAGTGGAACCTATTTTCATTGGAATATTAAATAACTGTCTAAAAATATCCCAGGTAAACCTAGCCTACCCACCTAAAAAAATATGACTTGTTGAATCCATGTTGAAACCCTCACAATACCAGTATCATGAGGCAAGGTGGATGCCTTTACTTTTTTATGTTTGAATCCATTGAGAGGTCCCTGTTCTTAATCCTCCAAACAAGAAAATTAAGCTTGGTTGGTATCTCCTTTCACCATAAATGGCCAAATGAATTATCAGTCTCCTGTTCATGACTAGTTAAGGTGCATAAACAATTTATATCAAAGCTCCCTGAAACTATGATTGTGAATATGAATCTATCAGGAGTATCATACAGTTGGATTACTTCATGTAGTTTCTTATGCACATCATTGATAATAGTGTTAATGAGTCCAGGGTAGGTGAATGCCTATTTGAATAGTATTTCTGTAGTCAGGCATCCTGAAAAAATAGAGAGTTTTCCCCACCCACTTATCCTTCCAAAATATGATATCCCTTCCCTACAACCCAACATGATTTTTTGGCAAGTAATTAAAAATTATCATCCATGAAGCTTTTCAATCTCGATTAATGACTTCTATTCTCCTTACAGCTACTCAATTCATCCCCATAGCAACATTTCATAAAACATTCCCAAATATAATTCTAAGCAGTAATAACCCATGCAAGTTTGGACTTAAATCCTTTCATCAACTCTATGATGTTTGTTAAATTCACTCCACCTTCAACAATTGGTTTCTCCTGTATTTTCCATGAATCCCAGTGACACTTTCTGTCATGAACCCCTCCCCACAAAGTGTACCCCTCCTGGGCCGACAATGTGATAAGGGAGACAATGACCCCCGAGTCCCACCTCCAATAGGCCCCGGGTTGACGACTAGCACCAAGGGTATAACGAACACACAAATAGGAGGCGTTACCCTCTAAGAGAACACATACAGAAGAGAGAGATAAGATAGACACCAAACAACTCCAAATCAACCAATAAGATAAAATAAATCCCAAGTACACATATGAAGTGTCATAAAAAATACTACAACTAAAAGAAGAAAAACTGAAAGAACCCAAAAGAAAGTAAAATAGCAGTAACCACAAGCCCGAACAACTCCTGCAACTGCAAGCTAGTAGTAACCAGCCTGATCTCCAACCTTCTCTAAGTGTACTGAAAAGTAGTTTATATATACATAGGGTGAGTATAACAGTATACTCAGATGGATCCTCCCTGAAGTCTCTCATACAAAAGTAAAGAAAGTATGTTAAATCACAGTGAACAACAAGTGAAACTAACTTGTCACCTAAATAGGTATACTATGTTCCCATCCTCACCATGGATACTCTCACCAAGTATTTCATACAAGAGTATATAATATAATAAAGAATATCAAGGGTTCCCTGCTACTACTTCCCCTCTGGTTTGCCTCTTTTCCCCAACGTTGCATATCCCAAGAATCTCTCTAAAAAAAGGCTTGCCCGCAGACATCTGGGCGTAGCACCACAACATGCACCTCGTGCAACAAAAACACCACGTCCATGTAAGAATGGTAACCAGTTAGTTTCTGGGAGCCACCACAGCTCTCATAATGTGTATCATACATCAGGTATTATACCTCAAGCCATTACAGACCATACATCGAGTAAGGATCCTCAAGCCATCACAGCCTATACACGTTACACCTATAGTAGTCCATAAAAAAATATATTCAGAATATATGTGTGTGAATAACCACACACCATTAGATCCATCCACACACATATATGGGGAAAACTAACCAATGTGCCTGCCAGCACAAGTAACTACCAAGATAAGAGAGAGGGGCCAAAGGGGGTAGTCAGCCATCCATCCTCTAATAAGAATGTTGGGGAAAACACCTCCCCAGGGCTTAGAATCCATGATGTGTCATTTTTCCTTACTGATAGGGTGGATTAGAATATAGAAACTCAAAAAGTATAGAATATACTATAGATCACAACCACACTATGGGAATAACCTAGTCTTAGACACAACTACAACTAACATCTCTCGGACTCCGAGATGCTACTTCTAAGACTAGGTATCCTATAAGAACACAAACATTTAAGGAGATTTAATATATTACTTCATTCCCTACTTATCAGTTTCACTTTATGTTAATTAATTATTTAAACATTAATTAACCAATAACAATTCCACATTAAATTAGAATCACACCCAAAGTACATTGTTCCTTCAAATCACAACCTCATAATTATGCCCTAGCAAGCTCCAAACCCCATGGGTTAACATCATTTATTCAATTATTTATTTATAACATTACTTTTCTATATTCCCAATCATTATAGAAAAAAAATCTATGCTTCTAAACACAAGGGGCTCAACATAGTGAGTAGATGAACTACCCATCGAGTCTTTTCCACCTATAGCAAGAGAGTAGGCCCATACTCCCTTGAGAATCTTAACACGGAAAGCATGTGGCATACCCCACGCGTCTTCACCCCTTTCAAAAGAAGAGTAAGAAAGAATAGATGCCTTGAGTAGTGGGGAAAGTAAAGTAGATATACAACCAAGAAGAAACCACAGAAAACCAAAAATTCACATCTAACCCATTTCATCATCCTTGGTGTCCTCCCTAACACCCACATCCATAAAACGATGCACCTCACCACTCTAGGCATCAATTTCTAAACAACCAGTAGGCCTCCATTCCCCCACATATCACAATAGCCATCCGGGATCACATCACAACACAAGCAGCAGGAAAAAAACAATCATATTAGTTGGGATTTTAGCCCTTGAATAAGAAAGACAGTAACTCAGAACCCTTTAAGGAATTATCAAACAATCAGTCCTTTAATCCATCTTGAATTAACAGATTTATTATTCGTAGGTTCTATATTTAGGGAACCTAAACAGTAAGTTATCGCAAATAAATTAAACATTCTTACTGCACCAGTCTGACTAACATAAAAAAAACAACGATAAGAACTAGATTCATTTACATGCCTTTTTATCTTTAGACAATAAATTATAAATTAATTACGGTTTATGTTATTTACCAATTTACATCAAGAATGAATATCTAAAAAAATAAAGCATAAATATCACACTATCTAGCAAAAAAAAGAGGCAATACCATACGATTGATATCAATTGACATATCCTGTTCAAATATTTATTATGTCAATTCCATTGTGATCTAGTGGCTAAAACATGATAACTCTATAGTTTGACATAAAAATAAAAGAGAAGAAATGAATCCCCTACCTTAAAAAGGTTCTTAAGGATCTTTATATGAGAATGATCCACACAACGGATTATGATCACCTCCTCCCGTGACAACTACTTCCACCTAAGGATGTCACGGCATGACCGCACTGACTGAAACCCAAGAAACTCCATTAGAATCATGGAGATCTCATGCCATAAAATTTCAAGGAGAAATAGGAAAAGGTGAACCCAAAATAATGAAGATGAATCATACCTTATATCAAAGATTGATGGATACTACATGGTTGCACCAAAATAGGGGGTGCACTTGCAGAAAGAATAACGTCGAGGGAAACCAATCCACTAGGAAATGTTTAATCTCAAAATTTCTATAGGAAGTAAGGAAAGCATCAATCGTCTCTCACCAAAGAATAAGGATAAATAACAAGGGAAGAAGATATCTTGTCCCTTTATAAGATTTAATAGAGCAATGATTTAAGATACAATGGATTTTCCATTAAAATCAGATCACATTTCATAACATAGTTTGACCAAGTAAATGCATACCGGGCCTTAGGAAAATTAATATAGGAGTTATGGGATTTGATTCATCCTTAAATCCCTTAAAACAAGGACATAAATGCATTTTACATCAAAGAAAATGTTAAATTGGAGAAACTGGAAAAATCTGGAAATTTGGAAAAGGAAATATAAAACAGTTCTGGAAACACTGTTCATGAGCTATAAAACCATGTCCAACTCACCATTTTTGTCTCACCATTTATATATCACTGTTTCTGTCTCATCATTTCTATCTCACTGTTTCTGACTCACCGTTTCTTTCTCACTGTTTCCAACTCACCATTTCTGTTTCACCATTTCTGTCTCATCATTTATGACTCACCATTTCTGTCTCACCATTTCTGTCTACCGTTTCTAACTCACCATTTTTATGACACCGTTTTTGTCTCACTGTTTCTGACTCACCATGAAACTGTTCATAAAACTGGAAACACTGTTCACAAAACTGGAAATTTAGAAAAGTGTTGGGGATGAGTCACCTTGACCTCCCAGAACACCTCAAACCCCAGATTTCAGCAAAGGGATAGACCAGAGAGGTCCGAGCCATTACATCAGATACCTCTCAAAATATTCTTGTCCTCGATAATCCAAAACCAACCCAAAAGAAAACTAAAAAGGGGTCTGAACAACCACTCCTCAAGATACCTCTCAAAAGAGAGCAAGCCATAAGAAGCAACAAAAGAAATTCATCTTATTAAAATGAAAGGTCTATAACCACAAAGGGGACACCATTACATGAAAAGGGTTTAAAAATCAAATAACTCTGGGTATTGAGAACGTATTTGTGACTCACGTTCCCAGGTACTCTCCTCCATGCCACCGTGTCGCCACAAGACATGAACCAAGGGAATAGAACACCCACACAACACCTTCTCTTTGCGGTCTTGGATCTCCACATGTTGCTCCTCGAAGTTCACATCATCATCAACATCGATATCTCCCCAATCAATGATGTGAGAGTCATTATGAAGATAACTACAGAGTTTTGACACATGAAACACATCATGCATCCAACTCATCTATGGGGGAAGTGCTACTTGATACGCTACAACACCAACATGAGCTAACACCTAGAAAGGGCCAATAAACTGAGGAGAAATATTACTCTCATGACCAAACCTTCACTTTACATGACAAGGAGTCACCTTCCGAAACATGTGATCCTCAACATAAAACTCTAAGGGTATCCTCCTTCGATCAACATATGATTTCTGATGATCCTGTGCTTTCTTTATGCTCTCATGAATCACCTAAACCATCTCTATTGTATTCTGTACTAGTTCTAGTCTGAGAATTGCTGACACTCCGACCCCAGTCCAGCACAACGGAGAACGGAAAGTCTGGACATACAGGGCTTCAAATGGCGCCATATCGATGGTGGAGTGAAAACTATTATTTTAAGAGAAATTTACCAAGGTTAAGTTCCTCATACACAAACCTACAAAATCAAGAACACAAGAGTGTAACATGTATTCAAGAGTCTAGATGGTTCGCTCTGTATGACCATCTGTTTGAGGATGAAAAGCAGTGTTAAGGCATAGATGAGAACCAAAAGAATGCTGGAGACCTCTCCACACCCTAGAAGTAAAGCGAGGATCTCGATCAGAAATGACCATCCTTGGGACCCCATGAAGTCTCACCACCTCCTCTAAATACTTCCTCGACAAAACTTCACCCGAGCTCAACTCCTTGATCGCTATGAAGTGGGAAGATTTTGTTAAATGATCCATTACCACCCAAATAACATCATGTCCTCCTCGAGCTTTATGTAAACTAGAAATAAATCCCATTGATATGTCCTCCCACTTCCACTGAGGAATATCTAATGGCTAGAGAAAACCACCGGGGACGCAGTGCTCAGCCTTGACCTTCTGGCAGACTAAACATCGATACACAAACTCTACAACCGCACGCTTCAGCCCAAGCCACCAAAACTGAGTCCTAAAGGCTCGGTATATATTTTCCATGCCAGGATGCACCACTAAAGGAGAACCATGGAACTCTCTAAGAACCATCTAACGCATTGTCAAAGGAACACAAATTCTTGCATGTTACAACACTAGATGTTATTCATCCTCATTCCAACCATCAGGGGCCTCCCCACAAACAACTCGGTCTCTCCAGACCTCCATCTGAAGATTCCCCAACTGGGAATCTTCCACCTGCTTGAACATAGATGACTGCACCGTCATCTAGAAAAGAAAACCACTACCCCCAACTTCTCCCATATCAAGATGTAATTTAGAAATTTCTTCCATTACTCTCTAGGAATCACTGGATTCACGCATAGCATCACTACGTGACTTTCGACTCAGTGCATCAGCTACAAAATTCCCCTTTCCAGGTGAATACAATATTTCGAAGTCATATTTCTGTAATAACTCCAACCAACGACGTTGTCATAAGTTCAAGTCACACTGAGAGAAAACATACCTTAGGATCTTATGATTGGTGAAAACCACAAAGTGCTCCCCAATGAGGTAATGTCTCCACAACTTTAGATCAAACACCATGAATGCCAACTCAAGATCATGGGTTTCATAGTTACATTCATGAGGAAGCAACTGCCAAGACCCATAAGAAACAAATGATCTTGATGCATCAGAACACAACCTAACCCCAGATGCGAAGCATCACAGAAAACATCAAACTAAAATCCCTTTGTTGGGAGACAAAGAACTAGATCACTTACTAAATTCTCCTTTAGATAATCAAAAACTGCCTGACACTGATCAATCTATATGAACTCCTAGTCCTTCCTGGTCAAAGATGTCAGAGGAGTTGCAACTTGAGAGAAATCAGTTACGAACCTCCTGTAGGGGACTATGAGACCAAAGAAACTTTGCACCTCTGAAACTGTTTTAGGGGTTTCCCAAGACACAACTACTTATATCTTTGATAGTTCCACATCTACCCCCTGCTGGGACACAACATTCCCCATGAAACTGACTTCTTGAGCCCAAACCTCAAATTTCGACAACTTACCAAACAACTGATGTTGAAAAAGAACTCCCAAAATGACATGTAGATTCTCTGCATGATCCTCCTCAGACATGGAGTACACAAGGATGTTGTTGATGAAAACCACCAAAAACTTTTCCAGGAACTTACAGAACACAACTTTCATCAATCCCATGAACACAGCTGGAGGATTCGTCACACCTAATGACATTCGAGAAACTCATAATGCCTATGACGACAACATAAATTAGTCTTCGGGATATCCTAATCCTTCACACGCATTTGATGATATCCAGACCGAAAATCAATATTTGAGAATCAACTTTCACCCTTAAATTGATCAAATAAATCATAAATCCAAATAAGAGGATAGTGATTCTTTTCTATCACTTTGTTTAAGAGACGATAATCGACACACAACTGCAAGATTCCATCATCCTTCTTCACGAACAAAACTAGTGCACCCCATGGTGACACACTCGAACGAACAAAACCGCACTATAACAAACCATCAACCTATATACATAACTCTCTCAACTCAGAAGGGGCCATACTATACGGGGACATAGAGATAGGAGACACTCCTGGTTGTAGATCGATCCCAAACTAAATCTGTCATAGAGGGGGTAATGCTACAACCTCTTTGGGAAAGACATTAGGGTACTCTTCTATTACCCTAGGAAACGCCAACTATTGAACCTCTAAAGAACTCAACATCAGCTCAACCATCATGGATGATAAGGATGGAATACACCTATGACCCATCTAAGGGTCTCACTCACCAATGAACACCACTGGATCTCCATCCACATTGAAGAACACAACTTAACTCCTAAAGAAATCCACTATATCCTACACCGAATACAACCAATCCATACTAAGGATGACATCATATGGTTGCATTTGTAAACATAGGAAATCTCCCCAAGAGCGGTGCTACCCCAACACTAGCTCAATGTTTCTATATATTTCAAACAAGTCAGCTCAACCTCCAACTGGAATAGTCAACGTCAAGGGCACTGGAAGCCTCTATACCTCATGTCCCAAAGCATGGACAAGGGTAGGTGATATGAAGGAGTGTGTCACTCCTGAATCAAACAAGGCATACACCAAGGTAGAAAACAAGAAAAGGGTACCTTAAACGACATCTGGCTCGCCTGGTGCTAGAAATGCTAAAGCATGAAGCTGACCACGACCTCCTCCATGACCTCTCTAACCCTGATGACGACAACCACCACAGACACACTCTACTCTCTAAGGATGGGGAGCATCACGGGGCTATCCTATGCCTACCCCATCTACCCTCTGCTAATCTAAAGATGGTGTAACTTGCTGCTTCTACCTCGGCTAGAACTGCCTCAATGGAGGAACCTAGAGTGGAAAACCTAGTGCATGATGACTGCTCTGAAAGGTCTGGAACTCTCGCTGCTGATGACCTTGAAAACCACAAGAAAAACAAGTGCCTGATCCCTTAACATAGGCCTAAGAGATGCTTCCCCCGAAGAAATGAGATGCTGAGGGATGGGACCTACCATTGGCTGAACGAAAACTCTTCAACGCTAAAAACCTCGAACCTCGAGCCACATCTCTGATTCATGAAGAATCATGAAAACTCCCCTCTTATGATGATTTGGTTCTGGCTAAAGTCCTCTTGACATCCTCTGCCCTCACCAGCACCTTAAGATATGTCTTCAACATAAATGGGGTGACCTGGTGCTGCATCTCTGGATGGAAAGCCTCCCCGAAATGCCTCGCCCTGGCCTCCTCATCTGGAAACAGGTCCGAAGCATATCACAAAAGGTTCCTCAAATGGATTCCAAACTCTCGCACAATAGAGATCCCCTATTTAAGGGTAAGAAGATCCTGAAGATTGGATACCTTCATGGTCGAAGAAAGAAACTTGACTCTAAACTTGTCTCAGAACACCTCCCATGAGATCACTAACTCCTCGCGATCCCCGAGGAACAAGAACCACCACTGCCTCGCTGCTCCATGCATCATCGTCACAACCAAGGACACTCAGTGCTCCTTCTAAGCACAAATCTAACTGAAGCCTATATCGACCTCCTCTAACCAGTCTTCTGTGAATGCATCTGAAACGGAGCCCTCACACTTCTACAGACTCTAGCATTGAAAGTCTCGAAGTTTCCTCCTCCAAGTGTCATCATCATTGACCTCTACCCAGCGGTGATTTACTTGCAAAGCCTGCTGGAAATATTCTATGTGATCCTGATGAGGACGTCGACCTGGAGCCATACCTGTAAAATAACAAACAGTTAGAGCTCCTAAACCTGGAATATGGGAGAATCATCATTAATTAATTATTTAATTGTTTTATTTTATTCGTTTTGGGCTAACATAACCCAAGGTCTACCCATTCAAACATAGGAACAAAGAATAATGATGCATGATCCTTTCCTATGTCTCTACCCTACAACTAGTATCACCTTGTTTAGTAGCCATTTTAAATTTAAAGGTCCGTGCATCAGATCATAGGGGTCCCTAAATGCCTATGTCTCAGCTGGTCTCTATTGTTTAAATCACTTGCTAAACATGAATGACACAGTTTCCCTACCAACCCATGCAACCTCTCCTGTGCCTAACTCCAAACTCCATCCTATCTCTCAACCTAACCTCTGATACCACTCTTTCATGACCCCCTCCCCACAAAGTGTACCCCTTTTAGGCCGGAAATGTGAGAAGGGAGATAATGACCCATGATTCCCGCCTCCAGTAGGCCCCAGGTTGGCAACTAGCACCGAGGGTATAAAAAAAACACAAATGGGAGGAATTACCCTCAAAGAGAACACATGAAGAAGAGAGAGATAACATAGATACCAACCAACTCCAACTAAACCAGTAAAATAAAATAAATCCCAAGTACACATATGAAATGTCATGAAAAACTACTATAACTAAAAGGGGAAAACTGAAAGTATCCAAAAGAAAGTAAAACAACAGCAACCAAAAGACCGAACAGCTCCTACAACCGTAAGCTAGTAGTATCCATCTTGATCTCAAAACTTCTCCAAGTGACCTGAAAAGCAGTTTATATATACATAGGGTGACTATAACAATATACTCAGTAGGATCCTCCCTGAAGCCTCTCATGAAAAATTAAAGAAAGAATGCTAAAGCACAGTGAACAACAAGTAAAAATAACTCATCACCTAAATAGGTATACTATGTTCCCAGCCTCACCATGGATACTCTCACCAAGTAATTAATACAAGATTATAAAATATAATAAAGAATATCAAGGGTACCTGTCTACTAATTCCCCACTGGTTTTCCACTTTTCCCCAACATCGCACGTCCTAAGAATATCTCTCCAAAAGGCTTTCCCGTAGGCACCTGGGTGAAGAACCACAACATGAACTTCGTGCAACAAAACCACCACATCCATGTAAGAAAGGTAACTATGTAGTTTCTGTGGGCCACCACAGCTCGCATAACGTGTATCATACATCGAGTATTATACATCAAGCCATTACATCCCATACGCTGAGTAAGGATCCTCAAGCCATCACAACCTATACACGTTACACCTATAGTAGTCCATAGAAAACTATATCTAGAATATATGTGTATGAATAAACACAAGCCATTACAACCCTCCAAACACATATATGGGGAAAACTAACCAATGTTCCTACCAGCACAAGTAACTACCAAGAGAAGAGAGTGGGGCCAAAGGGGATAGTCAACCATCCATCTTCTCACCGGAATGTTGGGGAAAACACCCCCAGGGCTCAGAATCCCTGGGGTATCAGTTTACCTTACTGACAGGGTGGAGTAGCGTATAGAAACTCAAAAATTACAGAATATAATATAGCTCACAACCACACTATGGGCATAACATAGTCTTAGACTCAACTACAACAAATGTCTCTCAGACTCCGGGCTGTAACTTCTAAGACTAGGTATCCTATAAGAACACAACTATTTAAAGAGCTTTAATACATTACTTCATTCCCTTTTTATCAATTTCAATTTATGTTAATTAATTATTTAAACATTAATTAACTAATAACAATTACACATTAAATTTCATTAGCATCACACCCAAAGTACATTGTTCCTTCAAATCATTTCCTCATCATTTCACCCAATCAAGATCCAAATCCCATGGGTTAACATAATTTATTCAATTATTTATTTATAGCATTAATTTCCCATATTCCCAGCCATTCTATAAAAAAAATATATGCATCTAAACACAAGGGGCTCAACACAGTGAGTAGATGAACTACCCATCGAGTCTTTGCTGCCTATAGCAAGAGCATAGACTCATCCTCCCTTGAGAAGCTCAACATAGAAAGCACATGGAATATCCCGTGCATATTTTCCCCTTTAGGAAGAAGGTTAAGAAATACTGACTTCTTAGAGAAGTGGGGAAATTAAATCAGATAAATGAACAAGACGAAACATTAGAAAACCAAACATTCACATCCAACCCATTTCCTCATCCATAATGTCCTCCCTAACACCGAAATTCATAAACTGATACATCTAACCACTCTAGGCGTCAAATTCTAAAACAACCAGTAGGCCTCCATGACCCCACATATCACAATATCCATCCGGCCTCACATCACAACACAAGCAGCAGGAAAAAAACAATCATATCGGTTGGGCTCTTGGCCCTTGAACAAGAAAGAGGGTAACTAAGTACCCTTCAAGGAATTATCCAACAATAAGTTCTTTAATCTATCTTGAATTAACTGATTTATTATTAGTATGTTCCATATCCAGGAAACCTAAATAGTAAGCTATCAAAAATAAATTAAACATTCTTACTGCACCAATTTGACTAACATAAAAATACAATGATAAGAACCAGATTCATTTACATCCCTCTTTATCTTTAGCCAAACAATTATCATTTAATTCGGTTTTTTCTTTATTTACCAATTTACATCAAGAACGAATAGCTAAAAAAAGCAAGCATAGATATCACACTATCTAGAAAAAACAAGAGGCAATACCATATGATTGATATAAATTGATGTATATGGTTTAAATATTTATTATGTCAATTCCATTGTGATCCAGTGGATAAAACATGCTAACTCTATAGTTGAACGTAAAAATAAAAGATAAGAAATGAATCCCCTAACTTAAAAAGTTTCTTAAGGATCTTTATATGAGAACGATCCACACAATGGATCATGATATCCTCCTCCCGTGAAAACTGCATCCACCCGAGGATGTCGCGACACGAACGCACCAACCGAAACCCAAGAAACTCAATTAGAAGCATGGATATTTCATTCCATAAAATGGAAAGGAGAAACATGATAAGGTAAACCCAAAATAACGATGATGAATCATACCTTATATCAATGATTGATGGATACTGCTTGGTTGCACCCAAACAGAGGGTGAAATTGCAGCAAGAAGAACGTCAAGGGAAACTAATCTATCAGGAAAAGTTTAATCTCATGATTCCTACAGGAATAAAGGAAAAGTTTGAGAATATCACACCAGAGAACAAGGATAAATAATAAGGTAAGAAGATATCTTTTCCCTTTAGAAGATTTAATAGAGAAACGGTTTAAGATATAATAGATTTTCTATTAAAATCAGATTGCATTAAACCACACGGTTTGACCAAGTAAATGCATCCCGAGCCTTAGGAAAATTAATATAGGAGTTATGGGATTTTATTTGGCCTTAAATCCCTTAAAAAAGGCCATAAATGCATTTTACATCAAAGAAAATGTTAAATTGGAGAAACTGGAAAAATCTTGAAATTTGGAAAAGGAAATATGAAACAGTTCTAGAAACACTGTTCATGAGCTGTGACACCGTGTCTGACTCACCATTTCTATCTCACCATTTCTATCTCACTATTTCTGTCTCACCATTTCTGTCTCACCATTTCTGACTCACCATTTCTATCTCACGGTTTCAGACTCACCATTTCTGACTCACTGTTTCTGTGTCACCATTTCTATCTCACCGTTTCTGTGACACAGTTTTTGTCTCACTATTTCTGACTCACCGAGACACTATTCATAAAACTGGAAACACTGTTCACAGAACTGGAAATTTAGAAAAGTGTTGGGGATGAGTCACCTTGACCTCCCAGAACACTTAAAACACAAAAATTTAGAAAAGGGATAAACTAGAGTAGTCCGAGCCATTACAGTTTCCCTCCTTCTTGTTGTCCCAGATGAAAGAATTCACGAGTTTCTCAATTCCAGAGAGAGTGCCTTTAGGATCTTTGGTAACTGTAAGCATGTCCATTTGTATTGATGTGAGTACGATGTTAGAAAGAGTAATTCTACCTATAAAAGAGAGAAGTTTATTCTTCCAATTATATATTCACCCAGTTATCCAGTTGGTTAGATTCCCAAATAGATTTTTTTTTCAATTTCCCATTAGATATTGGTGATCCTAAAACTCCATTGGTAATTCACTCCTTTGAATCCCCTACCAATCTTGAATGTTCTTTACTCACCTTGATGATAATATTTTTGAAATAAATATATTGATTTTTATGAATTTTATTTTTCCCACTCCATATGCAATAAACAGTCAAGGTCCAATTGAATCC
Source organism: Viscum album (assembly GCA_963277665.1). NCBI lineage: Eukaryota > Viridiplantae > Streptophyta > Magnoliopsida > Santalales > Viscaceae > Viscum > Viscum album. The sequence goes on along the minus strand of OY728125.1, from coordinate 1,385,661,328 downwards.
ATAAATGGAAGAACACCTAACATTAATGGAGAAAATAATATCATCTATATACATAAGATGAGAGATAAATCCATTACCTGACCTGTTCCTATAAGGAAAGATTTTCCTACTCTCAATATCATGTTTGATGTTTCTAGAGAGATATTCCTAAGCCAAAATGAAAAGGCTAGGGGAAAGAGGATCCCCCTTGTCTGAGCCCTCGAACCAATTTAAAGAAACCAAAACTTCTCCCCATAAGTGAGACAAACAACCACAAAGAAGCAAAGGACATAAAATCTAGGTCATAAACCCATTTTTAGAAGCCCATTTACCTCAGGACCCTCACAATGCAGACCCACTCCATCTGATCATATGCTTTATTCATGTTTATCTTGATCATGATATTGGATCCAAGGGTCTTATTGTTAATGTCAGCAACTATTTCTTTAGTAATGCTGATAGACCATTGAATGGTTCTTACCTTTAATAACCCATGCCGCTCTTCTAAAATTATCTTGGGGATCACTTTTCCCAACATTAATTTAATGATACAAGTGAGAATCTTATAAGATAAATTTAATAGACAAATGGGTCTATACTGACTAACCAGATTCAGATCTTTAAACTTTGGAATCAAGGTAATTTTGGAAGCACTGGTTTCCCTTATAATATACCCCCATGGAATAAATCCTTCACTACCTCAATGACTTTCCATTTTATGATATATTAAAAAAAGAAGTAGAAATCCCTTTGAAAACCTTTCAGCCCCAGTGCACTTTTGATATTTAAATCTTACAGTATCTCTTTAATCTCCATTTATCCAGAAATTAAAACCATGTATTCATTATACTTGAATTAAAATATCCTTAGAACATTTTTAATGAAGGATTACTCTATGCTTATAGAAATCCTTATCTCTTCTGAAGAATGATATCCTAAGAGAAGTTCTTCAAAGAAATTTCTCGCCTTCTTTCCTGCTTCCTAAACATCATCTATGTATGAACCATCACCCAATAATAAGATAATATTTCCTAGGACCCTCATTTTTCTCATGTAGGCATGAAAAAATCCCTTGTTTTTATCTCCCTACCTTATCCACAAGACTCTTTAATTCTCCTGGGAGGGCCTCTCAAAGGTCAACAATTTATCCTATAATTGACCCTACTTCACAACCAACACTGTGAATGTTTCATCCTCCCATATTTCATAAATAGAAGTTTACAACCTGAAAATATCATTTTTAAGAGCTTTAAAAACATCATCAATGTCAGAGCGGTTGGGGATCCACTCCAATAAATGTCATTTGAGTCTTCTAAGGAGATATTGAAAGCCTTCTTAAGCCACTCTGTGAACCAGCTACTCCCAGTAATTCCTCACTATTTGGATGAAAGTAGCATCATGTGCCTAACTGTTGGAGTAAAAGAAGTGATAAATACTGTTCATATCCCTCCTAATATGGATCCATAGAGGATAAGTTCTATTAATGAACTTTCAGTATCCTTGAGGCACAAGCTATCATCTTTTCATTCTTCATTAGTACATAGCTCGATCCCTTATTCAAATAATTACTATATACCATGAAAAGTTCCCCACTTGTGGGTAGTGTAAGTACAAGTGTAGTGATAAGCCTCTTTTTAAACTCCTTGAACATATATTCACATCATTATTCCAGAAAAATTTAGCTCCCTTCTGTGTATCTTGGTTTGAGGGTTTGAAAATTGTGAATTTTTTTTACAAATCATTGATATTACCCATTCACTCTAAGGAGACTAAAAATATCTATCACCAATGTTGAATTCTTCTATCCATAAATTTCCTTTGTTTTAGAAGGGTCCATAGATATTTATTTTTCTAGTGATGGAATTACCTAAGAATTTTAATTGGTCCAGGTATAAGTTTGATTGTAAACTCAATGAATCCTTTAAAAGGGAGAGTGGGTAATTATTTAGGAAACACAATGTATTCCCTCACAATGGATTTGTAGCACCCCAAATTGTTTTTCAACTTCATCTAAATTCCAAGCCAGTTGTCCACTGGGACTTAGGTATGACTCACCATAAACCAAAGGATACCAACTAGCAATGATGGTATGATTAGGTGATCATGGGGAGAATATACCCTCTGATAATGATAATAATAATGCTCCATATATATATATACATAACATATCATAATAAGGACTATAACAGAAGAAAAAATAATAAAACTCATCAGAATCATACTAAAAAATAAAAATAATAATAATACCAAAGGAAAAACCATTTATAGATAAAAATATATGTCATAACATGTCATACATAAAAATAGAAAAGCAATGTTTCAACTAGCTGACCATATAGGTACATCTATATAATACCCAAAAGAAAACCCAACTCGATGTTGAGGAATCACCAGGTTCACTACTATCCATCCCATGAAAAAGTGGTACACCCCTGATCACTAAGGTCTAGCTCCCAAGCCTAATCCCTTACCTGATCTCAAAGACATAAAGTCTACATGTGTTTCAAGGGGCCCATATAGAGTGGGGTCATTAACTCAGTATCCCACCACCAATGTGTTATTATCTTACATCCATAATTATATAGGTTATGCAAGAGTAATTAAAAATTAAATTCCAACACATTTAATAATTAACCCACTCCACTTGAGCTCAACATACAAAATTGCATATTTACCTACTTTTCCCATCACCCATATATCTCTTAACACGTGACCCAAAATATCTATTTGGCATAAAATACATGTCTTCTAAAATATATTTACAGTGGTGAGGACCCATGCCTTAATTCCAAAGAATCCCCTGAAGAATATAAAATGAGGTGAACCCTCAGGTTCCACCCATATACATGTCACTAGACACATTGTTCCATCTAATTCAACCTGTACCATCAATTAGGAAACCAACTTCCTAAGAACACCCCCATCATCATGTCCCATGTCCCTTAGAACTCCACTCATAAATTCACCATCGAATCAACAACCCGACGTCTCGAGGCATGACAATATCCATCCTCCAATGCAAAAGAAGTCACTATTGGATTGTCAACCTGATTTCCTAAGGAATGAAAATATCCATCCTCCATTAATCCCACCCCATCAACCTCAAAAAAAATGGTGAGCCTCAACCCCCTAATGATGATATCAAAACCATCTTCTGATGGTACATCACCATCAACTATGGATTTTTACAATGATCACCTTCTTCATAACTAATTTTCAACACCATCCCCTAAGCTGAAATATCTACAAAGACCTCCACCCATAATGAGTGGTCAAAACTACCTCAAACGAGTCTTATATTTTTGAACACAACATTAAAGGAATGTCTTCAAACAATGGTGAGTGGAAATTACCAAAATATATTAAGACACACCATATAAAACCTCATGCCCCATAAAACCACGTTGCCCAAGTCTCGATTGTCAACACCATCTCAAGTCACATGGGCCATGCCCTCATCCAAATGACCTCTTTGCCTCAATCATGAAGACTATGTTTCCTCAACCTAGTGACCAATATCACCCCATATATATCGGACCATTCTCTAATCCTTATAAACCAAACCATCTCATTCATAGTGATCTATATCTCCTTAATTCCTTAGGCCATGATTTCTACATTCCCAAGGAACCAATTAAAACATATAATAATTATTTAATTTAAAATAGAAAACCATCCTAAAATTTCTATTTCGTCAGAACCCCCTTACCCAAGTTAGTTTATAGAATAGGATAGGGATTTCTCACAACATCCCATAACATTAATTTAACAATTTAAAGACAATAATTAATTAATAAAATGTTTCCTTCAGACAACCCAACATACGTATTTAATAACACAACCCATAGCACCCGTATAAATAAGGATTGATCTATGAAACACCTAAATTATACTCATAAGTGCTCGATCAATGAATATCGACCTCTAACTCAATCCAAAATGATTGAAAAAAAAGTTTTAGAAAAATTCCCTAAAAAAGGGAAAAACATCTCACATGAATTTGGAATTCTGTATGGAGAGATAAACAAGGAAAACATGGAAGATGATTTAAGGCCTTATCGCTATGCTCCCAATGGATAGACAGAGCTCAGAACAGAGCTCAGATAGAGAAGAGAAGTCAAATCCTAGGTAAGGGATAGAATTTGAGAGCTCCCTACCTAGAGGTACTACATGCATGAATGAGATAAGAAGGGGGAGAAACACTATTAAAGGAATAAGGGGAAAAAAAATTCATTTTTGCCTCTTTTAAAATTCACATGGTTACTGCATGGTTTGAAAAACTGTGCACCAACCGTGCAGTGCTCACTGTCTAATGGATAGAAACCTCACACTGTTTGGATGCAAAGACTGAAAAACCATCAGACAACTATGTGGGTAATTTTGAACACCTAAAACACTTCAAAGGCTTGAATGAAAGGGGAAACATGGTTAAAATTTTTTACACCATTGAATATAGGCCACATGGTTTAGGTTGCATGGTTAGATATATCGTGCACCAACTATGTGCCCATGTACACCTTTTCCTAAAAATGGGTTTTCTAAGCCTGATGCTTCTAAAACACATAAAAAATCCTAAAGAAATTTATGAAACTTAAAACAAGTATAAAAAAAACACTTTAATGCATTATAAATCTCAGAATTTGGTTTTTAATTCTATAATTCATGTTTTCCCACACACCAATCATAAAAATTCAAAAAGGGTAGAAATTTCAACCCACTCAAAAACTCAAGATATTACAATCTAACCAACTTAAAATAGATTATCATAAACCTATCATGATTTACCTAGATATTCTACTAAACATACCTGTCTCATAAAATTTACTTGATCTACCATGATTATTAATTTATAGGCTAATTCCCCTTATGTTTCTCCCCACCTTAGGAATTACCTATCTAATTGCTTCTCAACTCAAAATTAAACATTTTGTTAGTTCCATAGAACATCCTCAGATATACAAGTCCTCACATTACATAACATCATTTATTCACCTTGTTAGGTTCCAAAATATACTTGTGTCATACACAACACCCATAAAAACCTTTATCTCATCAGATTCCCATAAGTCATGCGTCACAACTGATGCTCAAAAGTACCCCCCATATATATATATATATATATATATAAATTTACATCATGGTCTTGATAAATATTCGTCCCATAGAAAATACCAATAAAACTAATTCCCACATACTAACCAGCTCTTGGTTAGTTCAGTTATGGCACACTTTCACCTAATGCACCAAAACTAGCCATACCAAAATTAAAGAAAATTCCATTGATCACAACATACCTCTAACTATCATTATCTCCCCATCCTACTATGACCTTGAAATATCAATCACATGTACCTAGACTAAATCTCAACTACATGGGGCCTGAGCTCCCAATGGTTCCGCACCAACTACTGGTAACTAAGACACTTCTGGGACTCTCTCTCTACCACAAACTGTTCATGTAATAGAATCCAAAATACAAAATCATGGTACCTCTCTTGGTCCTACCTCAGATCCCTAAGTCTGACCTAGTTTCTAAATCCAAGCTATCTAAGAAGGATTCCTATAGAACCTCTCTAAATTCCCCATTGGACCACATCTTCGACACTACTTTGAAGCTCATTCACACTGAGTCTGAAAATGAACTAACTAACCGCACTAGAAGTACACCAACAATGAACCACACCTTAGTGGCCTACCTGAGTCTCTATCCCAACTTCATTGTAGATACTTCTCACGGTATCACTTCAAGATACCCAAAACATCACCTTTAGGATCACATAATACCATCAACTAGATCGAATAAGACCAGTCCATCACATTTCCCTTGGCGATCAGTTCCTGGTCTACTACCTCTAAGAAAAATAATAGTTTTAAGATATTAACTTTCAAAATTATGGAATGCCATAATCCATAATCAAACCACCTCACATGAGCTATGTTATCACCCACCATCGTAGGTGAAAATTGGGATAGGTCTATGAGGTTAGCCACGTAATCCATGACGGATGTATCCACATTCTACAGATTCATGAACTAAATGGATGATCTATCCTTCCTCAATTTTTTTGGGAAGAATTGATCAAAGAAACTATCCTAAAAATACTTCTAAGATAGTCCCTCATATCATTCATCTATCACCTATACATCCTACCAACACATTCCCAATCCTCTAAGCATGTGAGTAGCCAACTTCACCCTCTGGACCATGGATGTCTCAAGATGGTCAAAGATTGTCTGCAACAATTTGATACATTTCTATGCTTCCGGTTATTCATCCTACCCTAGAAATAATTATGGGTGTTGATATTGGAACTCATGATTCATATATGCTAAGGATAGATCAGATCCTTTAGTTCCTTATCGATACCCTATATGACATGAACCAAGCCCCCCCTTAGCTTGTTATCTAACCAAAACCTAAAATTTACCATCTTCTATAGCTGCCCCACCTATACTGGTTCCTATACCTATATCTCATGATCAACACGATACTACATGGCCTTATCCCAACCCTCAGGGGAATCATCCCAAGTACTCTCTAGTGATACCGTATCTCCTCCCTCCCGACACTCCACTAAAATCCATCTTGGTGGAATCACATTGAAGACCAAACACCATGGTCAAATAGATATAAAAATATATATGTCATAGATAGGGAAATATGAAATAGGTATCACACCCCACCATACTTACACACCCCTTCCGCACCCCTGTCACATGACATATGGCCTCATAACCCCTTAACTACCCATATCAAGGTCAGGAATCACATTTAATCTGACCTCATGGACCCTTATCTACCTATAACAGATTCCAAAATCACATATCACATATATCATTTTACATCAATATGAGGTGGTTGAGTAAAGTTCCACCAAAAGTCTATACAGGAAAACACTTTTTAATTTTTTTAATATTTTAAACAGCTCACCCCTATTCCATTAATCCATACCCACCTTTTCATAATATATTCAGGCTCATATATCACATATCATTCTCCCCGATAACCACATACAAAGTATGGATGAGTATAATTCCACCAAAATCTATATATTAAAATACTATTTAGATTTTTTCATACTTTAAATAGCCAAACTCCTCTTATCACATTCCAAGTTACCAATAAAAATCACAAATGTAACACACATCATATGAGCCTAAGTGACTACTAAGATGCATGAAAAATCATCCCTTTATATACTAAGACAAGGTTTAAAACATATAATCCAATAACATCAAAATCATGTGTGCCACTCAAGGTGTAAATTAATCAATTATAAAAGCGCAAAGCATAACATCAATTTCCCACCCATGGAAACTTGGTATGTCCCCCATGCATGAAGATACAAGAACACAAACACCATCTCATTACCTAGATCTAACTACATTGTAGTCTCTGATATACCATAACACAAATAGTAAGACCCAAAAAGAAAAGAAAATCATCTGGTATTATTTTTAGTGCCCTGAACTAGTTTTCCAATTAATCTATACTCTAGGATGGTTCACCACTAGAACATAGGTATGCCTCCCGTTACACCAAAGGCTATCAACTAGCAGTGAAAGTCTGAATAGGTGATATGTGGTATACTATACCCTCTATTGATGATAATAATAATGGTTTATATATATAACATAGGTGAAGAAGGACCATAATAGAAGATGAAATAATTAATATTAGAATAATCATAATAAACAATTGAAATAATAAAAAACCCAAAGGGAAAACCATTTACAGATAAAAATACACGTCATAAGAGTTTATACAGAAAAATAGACAAGAAAGGTCTCCCATGGATGACCATATAGGTATATCTATATAGACCCCAATAGATAATCCAAGTAAATTTAGAGGAACCACCATGTCCGCTGCCATCCACCCCATGAAAAAGTGATACACCCCTGATCACTATGGTCAAACTCTCAAGCCTGATTCCTTACCTGATCTCAAAGATATAAAGTCTGCATGCATCCTGAGGTGCCCATGTAAGGTGTGAGTATAAACTCAGTAGTCCACCGCCAACATCTTCCTTTATTACATACATAATTATATAGTGCGTGAAATATTAATTAAAAAGGTAATGAAAACACATTTAATAATCAAATCACTCCACTTGTTATCAACAACCACAAGTGAGCGTTTACCTTCTTCATCCAACACTGACATATCATTGAAAACATTCCCCCAAATATATATTTGGAATATAATACATGTCTGAAAATATATATTTTTAATATATAGGACCCATGAATTAATACCCAGGCATCCCTTGAAGAATGTCATACTAGGTGAACCCTTAGGCTCCACTCATAAACATTTCACTTGTCACCTTGTACCATACGATACGACCCGTGTCATTAATCAGGTAACCATAGTTATAACAAAATTCCCATCAACATGTCCCAGGTCCCTCAAACCTCCACTCAAAAATCACCATCATCACAACAACCTGACATCCTAAGGAACAATGATATATGTTCTCCAATACATAAAAATTCACCATCATCTCAATATCCTGACATTACAAGGCATAGAGACAACCATCCTCAAATAATCCAGGACCATCAGTATCAAATAAAATGGAGAGTGTTATACCCCAACCAATGGCCCCAACACCATCTCCCAATGGTCTATCACCATCTCTTGATGGTCCATCACCATCAACTATGGTTTTTACAGTGATCACCTCCTTCATAACTGATAGTAAAAATCATCCTCTAAGCCACAATATCTATGGATTCATCCACCAACAATGAGTGGTCAATGACACCTCAACTAAGTCCCATATCCATGCATAAGACTCTAATAATTCATTGGTCAAAAATGGTGAATGGAAATAAAAACAATATTCTAAGACACAGCTCAAACATCTTATCCCCCATGGGACCACATCACCCAAGTCCTGATGGTCAACAACATCTCAAGTCACACAGTCCATGCTCTCATCCTAATGACCTAGTCACTTAAATCCCGATGAACATGTCACATCAACCTAGTTATCAACATCACTCTATGTATCTCGGTCTACTCCCTCATCTAGAAAAACCATTTCATCTCAGTTATAGTGATATCTATAACCTCAATTCCTCATGCCATGATCGTCACATTCCCAAGGAACCAATTCAATCATATAATAATTAATTATTTTAAAATAGAAACCATTATAACACGCCTAGTTTTATCAAAACCACCTTACCCATCTTAGCTTATATAAATAGTATAGGGAATGCTCACGGTATCCTATAACATTAATTTAAAAATTTATAGAGAATAATTAAGAAATTACAGGTTTCCTTTGGGTAACCCAATGTTTCTATTTAATAACACATACTATATCACGTTTATAAATAAGGATAAATCTTAGAACCACTTACCTTATACTTGTAGGTTCTCACTCATCGAATATTGGCCACTAAATCAAGATAAAATGAGATAAAATAGATTTTTAGACAAACAAACTGAAAATATGTAAAAAGAGATCACATTGATTTATCATTATGTATGGAAAGATAAACAAGGAAAGGGAGAACTAGGATTTAAGACCTCACCACTATGCTTCCAATGATATAGAAAGAGATTAGATAGATAAGAGAGTCTAAAACCTTGGTGGGGGAGAGAAATGGAATGCTACTCACCTAGAGATTTTTCATTTGTGAATGGGAGGAGAAGGGAGGAGATGTCCTCTTAAATAATGAAGGTAAATAAAGGTTATCTGATACTCTTTAAAAAGTTGAATGGTTAACACATGGTTTGGAAAATAGTTCACCAGCCATGTGGTGATCACTATCCAATGGACCGACTGAAGTTTCCAAGGATCAGTTAAGTACTACATAGGGGGGAGGTGAATCAGTGGTACACTTTTTTTTATAAATTCTTTCTTTTTAATTCAACTTCCATGACTGATTAAAGTCTTGATGCATAATATTTAATTTTATGCCTCTCCCTACAAGAAAAAATAACAAGAAATTAGAGCACAGATGGATTTATACATGGTTTGGAACTAATACCTACTCCTTGTGCAACCGTTTATACTCCCTAGTTAAATATTTTCCACTATATTCAGGTGGTTACAATAATGAGAATTATCACTCCCATCAACACCGAGTACCACAGTATTCCACTCTAGAGTTACACTAGAGATTACATGTTACCACCTACACTAGAAACTCTTGAGTCATATATGAGGATCTTTATACTTCATCCCATAGTCTTACTAACATCCCACTATCCAAATCTAGAGTTCCACTAGAGGCTTCTTCTACTTCAAAGTCCCACTAAATACTTCCATAATCTTGAGTCACACAAGATATGATACTCTAATATAAAGATCCATGTCGACTTATGACTACTTATTAACTACCTCAAGATGATTTCTTTCTCCACAAACAGACCATATCACCTAATCTACTTGTGTACAATATTCAAGAAATCTGGAAACTGATTAACAACTACCTAATCCTTATCACTATCCACTGATCATCAACTGATATGAACATATCTCATCCCACTGATTACTTGGGAATTTGTCTTTTAAATTACACCCAGGTTTAGTCTAAAAAAACACTACTCACTATATACATTTTCATGAAAATACAATGAATGATGCATGTATTTTATTCCTTTTGTACTCACATATAAATGATCACACATATATGTATTATCCTTTGCACAAATGTGTTGTTCACTTTTCTATATTGTATGCTACTAAAAAAATCCTCATACACACAATATAAAAATTATATCACTCACTTCCAATACTTATTCATGTATTTAAACTCAAGTTCACTTCACCGTTCCTTCACACACACTCTCACAGGGGTGTGTAATCCATATTATTTTTCTCAATGAAATCACTACCTATATCATGCACGAACCTCTTCAAGATCACCCAGTGCATGAGTAGTATATACTGATCATTTTCATCTTGAATGATAACAAACATTGATGTTAGATATTTAATTCGCACAACTCAAAAAAAATTCTTGCACATAATATATCTGTCCAGTTTGTTTTATAACACCACTTTGAATGTGCAAGTACTTCTTACAAGTAAACCAAGTGCATAGCTTTCACAAGAACCAATAGAGATAAACATATAGGATCCTATTATCTTGGTTGCTTCATGTAGCCATGTTCTTAATAAAGAAAATGAGTTTGAAAATAACAATTAATCTTCTCATGACCTTCTTCATGTTAGATAAAGATCCATGAAAACTTCTCCTTGTGAAACACTTGTTCCACGAAGCTCTGTTTCTCCCTTAAGATCTCTAAAATTATCTTATGGATATGATATAGTCTTGTGATCCAAATTATAGGGGATAGGGGTATTTAAAGTAAATTACTCTACCGACTCAACTCATGCATACTGGTTCACCTGAAGCATACAATTACTTAGGTTTTTCTTTGAGACTTTGAGAAATCACCACCACCATAAATTCATTTTTTATTCTCTATCTTATATCTTTGGTTTTACTTCATTATATCATGAAAAAGAAGTTACATGAATTTTTTACCATGTAAAAATCATCAAAATGATGAAATGAATATCAAATAACTTAGTTTGATCTTCGGATGATGCTACATAGAGGACTCTCATCGAGCAGAAGCTCTCTGTCAGATCAATGAAAAAGAAAATACATAGATCAAATTAGATGTCCCAAAGAGATTTAGTAAAATGGAAAACCTTCTATCCATATTTTTAAATGCAGATAAATATTAACCCTTGCACAATGATCACACATCAAAACATGAATTGGTTGATCACTCCATTTTTAACAATCTAAAACCTAGGCTAGCAAGAAATGGTTAATGGTCCCACTTACATATCACACTAGTCCTCTCATATTAGAATCATACTCCACTATTGTACCAAACCACATGGTATCTCACCTCCTCTCTCATGTTTCTATGTATAGGCATGCCTATGTACAACCTCTGATTTCATATTGGCTTGGCTGAGGCATCACCTTTTCACCTCAACAATGGTGTGATCCCTCATGCTGTCTAGGGAGGTTGGGTATACTTTTTATTAGTAACTACATTAAAATACTTATCCAAAAAAATAAACATGACAGAAAATTATAAACCATGATTCTCCTATTTATAATTCAATAAAAAATTCAAACTCACTATTTCTTCCAATGTTGAAAACATTATGGCAATTTAAATAACCAATGAAACATGTTATCTGAACTAAAGAACAACTCTGCAAATGTAACATTAAAGGTTGAGGATATTTTCATAAAAATACTCATTATCACTTCATTAAAAAATAACATATTGATATAAATACATATCAAATCCAATCATAATTATTAACAACAAAAATAATTCAACTCAAAGTCCACTTCAATCTCCCCTTTGAATTTGTTTCCAATACCACAAAATAATGAAAATCACAATATGTATATTTTATTTTCCACCCCTATTGATAATAAATAAAAATATATTTTAGAGGAAATAATTTCTCATAAAATATATTTTTCTCCCATAAATATGATACCACATATTTTATTTTTCAAAGAGACTTTAGCCAAACAAATCTAAGTATATATGGGAAAACCCAGTTCAGAAAACAAGAGTGTATAATCAATGTGATCAATGTTTTCCATGAGAAATAAAACATGTGATGTCATTATAAAAATAATCTCACTTCATACCTTATATCTTCTTATAAAATCAATTCATGTATAAATATTTACCATGTACTCATATGAACAAACACATCAGAATTTTTAAGCACAAAAACATATAGCTCCACATTTTTATCACAAAAAAATTATCTATGCTCCCCCTCAAGGATGAATCAATCTCCTTCAACTCCATAAATGTTAGTAAACAAACATTTATATAAGGGAATAAGGAGGAACCTGTTTGATTTTCAGAAATAGTACTCAGGATGAGAGTTTTATCTCAACTTAGTCTCACCCTTATTCCTTTTGATCTCAAATTTTAAATATTTCACCTTATCATAAACTGTTTCTTCATATGGGGATAATTTCTCTACCTTTGTAATTAAATAAACATTATTTTATTGAAATTTAATATAGTTATTCTTTTCATAACCAACTTTTTTACATTGATACTTTTGATTATCCAGATCATTAAAAGTTAATTAATTCATTTGAAATTCAACATCTTCTTATGAGATAACCTTATTACCCTCAACTGTAGCATCAATTTGAGTTTTATCAATTTCTTTATCCAATTTCAGCTTATCTAGAAAAATATTCAAACATTCCTTCTTGGTATGTTCATCATTTTTTGGTGTCTCATTCTTATTATCTGATGTACAAGACTTCCTATCTTTTTACTTATTATTTTCCCCCTATTCAAATTATAGGGAACCTCTCCAGGTAATTTAGTTATGTATACCTTATATTTTTAACCTTATAATCCACATCTACCACACACTTATTTTAAGCATTCACACATTTTTTTTATTGAATCCTTTGATGGATTTCCTTGATAATATATTCTCATCAGTTCATTGTAACTCACCCTATACTCATGCCCAATTCTTAGAAATGACATGTTGTACCAACAAGAATAGGATTTATGTCCATATTTTCCACCACACCATCAATTTTTTTAACTATGATCTTCTATTCTATTGATAAACTTGTTCAGGGGATTAATAAATTTTTATTATTGTAATCCATACTTGGTTTTTATTATGGGGAAATTATATTACAATAATATCCCTTTCATCATTTGACGTGGTAAAATGTACTTCTCTTTAATTCTTGGTCCCTAAAAATTCATGTGCACTGTTAGTAATATCATATATATTTTGAAATTGTGGAGGAAAAAATATACCTTGTCTGTTGGGACCATTCATCTCACTAGCTTGAGATGACCCAACTTTTATCTCAATAGGCTCATTGAAGTCTTCTATGCTCTTCTTCAATTCATGTTGGACTATAAGATACATTTATTGTGCCTTAGACATCTCTTCATCCTTTTGATGAAATTTTTATTCAAGATCGCTAACCATATTATCTAGATCAGATACCTCCAATCTATATTTCTTATTTTCATCAATAAGTGATATTTCAATTTTATCATACCCTTCCTTTTCAGTAGATAAATTTACATTTCCTATTTCAAGATTACTCTTCTCTATCTTGAGATGAGTATTTTTCTCAAGTGGATCTTCCAACTCTTCATTCAAACTCTATTTTATATCTATTCTTAAATCACCATCATCATCGCTACTTGAATAATTTTATCCCTTCTCAAAATGATAAAATAAATTAAGTTCTTCATCTAAAGAACAAATAGATTAAGAATTATTTTTTATATCATTTCTCATAAAATTACTATTTTTGTAATTGGAATACTCATTCTTCTTCTTATCATTTTTCTATTTTGGATGTTTCTCACTTTCAACATGAGATTCGAACTGAGCCATTCTCATTGGAAAATTTATTGCAAAATTTGGAATTCCAATACATCTGAATCAATGGAGTTGTTTCTTTACTTTTACTTTCCATTTTTCCTTTTTGAAACCTCTTATAATAAGAGAAAAAATTTCACTGAGGTATTCATCAACCTCATCATCATCAAAATCACTTTATTACTCAAATTGTACTTATTTGAACTTTAATTTTCTTATAACCTCAAAGGCCATCTATTATTTTACATTATTTTTGATATCCAAATCCTTAATCATTTCATAAGATACTAGAATATTATCTAACTCATCAAATGAAATGTATTAACCATCTTCCATGGCTGAAATCTTGGAATCAAATCTATCAGGGAAATATCTCATGATTTTTTTTCACAATTGTTTAATCTTTTATCTTCTCACCAAATCCATAGATATTACACACTATTTCATTGAATCTAATGAAATAGTCATCAATGATTTATTCATTTTTTATTTTAATATCCTCAAAATTTATTCTCCATATTTATATCTTAGCTTCCTTGACTTTGAGATTTCCTTCACAAAAGCTTCTTAGTTTATCCCAGATTACATTAGAAGTTTGGAGACCCATCACTTTGGTGTATATTTTTTATGATAAATCCCTAAAGATTTCATTTTTATCCTTTACATAAAATTATAGATTTATCTTATCATCTTGAATCATATAAACATAAGCAAAAATAGGTGGAAATACCATTCTTTATACATCTATGACTTCCATGCCAAAAGATAGAAGAAAAGGAAGCAACCTATTACTATAGTTGTGGAAGTTTTTCCCATTAAAAGTAGGTATTCATCTAATGTTCCCTGAATTTATATTTTTTATTTATCATAAGGTTCTTAGATCTTCAAAGTGGACCTCAATTGTAATAATAATTTAAGTTTCCAAATATTATTTAGGTATCACCGGGGGGGGGGAATCAGTGGTACACTTTTTTTTATAAGTTATTTATTTTTAATTCAACCTCTATGATTGATTAAAGTCTAAATAACTTGTATTTAATTCTATTCCTCTGCATACAAGAAAAAATAAAAAGAAAGAAAATTACACATGAATTTTTACAAGGATTGGTACTAAGACCTACTTCTTTCTGCAATCAGTTATACTCCCCAATTACAGATTTTCCACTATATGTAGGTGGTTTCAATAAGAAAAATTCTCATTACCATAAACAATAAGTCCCATAATGTTCCAATCTAGAGTCATAATAGAGATTACAAGTTCCTATAGACATTATAATCTCCTAAGTCGCACATAAAGTTCTTTATACAACATCCTACAGCGTTACCAACATCCCACCAGCCTACTCCAGAGTCCCAATGGAGGCTTATTCTGCTTCATATTTCCATAAAAGACTTCCAAAATCTTGAGCCAAAAAAGATATGATCCTTTCATAGAAATATATATATCACCTTTAGAAAATTTCTAAACTACCTTGAGATAGTTTCATTCTCCAAAAATAAACTGGATCACCTGATCTGATTTTGTATAATATTCAAGAACATTTGAAACTGATAAAAAAAATGCTTGATCTAGCTCACTATCCACTGATCATTAACTGATATGAACTTATCTAAACCCATAGATTACTCAGGAAATTGTCTTGTGAGTTACTCCTAGATTCAATTAAAAAACACTTATCACTATATACATGGCATGAAAATACACTAAATGATGCACATATTTTATTCCTTTTATACTCACTTACGAATGAACATGAATACATGCATTATCCTTCATATAAATGTGTTTTTTACTTTTCTACAATGCATGATACTCAAAAAAAATCCTCATACACACAATATAAAAAGTATAACACCCACTACCAATACTTCTTCATGTAGATAAACTCAATTTCAATTCACTATTACTTCGCACACACCCTCACAAGGGTGTGTACTCTATATTTTTTTCTCAATTCAATCAATCCCTATATCATGCATGAACCTATTAAATCACCACAAGTAAACAGAAAGTATATAATAATTATTTTCATCTTGTATGCTAACTTGAATAAATTATATCAATTTAATGTATGCAGCTCAAACAAATTCCTTAAACACAATATATCTATCCAATGAATCTGCTAACTCCACTTTGAATGCACAAGTTCTTCCAAGTAAACCAAGTGAAAAATTCATGCAAGTACCAATATATAGACATAAAGAGAATCGTACTATATTGGTTTCTTCATAGAAACATGTTATTCAAGAATAAAATGAGTGTTAAAAGAATATATCATCTATTTTCGGATTTCTTCATATAAGATAATGCTTCGCGGGACATGTTAATCGGGAAACACATGTTCTGTAGTGCTCTATTTCTTCCTCAAGCTCTCTCAAATTCTCTTTCAGATATGCAATAGGATTGTTCTCTAAATGAGTGAGGTTATGGGTATTTATATTTAATTACTCCACTAACTCAACTCGTGCATATCATCTCACTTCAAACATACCATTCCTTAGCTCATTCTTTGCGACTTTGAGAAATCACTGCCACCATAAATTCATTTTTTTATTCCCCACTATATATATATATTCGATTTTTCCTTTATTATATCATGGAAAAAAGTTTCAAGAATTCTAGATCATGTCAATATATTTAGAATGATGAAATGAATCTCATAAAATTTTTCTTGATCTTTAGATGATGCTGTATGGAGGACTCCCATCGAGCAAAAGCTCTATATAGGCTCAACAAAGAAGATAATACACAGATCAGATCAGACAACCAAGAGAGATTCGATAAACAACAGACATTCTATCCATATTTTCAAAGTCATTGAAACAATAACTTGTGCACAGTGATACCACATCAACATACGTTGTTTTAGTGATCCATTTTATAATAAGATGTAACCCAATCTTTCCAAAAATGGTTTCTGATTATGCTCACATATCATGTTGGAGCCCCTGTTCTAGTATCTTTCTCCACTGTCATGACTCCATACATGGTGTCTCAGCTTCGATCCCATAATCCTGAGTATAATTGTGCCTATTCATAACCTCTACCTCTATACTATCCTGAATGAGTGAACACCTTCTCACCTCATTAGTGGTGCAGGTCCCTCATGCTAGCAAGAGAGGTTAGATATACTTTTTGTTAGTAACTCCATTAAAATAAAAACCCAAAAAATCTATATTAAATACAAATTATAAACCACTATTATCTTATTTGGAATTCAATTAACTATTACAACTGATTAATTATTCCAATTTTGTAAACATTATGTCAATTTAAATAACCAAAGACACAGATTTACGAATAAAAGAAAAAATCTTCAATCATCACATTAAAGGTTAAGGATATTTTCATAACCATCCTCATCATCAATTCATTTAAAATTCACATATTGAAATAAATCCATATCAAATCCAATCATATTTATCAATAAAAAATGAAATTTAACTCAAAGGGAACTTTACAAACACCTCGCATGATTTAGATACATGGTTTAACAAACCATGAGCTAACCATGTGGGTGAATTTGAAAAACTACACCACTATGTAATATTGAACAAAAGGGGATGAATAGTAAAAAAACCACAATCTTTTGAAAATAGGCTACATAGTTTATATTGCATGGTTAGACAAACCATCCACTCCAATCTGCCTTTCCCAAAACCATATTTTTGGATCCTAACACTTCCAAAACCCATTAAAACTCTCAAGGCACTTGAATAGACCTATAAAACATCTAAAAACAACACTTTAAATAATTAAAAATATAAAAAATTGTGTTCTTAAGTATATAATTCAACTTGGCCCTCAAACTAACCATAAAAATTCAAAAAGGTTGGGAATTTAAACCTGATAAAAAATTTGGGATGTTATAATGAGAATATCTTTAAGGATGATCTTTTCCTTAGTATCCATCATTTGAGTAAGATACTTTTACTCCTAGGGAAATAATATCCACTCTTAAGATGATGATACTAAGGAATATTCATCATCCACCTTGTAATTTTATAGAATCAAATGGTAATTCATGGTACATTCCTTCTCCCAACAATTTATGTTAGATTTATAAAAGGGAAACATTCCATAAATAGGATAACATAAAATTACACTAAAGGGAGACTAATATTATTTTCATGAAGAACATTACTAAAAAATTCAACACGTGATACAAAAAAAAATCATATAATTTTTCCCCGATGATAACAAATCATTTCGGGTGGTGGGTTGATGTTCTTAGAAAAATTACAAGATATACTAACAAGGTATTAATTGAAATACAATATGACATACACTACCCTGATTTTCAGGTTACATGTACTTCATTAATCATGATCCATCTCAGCATAAGACTTACCTTGTTACCTTTTTATTGGATATTTTTGGTGCTCATCATGCTTTTTAGCCCTTGGAATAGAGAATTATCTTAGATAATGCCCAACGTCTCCACATTTACATCAAAGAATTGTATATGGTAACTTAGATTGATATTTTTCCCATCTGTAATTCTATTCATTTTTCCATTAAAATTGGATATTTTATGCCCTATCTTTCAACACTACAAATCTCCCAGTTCATTTGTGAAATTTCCCTTGGCACCTCTTTTCATATTTTTTCACAAAAGAAATTAAGTCTTCTTTCCCTTACCACCTTTAATAGATGAAGTTCCTTAAAACATCATACAACTCTTATTTAACATATTTTGAAATTCAATTATGTGCCAGTTATTAATTATTATTTTTGATATCTTATTGGGAATTTTCACAATATGCCTTACATTATCTCCCATTATGCTAGACATCTCATTTGGGTAGTCATCACATTTCCCTTCATATTGGTTGTTTACTTAGTTCCTCATATTTACAATTATTTTATAGAATAAATGGTAAATTATTAATGAGTAATTTTAAAATATGAGACACAAAAATGGAAATCCAATAACATTAAATGGATAATCTATAAATGAGATATGTTCCTTAACTTATTAATTTATAGGATTCAATCTAAGTTATCCATGATTTATTTCCTAACATAGACTCTTATTGGAATTTTTGTTCCCTTAATAATGGTTTGTAACTAGATTTTGAATTTACTAAATAATATCCCTTGGTATTTTCAAACCAAGTGTGTAGTTAGGCCAGTTTTTATGCACCAGGTGACAATCAAGCCCAACTCAATATATCCTTTTCAGGATTTTTACCCCATGACACCTTTTTGCCAGAGCCGCATCCACTTGTAGTATGTGCATAGGGATTTATTTTCTTGGTAGACACTTAATTTATATAATTTAACGAAATTTAGGGATGTTTTTTATATTATAATTATACTTAATCCTTTCGCTAGAGTTTCCTAATACTAATCCCCAAAATAACTGAACATTCCTATAATACCAACTATAGTGGTCAATAATTATTTCCAGTGGACTATAATTTATAACTATCAAGGAATTCCATGGGTTTCTACACCTACTGGGAATGACACACCACCATCCTTATAGGCATCCCTTTCCTCATAAATACCTTTGGTGGAGAGCCATGCTTTTTCCAAAGGAAACATGTGATAGTTCCCAATGATTTCCTCTGATACCTATTAATCAAACCCTAGTCATTATTATACATTAATTCATGATTTATTACATAAGAATACACATAATAGAACCCTTAAGATCAAGAATTCTAGTTTATTTGGGTAATTATGTACATTACATAAAAACATAAAATTGGGGTACATATGCATTATTGAAAAATTATTTAACATGATGATAACATACCATCATTCTTAAAACTACATGAGAGAAACTGGGGACATACATAAGAAATTATAGATCTATAAATCCCAGTAAAGGAATAAAAGAATATAACATGAAGAAGTATTACATGTTATAGAATATGCATTTCAATGGGATATAAAATGAGTGAGAATCATAAACATGAACAATGAGTCATGATGTAGTATGATAACATAAAGGCAACATGAGAATGTGGAAAAAAAATTTAAACATTACATCATAAGAATAAGTAATGGTTAACCAAAAATACATCATAAAATAATGTTCTTAGGATAAAATACCATGCACCATAAATGAAATATCATGAGACTAAACCATTACCTAATTCTTTAGAGTGCTATCTGGGTGCACCCATTATAATCATATTATGCGCATGCATAAGTACACCACATAGATCATTTAAAATAAGAACCCATTTAATAATATTCAATCCCAGGATTAAGGATTTTTTGTTACACACATGGAAGTCCTAAATCAATTCATTATAGGTACAACTAGGTGAAAATCCATGCGTGGAAATGGTTATAAGTATACATCTCACAAATGTTTAACATGTAAAATCGTAGTGACATTTCAGTAGTGTAATAACAGTATATTAAAATTTATAAAATTGATAATTGAGAGAGAAATGGGGTATCTAAAAAAATAGAATTAAAAAGGAAAGTATGAGGTATATGTATGAAAATAATCTAATATGATAATTTTGTAATTAATAGTCATAATACTAGAGGGTGCTTGAGTAAAAACTTGGCATGGAAAAATCACAGGATAATTTTGGCAACACAATGGGGGCACAATATGAATCATGAAAGGGATAAATGAGATTTAAAGGGATAAATAATCACTTTGAAACCATAATAAAAATAATAGTGTCTTGTAAAATCAAATGCCATTAATATTAACTAGAATAAAAAGTATATTACATAAATAAGGTGTTTGAATAAAGAGGAGAAATATATGATCCCTTACCCTGAGAGGGTGATTCAAAAAGCTTGGGAGGAGATTATTGAGATCTTGATGGAATTTAGGGAGGAAAATAGATTGGGATTAGTATATTAATGTGATTCAAGGTTTTTTAGTGAAGAGTAATCAGAGATAGAGTGGGTTTATATAGGAAAAGAGGGTAGTTCTTTATTATTTCCCAAACATAGGTTTTTGAATCTACATAATAAATTAATCAAAACCACTAACATTACCATGATTTCTACCCATAGTTTCATCAAAATATCAAAATATTTAATTTTTTTTTATAATTAAAAGGTCCGAACATAATAAAATATTACCCTTATTGATGTGGAAGCGAGTCATGTTTATAAATAAATGATTTTAAAACATTAAAAAATAATATAGGTTTTAGAGTATTCATAAAGAATTTATAAAATTAATAAAATAACATAAAAATAAAATTATTTTAAATTTGAAAAAAATATTTAGTATTTTATTTCCCTTAAATAATTTATTACATCAATTTTGGGTCATTATGATGTTATAATACACACCGTAGATTTATACTTTATTTTATTTTTACGCAAAAATTAGAATACCTTAAAAGATTATGAAAAAGTTTATATTGAATAATATTGATGTGTTGATTCCAAAAATAATATTTATTTTATTATTATTTTTCTAAACATGTTAATTTTCACTTTTAAGACAAGAATTGAAATTTATTTAGAAATGCTGTTTTTTTATAATAACAGTTTTGAAACCCATATAAAAAATACATTCAACTTAATTATCATTCATATTTAATAAATATTATATAATTTTATTCTTTTATTAAAATATATTTTATTTTTAAAATTCATAAACTCATGAAAATACATATCTTAATTAAAATTTCATATTACCCAAAAATACAATTTTTATTTTATTGTATCAAAATCAAAATCATTTAAAAACTAAAAAAAAGTAAATATAACCATTATTGTTTTGATAATAAAATACACATATTAATATTATTAGGGTATTGATACATATCCCTTTATTACACTTGAAAATTACCTGAGGGTAAGGTGTGTAATGGTAAGATTATCATGGGGTGGTTCGGCGTATATGGTTTGGGTCGTAATCTCGATGAGCTTGAAATTCTCTCATAAATGGTTTTGATCATGATTTAGATATTAGATCTCAGATTTTTATTGGTCAAGGTAAAATCGCAGTGATGATATATCCATTGAAATATCAGATAAATGTGTTTCATTGGGCACAATCCTATTGGTTGAGGCTATCACTTCCTTTGTCAATGTCAATTGGATTTATCAAAACCCTCTATTTATACTAATCCGATGATCTCTATTCAAAAAATATATTATAAATAGTTATGATTATTAATGGTATTTTTAATATTATAGGATATAAAAAATTAATTTCTTGTTTTTTCTATAACCATAATAGTGCATTTAATCCACTCACAATGTAATTTTTTATTTATAATAGTTCGGTTCGTTACATGAAACAATTAATTTTCCATCACCATATTTAATGGATGGTAATTATGATGGGTTTAAATTTTATATATTATATTAATGAAAAAATTATGGTTCTATAATTATAATATCATTTTCACGTTCTTACCTTCTAATCCTTTGGAAAACGATTATACATCTTGTGCGTATGTGTGGACTACTTCCTCCATGAAGCGATGTGATTTGTTTTTCATTTTTTATTTACATGGTTGGTAATAAGGATAGACTTAATATATATATATATTATATATATTATATAATAATTATTATATAATTTTTTTTCATTTCATCCATTAAAAAGTGAAACCATTTATCATGCATACATATGGCCTACCGTCTTCATGAATGGTGTAACAAATTTTTCTTAATCTAAATTGTTTTGATGATTGTAAATATACATATAAATAATCTATATTATATTAATATAATGATTAAAATTATTTATATTATGTATCCGTGATCATAGTATAAGTACAAGAACTCCTAAACTGAAATTCCCATGAAAAACGAAACAATAAACATCTGAAAACGATGATTTTAATAAGGAATTATCAATAAATAATATCTAAAATGTTATAACTGGATAATATATGATATTATAATTATATAAATGAATATTTTATAGAATAATAATAAATTTAAATTTATTATACATGATTCTAGATCACTTTTTAAGAAATTCAAACTTGAGGTAAGCAATTTATGTTAAAAATCTAATTGTTTACCAACATTGTTTATGATCAAGTTTGTAATGATGAAATTTTATGATATATCTCTAAATAATCCCACTAATTTTCTTCTTCTATAATTTTTTCTATATATTATATGTTCTCCATTAATTTTACTCTTTTTTTAAACTCGAGATACTAAAAAAATATTTTTAAGGAAAACCAACTTTATTTCTCACTTCTGTCAAAAATACATTACTTCTATATCTATGTTTTCTTAAAATGTATTCATGGATATTTTTATACTATACTATGATTTTTAAAATTAAATTTTACCCATGAATAAATTGTTACAAAATGGTTTAAAAGTTATCTATTTTTCATTTTTCCAATGAGGTATTTTTTATTTTTTTACTGAAAATGTGAACAAAATATTTGTTTTATAGTACATTTCATGAATTTTTTTACCAATATGATGACCACTAAATTATTTGATGTTTTAATTAAAATGTATAAAGTATATTTTTAAATAAATATTTTTCCATAATATTTTAATTTTTTTTTAAATTTTAAAGAAGTGATTCTAAAATTAAAAGGTTATCTTCCTCAAGAAATATTCCATGTAGTATTTTAAATTCATTATCATTTATGATAACATAATTTGGTGTTAATTTTAATTTAATATGGAGATGATAGAAGGATACCATCATTACTAATTATCTTCATGGTTTATGATTTTTATGATGATATGTTTATGAATCTAATTTAATTTCTACAGGTTATGCTATAATGAGATGATCCAAGAATACCATCCTTGTTCAATATATCTATGGTTTATGGTTATGATGATTATATGTTTATAAACCCCATTTAATTTCAATAGGTTATGACATGATAAAATATTGACATTTTTATGAAACCTATTTTCTATCCATAGGTTATGATATATGATGAAGGATTAATGATCTCATGAAATATATATAAATGGATTATTTTTCTATTATGGGTGGGAGATAAATAGTATATCCCTCCAATTAATTGGGTTAATATGGGTGTCTAATGGAATAATAAGGAAAAAAATGGGGATTAAACCAATTTAGTAAAGGAATCTACCAACTATGATAGCCTTAGATGTGAACCTTGACCAAGGATATGATGGAATGGGAAGTGAACCCAATCCAAAATTATATTTTTTTTCATTGAGCCTTGACTAAGGAATTTATTTTCTATGCTTATATGTATTCCAAAACTTTTGTATTATGACAATTTTATGATCTCATGGAACATGTTCTTTGATTATTTTATGATTCATGTATTATTAGATGCCAATTTACATGTCATAACTCATTATTATGATAATTGAAATGAAGGGTATGGTTTTAAATGTTAAGTACATATTCACATACCCTTATGATAATGTTATATTTAAGTTATCATTGATATATTCCTTTTTTAACCTCACCGAGCATCTGATCACACCATTTATTATGTTTCTTTTTCCTAGGTTATGAATAAATATTAAATTATGATATGACTAAGAAGGGTTCTAGTTATGAAGAAACTATCAGGGATGATGTAGATATCTTATGAATAAGTTCTTTATGTATCCAATATTACCAAGAAAATAAACCTATATAATTCTATATTGGATCACAACATTATTTATACATTTAATATAATGTGATATTTGGTTATAAAATGTATGGTATGATATAGTTGGTATCAGAGAAAGGTTTAGTTACCTTTTGAAACTAGGATGATACAAATTTAGTTATAACCCTTAGGAAAATCCTTCGCATATAAGAACATCTTATGTTATTGTAAATAATAGAGTATGGTTTTCCTTAAAAAAATCCTTATCTTGATACTACCTTTTGATTTTGGTTTTAAATAGATGTATCTATAGGTAATAACCCCAAAAATATTTGGGCGAGTATATTTGGACCATCATTCTAGTGCATAGTGAGGGTTCCCTTACCGTGCACCTGGTTTGACCCTCATAGAAGATATTATTTGGTTAATTCACATATTCATTATAAAAATTATGATAGATTTGAATATATTATGACCATGAATGAACTAGGTTAAACCTAAGGTTTCATATATTTAAAATATGGTCTCACGATCTAAACATACTTTAAATTATTAATGATAATTATATGGTTTCCAAATAAGATTATTTTTCCTCACACTATGTTTTTTAGTTTTAGTAAATTGATAGAACCTAAAGGAATCATTTTAATGTCGAATGTGATGAAAAATTCAATGATTTTCCTCCATGGAAAAATAATTTTATGAGATCTAGAGTACAAAACTTTAGTGTTATTCTTATACAAAATTATTAAGCTATGAATCACTCTAATCTTCCAAATGATAAAACGAGGTAACAAAATTTTATTGATTCCATCATGAGGAAATATCCACCATATTTAATGGGTATAATGATCCACAAGTTGCTAATAAATGAATCAGTACCACTAAAAAGGTATTTTTTATTCTCTTGTTTTAGGAAAAAGAAAATTTTATTTTAGTTATTTATCATTTGGAATGTGAAGTAGATTAATGGTGGACCGTTATAAAAAAATAAAGAAATATGATAAAATTGAATCCATAGAGTGAGAAGAGTTTTGGAATTTGTTTATTAATAAATATTTTCCACATATTATTTTTTTGAAAAAATGAGAAGGAATTTATATAACTTATATAGAAGGATAATGAATCTATTAGTAACTATGGGGAAAATTTTACAATAATTGTAAGGAACACCTATGGTATTATCATCAAACCTAAACACAAAGTTTATAGATAATTTATTGGATTAAAAACATATTTATTAAGAGCTTTATCTATAAGTGACTTCATTGTCTATGAAGAAATCATTTTATATGAATTCATGGGGGGATATGTTGATTGGAGTTACCCGTCAATCTCATGGTTTTTATAAGAAAATAAATATGGAATTAAATGAAACTTATAAAAAACATGGTTAGAAGAAGATGAAAATTATTTTATCCTTGAAGTGTGGAAGAAAAAATTTACAGAATTATCTTATAGGTATTGGTAAATGTTTTTAGTGTGGGAAGGAAGGTCATAAGTAAATTGAATGATAAAGTGATGGGAAGAAGAATTTAACTAATAATGGATAAAAGGAACAACCAAATGCACAAACCACACTTAAGTGTTCCAAATGAAAGTATTATGGGAATTATGATAAATAGTACTCAAATATGAAGGTTCATGATGATGATCATTTTAAGAATCCACTTAATCCCAAAGAAAAAGGTAAATCTCATGTGATCATTATTAATAATTTAGGGTATGATTTTGACTTGGTGAAGTGTAAATTTACCATCCACTCTAGAACTAATAATGTCTTATTTGATTTGGGATCTGCCTACTCTTTTATATCTGAATAATTTTAAATGGGTATCATAATACCAACTCAATTATTATATGTGAAATTAGTAGCGAAAACCCATAATGGTGAGATGATCATATCGCTTGTCTATGATTCTTCTCTGATTTAATTTTGTGGGAATGTGCTTCATAAAAATATTATTATTTTCCCTATGATTGAATTTGATTTTGTCTTTGTCATGTATTGTCTTTATTTACAAAAATAACACATAAAATTATAAGTAAGTGAAATAAAATTTGATATTCCAATCCAACATAAGATCATATATTAGTGAAATGATAAATATTAACTTCCTATGGAAATCACATCCATTTTATAGTAATTGATTTCTATTCAAAATGGTTGTTTATCTTAGATTGTGGGGGCGAAACTCAATAATTAAGAAATTGATATTTTTCATGAGTTTTTTTATGTATTTCGAAAATAGTTTCACAGTCTTCCATAAAATATTGAAGTTGAGTTTTAAGTAGAACTCATACCAGAGATACACATATTTCAATATCTCCTTATATAATAGATCTAATTAAGTCTTAGGAATTGAAGAAGCTACTCTAAGATAATATTTAAAAGGCATTAATTTATCCATGTGTGTAAAATAGAGGTCCACCCATTCTTTTTTTAAGAATAATGATGTATTACTATGACTCTATAATGATTATCAATAACTTAATAAGATCACTATAAAAAACAATCATCGTGTACCCCATATTTATTACTTATTTGATCAACTTTGTAGAGATCAATCCTTTTAGAATATTGAACTTGGTTCTAGATATCATCAATTGATAGTCATTAAGGAGTATATACCTAGGATAAAATTACATACATGGTATGGACACTATGAATTTATAGTGATGCCATTTTCTTTTACTAACACCCCTTCCATATCCATGGATTTAATGAATAAAGTATGTATATATTAATTTGATATGTTTTTGGTAATTTTTATTGAGGATATTATTATATAATAAATAGGGATTTAAAATAATTAATGTCACTAAAGGATTATAATGGAGACCCTAAGGAAGGATATTTTGTTTGAAAAATTTACCAAGTGTAAATTTTGGCAATAAAAAGTTTCATTTTTAGGTCATATAAACCTAGGAAAGGGCATATATGTGGATCTATCAAAGAAAAAAGTAATTAAAAATTGTCCAGACCAGCCATGGTGACTAAGATCCATAGTTTTCTTAGTTTGGATGGATATTTTCAATACTTTATGGATAATTTATCATGGTTTTCTAATCCACTCAACAAGTTAACTTGGAAGGTATCCATATTCCTATTGAAAAATTAATGTGAGGAAAATTTCAATGAACTAAATAGAAGGTTAGTCAAAAAACCTATTATTACACTACCTTGTAGTGGAGAAGGATTTTTAATTTACAGAAATCCATTAATGAAGGGATTGGGATGTGTCCTCATGCATAATGATACAGTGATAACTTATTCCTCCTAATAATTGAAGGTAGATGAGAAAAATTACCCAACTCATGATTTTGAGTTACCTATATTAATTATTTCATTAAGGATATGGAGGAATTATATTTATGGAGTAAGGTGTAAAATATATACTATTTATAAAAGTTTAATGTATATATTTAGTTAGAAAGTGAAGAGTATACACTATAGAATATGGTTGGATTTGATTAAATATTTTGGATTATCAATATTCCACCACCCTTAAAAAGTTATCTATGTGAATGATTATTTGAGTTGAAAGGATCATACTCACTTTTCTATAATGAGGATTAAAAAATTTATAGTATTTATATATTTTTCAAGGATAGATTTAGATATTTTGAAGGAATAATTAAATATTATATTGCTTAAATGAGTGTTCAACCATGATTCCAAGTGAAGATTAAAAAGGAGAAGATTGAAGATATAGAGCTAAAAATGAAGATAATAAATGTTCTTGAGTTTACCATTAATTATGATGGAATGATAAGGTTAAATAACCATGTTTGTGGCCCTCCATTACCAGACTTGAAGATGGAGAAGTTGGATGAATATTATAGTTCATAATTCTCTATCCATACTAGAAGTAAAAAAACATAGAGAGTTGGAGGATAATTTTTGGTGGGATAACATACAGAGATATATTGAAAATTATTCTTCTTGGTGATTTGTATACCAGAAACTTAATATATGGAGACAAAATTCTAAAATTATTATTACAACGAATACCTATACCAGAATGTAAATGAGAAAACATCACAATGGATTTTGTCATTGGACTCTCAAAAACATATAAATTCAATAATTTTATTTGGGTTGTATTCAATCTCCTAAAAAAGTCATCCAACTTCTTTTATATCCAAGAATATTTCTCTCATGATCATATTTCTAGAAGATACATAAAGTAAATGGTAATATTTAATGTAGTACCATATTCTATTATATTCAATTAGGATCTGAGTTTTACCTAAAAGTTATCACAGTATTTAGAAATATTTTGATTCATAGTTTTGTTTCAATACTACTTATCATCCATAAAAATATTGTCATTATAAGATAACCATTTAATCCATGGAGGACATTCTGAGGCCTTTTTCAATGGATTCCAAAAATTTTTTAGATCTAAACCATCCTCAAGTATATCTTTCATATAGTAACAACTTTCACTCAAGAATTCAAATTACTTATTTTGAAGTCCTATATGGGGTGAATTATAAAACTAAAACATGATGGGATGGATTTGGAAAATTAAATCTATTTATAACTATTCAATATGATGATATAGTAGTGAAAGTTAAATTCATTCAGCAACACATTAAGGAAACTCATAGTTGATAGAAATGTTATGCTAACATCATCAGTAGAATATGGAATTCAATGTTGGTTAGAAGGTATTACAATGAATTTATAAATTGAATAATTTTATGATATTTAGAAATAATGGAATTTTGAGCCATAGGTATATTGGACTTTTCAATATTCTCTAGTGATTATGGATAGTAGCTTATCGCTTGGTGTTTCAACTGAATATATCTCTCATTTATGATATGTTCCATGTATCACTCCTGAGGATGTATATACATGATACTTAACATGTACTAAACTCAGTGGTTGTTACATTGGAAAATTAACTTTTTTATGGAGAATAACCATTATATATATTTTATTATAGAGATAAGTGGCATAGAATAAGAATAACCAGGTTAATGTTCTCTAGACGAATCAGAAATTCAAATAAGTTACATGGGAACTAGAGGATGTCATGGAAAAAGATATCTTCATTATTGTTTTATTGAGGTGATATAATTTAGAGGGATAAATTAATTTTAATGGGTTTAGAATGAAACACCACTATATTTTATGCATATTTTCCATCAAATAAATTGAATTTCTTCGATAGATTGTTATATATGAAAATTCGAGTCTAAATGAACTATAATTTAGCATACCATTATAAACCAGCCATTAAATTGGTGGAATGATTAGGAATAACCGTAATTTTAATATTATTTATAATTATTTTAGATAAATCTTATATATTAATAAATATGTACTCAATTTTTAGTAGAGTGTTTAGATTCTTCAAAAATAAATTTTTCCCCAAAAATGAGTTTTAGTTCATTTTGTGATAAAAAATTAAATTAATTTTTTAAAATTTTAGAAATTTTATTTGAAAAAATTAACTTGGTTTTTGAAATTATAATTTTAGATTTATCTTAGGGTTAATGTTTTATAATTTTTGAAATATATATATTTTTTGTTGAATTGTGAAAAATACCAATTTTCATTAAAAAAATTGATTAAAGAATTTATAAATTCACACATATATTAAAATATATTTAAATGTTTAATTAGTTCACTTATATTATTATTAATCCAATATATTTCATTGGAATCAATTTTATGTTTAATTTTGATATAAAAACGTTTTATACATAAGAAAACTTCATTCAGAAGAATCTATTTATGTCACATTTCTAGGTTTAATTTTAAATTAAATTATTCCACTTATATGAATTAAATTTTATGAAATTGATTTCATATTTTGAATAAGAATAATTAATATTAATTAATATTATGTGCTAATTTTTTTTCAAATGAATTTTAAAAACAGTAAAAAAATTTGTTACCGTGATTAAGATTAAAAGGGGTTTAGTGGGGGTTAAATCATGAGATAAGGGTATGATTTACAATTAATCTTATCTAAATCCTATTTTATAGAAATATAATTAACTAATTATATCCCAAATTTTAGAATCCATCCATTTTGAATCATTTTAACTATATATGACTTTACACATATTTTAATCTTTTAAGAAATTCCAAGTGTGTCCTCTCCCCCACTTATAAAAGGTCACCATTACTTTATCTTCATTACACCACATTGATCATTATACAACAATAATACCCTTAAAAATTCACTTCTAAAATTCCCTATAAAAAATTGGATGTTCAGGTCTTCTTAAAAGAAGATTACAAGGGTCTTTAAGAAAGGATCTAAATAGGTCTATCGAAGAAGAGGTAGTTGTCTTACTCAACCTCTTTCAATTAATTTTTATTATAAATTATATATATATATATGGTATTAATCATAAAATATATAAATTAGTATACTAAATATAATGATTTTTTTATGATTACTTAATCACCAATATCCACCTTCTATTCCATCAAATGGGAAGTGAAAGTATCGCTTTCGCATACGTATGGACTGCCATCTCAACATAACAATACAATTCATTTTCCATTAGCATATTTCATGGATGGTTATTATAATGGGTTAAAAGTTTATATATTATATTTATGAAATAATTATTCTTATGTAATTATAAAATCATGTCTACCTTCTTACCTTCCAATCTTTTATAAAATGACAACGTTGTTCGTGAGTATGTGTGGAATACCATCACCAAAAAAGTGATGCAATTTATTTTTCATTTAAGCCTTAAATAGACATTAAAAAGGGTATATTTAATGAATATATATGATAAATATTATATAATATTTAATCTTTAATGGTTAATTATTATTATTAATCTTTCTTTAGTTTTATCCATCAAAAAGTGAGAATGGTGTTCATGCATACATATGGCCTACCGTCTCCATGATCAATGTAATTCATTTTTCTTTCACTAACATTTATGGATGAATATAAATATGAATATAATGAATATATATTATATTTATATCATTATTAACATTTTGGATATTATGGATCCATGATAAAAGTATAATTATTGGATCCACCAAATTGAAATTCTCATGAAAAATGAAATAGATAACACTCGAAAACAATGATTTTAATTAGGAATTATTAATAAAAATATTTGAAATATTATAATTGGATCATATATGATATTTTAAGTATGTATAATATTTTTTTGTATAATTAAAATAAATTTAACTTTATTATACAAGCTGTTATAGTGCTTTGTAAGAATGTTGAACTTGATCTAAGGGATTTATGTTACAATGTCATCTTTTATAGGGAATGTTTATGATCAAGTTTACATAGATAGAATTTTATAACCTATGTATCAATAATCCCATGAATTTTATACTTCTATGTTTGTTTCTATAGATTACATTTTTTCCTTTCATTCTCCTCTCATTAATAACTCAAGATACCAAATGAATGTTTTTAAGGTAAATTGATATTAAATTTTCTTCGTCCAAAAACCTTTTTTGTTCTATATCCATGTTTTCTAAAAATGTTTTCAAGGTTTTTTTATTCTCCTATGATTTTTAAAGACATTTTACCCATTATTTAGTTTCTAAATAATTTGTTAAAAGGAATATTCATGTCATTTTCCGAACGAGGTACTTTTGACCTTTTTACTAGAAATGTGAAAGGAATATTTGTTTTAACACACATGACATGAAAAATATTTCCATCCATTAAGACCAATCAATGATTTGAAAAATAAATTATATGTTTTAAAGTTTATTTTCATTGAAAATATTTTCTAAAATATTTTTTAAATTTTTATATTTTAAAGAAGTGATTCAAATATGTAAAGTTTATCTTCCCCAATAAATATTCAAAGTGATCTTTTAATGTGATTTTCATTTATGATAATATCCTTTGATGTCATTTATACATTACCAGGGATATGATCTAAGGATACCATACTTATTCATTCTCTATATTGTTTATGATTATGATATTGATATGTTTATTAAATATATTTATTTTTACAGGTTATGCTATGATAAAATGTTGAAATTTTTATGAAACCCATTTTCCTTCCACAGGTTATGACATATATTGAATGATTTCTGATATTATGGAATTAATATGAATATATTATGATTATGTGATGGGTGCACCCAGAATTATATATCCCTCCAATGCATTGGCTAATTTTATATATCTCATTAAACAATAAGGAAAAGAATGGGGAGTGAACACAATTCAGAAGGGGACTGCGTCCACATTGAAAATCTTGGTAGTGAACCATGAATAAAGATATGATGGAATAGAGAGTAATCCAAATCCAATATGACAGTATTATAAGTGATCCCTGAATGAGGAAATAATATTATATTCATATTTAAATTCCAAAAACCTATGTATTATGTCAATGTTATGCTCTTATGGATCATAATATTTGATTCCTTTATGATTTATGTCTTATGAAATACAAATATTTATGAAATGACTTAAGTTTATGGTCTTTTAAATTCAATGTATTGTTTTAAAATGTTAATATCATGTTATCAAGACCTTATTTTCATGTAATGTTTATGTGATCATTGATATCTACCTTATTTTTCCTTACTGAGCATCTGATCTCAAACCATTCACATGTTTCCTTTCCCCAGGTTATGAAGAAAAGTTTTATTTTTGATATGCATAAGAAGGGTGATAGTTATGAATAAGTTATTTGGAGATTATACAGATCTGTTATAAAAAAAGTTTTTTATCTACCCAAATTTTAAAATAATCTTGACCTATAAAATTATAGAATCGATCATAATGTTTTTATTGAATATTTATAAAATAAGACGAAATATTTTTATTTGAATGGTATGGAACACTATAATTATGGATAATGAAATTATTGTGATGAATGATATCAATACATCTACAATTTAATTTATTCATGTTTTTCATTTACAATATAAATTAAGTGTATATATTTCATAGGGAACATGGATAGCTCTGATAATACTTCAATTTACCCATTATTAGTTGTATCATTGAGAGGGGGATGGGGTGAATTATTCATAAACCTTGATTATGATATATTACGCAAATCACCCATTATGAATGAGTAAGGTTTCATTCCTACAAATCCTTAATATATTCTCATTTTTTGTATGGAATCAAATGGAGAAAGTAAAGCCAAAAAAATATTTTTACATGGTTAAGACCCAATTTTAGTACATACC
Organism: Viscum album; assembly: GCA_963277665.1. Classification (NCBI taxonomy): domain Eukaryota; kingdom Viridiplantae; phylum Streptophyta; class Magnoliopsida; order Santalales; family Viscaceae; genus Viscum; species Viscum album. The sequence continues at coordinate 1,385,627,257 of OY728125.1, read as the reverse complement.
ATTTAATAGATTCAAGATATTTAATTAGGCCTAGATAACCACTAATAAACACATTGATTTCAATTACAAACTATCTTATAAAAATCCTAAAAACAAGTTAGTATAGTGGGGTGTTATCTCCCAGAAATTCCTAGCCATCTCTAGATTAGTTTTTTATAATGGATCCTACCAGATTGATCTATATTCTAAAAATATATTTTCATATCTCGATGTGGAATTGATGTGTAACCTTTAAAGTCTTTACATGATCTTTCAAATAAACCCTTGACTAGGAAATTAATTACTTTTATCTTATGATGTACCAGCATACCATCCTTTCTCTTCCACTCAATCTACCTAAACAAATACCTCGATTATATCCTATAATAATGAAATATCATAGGGAATGGGTTTCTCTTATTCATATCCTTATTCATGGTAATCAACATAGAATTTTTAGTTCCAACTATTTTATCATATATGAATCATCTTTTATGATAAAATATTAATGTAGGTATCATTGTTCCTTTAACCTCACTTCATAATATATTCTTCTAATATTTCATTTGTTTTACTTTTCAATCCATATAAAAAATCCACTCTTAGAATTTATTATTGACTGGAAAAAAATAGAAGTATATATTTATTTATGTTATTTATTTAACCTATACAAAATCACGATGTTGCTGTTTCTATATTTGAATTATGTAAATGAACCCTTGAATTGATATATACGATCTTATCATTAATTTGGGTAGATATTTGTAGTTTGAATTTACATAAAAAAAGATTTAATTTTGGTCAAAATATTCATTGAAATGTACATAAATCTTCTGATGTTTCCATTTTAATAACACCATTGAATCTCCATGAAATATTGGCATATTTAATTTATTTTAATATTTTTAGGGTATCATGTAAAAAAACGTGTAGTTTATCAACTTATATAGCAGTGTTCCTTCTTATATTATCACATATTAAGATTCATATCATCCTAGTTTAATCTCAAATTAAAATCACTTTTAAATTTCTATTCCATAAATTGAACACATCATAACATCATCTAGTTTATGTTCTTGAATTATTTTTTGGACCAAAATATTCCAAAAAACATTAAATATTTAGATCCTTCAGAAAATGAAATGGCCCATACATAATCATACTTACCCTTACAAAACTCATTGGGTGTATATATTTTCCAATTTTACAGTCAATAATGACCCTTACATAAAGTCAAATGACCCTTATATAAAATGGTTATCATCCATCCATTTGGAAATTTTCAAACTAAAAAATAACACTTATATAAACTCTAATCCACCGTATGGAAACTAGATGACCTATATATAATTCATGTCACCCTTATGGAAACCAGATGACCCTCAGGGAATTCGGTTCATCCTTATAAAAATGGTGGGTATCTTTCCCTTTACCAAATTTTATCTCTCACTATGAGGGAAATTGACGCTTACAGAAGCTATGTTAACCCTTATGGTATTAACATTAATTTTTTATTTCCTATGTCTAATACTCTAGATGAAACTTATGAAATTATATAGATACCCAGACATAGACAATTTTTACTTCTAATATTAATTTTCAAAAATATATTTAAATATATATATAATAGCATCGATCTTCAATAAGAACTTTCAAACTCTTAAAATAAAATTAAAACACCATCTAAAAGGTATCATACACCAGATACATTAGTCTTAATTATTGGTGTTCAATGTATAGTTTCTATAGACATTATACAGATTTTTCTTTCTTTAATAATAGTTATGATGTTGTCTTAGCAGCTGGATTCTACCAACTTAATTGAAATATACTATTGAAATCCATTCTTTTATGAAACATCACATGTCATAAATACCCTTGAATATCCACTCAATGACCATGAGATTTACAAGATGATTTCTAGAACCTATCCATCCAGATATTCAAGGGTAGAAGTATCATCTTCCTTTATTAATTTTTTTTCAAGATAAAAAACTCTTCCTTCCATCTTCATTTATTAATCTCTTTCACATCACCCAAAATAAAAAATCATTGAAATTATTTCTCATAGATACTTTGAAAATAAATATAACACTCATCTTCCCCATACAGTTGGGAAATTCATACATTTATTCACATACACTATAATTTCATATAACCACTTCCACATACACATTTACATTTTCATTTACCAAATATCTATTATCAACCAATTCATTTGTGATTTATTAACCATCATTAATATAATCACATGCCAATCCCATTATTTCTTTAATTTATTTTAGTGTAATGAAATATTTTTAGGAAACTATCATAAATAGACATACCAAACTCTATATATCATAGAAATAATATCCACACAACTATTACCTCCTTTATTACCACATTACGAAGACCACATGAGGTCACCACTACTATGAGACTTTCAAAAACATAGAAAAATCACATCCACAACACTATCACAATGCATCAACATAAAAAAACAAATATAAACAACTATTAAAAAGAAAATAAAAATATATTTTATATTCTTATTATTCCTTTCTATTACCATCTATAAGTTTTATATCTATATAAAATCATTATTTAACATATTTATAGGATAAATTAATAGAATAATTATAATTATAGGAAGTTATCTATCTCAACCATGTGATGATCACTGGGGTTTCCCATAAAACCCTTTATAGTGGTGATGGAACCCCCCCTTCTATATATATCCATCTTCAATATCCTTGGAAATTATCTACTAACCCCTTCATCAGTATTTTTTGTTCTATTCCATGAGTTTATTTTTCCATTTATTTTTGTTATTAATATATTTTTCATTTTTATTCCTTTATTATTGGTGGTTCCTTTACTATGAGTGGGTTTTAATTTATCTTTTTTACCAGTGAAGGATCAATATATCTTTCAACCCTCAATTCCATCCCCTCTATGTATTTAACCCACTAGGTTTAGCTCAATGATGAACATGGTGGTTTGGTATTTTAAAATTGAACATGTTACCCTTGTGATTTTCTCTACACTAAATATTTCCCTCTTTAGGTACATCAATGATCCATCACATCAGTTTTATTCATGTTTCAACCTATGATATTACTTTCTAACCCATAAATCAAGAACACATCTTCATTATACACAATGTGGTTCATTATTAAAGGGATGATATTAGTGGGATTTGTTGAAAACTTCATGTTATGGAATTTGTTTTTAAAATTTGGGGTATTTTATCCCCATGGTTTTATCATTGAGGTTGATTTACAATTATTATCCCATAGCTTCATGCACATCCATTTTCCTTTTATCATGATCTACATTTTGGGTAGCTATTTGGAATGTTTTTTTCCATAGGTGGTCTTCACTAGTGTTGGTAACACATTCTTGGTGGTGAAATTTTAAGGAAGATGATGGTGGTTTATGGGTGTTGGTTACAATGGTGATTCTTTTAGGGTTATCATAGAATCTCAGGTGGTCAAAATTTCATTCTTTAAAATATATTAGATATATTATCTTCCTACCATAGTGTTTCCTCAGTGGATCTAGTGATGGGTTGTGGTGGATGATTCAATGTTAAATATTTTTTAGTGGAGACCCAAACCATAGTACTAGCTATAACACATGAAAAGGAAATCCATATGACCCTTAGAGGCTCATACTAAAGTATCCCACACATCATCAGAGATAGGAATGGGGAAAATTCCACATTACCATAAAACTCTCAGATTCCAAGATGATGTAAGAGTCGATGAAGATTCCTCTGCCTCCACCACTATATCTAGGGATATGATCCTATTTTTTAATAATGACCATCCTTGAGGATGAGATGAATAGGGTTTCTAGAACCCTCTATAAGTGCCTATATATGGATAATGTATCATCTTACTTTGAAGGACTCTATATGTAACCATCCATACCATTATCATCCTCTATCATCCTCACCTCCACCATGGAAGTATAGGAGACAATAGGACTTGGATTAGAAACCTATGATAAAGGTGAGAACCCTACCTAGAAATAGGGTCACAAAAAAATTATTGATTAGAAAGAGGCCTTGTATACATTATTCTATATGGATATGGTTATGAATTTTTCCACACCTTTAGAAGAAACTATATCATTTCTGGGATAATTTTATCATTTTATGCCTCATCTATAATAAAATAAATGGAAAAGTAGTTATACATTATTTCTACCCCTAGGTTCTTAGAAACTATTTATTGGAGCTTAGGGTGATCAAGAATAGTATTACCGTCCAAAAAATTATAAGGAGGGAAATTATTTTGGGAGATCCCAGAAACCTACTATCTATCATTCATGTTTTTCCATCCCACCACTTTTCACTTCCTATCATAGAGTTACTCAATGAATACCATGAAATGTTCCTCTACCAAAAATATCTTAGACACATTAAACTGCCTCCAAGATCAATATTTGGCCTATACAAGAAGCCTTGAACATATCGAGGATATCCATCAACAGTGATGAAATTTGATATTGTAGCACTTCCAGTGGTTGAGTTCCCCAAAATGTATGGGTACCACTAGAGATTCTAGTGTACCTACATTGTAAGCATCATCATGCTTTAACAGATCTTGAAATAGGTTTCTACACCTGTGAAAAATTGGGGATGGGGTAGTATGTTTCCCTCAAATTAATTCCCTTTCACAGTGATAATAAGAATATCAAGATAATTCTCCTGTGGATAATAAATGTTCCCCTCCAACCATAATCACTATTACTTTCATCATGATCAATACTATTGAAAATCAGAGAAATCATATTGATGATATGAAACATGGGGACAAATACCCACCCCATTAAGAGGTTTGAAATAAAAAAGATCCTCTGATAGGTGCCCAAATTTATCAATATAGACAAAAATTGGGCCTCGAGAGTCCCATTAAGATGTTTCTTCCTACTCATCAACTTCTAATAAAAGGAAAGGGAATTGTTGAGACTAGTCTTATATATATAGGCCGCACTTGAAACCAAAATAGATAGAAGAATGTATTATTTTCTTTAGGATATCGAGGGATACAAGAGGCTAATCACAAAAAAACCTCACTTAGAATATCTTAGATTGAGAAAATGTCTAAGGGGACCTTTCCCCACATTTAATCGAACATCCAGTCCTTGTTAGATAGATGCCCGGGGTCAAAGATGGCAGTCCCACCCACGCAATTAGGGTAGGGGTTGGTGGATCTACAAAACAACCAATATATAACCCTCCTACCATTTATGAGAAACATGAATTCCATCATTTTGAAAATGATTTCTTCACCTCTCAAAGTAGTAGGTAATTAAAAGTAATAGTGACTACAAACCCTCACCCTAAGTAAGTGATAAATTCACTCACTACACATCTTGAGGCTTTAGAGATGAAACATACTTCAATCCTACCTAAAGGGAAGCCATATCCAACATGTGTGGGTGACATTAATCCGGCCATAGAATTTTGAAATCTGATATTCACCCCAATAAATGATAATGGTGATTTGATACATCATCTAGACCACTTATCCTCACAAAGAGGCTAGATGTTGAGAACTCTAGAGAAGAATGATGCTTCCAAGCTTTGGTGTTTTTTCCAGACGTTGGAGGGACCCACATTCATTTGAAGTAGTTATCTTTACTTGGGATATAATATCAGCTGGAAATATCACCACATTTAGTTTCATTACTAATTTATCAGTACCTTGCACAAAACTAGGATTTATTACCTCTCTAGATACAAAAAGTGTTATGATGAATGAGTTGATAACTTCATTTCCCGATATAAGGGTCTTACATACTACCTTTTTGTATATATTTCACAGTAATATCTATTTGGTATGTGTGTGGATAATATCTATGGTAATAGTCCCTACCCTCACCATAATAACAAATCTGAGTGGATTTAAATAATTTTCATAAAGAGATTAGTTCTTAGAAGAAGCATTGCAGATAAACAAGTAAGAGACACACCCATTACCTCTTATAACTACCATGATGTATTTTGTGAAGGAATAAATAGACACCACTATATAGAATCAACATCTATAGCGATCCCACCATAAGGTATCTTCATCGTATAGGCCTTAACATGCACATACTCATCATGAGAATTTTTACCAAGACTCCATCAGGGCTGTGCACCTAGGGTTCCCTTTGAAGAATATAAGAATATATTACAATCCTTCATGGTTGTGTAGCTCCCAAGGTACTTTATATGTTTCATGGAAAATAAAATCCTAAAGTTTTTATTGTCTTGGATACCCTAATATGATATATTGAAAAATCATTTTGACTACTACTCCAACCACATGATCCTTATCTATAACATTAAAGAGTGTTTCATCATCAAACACTTTCACTAGGGCTAGGTAGACTGTGGCTTGGCTGAGTTGCGTGATTTCCTAGCATAGGTGACATATGTCTCTATCACCCCTAATGGTGATGATGAACACTTCGATGAATAGTATTATGTTCCTATCTAAGGTATACAGAAGTTTGATGAATGGTTATATCATATGATGTTCACTCATACCCATGGAATTATCCATCCTAGTTGAGTAGAATAGTACCTCTTAAGGTTTCCACATCCTCTCCAGCCACCCCATCGACATCACAACCTTCCATATCTTGATATAATAAGTATAAAAAATTACATAGAAATAAGTGTCCCTCACCTGTTTTCAAACCATCTTTCACTCTTGGAAACTTTATGCCCATTAAATTGGGATAAGCCCCCATAATCTATCCCATCCAACAATATTCCATTGATGAAGAACATGAGTATACTTCTATAAACATTTTTAGGATGGGAGATCATTGTATAGTGCCCCATGATAAGTTATTCCACATTTACCCTTTAGGAACCTATGGTCGATGCCACTGAAGGAAGGGAAGGTGCCATGCTAAGAGGTAAGACTTCCAAGATAGTACTTTAGAAAGGAATGTTCATGTCATCAAAACCTGATATAAAGCATCGCTTAGGGCTCAGTATGCATAATATTTATAGGCCACATCATCAAGTACAATTCCTAAACTAACTATATTAGTTAATCAGGTGTCTTATCAATAGCATCCCAGTGCTCATCCATGGACGAACAAGGGCTGTTATCAGAAATCTAGTACTCAACTTAAGTTGTCTCATAAAAAAGAACACAACATGGTCCATCCAACCCCAATTCCTCACCAAAAGTATTTCATTGTGCTTGAGGTTAAAGATATAACCTTAATGGAAAAATTATGCCTCTCACTTAGAAGTATGATGTGATGAAGATCCTTTATAGTATTTTGGAATGGCTCTATATTATTGATACACTCTACCTTTCAAAGGATTTACTTGAATCTCTCATCGAGGCCTTAAATATCCTTCTATGATTGGAAACGAAGGTAGTTTCCACTAAGGCCCATCATGTCAGGGAAGTTGAAAAGGATGAATATCAATCCATCACATCTGTATATAATAAATACAATAGTGTAAATATTTGTTGAACATTTTTTTCAATACTTTTTACTAGGGTTGTGCATATCACTACTCTTTCCTTTTATTACCTCTTTCGAATGGTAGGCAGCTTCCATCACCTTAATGAGTGATGTCATCTCCTTGATCAAAATAGGATGATGGGATGTTGGTAACTACTTACATGGATTCCTCTGTGGAGATCTTCTCCAATTTTGGGTCTCCCTCATATATTTTATTCATGTTCATGAAGCTTAATCCTAGTCCCATCTCGAGGTGGACTCTAGTTAATAACACTAATTCTATATTGTTAGGGAAGAAACCTATGATTGGAGTGGATGGAAAATCCAAGAATGTATGATGAAATATTGGTGTTTAGAATGATTGAAACTTATAAATTCATCCTCTTTTGAAGGGAATCTCATGTGTTACAAATATCACATGTGGATCCCAAGGCATCCCTTATCGACCATGAGGTAGTTGATGCCAGGTGTGTAAGTCTTCAGAGGGTATTTATGTCAAGAATCCCATGTATGGTATGAGGTAAAAATTTATGATCAAGTCATGGGTTTAATGACTTTTTAGGATAGATTGGTCACATATTTAATATCTTTTTAGGGATACGTGGGTCACATGTTTAATGTATTTCAGGGATATATGGATCACTGTTTTAATGTTTTCTAGGGAAATATTCTATGAGGGGTTAATGTCTTGTATGGATAGTTCAGTATCGAGTTTAATGTATTACAAGGATATATAATTCATGTGATTAAAATATTATGGGAATATATGGGTTGTGGCTTTAATATCTGTTAGGGAAAGATGAGTCACAAGTTTAACGTATTGCGAGGATAGATGGGTTGCAAGTTTAATGTATTATTGGGATAAATGGGTGGCTAAGTGTGTCCCCAGGTGGGAAGATGACCACTCATGAAGAGTTTGGTTAAGTGTGTCTTCAGGGGGGGAAGATGAAAACACTTGAAGGGTTTTGGTGGAGTGTTGGGGCATTGGGGTTGAACCTTAAGTAGGTACCCCATATGTGTTGGTATGTCTAGATTGAACCTCATTGAGGTGTCCTACATACCCTATTATAAAACAATGATAAAAATCACATATTTTGATGCCAAAATTTTTGGTCATGTGACCTAATCGGTCCAAGTTGTTTAATTTCATGTGGTGAGGATGCTGATGTCTTAGAAAGAATGTCAATGAGAGATGGAATGGGGCTTACACATATGGGATTCCTAGTGTAGGAGTTTCATTCATGATGGTGTGGTGATTACACATGTGTTCTTCCATGATGTTGGATGATGTTGTGGGGATTACACATGCGAGATTCATGAGTTCTACTAGGGCCAGTGATGGTATGAATGGGGATTACGTGTGGGATATTCCTAGGTGCTTCTAGGAGAAGTGATGGTATGAATCAGACTTATACATGAGATATTCCCAGGTGTTTCTAGGATCAATGCTGGTATAAATGGGGATTATTTATGGGATATTATTGGGAGGATTGGGATATCATCTCACACAAGTCACATGAAATATCATATTCTTATTGTATAAATAATCCTGTAGATATTACATAGGGAATCCCATGCTCACTAGATAGGGAAATGCCACAGTTTAACATCATGTACAAGGATACTAGTTTTTGAAATCCCACATATTTCACATGAGGTATCCCATATTTATTACATAGGTTAAGGATACAGTTTAATTTCGTGTGTTGTGGATTTCATGTATGGGGTTTATGCATTGAGTTTCCCATTATTTCTTTTTCATGTCAAGTCATGAAGAAAATCTCCACCCACTGATGGATCATGGAATATAATTGAAGATTACATCTAAGGAGGAGTCCCATGGGAATACTAGGGATTAATAGAGATATATTTGGGACTTGTGTGCTCAGGCTGCTCGATATTTTCTTATCACGTTAGGTCATGAGGGAATTTAAACACAGAGATGGGTTGAGGAATATGATAAAATTTTATACATGAGGTGGTGGCCATTAGAGGATATTAGGGTGTATTAGGGATATATGTGGGGATTATGCACTAGGGCTACCCATTCCACTTTATCATGTTAGACCATGAGGGAATCTCAGCCCACTTATGGGTCAAGGGATATAATTGGGTATTAAAATAGTAGAGGAGACCCATGGTGGCTATTTAGGGGTTGCCTCATGATTATTACATGAGGTGTATTATGCTTGAAATGTAATGTATCTTGTGATTATTACATTAGGTATAATATTCTTGAAATATAGGGTATAATATAGTTTAACGTCATGAAGTGAGGTCTATAGATTCCATATCATGATCCTGGAATGATGTATCTTACTCTAGATACATAAGGCATCTCATGATTTCTATATAAGAAAATATATATTTTCCACATAGGGTGTACTATAGTTTAACATCATATAGTGAGGACTATTAGGTGTAAGATTCATAGTAATGGATGGTGTGGGAGTTACACTAAAGTGGTATTTTATGGTTAAAATTGGTGTAGGAGCTAGGTGATGAGGACTTAGGAATGGTTTAAGGAGTGTCTTGACTCAAGGAGTTAAGGGGGACTCAAAAGAGAGTCTCAACTCATTTCATGGGAAAGGGTCTAAGAGGATTATGTTGAATGTAGGTATTTCAAGGAGTGTGGATGAGTATTTAGGATCATGTTATTATATGGGGTGGATATTGGAACAATATAGGGAATAACCCCGAATTTCATAGAACTAATCCAAAAGGATCATGGAGAAACTATACCTTTTCCATCGGGGTCAGTGACAGAAATAAAGGGGATAACGTTAGTCTTGGGAATGAAGCCCAACACTGATCTTAAGTGGGGGTGTAGGGGTAAAACCCTAGTGGTATGTACTAGAAGGCATGTGTTTGAAAACTATTTCCTACAATGATGGACTTGGTCATGCAACCTTTCACTGTGTCACACAATTATGTAGTTGTGGGGGAAAAAGGAGTTTGCAAGAGGCATGGCCTACTAGAATGATTTTTGAAAATACCATGTCCTACAATTTTGTAGTTTCATGAAAATAGGGTTGTCTAAAAATTTAGGATTCACAATAATTTGACCTCCTGATGGATAAAATTTTGTAAAAACGTCTAAGTAGAATACCATGAATTGAGGGACTTTGATGAGGTAATTTTGTGAAAGTTTTAGACTTGGGGGTTTCACAAAGTGTGAAACCTCAAGTTTCATGAATGCTATATTTGGCATTTGAATCCCAAAATTCATTTAAATACATGGGGTTTATTCCATATTTATAGGCATTATCACCATGTAAAACAACTTAGCTAGTGCCGAACAAATTTTGGCTATGTCACACAACTTTATGGGGTTGTGTGAAAATGCCTTTTATTTTTGAGTCCAGCTCACATATGTGCATAACTTTTTTGTTTTTCATAGCCTTTCTCATGCAACTCAGTAAAGTGACAGTGAATGATTTTTTCATAATTTTTTAAATTTGTGCTCAATTACATAATTTCCTCCAAAATACCCCTAGCTAGCATCTTTCATAAGTCTAACTTCGAACAACCATAACATTAGATCTATAAGTCCATTTGGGATCCTCATCCAATCAAATTTCTTATTGAAAAATGATATGTTCACCTAGACCAAGTTCTAAAAAATTTGGTGCATTATTGGGAGAATTCCTTTCAACACCAACAAATTACCCCCCTTAGAATGGGATCTAATGAGGTCTAGGAGGGTGAGGTAGACCTGGTAATGAGGAAATCATCATGGAAAATTCCTTACCTTGAGGCCTATTGTACCTTGATCCAAATGGGAACACCCAGGATCCATAATGTAATAGGGGTTACTTGAAAATTAAGTATGAATTATGAACATGTTCAAAATGTATATTCCATTATCATTTTTATGAGGATGGGTAGAGATAAATTAATATCAACCTTTGAAAATGTTTTAAACATGGGATCCATCAAAATATCATCATAAGTCTTTTTGATCATGTTCCATGGATGGTAAGTGATCCAATATGTCCAGGTGACATTATCTTCAGGGGGTGTTCAGACATGAAGGATGATGGGGATCCAAATCATAGAGGAAACGAATCATGGGGGTAGACTAATGGAATTATCAAATGGACATCAACACTCTCGGAATTACACCACCATGTCTTTGAGAACATTTTGTATGCATATCATTCTAAAAAGAGTTTGAATCATCTTCAAAGTGGAGATTCATATCATATGCAGATCAATGGTAGAAGAATATAAATGATGTGTTATGTGACTGGAATTGATGGGGTGAAGGGGATTATTAGGTGAGGAACTAAGAAGTTTCAAAGGTTTACATCATGTAATGAGAATGATGAAAATTTAATGTAGCATAATATGGTGAGGAATATGGACACACAATTTAACGTCATAGGGTAATAATGATGTAGACATAGTTTAACATAATAAAATGAGGATAAAAGACACACTATTTAACATATTCCATTTATGATGATATGCACATTATTTAATATCATATGGTGAGGATGATGGTCACACAGTTTAATGTCACATGATGAGGGAGTAGGGAATGCAGTTTAATGTCTTACAACAAAAATGGAGGGTGTGAAATCTATCATTTTGTGGTAAGGACATTGGAAACATATTTTAACATCATATGGTGAGGATGAAGTATATGTAGTTTAATGTTATATAGTGATGATTAAGGGAATGTTGTTTAACATTATACAGTGATGACTAAGTAGATGTAGTTTAACAATATACAATGAGGATAAAGGGGTTGTTGTTTAATATATTAGAGTAAGGAAAAAGGGAAGGTAGTTTAACTTCTTGAGGAAAGGACATTATACATGCAGTTAATGTCATATGGTGAGGATGAAGGGAATATAGTTTAACATCTTAAAACAAGGATATAATGGAACTAAATGAATAAGTACTATTTGGTCATGGTAGTGGGGTGTACGAACAAGAAGCACAGTGGGTAGAACCTCATAAAAGAGATTTTGAGGAAAAGGGATATGAAATTTGGATTGATATTTTTCCTAGATCAATTGTGTCCATCAAGTAAAACCAAAATTTTTCAGGGGCCAATGATGGGTTCTTTTTTTTTGTAACTTTTTCCTTACAAACTTACTTTTTCCTAGGTCATGCAAGTGACCCAATAGGTGGGATTCTGACTATTTTTTAGGTTTTACCTATAGGTTTTTAACCTAAAATACATTTGTGTCTATTGACTTGGGTAGTTTAAGATAATACAATTAGGACCAAGAAGTATCAAAAAAATTTTAGTCATAATTATTGGACCAAGGAGTTTCAAATAGATTAAGGTCACAATTCTTGGACCATGGGTTAAAAATAGTTTAGGCTCAAAATTTTTGGAATGTGGATTGAAAATAGTTTATGGTCTTGATGCTTAGACCATGGATTACAAATACTTTAAGGTCATAATTCTTGGAACAATGAGGGAGTGTCTCAATGGAGTTTTTAAGGCATAGAGGAGATATAACCTAATGTGAATTAAGGGCCAAGAGACCCGATCCTACACAAAAAATTTCCAAGACAACTTGAAAATAGTTTAAGACCTTGGTTCTTAGACCTAGAATCCTTGTTTAAGTTCACATTAATTGGAAAAAAAGAGGGGTGAACGACATGAAATAAAATTCATGGAACTACAAAGTGACAAACTGATGTGAATTTAGTTCCAATGAGTCCTAGTTCCACATGACACATTATCAAGGTGACTTGCAGACAATTTAAAGTTATGATTCTTAGACTTGGGATCCTATTTTAAGGGTGTAGAACTCAAACCACATCTGAGAACCCATGAATCTCAAAATTTTTAGGGAAACTCCTCCCCAACTCCTAAACCCACGTGATCCATGTGAGAAATAATAAGCAGTACAAAGATCCAATTGTTATTTGGGGGTCCACACAATAAGGGGAAGAGGTGACTAACCTGGTAAAGTCCCAACCATAATATTGTGACTTCCAAGACCTAGATTGCAAAAGGGGAATGACCCATGGGTGGAGAATAACTATTGAAAAAATTCAAGACACATATTATACACCCATTTCAGCCAAGTATAGTGTGAAACAATGGAGGATAGACCATTAACTGAGTTCAAAACATGGGAGACACCATATGTTATTGATAATACTATAAGGTATGAGCCTATGAGGTTAAGTGATCCAATGTTTTCAGGAACCATTTTTGTTATGGATCCTATTAACATCAAGATAATGATGATTATGTAAGTTTAAGAAAGCAAAAAATGTGTCTATGGAGGTGGAGAACAACACAGAGCTAATATTGAGTGCCGTGGGGGTCACCCCGCCACACGCTTAGGCAAGATGAATGAAAGTGTTGGTGGGTGTGGATAAATCATGGTTTAGAGGGTAAAGACCCCAAAATGAATTGAATATAAGACCAGAACGAAGATAAGATATCTAATATTCACTATATATCCCATGAGAATGTGAATTAATCCACACATAGTTCTAGGATGCAGTGTGGTAGGAGAAAGACACTGGCGGGGTGATCTCATATATGGTGAGGATATGGAATCATATCATAATTTTCATATGATGCATCTTATATTCATCCCATAGTGTAAGGATACAATTTAAAATCCTGTACTGAGGATACTATTTTTTCATCTCAAATTTATCATACAAGGCATCCGAGTTTTATATAGGGAAAGGATACTATTTAATATCATGTTCTGAGGAAGTTGGTTTGGTTTGTCTCATAACTAACATATAAAGAATCATGATTTTATACGATCTAAGGCTACAATTTAATGTCATCTGATGAAGGAATTGGTTTGGTTCATCTCATAATCATATTTTGATGTGTCCTGGTTTTATATAGTGAATTACTATAATTTAACTTCATGTGCTAAGGATGTTGGTTTGTTACATTTCATATTTTTCATATGATGCATCCCTATTTTATATGGGGTAAAGCTACAGTCTAAAATATAACGCCCCGATCCTAGAAGCCCAAAGTTGGTACATTATTACGTATCATTGGCATGTTCACAAAAGATCAAGTCTTGAAAGACTGATTAGTTTAGTAGCCTTGGAAGTACTAGATACATTCATAAGGTTTACATTACATTATAAAATGAAAACTACAACAACATTGTTTTCATAGAGCACACTCATATCCCCTCAGAATATCCCTCTTGGTTAGTCATAAAATACTTCTTCGCATAGTAGTAAAAATAAAACATAGAAAGGAGTGAACTCAGATGCTCATTAAGGATAACAATATAGTGGAAACTTTCATAAATAAGCATAAACATTTAAGGTGATGTATAAGACTAAAAAAAGCCTTTAAAACTTGAACTTCAGCATAATATGGTAAAGATAAAATCAAATAATTCCATTTACTTACTCACATGGATATTCTACTAGTCGAATAATCACATGCAATATCAATAGCCACTTCATAATGATGGAATGCATAATGCCAGACTTCATAACCACATAGTCAAAGACTTGTGCCAAAACTACAAATAAGATTTTGTCAAGGCCTTATGCCAAGACCCTAGTTTGTCTCATGAGACCTACCGATGCATCGAGGAGCTATATAGGGCTTCACCCGTCACTTACTAAGTCCAATGCATTCCTCATATGAAAAGGTTTAAACATAACATAAACATTCATATTAAAACTAGCATTTGAAATGTCAATACTTTATCCATAAACCATGAATGGTGTAAAAATAACATATCCATAGTCAAACATACCACAAAACCTTCAATATAATATGGATGTTTTGTATCATAATAAATCAACTTCAAATAAGCTTAAAATCCATCAAAGGATGTTGGCATAGATGAAATCAAAACCTTTTTTAGAGAAACATCTCTTTATATTTTGAAATCATTTAACAGTCACATAATTATAAAGAAGTAATTTAGTTTGAAAATATTTTTATAAGATTTTAAGGGAAGCTTCGACGATGTTATAATGGCAGAAAATAGCCGCACCCACCGTATAAGTTAAAAAAAACATTCTTACCTTAATTTTTTCAAAAATGTCATAAAGTACCTTGTTTGGAAAACGACAGAAAGATTAATTTCAAAACATATAAGGTCAAATAAGGGTATAAATGAATTTACCCCATTGTCTAGTAAATAGTAAAAATGTTTTGAAATACATTTTTATGAAACATGGATGTGGATGATAAAGAGTTCCCAGTAGATACTTATGTAAAAACAACCTCAGATAATAAAGAGATTGTAAAATTAACCCTTACCTTATAATTTTCCTTGGTTGAGGGTAGATTAAACTCTTGTATAATGGTAAATTAATTGTTATCAAATTATACAAGAATAATATAAATTAATATGATATCATATATGATCTTTTAACATTTATTTGTTAATAATATCTTAGTATTATATTTGTTTTGGGTGTTAACATATTCATTTTCCTTTATGTTCTTTGTTATGTGAGTCATATTTGTTATGGATGGGATGTATCTTATTCATATCCAGAATTATATCAAGTCTTTTAACATTATTTTTAATCATCTAATGAAAATTAGTATTGAATGGATACGATGGGGAATGAATCTCATCGCGTTCGTGGAGACGGTAATCCGTACGTATGAACGAGCAACAATATCATTCTTTTGATATTAAAATAATTCATAATTTCATGGTATATCATATATAAAGACTCATTATCATGTTATATTTATTATTTACATCAATTACACATCATTATTATACCCATCCATATAATAATGTATTGAATAACAATTACACCACGACGTGGAGACGGTAAGCTGTACGTATGCACGTATGATGACATGTCATTCAATGGATGGATAGAATAATTAATTTTTTTGTAACATATTTATAATAACATCATAGTGTATATAAGATACTATAGTTATTATCTTATAATGGAAACAACAAAGAAAAAGGAAGTGGAATAAGAAAGGAACTTGAAAGAGGTAATGAAATATTTACCTCTTCTTCGGGTTCTTCATTTTGATTTGATAAAAGGGCTCCTTAGGTTGTATTTCTAACTAAAGTGTTGATTCAATAAGGTTTTCCTTATGACTTTTCCATTCCTTCATACTTTGGGGAGATTGTTAAGTCAATAAGGTTTCCTTATGACTTTACCATTCATTCTTGTTTTGAAAATCACAAACGCCTTATCTCAAGGAAAATCTCTTTTTACCCTGTGTTTTATTTCTATAAGGAAAAATTTCCTTCCCCAAGGAAATTTATCCTTACAATGTTTTTGTTGTTCATATCATAATTTTTTAAGTATAAAATTCGGTTTGAAACCAAAACCTCAGAATCCTATAAATACCTTGATATGAAGTATTCTGTTTTAGAATCTGAATTCTCAGAATTTTGATTACGAATTCTGGTTACAAACTCTTCTGAGTTCTAACTTCAAATTATGATTACGAATTCTGGTTATAAACTCTTATGAAGTTCTGACTCTGAATTCTCATGAACTCTGACTCCGAACTTTGTGAGTTCAGAATCTGAATTCTTGTGAATCCATATTCTGAATTTCTCTAAAATTTAGACTCCAGAATTATATAGAGTTCAGGTTCCGAATTACTAGAAAACAGATTCTAAATATCCTTGTATTATGGAATACGAATTCAATTTTGGTTCGAATCTGAAATTTCATATTTCATTACATTCCGAATATTGATGTAACCATATTTTTGCTTACACTTGTTTTGTTATAAAACAATGTCATGCTTTCAGTTACTAACTAACCATTGTTTAAGTTACACGCGTACAGGTCCATCCGAAATTCAAGGAAAAATATGACCGTTGGAGGAGGGAGCTGACCATTGAAGCCATGCCTATAAATAGGAGTGTATTTAAAATATCTCAACACTGTTCTATGAATCTAGAGATTACATGATGTTGAAGTGATTTCTAGAGATAGACTTTCATTGCTTTGTGTGTACTAAACTGCTTGTTCAGTTTTGCTTTGTGCGACTCTGATTGTTGTTGTGTGCAATCAAGGGTTTCCAGGGATAAGAAGACAGAGGTGCCGACTACCTTGAATTTGAGGGATTCCTTGTTGAAGAAGACAGAGGTTCCAACTACTTTGAAGTTGAGGGCTTGCAGGGATAGAAATACAGACTCCGATCTTCGTATCGAGGGCTTACCCTGGTGTGGGTAAGATAGACTTTCTTGAACGTATAAATCAAGGGACCTTTATCCATGGTTATTGGATACCCTTCTCTTTGGGTTAAAAGACTTACTACTATTAATTGTTTTGTTATAAGTTTTTTCACTGCATTTGTTTTTTAAGGATAGTATAACTATCTTGTACTTCCTTATATTTGTACTCTGATTTTGTAAGATTCTATACACTTTAAGGTAGAATCTTTGTTGTTGTAAACTTTCATTAAGTTTCACTTTCCAGAACCATATTTCCGAAATCACTTTCTCGAAATCATATTTCCAGATTCACGCAAGTGTGTAGAACTAGAGGTTTTTGGAATTATCTTACTTAACCGTATTAAACATAATCATCTTTAAAAGTTCCAAAGGAATTTTTAAAAAGTATAAAATTCACCCCCTATTGTATTTGAGTATCTGCATCATAGTTTGATACTAAAATTAGTATCATAACTATTGTGTCTATAGATCCAACAATTGGTATCAGAGGATTGGTTCAATCTGAATTAATCTCACGATTAGATTCAAAAGAAATTTCATCCTATTCTTATTCTCGGAATCAGTTTTTCGGACTCATATAGTTCGGATTCATATATTACTGAGAGATACTCTTTTTCTTTATTTTCATTGCTTAGGAATATTTTCCTTGTTTACAAAATTTTTCTATTGACAAGTTTTTGTGGAATGATTTTTCTTAAAGATGGCAGGAATCAATGTTGGTTACATCGATAATCCCAATCCAACAAGACCACCTATCTTTGATGGAAATGGCTATTAATATTAGAGAGATCAAATTAAGACTTTCATTATCAATACTGGAGTTGATAATTTTGTTATGCTTACTGGAGGATATAAAATTCTTGGAAAAGATGTTAGTACCTTCACCAATCAAGAAAAGCATGAATATCAACTGAATTATAATGTACGCAATACTTTGTTTTCTCTATGACTAGAAATATATATAGCCAAATTTCATCTTGTGAAGCAGTAAACATTATTTGGAAGAAACTTGAAGTTACAAATTTTGGTACTTCTAAAGTTATAGAGACAAGAAGAGCTATGCTCAGAGCGGAATACCATGGCTTTAACTTTCCTTATGGAGAACCCATATGTAAGGTGAAACTAAGATTCATGACTATTGTGAATAGTTTACAATCAACGGGTGAGAAAGGATTAGATGATTAAGCTCTTGTTTATAAGATCATATAAATCATACCCAATGAATGGGAATCCAAGAGGAAAACTATAGATGAGAACAAAAAGGTTACTCAGATTACTCTTGATGAACTCTTCTTCAGTATGAGACTAGAATGAAGAGAGATGTCGATGATGTTAAGAAGAAGAATGTGAATGGAAATGTTGCTTTTACTACAACTTCAAATCACATGAAATCTAAGACTCCTGAGAGGGTTACTAGATCAAAATCTAAGAAGGTTATTATCCAATCTGAATCTAGTGGAAGTGAATCCTCAGAGAATGAATTAGAAAATATTTCTCGAAGGATGAACAAGATAGCCAGACAAAGGAACTTTAAATCTAAATACAAGAATAAAGAAAGAAAAGACAAGAAAGATCCATAAGTCACTTGTTATGAATGCAAGAGAGCTTGAAATATAAGGCCTGATTTTCCTATAAATAATAGAAAATAAAGAAAGTAAAAGAATTATGAGAGAAACAGAAAGAAGTATTACAAGGATAATGTTAAGAATGTCTTGAAAGCTAATGACACATGGAGTGCTAGTGGTGGTGAATCTTTAGATGAATCTTTGGATTATGAATCTTCTGGACAGAAGAATCTTGGTCTAATAGCTAGACTACCTATTGAAAATCATTGTTTAATGGATAAGGTACACAATGCTGAATCTACGACCAATATATCTTTGAATGTTAATTATAGTAAATATTATATCTCTTTTGATGAAGAATATTCTTCTGATGAAGATAATACTTTAACTTCCTATGAAGAAGTTTCTAGGTTTTCCAAACTCCTTGAGATTGAGAACTCAAAACTCATGAAAAAACTTGATAAGGAAAATTCTAGTAATACTATTCTTAATAAGGAAATATTAGATCTTTCTAAAGATCTTGATAAGAAAAATGTTGATTTTAAAATTATTTCAAAAAATCTTGAGGAAGTAAGTTCTGAGAAGAATAAACTTTGTAAAGATCTAGAAAATGTAATTTCTAAGAAAAATGTTTTCAAGTATAGATCTAGTTCAAAATCAAATGTTTTTTAGGACAAGAACTTGGTTATCAAACTCAAATCCAAAATATTTTCCTTGGGTAAGTGTTTGTAAAACATTACCTTTGGTAAAGAAAATTTTGATAAAATGTATTCTCAAATCCAACCTCTAAGGAATAGTTCTGGTTTTGTTTATACTAGTTCTAAACCAATTTTAAGTAACAATTACTTTGTTCCTCAAAGTGATCCATTCTGTACTAAGTGTCAGTGTGGTGGACATTGGGCAAAGAACTGTTCTCTAAACAAAATCCAGTCCTTAGGATTTCATAAAGCCTATTTTTCTAAGAAGACATGGGTGCCTAAAATTTTTCTTTCTGAAATTTCCGGATCCAAGAAATATTGGATTCTGAAAGTCTAACTCTTTTTTTTCAAGAAAATAGAGAAATTACCAACAACAATACATGGTACATGGATAGTGGATTTTCCCAGCATATGACTGGTAACAAAAACTATTTTGAAAAGATTATCAAGACTAAAGGAGGAAAATTAACTTTCAGAGATAATGCTTAGGGAGAAATTATTGGTATAGGTAACATTGTTCTTTTGAAAAAACCTTGATTTCAAATGTTTTATTTGTTAAGGGTTTTAAGAACAACCTCATTAGTATATGTCAATTATGTGATGAAGGTTACCTTGTGAATTTTAGAAATGAAAAGTGATTAGTACACAATTCCAAGGAAGAGTTTATTCTTTCTGCCCATAGGCAAGAGAATGTTTACACACTAAACTTATAAGACCTTAGGAGCCAAGATTTACCTTGCCTTAATGTAATAGAAGATCACTCTTGGTTGTGGAATAGAAGGTTAGGTCACTGTAACCTTAGGAACTTATGAAAACTTTCTAAGAAAATATTAGTTAAAGGTCTATCAGAGCTTAGATTTGATTCTTCAAAAGTTTGTGATCCTTGTCAATATGGAAAGAAACATAAATCAAGTTTTAAATCAGTCGGTTAAGTCTCAACCACTGATGAATTATAGTTAGTGCATATGGATCTTTTTGGTCCAACACAAACTGGAAGAATTGGAGTCAAATATTATGTATTTGTCTTAGTTGATGATTACACTAGATTTACGTGGGTATATTTTCTAGCAAAGAGGTCTGAAGATTTTTCATATTTCAAAAGTTTTAGAGCCCAAGTTAAAAATGAGAAAAGCCTTCCATTGAAAACTATTCATAGTGATCATGGAGAAGAATATCAAAATTCTTATTTGAAACATTTTTAGTAGAAAAGGCATTACTCATAACTTCTCAGCACCCAGAACACCTCAACAGAATGGTGTTGTTGAAAGAAAAAATAGAATTCTTCAAGAGATAACAATAACCATGTTGAGTAAATATTTTGTAGCAAAACATTTTTGGATTGAATATGTAAGTACTACTTGTTATACTATAAATCGAGTTTCGATTAGACCTTTTCTTAATAAAAAACCTTATGAGTTATGGAATGGTAGAAAACCTAGACTTTCCTACTTTAAGGTTTTTGGTTGCAAAGCATTCATTATGAATACTAAAGACAATATTCATAAATTCGCACCAAAATCTAATGAAGGAATTTTCTTAGGCTACTCCACAACTTCTAAGGCTTATAGAGTTTTCAATAAAAACAATTGTACTATTGAAGAGACAGTGCATGTAAAATTTTATAAAACTGATCCTTTTGTTTTTAAACAACCCCAACCTATATCTACAGATGTGTTTTCAAAAACACATTATCAACCTTTGTTAGAAGATTTTTCTAATAAGGAAAATCTAGAAGAAATTGTTTTTGAAGAATTTACCCCAGAATATTTTCTACCCTATGTTTATGAACATGTTTTACAAAACCCAAATAAGGTAGTTTTAAAGAATCATCCTAGTGATAGTATCATTGGTGATGTAAATAAACCTGTAAGGACTAGAAGTTCCTTAAGAAATGAAGTAGAAAATCTAGCATTCCTTTCCTAATTAGAACCAAAAAGCACTGATGAAGCTTTAGGTGATGATGATTGGATTAAATATATGCAAGATGAGCTAAATGAATTCGAAAGGAATAAAGTTTGGACCTTGGTTTAAAGACCTAAAGAAACTTCTGTTATTGGAGTAAAATGGGTCTTCAGAAATAAGTGTGATGAAAATGGAATCATTGTAAGAAATAAAGCTAGATTTGTTGCTAAAGGCTATAATCAACAAGAAGGAAGAGATTATGAAGAAAGCTATGCTCCAGTAGCTAGACTTGAATCTATTTGTATTTTAATTTCCTTTGCAGCATTTTTCAATTTCAAACTTTTTCAAATGGATGTGAAATGTGATTTCCTTAATGGTTATGTTCAAGAGGAAGTTTTTGTTGAACAACCTCTAGGTTTTGAAGATAAAAAAAATCCTGATAATGTTTTTAGACTTACCAAAGCTTTGTATGGCCTTAAACAAGCCCCTCGAGCTTGGTATGATAGACTTGCAGGATTTTTGCTTCAAAATAACTATGTCAAAGGAAATGAAGATCCAACCCTTTTTATAAAGAAAGATAAGAAAAATGTTTTGATTGTTCAAATTTATATTGATGAAATTATATTTGGTTCAACTTAGCAGTCTTTAACCGATTCGTTTGCAGATTTAATGAAATCTGAGTTTGAAATGAGTATAATGGGTGAGTTAACATTTTTCCTTGGTTTTCAAATTTCTCAAAAAACAGAAAGAATCTATATATCCCAACATAAGTATATTAAATATCTTTTTAAAAAGTATGGATATGATAAAACTAAAAGTATAAGTACTTCCATTGGTACCTCAAACACACTTGATCTTGATGAAGATGGGAAACCAGTGGATCAAACATCTTTTAGAGGTATGATAGGGAGTCTACTTTACTTTATAGTGAGTCATCTAGACTTAATGTTTTCACTATGCTTATGTGAAAGATATTAATCTAATCCTAAGGAATCTCATTTAAAGGCAGTGAAAATAATTTTTCGCTACTTAAAGGGAACCATGGATTTAGAACTATTTTATTCTTCTTGAAATGGGTTTGTTTTGAAAAGTTTTTCAGATGCTAACTTTGTTGGATGTATAATGGATAGAAAGAGTACATCCAAAACTTGTCATTTCTTAAGAGATTCATTAGTTTCTTGGTCTTGCAAGAAGAAACACTCAGTAGCACTTTCCACTGCTGAAGCTGAATATGTAGCAGCTGGAAGTTGTTGTACTCAAGTGCTGTGGATGCAATACACACTCACATACTATGGTATGAGTTTTACCAAAACAAAAATTTTGTGTGACAATACAAGTGCCATTTACCTTAGTAAAAACCCTACACATCACTCTCCTAAAAAACACATAGATATTAGGCATCACTTTCTTAGGGATCACACACAAAAAAGAGATATCATTCTTCAATTTATCAGAATTCAAGATCAAATTGCTGATATTTTCACAAAATCTTTACCCTCCGATAGATTTGAATATATTAAACAGATGTTAGGAATGATAACCATAAGGTAATCCTCCATGTTAACTTTCTGTTGAAACTAATCTCCTTACATTAACAAAATTCTCTTCATAGGAGGAGTACATTTTCTAAAAAGTTTTTCATATTTTTCGTAATGAAGTTTTTCATATTTTTTATAATGAAGTTTTTCATATTTTTCATAATAAAGTTTTTCATATTTTTTGTAATGATGTTTTTCATTATTTTTATAATGAAGTTTTTCATATTTTTCGTAATGAAGTTTTTTATATTTTTCATAATGAAGTTTTTCATATTTTTCATAATGAAGTTTTTCATATTTTTTTTAATGAAGTTTTTCATATTTTTCGTAATGAAGTTTTTCATAATTTTCATAATGAAGTTTTTCATATTTTTCATAATGAAGTTTTTCATGTTTTTTTCGTAATGATGTTTTTTCATATTTTTTGTAATGACATTTTTTCATATTTTTCGTAATGAAGTTTTTCATATTTTTCATAATGAAGTTATTTATATTTTTTGTAATGAAGTTATTCATATTTTTTGTAATGAAGTTTTTCATATTTTTTATAATGAAGTTTTCCATATTTTTCATAATGAAATTTTCCATATTTTTTGTAATGAAGTTTTTCATATTTTTCATTTTGAAGTGTTTCATATTTTTCGTAATGAAGTTTTTCATGTTTTTTGTAATGAAGTTTTTCAAGTTTTTTGTAATGAAGTTTTTTTTAGTTTTTCGTAATGAAGATTTCCGTACTTGAAATTTTCGTAATGAATATTTTCCTAATGAAGTTTTCTTTGTTTTCATTTTTTTCGCAATCAAAATTTTTGGAATCTAAATTTCTTCAAGAAGAATTTCCTCTCAATATGAATAATTTTCCTAGTAATATGAAAGGTTTGATTTCTTTCTTGTGTTTTCGTAATCACCTTTTACTTTCTGGTAGTTTATTTTGTTTTTAAAATTTCTCGGATTCTAGTTTCCTTAAATACAAATATTTTCCTTTAAAAACCTCAAAAGATCGAATCCTACCAAATTTTTCTTGCAGCTATCATTTCAACCATCAGATCAGATTAGAATAATCCTCAGCCATTAGATTGAAATGGGAAAATGAACCATCACTTAAACACCTATAAAAGGGGACCCCCGATGGTTGTCCCACATCAGTGCTCAAGCCTCTGCATGTCGAAGCTCTATCCTTCAACAAAAGGCCATTCCAAACTTTTCAGAAGTGCTCAATTCTGAATGTCTGGTGAAGTTCCTTCTCAAGAGATGTCTACTGTCATGCTGATTTTGGAGTGGTAGATATACAGGGAGAGGTTGGTACATCTGAACTTCTTCAACAAATATGACTCTATTATCTTCAAGAATATCAAGCTTAATGTATGGGAGAGTGTAACCATTTCGAAGTCAGCGGCTCAAGATCTTGTGTATTCGTATCTCTTTATTGAGTTTTATGAATCAGCCTGTTTTTTCAAGGAAGATGGAAGTGAAAAATTTTCCTTCAATATTTATGGAAAAACAAATGTACTTTCATACACCAAGGATGCTAGCTTGGTAGGCACATCTTATGAAGGAGAGGTAGGATTTTGTTCCCACAAGCTTCCAGATTTTCAAGGGAGTTTTGTAAAATTAAAGGATATGAAATGTCTTGGACTTACAGATGTCAAGACCGCAAAAATTGATCACTTTTCTACCAACAATCAGATCCTAGATTTATGGGTTCAATGTTTTATCATACTTAGAAAGGGTGATAAGGACACCCTGAAGAAAAGTGATATGTATATCTTAGATTTTTTGGTAAATCTAAGGAAAATCAATCTGATGAAGCATATTTTCATTACGATAGATAATATCAAGAATGGGAATATGAGAGAATAGATAATAATGTATCATGACCTACTCTCCAAGTTGATGGTTCGGTGTCTTGAATCATTCAATATTCCTTGCAGTTCTAGGACGAGTAATTGAAAAGTGATGTTAGTAAGAGATGAAACTTTGAAAATAATTGATGTTGGATTTTCTAAAGATTCAAGAGAGTTTTATGATCTGCTAGTGGAAGAGGCAGTAGCCGTTCCGAAAAACGATGAAGAGGTTGAACCATCTAAGAAAGATAGAAAGAAAAGAAAATTAAAGGAAGTAGAATCTGAAGGTGAAACCCCTAAAGATAAGGAAGATCAAACCACACCTCCAAAGCCTAAGAAGCAGAAATCTTGTCCAGATGAAGTTGTTTCCAAATGGAGTTAGGATAAGAAGAACTGTAAAAAAGGGGGCCACAGTTTGGCCTAGACCATGCAGAGGCCAAAGAATTGAAAGAGAAAGCTGCTGAAGAGCTGAGAAGAAATCCAAATAGAAGAAGCTTAAGAAGATGATGTCGGAGGCATATATTGTGCAATCTCTTTTGAAGGCTACTGAAGTAGCATCTGAGAAAATTCCGGTACCAAAATATTTCTTAGTAGAACCATTACCTGAGACACCGGGGAAGAAGTTTATGACTCCAGAAAAAGTTCATGAGAAGGTTGCTGAACAGATAGAATCTGGGGAAGAAGTGAAAGAAAAGAAATAAATTAGTAGTCTCACTGATGATATGATTACGAAAGTTGAATATTATCTTGAGAAGGAAAGTGCTTCTGAAAAATTGTTAATCCGGACTTCTCAAGCCGGATCTTCAAAACTTTCTACCCTTGCAGTTGATGACAAGGTTGAAGAGGAAGTGAAAAAATTATCTGACGAAGAGAGTTATAATAATTACTCCATTCACCCTGAGGATATTGAGGTATGAGCTGAGAAAGAAAAAATTGATGAAGATAGGATTGTTCAGTTGTCTGAGAGTGAGCATGAGTCTCCATATGAAGAAGCTATTCTGAAAACCGTCAAAGAAAAAAAAGTGATTGTTGACACACCAACCAAAATTTCTTTAAGGAAGAAACAAGCTGGTGGATCATCTAAGAGGAAGCTTATAGAGCTAGAGGAAGAACCACAACCAAGTAGAGTGTTAGACTCGGAGTCATCATCTCTAGAACATGATTTTTTCATTCAATCCCTGAAGAAGCTAGTGTACACCATTCCGATCTTTCCAACAATTTAATCCAGATACCAGATGCCCCAACATAGCATGAATTAGAAATCAAACTATGTATCCCTGGTTATGGATAGGTTCATAAAGATTGAGGCCGAACACAAGAATTTCCTTATCAACTATGAAGCCCACAGAAAATATTGCAAGAAAATGGTGAGCTGGTCAAAGAATATAGTCTAAGATCTAAGAGAGCTTGATGAATTTCAAAATGATGTTAAGGAATCCTTTGAAACTCAATATAGAAAAATCAAGGATCTCACAAATAGATTTCAGGAAAAGCTAAATCTTGAACAGAATACTCAGATTTAGAATGTCAAAGATCCGAATGGGAAGTTGAATTATGTCGTCCAAAGTTGAAAAATAGAAAGGGATCTCTGGATCGAGATTCAAGAAAATCTTGTGAAGCAAGATGACTTGCTGAAGGCTCATGAAGAGGCTTTTAAGGCTCAAGATAATAGGATCAAAGCCTTAGATAAGCAAGTAGAGGAGGATCACAAAGAGCTAAAGAAGCTGAAAACCATCATGAAGAAGATGATACCCAAGGAAAAAAAGCAAAATAGATCCAAATCCAACCTTTTGTTGTATCTATTTTTCCTTGTAAAAATTCTTCCAATATTAATGAAATTGTGGTTTCTTGTTTTTGTTTAGATTTTTGTACTAATATTTCAGGTACCATATTATTTTTCCATTTCCTCAAATTATTTTTGAAAATCACAAAGGGGGAGAAAGGAAAAATAATACTAAGTAAAGAAAAATATCCCTATGTAAGGGGGAGTTTATCTAAGGGGGAGTTCTCATTATAAATATTTCCATACTCAAGATAATGAAAAATCTCATTTCGAAAATCTAGAATATGATACTTAGTGTTCCAAAGCCTAAGGGGGAATTAGTCGTATTCATATTTTCCAATGTAAAAGGGGAGATAATTTTTATTTACAAAGTCTAGAAAAATTTCTCTAAGTCCTTATATTCTTTTTTGTAAGGATGTTTGTGCTTTCCAAAAAGGGTGAGATTGTAGAGTCAATAAGTTTTTCCTTATGAATTTTCTATTCCTTAATACTTGGGGGAGATTGTGAAGTAAATAAGGTTTCTTTATGACTTTAACATTCCTTATTGTTTTGAAAATCACAAACACCTTATCTCAAGGCAAATCTCTTTTTACCCTGTGTTTTATTTCTATAAGGAAAAATTTCCTTCCCCAAGAAAATTTATCCTTACCATGTTTTTGTTGTTTATATCATAATTTTTCTAAGTATAAAATTCGGTTAGAAACCAAAACCTCAGAATCCTATAAATACCTAGATATGAAGTATTCTGTTTTAGAATCTGAATTCTCAGAATTCTGATTATGAATTCTAGTTACAAACTCTTCTGAGTTCTGACTCTGAATTCTGATTATGAATTCTGGTTAAAAACTCTTATGATGTTCTGACTCCAAATTCTCATGAATTCTGACTTCGAACTTTGTGAGTTCAGGTTCCAAATTCTTGTGAATCCAGATTCTGAATTTCTTTGAAATTCAGACTCCGGAATTCAATAGAGTTCAGGCTCTAAATTCCTAAAAAACAGATTCTGAATATCCTTGTATTATAGACTCCGAATTCAATTTTGGTTAGACTCCAAACTTTTATATTTCCTTACATTATGAATATTTATGTAACCATATTTTTGTTTAAAATTTTTTTGTTTTAAAATGATGTCATGCTTTCTGTTACTAACTAACCATTGTTTAAGTGACACGTGTACAGGTCCCTCCAAAATTCAAGGAAAAATATGACCATTGGAGGAGGGAGCTAACCATTGAATATGTGCCTGTAAATAGAAGATCATTTGAAAGAGTTCAACACTGTTCTATGACTCTAGAGATTACATGATGTTGAAGTGATTTCTAGAGAGATACTTTCATTGCTTTGTGCATACTGAACTTCTTGTTCAGTTTTGCTTTGTGCGGCTCCGATTATTATTGTGTACAATCGAGGGATTCCGAGGATAGGAAGGAAAAGGTTCTGACTACCTTGAAGTTGAGGGATTTCTTGTTTAAGAAGACATAAGATATAACTACCTTGAAGTTTAGGGCTTGTGGGGATAGCAAGATAGACTCTGATCTTCATATCAACGGCTTACCCTGGTGTGGGTAAGACATACTTTCTTGAAAGTATAAATCAAGGGACCTTTATCTAAGGTTGTTGGATACCCTTCTCTTTGTGTTAAAATACTTACTAATATTTCTTGTTTTGTTACAAGTATTCCGATACATTTTTTTGTTAAGGATAGTATAACTATCTTATACTTCTTTATATTTGTACTTTGATTTTGTAAGATTATATATGCTTTAAGTTAGAATATTTGTTGTTGTAAACATTCACTAAGTTTTACTTTCTAGAACCATCTTTCTGGAATCAATTTCTCGAAATCATATTTCCGGATTCATGCAGGTGTGTAGAACTAGAGGTTTTGAGAATTACCTTGTTTAACCATGTTAAACATAATCATCCTTAAATGTTCCAAAGGAATTTTTAAAAAGTATACAATTCAACTCCCCTCTTGTATTTGAGAATCTTCATCATATTTTAATACTACAATTAGTATCATAACTATTGTATCTATCGATCCAACATAAAGTAAGGCCTATAGGATGAAGGGAGGATAGGTGAGAGGGTATTTGGGTAGGTTTTGGCTAAGAAAAATGGCTTTGAAGCCATGAATTAGAGATAAGGGGGAGTTCCCTTTTATAAGAGGGGTGAGGGGCACCTTAGGAAAAGCTAGAAATATTATTTTATAATAAAATATTTTTCAGTTTATAATGGCTCCAAAATTAATTATTTAAAGTATAAGGTGGGTATGGGTCGAAAACCACTCAACCAATATGTTTTATACAGGTTTGGGTCACTATATTAAATTTATCTTTTAAATTTAACTATTAGTTAAATAGTTTGACATTTACCATGCCTCTTTGTATTTTTATATTATATGGTTAATAAACTTACTATATACTTCTAAGAGAACCTCAAGTGGTTAATTAATGATACACCTGTCATTATATAAGTCCTTTGGATGAACCATAGATTTTTAGAAATAGAATATCAATTAATAATATAATATTTGTTTTAAAAAACTATTTTATGTCAATTTTGACACTATTTGGTATTTTGTTTTTGATAAATTCATAACAGCATTATTACTTCTAAAAAAATTCATCTAACAACCCCAACATGTCATATTAACCTATAAAATTAGTGTAATTCATAAAAAGTCTCAAATTACTTTTTTTTGGATATTTATAATATCAATTATTTTAATATTTCATTAATTAGGTAATTACTTCATCATCTTTGTGTCATAACTAAATTAAATTCTTTAATGTCTAAAAAATATAAATAAAATACCATTATGTAGTAAATCTTTTTATATTTATAATGAATATTTATAGTCAAGTTTATCTTATGTATAACCCTATATTAAAAATGTTTTAGTTATTAAACATTGATTTTAACTCTTTTAACTCTTCTTTAAATATAATAATAATAAGTGTCCTAATCTAATCCAAGTGGACCAAAGAGGTTCATATTTTATTCTTAAGGTTATTTTTGGTCGAATTATACTTATACAATAGAATTAGGACATGCGTTAGGGTAATAATAATATCATTTTTACCCTTAAATACCCTATTTACTTTTAACCGTGGTAAATAAAAGTAAAAATTTACTATTCACCAAAAATTATTTTCATCTTATTGAACCATATTTTTCATACTGATATCAACCGTGTCTCTCGGATTTTTGAAATTCCACTCATAGAAGCATTAAAATTAGGTTTTATGTGA
This sequence comes from Viscum album, assembly GCA_963277665.1. Classification (NCBI taxonomy): domain Eukaryota; kingdom Viridiplantae; phylum Streptophyta; class Magnoliopsida; order Santalales; family Viscaceae; genus Viscum; species Viscum album. Next base: position 1,385,597,073 of record OY728125.1, on the reverse strand, counting down.
ATTTGCAAATTCTCCTAAGAGGTGGGTAAAAGACGGTGAAAAGTTCAATAAATTTTTTATATTTATAAAATTATTATAAAATGACTCCAATGAATTAAATTGAACTTATATAGATATTATGTATCTATTTTAACATAAAATAAATTTAAATAAAAATTCAGGTTTAAACTATAACTCAATGTTTTTCACTATTCATCAAAAATTAAAAGTCTTTAGAAAAATACCAAAACTTCACCCTAAGCTAATTTCGATATTCCAAATCCAAAAATGAAGTCCAGTTTGAAAGATAAAATTTATAAAATTTAGAAAAGTGGCTATTACTATTCATAATGGCTAGTTTGATTGGTTGTGGTGTGTTAGAACTCGAAGTTTCATACAACACATGCTATTGAATTATTCAAAGAGAAGCGTACCGTGGAAGCTTGGGGTGTTACATTCTCCCCTACTTTAAATAATTTTGTCCTCGAAATTTCTAGAATATTACCACATAAAAAGACTTGGGTGGCTCTTCATCATATGTTCCTCAGGTTCCCACATTGCCTCTTCCATCTTATGGTTTCCCCATAGAACTTTTAGCAGACGAGTCGTCCGGTTTCTCAGCACTTGTTCTCTTATATCAAGAACCTTGATAGGCTCTTCCCAATAAGATAGACCGAGTTCCAGTTCTAATTCCTCATAGGTGAGTACATGCATTGGGCCAGTAATGTATTTTATCAATAGTGATACGTGGAACAAATCATGGACTTTGGAGAGACTTGGCGACATTTCCAAATGGTAAGCTACAACCCCAATTCGTTCTAGAATTTCGAAAGGTCTGATGTACCTGGGACTCAATTTACCCTTCTTACCGAAACATATAACACCCTTCCTTGGAGATACCTTTAAGAAAACATGATCTCCTACATGAAATTCCAAATCCTTCCTTTAGTTTTCAGCATAGCTATTCTGCCTACTTTGAGGTGCCTTGATGTGGTTTTGGATTACCTTCACCTTTTCCATTGTTTCATCCACAAGTTCTGGACCTATGAGTTTTCTTTCTCCAACACCATCCCAACAGGTTGGTGTGCGAAATCTCTTTCTGTATAACACTTCATATGGTGCCATATGAATACTTGAATAGATGCTATTGTTATAGAAAAATTCTACCAAAGGAAAATATTGATCCCACATACCTTGAAAGTCATGTGAGAATGATCTCAACATGTCTTCTAAGGTTTTAATAGTCCGTTATGATTGTCCATCAGTTTGGGGGTGGTAGGCAGTGCTGAAACGAAGTTCAGTATTTAGGGATTTCTGAAGACTTTTCCAGAATCTTGATGTAAAATGTGGATCACGATTAGAAATAATCGATAGTGGTACTCCATGAAGTCTTACAACATCATTAATATATAGTCTTTCTAAACGTTCAAGTGGTAAATCTTCTCTTATAGTAAGAAAATACGCTGACTTGGTAAGATGATCAATAATGACCCATATTGCATCGTTCCTTCTAGGAGTCTTTGGTAGTCCCATGCCAAAGTCCATCATAATATTATCCCATTTCCACTCCGGTATGGGAAGAGGTTGCATGACTCCTCCAGGCTATTGCCTTCTAGCTTTCACTTGTTGACAAACCATACATCTTGACACAAAATCAGAAATCTCCCTCTTCATGTTGTCCCACCAAAAATGTTCCTTCAAATATTTATACATCTTAGTGCTACCAGTGTGTATAGAGAAATTAGAACTGTGAGTATCATCCAACAATTCCCTTTTTTAGATCAGGTATATCGGGAACACAAAGTCTCTTCCCAAATTTCAAAATTCCATCTTCGTACACAAAGTCACTCAATATCCCATCATTCACAGCTTTAATCTTCTTTTGAAACTCTTTATCACCGGTCTGAGAACTCTTTATCCTTTCTATTAAATATAGTTTGACAACCATTTGAAAAATCATTGATGTTTCACCTTCCATGGTTATTCCCATATCCATCTTTACTAGATCCATGTATATAGGATCCTTTTCAACTCTCATCTTGTTCAAAAATCCCTGATCCTTTCTACTCAAACCATCTGCCACCTTATTTTCCTTCCCCGGGTGGTAGTTTATAGTGCAATCATAATCCTTGAGTAGTTCAAGCCATTGATTTTGCATCATGTTGATTTATTTTTGTGAGAAAATATACTTCAAACTCTTGTGATTGGTATATATCTCACATTTTTCACGATAGAGATAGTGTCTCTAAATCATCAAAGCAAAGATTACAACTGCTAACTCAAGATCATGAGTAGGATAGTTTTTCTCATGAATTTTTAGCTGTCGTGATGCATAGGCAATAACCCTATCATTCTGCATAAGGATACAACCAAGTACTCTCTTTGAAACATCACTATAAATAACAAACCCATCATTCTTTGATGGTAGAGATAATATAGGTGAATTGACTAATATTCTCTTTAGTTCTTCAAAACATTATTCACACTCTTTTGTCTAAACAAATTTAACCCCTTTTAGGATAATATTTGTTAATGGGTTAGACAACTGGGCAAAATTCTAGACGAAACCTCGATAATAACCTACTAAACCAATAAAACTGCATACCTCTGTTATACTCGTCAGTGCTGGCCATTCCTGGATTGCATTGGTCTTTGAAGGATCAATGGATATTCCATCCTTAGAGACAATATGGACAAGAAAAGAAATCTCCTGAAGCCAGAACTCACACTTGCTAAAATTCCCATATAATTCATGTCTTCTAAGAGTCTTAAGGATAATGCGCAAGTGATTTTCATGATCTTCATAGCTTTTGGAGTATACCAAGATATCATCAATAAATACCACTACAAAATCATTGAGAAATTCTTTGAAAACTATATTCATTAGATCCATAAAGACAGAGGGTGCATTAGTCAATCCAAAAGGCATTACTGTAAACACGTAATGCCTATACCTAGTTCAAAATGTTGTCTTCAAAATGTCTTCCTTCTTCATGCACAACTGATGGTATCCAGATCAAAGGTCAATCTTTGAAAAATATTGAGCTCCATGAAGTTGGTCAAATAAATCATCAATGCGAGGTAGGGGATACTTGTTATTTATTGTTATAGCATTGATCTCCCTGTATTCAATTCACAACCTCATATATCCATCTTTCTTCTTCACAAAAAGGATAGGGGCTCCCCATGGAGAAACACTAGGGCCAATAAATCCCTTATTACTCAATTCCTCTAGTTGTTTCTTTAGTTCCACTAATTCCATAGTGGACATTCTATAGGGGTCTTCAATATGGTCCTTGAACCAGGGATTAAATCAATGTAAACTCAATTTCTCGTTATGGAGGATGTCCAAGTAAATCCTCTGGAAATACATCAACATACTCTTGCACAATAGGTACATCCTCTATTTGAATATTTTTTTCATCACCCACAGTTGTTTCATTCTATTCCTCCCCAATAATTGAATTTAGTTGAGCTATTGAGGGTGGATCTGGATAAGAATTAGGTGGTGATGATTTTTCTATATAGATAAGGTGTTATTTATCATTATTATCAAAAATTGTAACCTTCTTCTTCTTACAATAAATCTTCACATCATGGTCCGAAATCCAATCCATACCGAGGATTATATCAAATTCAATCATGGATATGATGATGATATCAGCAGATAAAGAACATTTATATACTCTAATGGGAACTAATTCACAAAAATTTGTTGCGATGATACTTACCTTAAGAGTTTTGACTAACAACTTCCTTGTTAAATAAAATTGGAAATATCTAATTTTCTTAGCAAACTGGGAAGATATTAAATAATGTGATGATCCAAAATTAAATAAAGCATTTTCTAAACTCGAGGAAACCATTAAATTACCTGCCACCAAATCTTTCGGAGCTTCAACCTCAGCAGTAGTGATAGCATAAGCTTGGCCTTGATCCCTTGGCCTTTTCTGAGGTAAGCTCTCCTGATGCTTAGAAAATTCATTCGCATAATTCCCCCTTTCTCTATAATTGTAGCATTCAACATCGACAACCTCTTTCTTCCCCTTGCAATCACGAGCTTGGTGACCTTTTTCACCACACTTGTAACAGACTCCCATTCCCTCCAGGCAAGTACCAGGGTGTTTATTCCGACATTTACTACAGTATGGATATTCAACTTTTCCCTTCTTCCCCTTATTTCCATTTCAGAGTGTTCAACAGATCTCTTCTTCTCCTTTATTTCTTTAAAGTCATAAGACTTAGAGAATTGTTTTTTTGTCTTGATAGTACATGAGAAAATATCATTGTACGATGAGAAGGATTGTGAGACTAATTCCCAATAGATAAATGGTTTTAACCCATCAAATAAATGATCAATATTACTTCTTGGGTTACATATATAATACACAGCATGCCTTACTAACCATGTAAAGTTAGCTTCATACTTTGCAACATTCTCATCCTCCTTTTTCCTCAGACTCAGAAATTGTCTTTCCATATCTGCTCAATGGTCATGAGGAAAGTATTTTTATAATAATTTTTTTTAAACTCCCTCCATTCCATATTTGATACTTCATCATCTTCCTTTGTGTTTTGAACCAATGACCACCATTGATTAGCATCTCCAGTGAGGCGGTAAACTGCCATGACAACTTTTTCCCTTTCGCTACTCCCCAAGGCATGGAATATTTTCTCAAAGGAATTTTTACATTGCTCAACTACTAGTGGATTTTTACCTCTATTGAATGTTAGTGGTTGTTACCTCATGAAGAGATCTAATATTGATCCTCCACGCTACGGATCGGGGTGCTTCATACGGGTAAGGTTATTATTCATAACCTGAGTGAGTTGTCCCAATATAGTGATAAGCTGATGAGCAACAGTTGTATCCCTAGCTCCACTATAATTATGTTGAGTAGGAGGGAAATCCATACATATAGTGTGTACATTGATACGATTTACATTCCTTACACTAGGCGCCATTTCTAAACAATGTCATAAACTAGATTAGTTTATGAATCGAAATACAAAATTACAAACTTATAAAACACTTAACATAAACTGAAAAGTTTATAGATATAATCCATAATCACAAAAATGTTTTCCTTGAGGAAGTATATACTCATAAACCCTTCATAATGGATTGTAAATAAAGTGAGAACTATCCTAAGAATATCCCCCGGGAGTGTCGTAACCAAGAGTGCAACAAGGCCTGTTGTCATGCACTAGTTCCCGTTCGAGTCTAGCTCAAAGCAGTGTTTTCAGGTTTTACCCCTAGGTACATCTATTCCAGAGTCACCTCTACCTGATCTTATCCATACAAGGATGTATTTCTTGTAAAACTCACAAAATCTCTACAATACCAAAATTCTAGGAAGTTATTCTATACTAATCCTCAAATTCTATATTAGGGCTATGTGCCCTAATCAGAGTTTATCTAAATCTAGTTTTCAAGGTTTGTAATAAACTTTATCTGATACCAACTATAATGCCCTGACCCCAAAAGCCTAGAGTTGGTGCATTATTATGTATCATTGGCTTGATCACAAAAGATCATGTCTCGAAAGACCGATTAGTTTAATAGCCTTGGAAGTAATAGATACATTCATAAGGATTACATTACATCATAAAATGAAAAACTACAACAACATTGTTTCCATAAACCACACTCATATCCCCTCAGACTATCCCTACAGGTCAGTCATAAAATACTTCTTCGCATCTTGGAAAAAATAAAACATAGAAAGGGGTGAGCTCAGATGCTCAGTAAGGATAACAACATAGCAGAAACTTTCATAAATAAGCATAAACATTTAAGGCAATGTATAAGACTAAAAAAAGCCTTTTAAACTTGAACTTCAGCATAATATGGAAAAGATAAAATCAAATAATGTAATTTAATTAATCACATGGATATTATACTAGTCAAATAATCACAATCTATATCAATAGCCACTTTCATAATGATGGAATGCATAATGATAGACTTTATAACCACATAGTCAAGGCCTTGTGCTAAGACTACAAATAAGATTTTGTCAAGGCCTTGTGCCAAGACACTAGTTTGTCTCATGAGACCTACCGATGCATCAAGGAGCTATAGCGGGCTCCACCCGTCACTTACTAAGTCCAATGCATTCCTCATATGAAAAGGTTTAAAGATAACATAAACATTCGTATTAAAACTAGCAGATGAAATTTCAATAATTTATCCATAAACCATGAATAGTGTAAAAATAACACATCAACAATCAATCATATAACAAAAACTTCAATACAATATGAAAGTTTTGTATCATAATAAATCAACTTCAAATAAGCTGAAAATCCATCAAAGGATGTTGACATAGATGAAATCAAAACCTTTTTAGATAAATATATCTTTCTATTTTGAAATAATTTAAGAGTCACATAATTATAAAGAAGACATTTATTTTTCAAATATTATTATAAGCTTGTAAGGGAAGATTCGACAATGTTATAACGACAGAAAATAGCCACAACCACCATATAAGTTAAAAAATAATTCTTACATTAATTTTGTCGAAAAGTTCATAAAGTACCTTGTTTGGAAAATGAAAAAAATATTCCTTTAAAAACATATAAGGTCAAATAAGGGTATAAATGACTTTACCCCATTATCTAGTAAATAGTGATTTTTTTTGAAATATATTTTTAAGAAACATGGATGTGGATGATAAAGAGGTCCCAGTAGATACTTACGTAAAAACAACCTCGAATAATAAAGAGATTGTGAAATTAACCCTTACCTTATACTTTTCCTTAGTCCAGGGTAGGTTATCCTTCTGTATAATGGTGAAATAATTTTTATCAAATTATACAAGAATCATATACATTAATATGATATCATATATGATATTTTAACATTGCTTTGTTAATAATATCTTAGTATTATCGTTGTTTTGGGTGTTAACTGATTCGTTTTCCTTTATATTCTTTGTTATGTGAGTCATATTTGTTATGGATGGGATGTATATTATTCAAATCCAGAATGATATCAAGTATTTAAACATTATTTTTAATCATCTAATGAAAATTAGTCTTGAATGGATACAATGGGGAACGAATCTCATCGCGTTCATTGATATGATAATCCGTACGTACGCACGAGCGAGAATATCATTCTTTTGATATTAAAATAAAATATAATTGGATGGTATATCATATATACAGAATAATTATCATGTTATATTTATTATTTACATTAATTACACATCATTATTATAACCATCCAAATAATAATGCATTGAATAACAATTACACCACGACATGGAGACGGTAAGTCGTACGTACGCATGTATAGTGACTTGTCATTCAAAGGATGGATAGAATAATGAATTTTCTTGTACCATATTTATAATAACATCAAAGTATATAGAAGATACTAGATTTATTATTTTATAATGGAAACAAAAAAGAAAAAGGAAGTGGAAGAAGAAAAGAACTTGAAAGAGGTAATGAAATATTTACCTCTTCTTTGGGTTCTTTCTTTATATTTGATCAAAAGGGCTTATTAGGTTGGATTTATGACTAAAGTAATGCCTCTAGGATTAAGGGAGGACAGTTGAGAGGGTATTTTTTCAGGTTTTTTCTGAGACAAATGGATTTGAAGGTGTGAATTAGAGAGAAGTGGGAGTGTCCTTTTATAAGAGGGGTGAGGGGTACCTTAGGAAAAGCTAGAAATATTATTTTATAATAATTTTTTTTTCGGTTTTAAATGGATACAAAATGAATTATTTAAATTATAAGGTGGTAATGGGTCGAAAACTACTCAAGAAATAGGTTTTAGATAGGTTTGGGCACTATATTAACTTTATCTTTTAGATTTAACTCATAGTTAAATAGTTTGACATTTACCATGTCTCTTCGTATTTTTATATTATATGGTTAATAAACATATTATATACTTCCAAGTGAACCCCAAGTGGTTCATTAATTATACACCTATAATTATATAAGTCCTTTTTTTTATCCTTAGATTTTTAGTAATAGAATATCAATTAATAATATAATATTTTTTTTAAAAACTGTTTTATGTCAATTTTGACACTATTTGGTATTTTGTTTTTGCTAAATTCTTAACAACATTATTAGTTAAAAGAAAAATCATCTAACCAACCCTAAAATGTCATATTAACCTATAAAATTAGTGAAATTCCTAAAAATCCTGAAATTACATTTATTTTGATAGTTATAATATCAATTATTTTAATATTTCATTAATTAGGTAATTACTACATCATCATTGTGTCATAAATAAATTAAATTATTTAATGTATAAAAAATAAAAATAAAATACCATTATGTAGGAATTAGTTTTATCTTTATAATGAATATTTATAGTCTAATTTATCTTATGTATAACCCTATATTAAAAATGTTTTAGTTATTAAACTTTGATTTTAACTCTTTTAACTCTTCTTTAAATAAAATAATAATCAGTATCCTAATCTAATCCAAGTGGACCAAATAGGTCCATATTTTATTACTAAGGTGTTTTTGGGTCTAATTATACTTATCCAATATAATTAGGACATGTTTTAGGGTAATAATAATATCATTTTTACCCTTAAATACCCTATTTACTTTTAACCGTGGTAAATAAAAGTAAAAAGTTACTATTCACCAAAAATTATTTTCATCTTATTGAACTACATTTTTCATATTGATATCAACCGTGTCTCTCAAATTTTTAAAATTCCACTCATAAAAGCAGTAAAATTAAGTTTTATGTGAATTTTCAAATTCTCCTAGGAGGTGGGTAAAAGACGGTGAAAAGTTCAATAAAATTTTTATATTTCTAAAATTATTATAAACTGACTCCAATGAATTAAATTGAACTTATATAGGTATTATGTATCTATTTTTACCTAAAATAAATTTAAATAAAATAAATAATTATTTAAATAAGAATTCGGTTTTAAACTATAACTCAGTATTTTCACTATTCATCAAAAATTGAAAGTCTCCAGAAAAATACCAAAAATTCACCCTAAGCCAATTTCGATATTCTGAATCAAAAAATGAAGTCAATTTTAAAAGATAAAATTTATAAAATTTTAAAAAGTGGGTATTACTATTCATAACGGCTAGTTTGATTCGTTGTGGTGTGTTAGAACTCGAAGTTGCGTACAACACACACTACTGTATTATTCAAGGAAAAGCATACCGTGGAAGCTTGGGGTGTTATGAAACATCATGTGATGAGGGTATTTTTTTTGGTTCCTATCATATTTATCATATGAGGAATCCTAATTTTATATGAGGTAAGGATACATTTTATTGTCATGTGCTGAGGATGTTGGGATTTTTTGTTTAGAGTCATACAAATTGGTATAAGGATTACTCTAGTTCAAGTGCAGATAACTTGGACCAAAGAGTGCATGGATCCTTAGGGTTATCATGAAAGAGTGATAACCCAACATGAAAAATGGATCAAGTAGAACCATTTCCACAGACACTTCCAAGACACACTACAGCCTAGTAGAGATCATGATGTTGAGGGAGGGACGATATTGAGTGGAGTTGATGATAGGGGATGACATATGATATGAAATTGAGGATAACTATATACCCCATGAAAATGGTAATCAAGAAACACATATTTATGGATTCCTCTCTAGTGAGTATGGGATGAAAAATAGAAGGGAGAATCCTCTTTCTGAAATAACAGGGATGAAGAAAACTATATGAATAAGGGGGATACAAGGGAGATGGTTCCCATAATTTAGGGTCATAATGTTTAGACATTAATAGGTATATGTAATTCAAGTATTATTGGTTGTTTTGTAATATTTAAAACTCAATGGTATGAATCTAATAAGTCTCTGCACCACACAAATAAATCTTGAAATTAGTTGCACATAGTTTAAGGTCATAAGGCTTAGACCAGGGGAGGACCCAAAATTGGTTGGAGATGAGGTTGGGCCTAAGATGTTGGATCTAATAATACCTATGTATTCCATATGTAATGGGAATCAAGAAATTATGTTTCTATAACATGGTGTTGTAGAAGACCAATGCTGATAGGGGGGGGGGGTATTCTCGGTAAAGGCATTAAATCATATCATATATGTGTTATGAGGAAACCTATGTTCCTCGTGTAGGGTAAAGATACATTTTAATTTCATACACTGAGGATGTTCATTTTTTTGTCCCAAATGTGTCATATGATGCATTCCAATTGTATATGGGTTAAGGCATACACTTTAACATAATGTGATGAGGATGTTTGTGGGGCTTATGAAATGAGATTCCCTTTAATTCCTTCCACATGTAGGGTCATGAGGGAATATTGGTTTGATGGAAAGTCAGAGAATATGATTTGGAAATAAACCTAAATATAAGTCCCATAAGGGAATTTTGGGGCAATAGTTTAATAGGTAATGGGTGGTTTTATGATTAAATTATGGATGGGCCCTAATAAAAGAGGTATGGGCATCACTACGTATCTTATGACATTGGGAATCAAGCCACATGTAGCTCTAGAACATAGTGTGGTAGAAGACTGATGCCTAAAGTAGAAGTGGTTATCCTCTCAAATGGGGATGGGAAATCTATTATATAGTTTCAGAATTATACATTATGATGCTGGATATGGAGATTGAGGTCATATAGTTAGGACCAAGGGGAATTCAGAAACTAATTTAATTTATTATTATTAGACCAAAGGAATATTTGTTTAAATGATATTTATATGAAATGAAAGGGTTAAATACCAATGTAAAATGAGGTAAATTCAAGCCCACATTATACATAAATACCATGAAACAAACTTCACATTATTTAAGGTCATAATTCTTGGATTGTATGTTGAGATAATGGGCCAAATGTTGGTGAACATAATTCTAACCCCTAGGGGAAGGGTTTATGATGAATTGATGGATTCTAACTAAGATATGGGGTCTAAGAATAACTATGTATCCCATAAAATCTTGAATCAAGCCACATGTAGTTATATAACTTATCTTGTTAGGAGACCGATACCAAAAGTGGGGGGTAATAATCTCGGACAAGGGAATTGAGGCATTCCATTGTTGTTGTAGGGAATCTCATGTTTATGACATGGGGTAAGAATAAAATTTATCATCATGTGATAAGGATTTTTTTTTTCATCTCACACTTGGTATTTTTTTATTTCATAGGGTAAGAGTAAAGTTTACCATCATGCACTAAGGATGTCTGGTTTTTCGGTTTAAAGTCATATAGACCAGACTATGGTATCAACTTGTTTAAGGTCATAGAGTTAGAACAACAAAGGGACTACAAATAGTTTAAGGTCATAATTCTTGGAAAATGGGGGTTTCTATTAGTTTATGTTCATAGATCTTGGACCCTAGCTACTGTAGTTATGTCCATGTAACTTTTACCAAGCTTGATGTTCTTTAAGGCTGTGTAGCTTTGACCATGGAATTATATAGTTTAAGGTCATAGATCTTTGATCAAGAATTATAGTTTAAGATAACATTTCTTGGTCCATGATGTAATAAAATTTATGGACAAGTAGATTTGACCATGATGTGATGTATTTTAAGGTTGTAGAGCACTGACCATGATTCTTAATTTAAGGTCATAGAGCTTAGACCAAGGGGAGGAAATTTTATTTAGAAATCTATAATCACCTTGACCATGGTTGGGGAAAATTTCACCATTATTCCTAAGACCACATGAGCCATTCCCTATACAAGAATCAATGAGTGAGAAAAAGTTACCTTCTTGACGAGGTAGGTAAAGATAAGGGGAGATAGAATCCATCTTGGGAAGACCCCGATGATGCCAAATTCCTTGGTCATCATGCATGAATGAATGGGAAAAAATTCCCATGGTGTTAGAGTTCCACCAGAACAAAGGGAGGTGGAAAAAAATTAAATCAAGAATTTCAGGATCTGTATCATGAAATAGGGTGACTGATGGATAGGGATTGGCTATTGACTTTGTTCTAAATACAAGTTCCATAACCAAATTAGTCAAGAATGTGGAAATAAAATGTGGAATTAAAATTTGACCATATTAAAAACATGAGAAACATAATTTTACATAGGAGATCCATCAAGGAATGTGCCTTGGATGAGTGGTAAGAAATTTCGGATAGGAACCATCACCATTAGGGGGATCATTCAAATTTAAAGGATTATGAGGATCCCAATCAAGGAAGTTTCGAATAGTGAAGATGTTCATGAGGAGATACTCATGGAAGAGATAAACACTCTGGGTGATCTCCCCCAATGTGATAAAATACACTGAATGGGAGAATCAATGAATTGTATTTGGATATGATCCCAAGGGGAATAGTCTTGAAATATATTAATAGTTAGACTAGACCTAGGAAATAATGCCTAATAATTCCTAAATATACCATGAGAATGGGAATCAAGCTATATGTAGTTATAGAATGCGGTGCAATAGGTGACCGACAATGAAAATGGTGGATCCCTATCAATTGAGGGCTAAAGGCATTTTGTATTTTTATATCATGTGACCGGGATGCAGTTATTTCTATTTGAGTTCACATAGTAGCATCCACGGTGTTGTATAGTTTAGCATCATATTACTAGGATGATGTCACATAGTATAACATCATGTTACCAATACAATAGCATGAATTTTTATGTCCTATGACTAGGAAGGTTTCCTACAGTTTCTATCCCATGCGCCTAGGACTTAGCACAAAATTTTACCTCATGTGACTAGGAAGTTTTTATATAGTTTTATATCATGCAAATGGGATGATGAAGTGTCCCTTTTAAGGTCATGAACATTGGAAAAATGATTCTACATTGTTTAATTTCATGTAGAAAGTATGGAGTATGTGACTTTTATGGTTTTGAATACAACACCAATGATGCTATATAGTTTAAACATCATGAAAAATTATATAATATATTCTTTTCAAGTTCTTGCATACATGAAGAATGATGCTACGTAATTTAAGGTCATATAGAAAGGATGAATATTTTCCTTTCAAGGTCATTAATATAAGACCAGTAGTGCTATGTAGTTTAACGTCATGTAGCAAGGATGTAATATATTCCTTTTAAGGTCATACATAAAGGACCAATATTGATATATATCTTAACGTCATGCAGAAAGGATGAGATATGTTCCCTTTATGGTCATGTATATAGGACCAATGGTGATATGTTGTTCAACTTCATGTAGTAAGGATGAAATATATTTCATAGTTCAATGAAATGAAACCCAGACATTATCATTCTGTTTTACATCATGCGACTAGACCATTGTCATACTATTTTACATTGTGTGACTAGGATGATAAGGAAATTATTCCACACACAGTGCCCCCAACTGAGGAGATGTCATATTGGGCTAACCCAAGCCTCAAAATAATTATTGCATTGGACCTTACAGAATTAGAATACTCAATTGTTCTAGATGTTGAATGACAAGGATTATAGTGGAATAATCATGGTCATCCCTGCCTCATCCTGATATTTTGGGATCCATGATGATTAGGGTGGATCCAACCATAGGATTCCCCAAAAATTACCCAAAAACATGCACAAAAATTCTCTAAGACTGATATGTGTTGTTTCATGGAGAACATTACATGGGTTGTTATGGGGTCCACAAGGAGGACCTCTATAGTTTTTGTTTGTTATGGGAAGGATATCAATGATGGTTATTGACAACATAAGTGGCAGGGATAGTTGACACATCATGCTTGATAGATGGTTGGGGTATTGATCCTAGTAAGATTAATACATTTCCATGTGTACTTGTTAGGATGATATGGAGTGGACCAAGGTTTTCAGGGTCCACATGATCCGTTTGAGTGATATTTACTAGAGTAGGGATGATATACTACCCCTAACATGGAAACCACCATGGGGACAATGACTACCAGAGTGGACAGTTAAGGATATAGGGTGTCAATCTTCCAATAATGTGATATTGGTTTCCCAAGTATATTTAAAATTCTTATATTCATAATGGTAATATATCATTGGTTCCTCCATATTGCATAATACCCACATAAAAAATGGGGTGATGGTGCCTAGGAGGCGTCGAAGATTGACTCTACGAATGGATGGGCTGACAGCACCTGAGAGGTTTATAAGCCTATATATATGGATGAATGGGGTGACAGTGCCTAGGATGAATGGAATCCTAAATCTTTGGGTGGATAGGGTGATGAATCCAAGGAGTCATGGTAGGCAATCTCACTAGAATTATGGGGTGAGGGATCCTAGGAGTCGTGGAGGCCTATCTCACCAAAATGGCGGGGCAAAGGCATCAAGAATCTATGGATGCCTATTTTGATAGAATGATGGGGTGAGAGATCCCAAGAGAGGTGGAGGGGTATCTCACTGAAATGATGGGGTGAGGGATCCCATAATCTGTGGATACCTATCTCACTAGAATGGTGTGGTGTGGTATCCCATGAATTATAGAAGTATATCTCGATAAAATGATAAGGTGAGGGTGCCTATGAGCTATGGGGACCTATCTCACCAAAATTATGGGGTGATTCTGCCTAGTGGCTATAGATTATTATCTATCCAGAATGATGGGGTGAGGGTGGCCCAGAACTGTAGAAACCTATCACAAGGAAATTATAAGAAGAGGGAGACCAGAAACCATGGATTCCTATCTCACAAGAATAATGGGGAGTGGGAACCTAGGATATGTGTATGCATATATCACTAACATATTGGGGGCAAGGGTGTCTAAAAGAATTTTATTTCTATATCGAAGAAATGATGGGTAAAGGGAACTAGATAGTTGGGGATGCCTATCTCACCATAATGATGGGGCGAGGTATCCCATATTATTTGGATGATTATCTCACCTAAATCATAGGGTGAGGGTTCACAAGATTTGAGAATGTCGATCACACCAGAATCGTGGAGGAAGGGTGACCAGTAGTTATGGATTCCTATAACACTGTAATTATGGGGTGAGGTCACCCTAGAGCTATGGAGGCATATCTCCCTGAAATAATGGGGTGAGGATGCACATAATCTATGAATTATTATCTCACTAGAATAATAGGGAAAGGTTTCCTAAGTTCTATCGATGCCTATCTTGTGAGAATTATGGGGCAAGGGAACCTAGAAGATATGTATGCCTATCTTGTAGGAATGTTGGGGTGAGTGTTTCTAGAAACTGTGGATGCCTATCTCATCGAAATGATGGGATGAGGGTTCCTTGGAGCTATGGATGACTATCTCACTAGAATTATGGGGTGAGGGAACCCATGATCTATGGATTCCTATCTCATAGGAATGATGGGGAGATAGAATCCAAGATCTATGGATGTATTTCTCATTAGAATGATGGGGTGAGGGTGACCAGGTTCTATGGATTCCTATAATTCTAGAATGATGGGGTGAGGGTTCCCAAGAGTTTTAGATTCCTATCTTTCCAAAATTATGGGTTTAGGTCTCCTAGAATTTGTCGTTACCAATATCACATGAATGAAGGGGTGAGGGTCCCCAAGCTATTTGGATGCCTATCTCACCTAAATGACATGGTGAGGGTGCCCAAATTTTTTGGATGCTATTTCACCAAAATAATGGGGTGAGGGAGCCCAAGAGTTGTGGATGCCTATCTCATTGTAATGATGGGGAAAGGGTTCTTAGGATATATGGATGATTATCTCACTCAAATGATGGAGAAATGGTTCCCATGATATGTGCATGACTATCTCAACAGAATGATGGGGTGAGGGTGCTCAGGAGCTATGGGTGCCTATCTCACTAGAATGATGGGGTGAGGTAACCCTGAAGCTGTGGATGCTTGTCTCATAAAAATTATTGGGCAAGGGAATCCAGGAGTATTGGATTCCCATCTAGTCAGAATGATTGGGTGAGGGCACCCTAGATATTTGGTTTCTTATCAATGTGTCATCATATAGAGTAGAGAAATGAGTGTATAGATATGTTCGACTTTCCCCCTACATTGTTGTCGTGGATCCTGGACCAATAAAACCATAAGAGGGATATGATTAACCTACCACCATCGTTGGGTTAAGTGGACCTACCAAAGAAACCATTGAAGGGATATAATCGACATACCCCCAGTGTTAGGTTGAGAGGCCCTACACTGGCGGTATATCATGGTGGTGGGAACTTCGATTGACGAATCCTAGGGAGAGTCAGATCATCCTTATTTACAAGTATATAGAGACTTGATCCAACTTGGGTGAAGACACACCCTCATGCTATAGTTGTGAGGGAAGAACATGCGTCGAGGATGGAAAGGTCCACTAGAGTTTCTGGAGATGCCTCCTTTTAGGAAAGCTGAATCCTTCCCCTACCGATGATGCTGAGTGTTTTTGACCACTTCTAGTAGAGCATGGGATGGTTTAGCTCGCTCTTCACCCTACAGAGCTATTCTGAATAGTAACATAGCCAGTTTGGATGCTTTATGGGAGGTTCCTGGTCAACAACCATGATTGGTACAACTTGAACATCCCCTAACTCCATGGTGTAGTGGAATGAACCAATAGAATGTTTTTAGGAGAGGAATTGAAGTGGGTTCCCATAATAACTAGCTGGGTTGCCTTTACATGGCCCATGATGGTGAAATCATTGACAACACATTGCATACCCATGGTCTTCACACAACCAAAGTTACTCATTTTCTTTACACATGAAGGAGAGAGGATTCACATTAATGATTCCTCAATTTTTATATACCTGAAATTTTTAATTATCTCATAGTTAAAGGAGAGAGTTTTCATGTAGAGATAACCATTTTTGTTTTTGATTCTTTCTACTAGGGAATCAGGCCATGCTACTCCTTTTCCACATTCACTCTTTCCAAAAAAAAGGCATATTCCATCATATTAATTATCGATGTATGATCCTTAATAATAACTATATGATGGGATGTTAGTTCCTCATTCCATGGATTCCTCCTTATATGATGGTTAATTATTTATCTTATATATTGAAAGGGAAGAAACCCATTATTAGAGTGGATGGTAATGCTAGATATCTCTAAGCATATCTTAATGTTGTTCATATTAGGAACCTGTAAATTCTACCTAGTTTGGAGGGAATCTAATGTTTGAAGCGTCTCAAGTGTGAAACCCAAGGAATATTGTGCAAACCTTGGGGTAGTTAACACTAGGGTTGAATTTATTTTGAGGATTTTTTACCTCAAGTATCCCATGTATGGTATTGGGTAGAAATTATAGATCAATTCAAAGGTTAAATGTCTTGCGGGGATATATTAGTCATAGGTTTAACATCTTGTGAGGATAGGTGGGTTGAAGGTTTAATATCTTTTGAGGATATATGGGTTGTAGGTTTAAACTATTGTAGGGATAGATATGTTGCAGTTTTAACATCCTTTGAGGACATATGGGTTTCAAGTCTAACATCTTATAGGGACTAATGGGTCATAGGAATAACATCTTATGGGGACTAATGGGTTGCAAGTTTAATGTCTTGTAGGGTCAGATGGGTCATAGGTTTAATGAATTGTAGGGAAAGAAATTTAATAGGTTTAATGTCTTGTAGGAAAAAATGGGTCCCAATTTTTACATCATGAAGGGAAGGATTAGTGGATAAGTGTTTTCATAGGGGGAATATGACCAAACATGAGGATTTTAGCCATGTGTGTCCCCATGGGGGAATAAGAACACACTTGAAGGGTTTAATGCAGTGTTTGGGTATCAGGAATGAAACTCAAGGACATACCCTAGATGTGTTGATATATTGGGATTGAACCTCCTTTAGGTATTCTAAATACCCTATTAAGAAACAAGGATCAAACCCCAAATTGCTTTATTTCATGGTTTGAGGTCATGTGATAAGACCGGTCCATGTAGTTTAACATCATGTGGTTAAGACGTTTGTGTCATTGAAGGAGTGTTAATGAGAGATGGTGTGGGGCATATTCTTATGGGCCACCTAGTCTAAGAGTTTCATTCCTGATAGTGTGGGTATTATTCATTTGATCTACTTTGTTGTTTGATGATGTTGTGGGGCTTATACATGTGAGATTCCAGGGTTCTACTAGGAGCAATGATGTTATGAATGGGTCTTATGCATGGGATCTTCCTGGATGATACTAGGAGTAGTGATGGTATGAATGGGGATTAAGTTTGGGATCTACCAATGTTCTTCTAGGAACAATTCTGGTATGAATGGGGATTATGCATGGTAGATTCCTTGGAGGATTGGGGTATCATCACATGCATATCACATGAGGAATATTGTACTTATTTCATGAGGTATCCATCAATTATTTCATATGGAATCCTATTTATACTTGATTGGGTAAGGACACAGTTTAATGTAATTTACAAGGAAATTAGTTTTGGTAATCACACATATGTCATATGATGCATCCTATGTTTGTTAGATTAGGTAATTCTATAGTTCAACATCATGTTCTAAGGACATCATGTGTGAGTCTTATGCATTAAGCTATACATTATTTCTTCCTCTTATCAAGTCATGATAATATCTGGAACCACTAATGTACTAGGGAATATTATTTGAGCATACACATAAGGATTAGGTCCATGGGGCTACTAGGGAGTAGCATTGATATATCAGGGACTTGCGCACTAGAAATTCCCATTGTTTCCTCCTCACATTAGGTCACGAGGGAATCTTGACCTACTGATGGGTTTAGGAATATGATTAGGACATACTTATGAGGTGTAGGACATTGGGGGATACTAGGGTGAAGTATGGATACATGTCTGGATTATGTGTTAGGGCTTCCCATTTATATTCCTTGCATTATTCTGTGAAGGAATATCATCCTGTTGATGGGTTGAGGGGTGATTAGGGATTAAACTAGAGGAGGAGGCCCATGGTTTATTTTTAGGGGTTTTATATTGATCATTACATGAGGCATACAGTGATTTACATGTAAGGATTATCATTATTATCTTAATAGGAATCCAATTATTGAAAAATAAGTTGTACTTCAGTTTAACGTCATGTAGTGAGGACAATGGATATCATCTGATGATCATGGAATGTTTCATAATATGATAGATATGTAATACATGTCATTTTTTCACATTAGGCATCCTATAATTCCAACATAGTGTATACTATAGTTTAATGTCTTGTAGTGAGGACTACTATATGAAGGATTCCTAGAAATGGATGGTGTGGGACTTATGTTGAAGTAACCCTTTCTGGTTGAACCTGGTGTAGGATCCAGGGGATGAAGCTTCAGGAATGTATTAAGGAGTGATTCAACAAAAGGTATTTAGGGTGTCCTATAGAAGAATATCAACTCATGGAATGATAAAGGGACTAAGAGGAGTATAAAGAATCAAGGTACTTCAGGGAGTGTGGAGGAGTGTCTCAGCTCATGGTAATATATGGGGTGAAAGTTTGGGGTTGAATGGGGAGCAATAAAAAAATTCCTAGACCCATTCCAAAATGTTCACTGTGTGACCCACTAATTTTCATGGGGTTCAGTGAAAGTAGTGAAGGGGCTAGGATAGAGGGTCAGTATTGTAGCAAAATAGTGATCCTGAGTGGGGTGTGGGCACAATACTCTTAGTATGAACCAATAGGCATGTGTATGAAAACTATTTCATTCAACTATGTACGTGGTCACACAACCTTTCACTATGTTATGAAACTGTATAGTTGTGCACAAAAAAATAGTTTGCATGGGTAATGGATTACAAGAACGATTTTGGAAAACATTATTTTTTACAATTTTGGAGTTTCATGCAAATAGGGCTATGTGAAAATTATTTATTTATTATAATTTAATCTTCTAATGGATAAATTTGCATGAAAATGTCCAATAATAAGCCCATGCATTGAGGTAATTCACTGAGGTAATTTTTCTTAAGCTCAAGATATGGGGGTTGTGCGAAGATCACAACCTCGAGTTCCATGAATGATAGATTCAGCACTCAAATTTTAATATTCCTCCCAATTTGAGGGGTTTATGACATATTTATAGGTGTTTTTTCAATTTCACATAACTTATCCCATGTCTTAAAAATTTTGGTTGTTTCGTGAAAATTTTGGGGTTTCATAAAAATGCCCTGGTTTTTAGAGGATAGATAACATATGCATGGAACATATATATTAAACATAAACTTTATCATGAAACTGGGTTACACAACTATGAATTAGTTTCACACACTTTTGGAAAGTTGTGTGTTATTCTATACTTTCCTCCAAAATTTCCCTGACTGTCCATTTCTATAAGTATAAGACCATGAATTTTTATTTTCAAGTTTACTTGGGCTCTATGAAAAGTGAAATATAATCCTACAAAACAATCCATGCTCTTGGACCATGTTCTTTATTTTTTTGTTATTGGACTCATTTCATTTAACTCCATCAAGCATACACCCACTTTATTTGATATGATAGTTCAATGGAATGAAAAGACATCATTTCATAGTGTAAAATTACTTTGGGATCTATCTTATCCAAACTTTGAAACTTTATAAACCAGGGTCCTTGTATATAGATTTGACCCCCACCAACCTAAAAATTCATGGATTTGATAAAAGATATCAAAAGCACCGTGGTTGAATTTATGTAGAGACCCTATTTGATGACATGGTAAAAAACTGAGATCATGGTTGTCTCATAGGAAACTAACTACAAAAAATTATTGGGGATTAAATTCCTCCATATAAATACATTGGTCCACTATATATTTCTTTAGTTCCTCAAATACACACACAATTATCATGTAAGGGTACTCCATTCCAATGATACTCCCTTATACTGCTACAAAGCATGCTACCTATATATGGGATTATATTAAATGGAGAAGATATACCTTTATACTAATGGGTTCGAGTGTATTAATACCCCAATTATTTGACAACTACCTCGGTGGATCCTTGGGTGGATTTGGAGGAAAACTTCATCCTTCCAATCTATTGATTGGATCCAAAAACCCAAGATATTGGGAACTATTTCATAGTCACAAATAATAAGGAATGACCATAGATTATCTCTTATTACCACACAATACAATAATGGTTGAATATGAAAAATACTGATCCCATTCTATAATGAGAGTTCAGTTAGCTGGACACTGACTTGTAATGATGATGTACCTTCTAGAGATAGGTTTGACCCAATAGAGGTCAACCCATCATCACTGTTTTGACATCAATGTTGGATCTAACCATCAGAAACCACATGGGATTGGATCATCATATTTTTTCCATAGTGTTCTATACAAATCTAGAATCTACCATTGAATATACCACCCCTTCCAATGATGATGGTAGTACCACTCCATGGCATCCAACTCTAGGGGATTCAAATCATTCTTTTAATTCTCATGTTCCTGATGAGGAGGTATATTTTTGTTAGAATCCTATTAATAGTAACACCCTGAGAGGGGGTGAATTAAGATATTGTAAATTATTTAATAGATGAGGATCTTGTTCTATAACCATGAGGAACACTTTGATTTCTCTCAACCTTTCCCTTTTATGATTTATAAAATCTATAAACAACAAAAGAAATTTTACTTGGTTGTCCCAAATAGGGATACATCCAAGGAATATGCATGAAAATGTGCCTATGAAACTAATTCACTAAAATATCACTTATTTATAGTTACAAATTTGGAGAGGTCTCAATTACCCTTATATTTAACCACCCTGAATATTTAGAGAGCTCACTGATATCCTTCAACAAGGAACTCACTACTCCATTTATTGAATCATCCTCCTTCACATGAGAATGATATAATAATAAACCCAAATCAGAGTTTCTATTAAAAAAATAATGTCAACTTCTAGTAAGGATGATACTCATGGAAAAAATCTTTCTTTGACCTTTAAAATATCTAGATGATATATAGAACAATTCATTTGTAAATGTCAAGAAAAATATTTGTCTCCACCTTTTTTTATCTCTGTGCATCTCTAATTTTACATAGTATCTTTGGTTGCCCTTTATATGCAAATCCAATTTTTAGGATTTTATATTATAAGTATAGGATT
Organism: Viscum album; assembly: GCA_963277665.1. Classification (NCBI taxonomy): domain Eukaryota; kingdom Viridiplantae; phylum Streptophyta; class Magnoliopsida; order Santalales; family Viscaceae; genus Viscum; species Viscum album. The sequence goes on along the minus strand of OY728125.1, from coordinate 1,385,575,154 downwards.
GTGATAATTTTACCTTGTGATTAATGGGGTCATTATTCACCAAGAAATACCAATTAACCATTGATGGTTACAAATCATAAATCCCCATGACATAAAATTTCACCAAATAGAAAATGGTTGAGCTATTACATGTCCATAGATGTTGCATCATACTATCGCCTATTTTACATATACCATGTCATAGAAACCTACACTATAGAAAAACCTCTTATTTTATTGAAATTTATATGGTATAGTCACCAAAGTTTTGGTATAGAGACTTTAATTTTTCATATATAATTTTATCATGAACTAACTCTTTCTATAACACCCACATAATTTCATCCTTAAACTATTTCTCAAATAGGAATGGATGTGAAATGGATACACCTAATGTATCATATCCTCTTGTTGGAAAGGGTTTCCCAAAAACTCACTTCTTCTAAAAATAGACCTTCCATGCCACAATTTCCAGCTATAACATGAAATAATTATTGATTTTGGGGTCTACGACATAGACCAAGATTTTTGGTGTGGAAACCTCAAATTTTCCAGAGGATCAAAAATCCTCTAAAAACCTATTCCATGGTAATGCACCTCAGATACAACATAACATGAATACTCCTCACCCCATGCTAAATATTCCTCAAGATTTATGGTGGTATATAATAAAATCCATCCCACTAATATACTAGATGTGAGTATTCAGGTACACTCCTAGACGCCTCCATGATTCTTTCTAATGGAATGAACCCCTGATCCATGTACATGATGGACCGAATACATGTTCACCTACCTTCCTAGTGCCTCCATATATAATGGCTCAAATGGTTACCCTGTTTGTTCAAGATTTCTCCCACATAAGCAGGGTCAAGATGGATTGACTATCTTAGCTGTGTTTGGCCTAATTTTTAAACAATAACCGCCAAGGTTATAGAATATTATTGATAACTACAATATATCCCATCTCAAAGTGATAATTCATCTAAAATATTCTTTTAACAACATTCCTTCCTTACCATGCCAAAAAATAAAACACACTTAAAAATCTAATGGGATTCTAGACAACAATATGTCCCTTTTTTTGAAAATTCTCTAAACACACCTACATTAACCACCTTAAATGTGTACCAAAGACCCACTATTTATAAACTATAATTCCAATTGAGAAATTATAAATGAGATAATTAATAATTTAATGAAAACGTTTACATTAATATATCTAAATCATTATAACCACACAAAACTCCATCAAAATACCCTTGAATTTCCATTAACATACTCCAGATTTTCCTCTTATTTTCCCCATATCATGCACACACATGGTATTTCTCCCACATTAGCATTGAACCAAATGGGTGAAATACCCTAAAATTTTATGAATAAGGTATTATAAATCCAATATATTGAGGTAGAAAATATACCTATCTCATAAAAGTAACTATTACGAGTGGGGTTCTATCCTATAAGAAATTATGTGGACAAAGATGGTTTTACTTCAAGAGCCAACTGATAATTCTAAAACACCACTATGATTAGTTCATTTTTCAATATATTTTTAAGTTAATCATATTATGATGCATAATCAAAAACTATAACTCCTTACTCCACCTTCCCATTTGTTAAATGATATATTATTTCAATGTTCTTGGTCTACAAATGTTGGATGGGATTTTTACCAAGATTGATTTCATGTGAGTTTTCACACGTAATTGGAATGTGAGAATGTAATCCAAAACCCATTTCATCATGTTTTTGATTCATCCGTTGAATTTTGGTGCATGATTGAGTGGAAAAAAATTACTGATCTTTTTATATTCTAAAAGAAATAAAATATTAATTCTTTATCTTTCATGAAATATATGAACTCCCAAGATAAAATGCACCACCTAATGTTGATTTTCAGTCATATATTGAACCATCCCAATCCTTATAACTGTATCCTACAAAATTATGTTTTGTATAATTATTATAGAACAAACCATAAACCATCATATAATTAATATATTTAATTATTATTTTCACATTTATTTATGTGGTTCTCCTTGGAAACACTCTGAAAAATGAGTGGCTTGATAAGTAGAAAATAATATATTTTATCAAGTGGGTGTAAAATAGAGTAAGCACCTAATAATTTAACAATAGTTGGTAATATAGACCCTTTTTCCCATATCATATTTTGATAGTTTACATATTTCCTCTACTAAAGTTTCCATGTGACTTATTCCTCTATTGGAAATATTATTAAAATCTCCATTACATAATTGGTTTGTGAGATAAATATCCCATCCAATGTTCAAAATACCTTCAATCCAAGAAAAGAAATAATATTTCACAAATTAGAGACATCATGAACTCACAAAATCAGAATTTCTGAGAATCTCATGCCTTAGTCGTCATCTAAGATACCAAAAATTATGTCTTAAACATAGACATGAACCATCAGTCACTATTAATTTTATGTTTTTATCTAGATATTGTGATTGAAACCTCCTCTATAAAGATCAGGATTATCTAAAAATTGTCCTAATATTGAGTACCATGCTCTTGGTTCTTTCTTGAGGCCATACAAGTCATTCTATATTCAATACAATTTTCCTTAATTTTTATCAATGAGAAACCTATTTGGTTGGTCAATATTAATGTCTTATGGAATGATACCATTAAAGAAGTCTAATTTGGAATCCATTTAATATATTTTGAATCCATTATGAATTTCTATGGATATAAATAATATAATACTTTAAATTAATGTAATGGGTTCATTTTTCTCATCTACATAAATTCCTTCAATTTGGGAATACTCTTTTCACACAAGTTGTGTTATGTTCTAAATCACAATTCCATATTCATTTAATTTGTTTCAGAACACCCACATGGTTTTAATGACACTCTTATCAAATGTTCTTGGAACAGAATCCCATGTGTTATTTTTACCTATTTATTTAATCTCTAAATTCATATCCTTTATCATACTCGCATCATTTGAATAATCATTAAAATATTTTGGATCTGTAAAGATAATTAATAAACCTACTATAGAGACTTCATTTATCTGGTTTAGACCGGGGCTGTCTGGTCTCCAAAAATTTTTATATTAAATATTTCAGACCATCTTGTTGATGTTTGTGAACCTATTTGAATTTTTTGTCTCTCTTAACATTTTGAGTCTTTATCAAAGTTTTATTCATTCCATGTAATTCCTCCAAAACCCTACACTTCTTCTTCACTCTCATATTCTAAAATTTAGTGGATGTCATAAAAAACTACTCATGGTCTTATATCATTATTCATACTCCAATGAACACAACCTCATTACTATCAATCATATTTTTAATAAATTTTTAACACCTATATACTTTACTATTTTAGGAATATCTTAGTTATATTCCATTATCTCCCCAATCATTAAAATTTCTACAATTTTATTTTTTGAGAATAAATTATTTTCTTACAAACTCTCAGAAGTATTTGTGTGTAGGTTTCTTTTCATAAAACATTTAATATGTATTTATCACTTTGTTTACACATAAAAATTCTCTATTATAGATGTAAAACTCTATAAGAACTGCTTCATTATAATATCTTTCCTGAAGAGATTTTTAAATCAACAATGTTTTACACTTATTATTGATTATAAAATTTCTTATTTCTATAACCCCGTTCTATTTTGTTGTTTTAACAGATGATACCTATGTTTCATTCCCTAATTTTTAGGATATTATCAAATTTTATAATTTGATGCCATTATCAGTTCAAAACATCAGGATCTTCACACCAAGAATCTTTTATACTCTACTCAGATATTATGTGATGCTTATGTATACTTAATTATTATCCATGATAGGCATAATACATTCCATTTTTCTATAATCATATATAAAAAACACATAATACATGTTTATATCAATTTATTTAGTATAAATTATCCTATAAACATCAATGTGTACGAGCTAAGGAATCTTTGAAGCATTTACCTTCTTTGGAATATAGGAATTCCAAATAATTTTTCTTTTTCAACATGAATTAAATCTGTGAGTGTGATCATATGTGAGATGGGGAAGATAATGAACTATATTTATCTTTAAAAACCTTTCTATGGAGTTTTAGATCAAACTTCTTAGCCATGTATTTCATAACCTGAACTCCTCTTATCTTGACAATATTAAAAAGTTTTATACTCTGACAAGACATACATTTACCTTAGATATTTTTCCATATATAATAAGTGAAACCTCTTTTTATTTAATAGTGTAAGAACTTTGACAGAACTCTACCTCATGTCTATGGTCACAAAATTGGTTGAAACTAAAAATATTATTACTCAGCCCATAAATTAACATAATTTCAATTCACTTGAGATCTTTTCCTCTAATATTTTATTTTCCAAATCGAATAATATTAAGATCCCAATTTTTCCTATAATAAAAAATCCCATGTTTAATATGATTTATGTTTACATTAAGGTATTTATTTTAGGTCATTTGTGATTTGAAAATACTATCCACACTCCATAAACATGACATGTTTATTTCCCTCAATGAAATTTTAGCAATATCAGTCTTCTCCATGCTCCACTTTATCACCTAAGTTGATAATTAGTATTCCTTATCAAGAGTTGGATCCATAGTCTCTTATTCTTTAAGAAAAACTATTTTTTATGTATCTCTTCACTTTTGGATAAATATTGCAGAATATTCTTTCATATGCTTCAAGGAATTCTAGATGAGAGTTGTTGAATTCTTGAACAATAATAAATTTCCTTATTCACATATCCTTTATACCTAAACATTAACCATTAAAATAAATAGAATTATTAGAAATTATGCATTATTTTTTGTAGTGATGTTTTTCCATAATGTAATTCATAGAAATAGAGCTCACATAGTATCTATGTAATAGGTTTCTATAGAATAAAACATCTAACTCTTAATGCATTGTAATTCATCCTGGTATTATGGTTAGTTTCATTTTCATTGATGCAAAGATAAAACCTATTCTGAGGAGTCAGAGCTTGAGGATTTGAAAAAATAACTAATTTGTCTCTATTTTTGAACCACTAATATAGAGGAATAGTCATGAGTTTCTCAGGAATTCCATTGGCTTTAATTAATGATGATGCCTATGTATTTCCAATAATTATTCCATATTCCAATAAATTTTCTTGATTTTCACACTTATAATGACAATTCATTACTTCTTCTTATAACTCTTTAGTTCACTTTACTCTATCATTGATAGTTTTATCAAAACCATATAGTATTAGGGTATTTCCATCCATTTTAAACATTAGCACAACATCCTTCACTAAATATTATAAGCTTTTAAATCTAAGTTCATCAATTTGATAACTCATATATAACATTTCCTCTTCTTATTGTTGATGGAAGTACTTATATTCATATACCATTTAATTATACTTCTTGGAATTTTCTATATATATATGAAAATTTATTCAAGGGATGAATCAAGTTTTTAATATAGAAAAATCCATTCTAATAACTCTTTCATTGGAATCACCACTATCTTCATTTGTTGTATTATTTGAAATATTCATCAATACACCTTTATCTTTACAACTTTTAACTTATTCTATCTAGATTTCCCCAAAACTATCTTATTATTTAGAAATAAGATTTATTATTTTGATGGACCTATATTAAGAATTATTTGAACTTCATTTTGAAATATTCTTGAGAGTTTTTTCTTCACCATCATCTTCTTGATAGTTTTTGGGACATTTTTCTGCAAGAAATCCCACCATTCCACACTTGAATAAATTAAGGGGAAGATTACCCATAAACCACCATATTACTTTTTAATATTTAAGGAAAATAATGAAATCAAATAATCATATTTATAAACTTATGAGTTTTATTGATTGAGGGATTATTTATAGAATTAAATATCTCCTATTATGGGATATCCTTAATTCTTGACTCATTATTTTATTTCTCATTTTATATACCATCAGAGTGATATGTATGTTATCAAGATAGATTTTTTCAGATATTTTTCTTTTGGAACTAACACATTTTCATTGAAATGAGGGGTGAATCTTATCATGATTATTTTCATGATATTTTTATCATTGAGATCCTCACTATGAACTCATATATATTCAACAATAACATTGGGGTTATTAAAAAAAGTTACAATTGTTTCTTTTGAATTCATTCTCAAATATTCATACTTGTTCCATGGAAACTATATATTAGAATCCTAAACCATAAAATTCCCTTCATAAATATTCAAAATATTTTCTTATATAACATGAGTTGTTTAACAAGACATTAACATTATAATGATGTGAATGGTAATATCACTTCCCAAATAATTAAGGGATAGAGAATCTATATCCAATTCTAAATGATATATTTCCATCAAGGATCTATCTTCAATATTTTTAGGGATTACATAGAGGGTTGTAGTGTAAACATCCATGCCCAGGGTTCTTAAAAAATATTGAAAATGGATTTTCTCTAACTAGAAATTACTGTCGTCAAATATTGGAATGCCTTGATGGTTGAGAACTGTTACCATTATTATAAGAGAGAATATGGATAAATTCCCCAATGACGCCACATTTTAGAATCTTATAGACAATAAAACCCTATGAGGATGGGTTAAATCAAAGTGGAGTAAATTATTTCTAAGTTGAGGATCTTTTTCTCTCACCTTGAGAAACATTTTAATTTATATGAACCTTTCCCTCAATGAGAGATGAAAGTATTAAAAAAAATATTTTACATGATTCACCCACATTGAGAAATATCCAAGGTGCATGCAAAGAAATGTGACTATACACCTAATTCACTAAAATATCACTGTTTTCTAGTGAGGGTATAAATCCTAGAAAAACTTATTCTTTTCCCAAAAAAACTTCCAGATAAGATCAAGAATAATACCTCTAGAAATATCTTGAAAAAATCTTTGTCTCGGCCTATTTTTTCTCTATGTCAGTATAAAAACAATATTTTCATTCATAGATATTACATATTTTTATATTAATATTCAATACCTTTCAAAAACACATGACCAAGGACTATAGTGGTTTATTGTCATTGGAGACTAGATACACAATCTTTATATTTTATGAAATATCTTCAAAATATCTCTCCATTTATTATTATTTACAAATATAACCTTCCTAATACCTATATTTGAAACCTATGGTAAGGAAAAATAAGAAAGGGTGAGCTTAGAGGCTCATTAAGGGTAAACAAGAGAGATATTAATGAACACATGAGAATAATATGATTATAAGGGTATAAGAACATGAGCATAACATTTGTAATTTATACCCTGTATATTATAGATCATAATCCCGAGTCATGGCATAAATATTGTAAGTTCATAAGACATTAATCATAAATAAATTAGTGAACATGATCCATGAGAGAATAACATTGTCATAATACATATTTTTTTTGGAATACACATATTCTTATAACATTGTGAACATGTATAAATAGAAATAGGTTCGCTCATTAAGTTAAGGACATGGAATCAGGACCTCATATAAACTTATAGACATAAAAATAGGTCCCCACATAACTTTACTGACATAAAATTTAGGCCCATTCATAAACTTATGGACATTAAAATAGGTCTATGCATAACCTTATGGATATGAAATCATGGTATATTAATTAAATTGTGAACATGAAATCAGGTTCGCACATAAAATATTTAACTAATGAGTTATCCCTAATTATCTAATTAATTGAATGGATTTTTTTTGACCCAACTATCATATAATCATAATCCATGTATATAAATACCAAAAAATCACAAATCATTCATCACAACATCATAAAATATCCCATGGAAGATACAAAAGTTTCATAAAAATCTCATCATCATAATCATAAACCATGTAGGGAAAGAATAAGGGAAGTATCATCAGAACATATGCCCTATAAATCATAATTAACAATAAAAGATGTTGTCCTGGATAAAAATTTTCTTTAAAAGATCACTATAATATATCTTTAACAAATAACCTTTTCATTTTGAAATTATTAGAATCTAAATTATTATAAAATATTATCGAATAATTTTTCGTTGAAAATAACCATAAAACATGTGAAGTAATATTAAAATAATTGAGTGGTTATGATGGTGGGATATTATATTCATTCCATATTAGTTAAAATTTTAAAAATCCTTTCACAATTTTTAAAAAAGTAAAAAAGTACCTAGTTCTAAATGTGACAAGAATATTAATTTTAAACCATTTTCAAAAAATATAAAATGGGTGAAAATGAAATTAAAAAATAATTTTATAATATTAAAAACATTATTGTAAACATTTTTAGAAAACATAGATATGAAATAAAAAATATTTTCAACCGAAGAGATAAATGAAGTCGATTTTACTTGAAAGAATTACATTGTTATCTTGAATAATAAATAAGATGAAAATGAAAGGAAAACATGTAATTTAAAAAAATAAAAAGAGGATAAGAAAATTTATGAGTTTATTTATATGTATATCATTATATTTATTCATTAAAAATGTAATCATGAACACTGTGATTGCGATATAAAACCCTTAGTGATTTGGTAACTGTTGAATCGTATGGCACAAGAAAGATAAAACCTTATATGGGCATGTAAATACCTATAAGATTCCTAATATTAATCATAAAAGTAATTAATGGGAAGTATATACAACAAATTAAATAAATAAGTGGTTAATATAACATATGTCTCATAGAAATAAAAATGGGAAGAAAATCCCTTACCTCAAGTTTCACCTTTCCTAGTTCGTTTTAAAAATCACTATATAATAAATATAGATTTATTTTAAATGTATTATATAACCATATTAATATCTATCATACCATGTATGATTTATTTACAACATCTTATCACCCATTTATTAACATTTTTTTTATTAAAAATCACAATTTTGGGTGATAACTGCTATGTTTTTCATGCATGTTTTGGGTTGGATGTCCCAGGAATTGTACTTTGATCTTGGTTAAATAATATAAATAACATTAATACCTATTAGAATATAATATTTTTTCCTTATATATATTTATATTAATCAATACATTATAAAGATAAAAAATGAATTACATTGATCACAGAGATGGTAGGTTATACGTACGCATGAACAATGTTTTCACTTTTGAAGGACGGTACAAAGAAAGATATGTAATAATTAATCATTAAAAAATCATTATTATATCATATAAATCATATATATTGATAAAATATATCCATATTATCACCCATATATTGAATATATTAAAAACTAATCACATCGCTTTTTTGAGGTGGTAGTTTACACGTATGTACGAGCGACATTTTCAATTTTTCAATGGTTTGTAAGGTAAGAAGGTAGATATGATATTTTCATTAAAAAATAATAATTAATAAATTATTATAATATATAAAAACTTAACCCACTATAATACTCATCCATAATACGGTAAGCCATATGTATGCACGAGCGATACTTTCACTTCCGATTTGATGAAAATAGGTTGAATAAAGGTTGTTTTAATTTAATGATATGGTTACATTAGGATGATTTTGTCTATAAATTTTTCTCAAGTTAATGAGGGTAGTGAGTGGCTATCATATTTCCTAGGAGCACCGACACTAATTTTTTTCTTCCTATATGATTTTGGAGTGGCTTGGAGGTTCCCATAAAAATGAGATGAATGGTGGACTAAGAAGTGATCTTTATTTGGAAAACCACCAAAATATTCTTTAACCTAGGGTGATTACATAAATAAATTCATTCATCTATCACTAATCAATAAATATAAGAAAGTAAGTTATGTATATTTCACTATCATTGCATTAGAAGTCAAAATTTAACCCTCACCCAACAAATTTGGAAATAAAATATTTCCAAATTTTTATTCAAATTTCTTCCTCTATTTTCTAAATACGACACTAAAAAATAACCTTGTTCTTAATCAATTAATAAATAAAAACAAAATTTTGTGTGCAATCCTTTCATGAATACTGTGTAGATTTAAAGTAAAACTACATTTAACTTTGGTAAAAATATTGTCTTCAATACCCCATAATAATGTGTACATAAAACATGGAACCATTTTAAGGGAGGAAGTTCCATAAAATCACTAATTTTAACATTCCATGAAAAAAACTAATAAACTATTAATTTATTTTAATCCTAAAATTAACAAAATTAAATAGATTATGGAAATTGAATTCAAAATTAGACTATTAGGATGTGGTTCTTAAAATATAGAGTGAAACCCCATGTGTTCACTCTCATTCTAAATAAATGGCTAGAAATACCATCCAAACCACAATGATCCGTGTGAACCACAATTTTCTATTAAACACAACTAAATTTCTATTCCTAAAATGAAAAATAATATTGAATTAAAAAAATTCCTAATACATTTTTTATAAGTTTTATAGCCTTTGATGAGAATATACTAATATTAACCTATAAGAATTCACTCATTTTTTCTCAAATATGAAACCCCTAGGATTTGTGGAAGAACAGGTGATGTAGAGATAAATTTCTTTATCACATGAAATAGATTTTAAATAATGGTTTTATATCCTATAAATTGGTAATTTCCATGATTGGGATTATTTAAAAATAATATTTTTTAAAAGATTATTCCCCACCTCTAGGAGTATATCAATCATATAGAATATTTATTCCATCAGATAGGCATCTGTGGAAACTCTATATGAGTACTGAGAGAGGTTCAATAATTTGTGTGAAAGTTTTCCCCAACAAGTTATTGAAGAAGACTATAATATCCTATCATTTATAGAGATTTATTGTGCTTGTATTTATGAATTATTATACCATTATTTTATTATTACCTTTTTATGATTTTTATGGATGTGTTAGGGTGAGTTTTTTTAATTTTGCAGTGTTTTAGACAGTTGAATGTTGGCTTACAGTTTTCCCCAACTGTGCACCCTCCCCCCAGAAACCATGCATCCTAGATAATGGGTAATTACACTATTGGTGCATGGTTTGTAAAAAAATTCTCTACATAGGAGAAACCATACATGCAAAATATTAGGGGTTCATAATTTGGGTGAAGAATTTATAAAACTGTGTTGCACTGCCCCAGAAACCACACGTATGGAAAATTAAAACCCCAAATTTTATTTCAAAATTCATGAATTTTTTTTTTATCTCAAATCACCCCATCTCAAACTAACCTGAAAAATATTTCTTTTTGATTCTCCCAAGATGATTCCAAGACCCAAGAAGCTCTTCTGATGTGATTCAAATATCATATGAATGTGATCGAACCCTCTGTGGTATGTAATATCTTCCTCTCTTGGACTCATATCTTTCCAATTTCTCTTTCCCATTAGAGAGGGATGAATTTCACCCATTATTGATGGTTTAGATCTTGGATTTTTTTGGATCTTGTTTCATTGTATCTTCTTCCTAGGTTTTTATCCTAAATCTATTACATTTTTGTTTTTTTACCATTAAACCTCAAATTGAGGGTTAAGATTTGGTGAGAGTCCATCAATGATATTGATGTATGTGGTATAAATACTAGTTCCCATAGTATTGATTATAATCATGTGTATGTAATTGTTCAATTTCAATTTCTATGTTGGGTAATTTCATTTTAAATTTATTTAATTATTTGATTCCCAATAGATTATGGAACCCTTCAAGGATCCAGTTTGTCCCATTGATGATTATAAGGCTGCACTTGAATGGAAACCCATGGGGAGTTCCAAAAAACTTAAAATAGTGATATATGAAATGTAAAAAGAATAATAATGGATTATGGAATTGAACTAAATCCTCAAAACATGATTTATAATGGAATTTAAATCACTTTTTGGATTAACATCAATGGTTTAATGATTATAATGGTTTATAAATGTGTTATGAATGAGGAACTTTGATACATGATATTTTAAATGATTTATCAATGAGTTCTGGGTCAGGTACTACTACTCTAAATAACCATAGGTTGCCAAACTTTTTCTCTAGGACCCTCATATATATATATATATTTAATGTGATCACTAAGTTGTGGGACAAGGATTTTTGCTCCAAATAACCACAGGGTTATAGACTGCTCCTCTATCACCCTAATGTATGAATGTGAAATTTGAATTAAAATGAATAATAAAAGCCCATAAAAGTATGATTTGTGAAATTCCAATAGTGAATGGTTTAGACTCCGACTCTGGTCAAATAAGGTATGATTTGTTCTGGTGTCGTTGTGAACCCGAGGAACCATGTGGTTGATTAGAGGATATTAAATTTGGTTTTTTTACTTTATAAATTTTACATTATTCTTTATACAACTACATATAATGTTATATACTAGAAATTTCTTTATACGTTGTTGTTGGTGGCGTACCAAGTTATACTCACACCCTACTCATGATACCTGATCGGTACCCGAATAGACATCTTGTTTTCAGGTCAGGATAAGGGAAAGAGACCTATATTAGATGTATGAGTTGGGATTCAATATAAATCATGGATGAGAGAAATTAACTTAATATTTATACCCATTTTTGAGTTGCAGGTGAGTCTTGATTTTGGGTTTAAATTCGAAACTTGACACTTATATGGAATTACATATCTAATGGTTTGGTTAATAGTCATATTTTCCTATTTTCAGATTCATCATGTGATGTTGTATGATTAGTGATTATGGTATAATCTTGGTTAATGTTTACTAAAATTTAGAAAAATTTTACTGGTTTCTGCTATTTTCAGCATCAATAAATAGTGTATAGTCTCCCCAAATTACATATTATACCCTCACTACAAGTTTGAAACCTCTAGCATACTGGGAGGCACACCAGAGATCATGTGATGAACATTATTGGGGCACTGGTATGTGGAACCTAGGCCAGGATGTCACAAAGTGGTATTAAATGAGGTTTACATATCTTTCTAGTTGTCTTAATTTTTGGTAAAGTTAGGAAGGATACTCGGATAAGTATTTCCTTATCCACAAGCTTGTGAATGGGTGCAGATCACCCATGTATGGGGCAAAACCAAATGTCCTAGGGTGGGATGATTATTCTTGATGTTTTATATCACATTTGAATGTTATTTAAACTTTTGTGACGAAATTGTTGTGTGATTTTATTGTTTTCAAACATTTTACTCATGGAATAAAATGGAAAGGGAGTTGAGTATTCATTCATTATTCTAGGAACTCATTACTTTAGGCGGCATACATCATTTTAGGCACTCACTAAAAATTTGGTTTTGGTTGAGATGCTGAAGTAAAATTATTTTCCTTATTTGAGTATTTTTTAAATGAAACTATACCTAATAAGAAATCAATAATTGTAAATGATACTCAAAGTGGTAATTTTAAATATTTAAAATGGGTTCCTAATGACAAAATTGAAATATAGAAGTTTTTTAACCTCTTTTAGTCATGAACTAGATGAGGGATGACTGGGGGAAGTGATAGTGTTTCTATTTTTATCATGTGGTAGAATATAGAGGACAACTCGTTATGTAATTTTTTGAATCCATATTATATAAATTTGATGATGATGTGTCATGTGTCCCAATACACATGTTTTGAATTACAGAGACATGCCTACACGAAGAATTTTGTTAATAGGACAAAAAGATGACATGGCTATAAATGTGCCTCCAAAAGTGGAACAAGAGGCTCTGATGGTTCCAAGTGAATGAGTGGGAGAGTGGTTCCATGATAAATTTTCTCCTTTTTTGCAGTTATTAATATAGACCCAGGGTGTGCTGTATGGAATATGTGTGACCTTACACAAGAGTTCTTGTTGTAGAAAACTTAAACCTTTATCAAAGAGTGTGGAACAAATGTTGTTGAGTTCTATATTGAGTTTATCTAGATGATCTGTGACCATATAGAGAATCCTTCTAAGAAGAGAGTCATGTTTTATAACAACCCAGTTTTTTCATACATGGATATTACATATTTTTTAATTTAATATTCATTATATTTCCCAAACACATTCCCAAGGACTATAATAGTTTATTTCCTTTAGAAAATTGGAACACAAAATTCTATTCTGATTAAAGATCTTTAATTTTTCCCACAAAGATCTTCCCTTTAGTAAACCCTACTTAAAACCTTTCTTCATAACTTGTGGAAAGGAAACATAAGAAAAGGGTGAGATCAGATGTTCAGTATGGGTAAAAATAGAATATATCAATTTATTATATTATAAAATCAGAGGATAATAATTATGGGTATGTGATCATGTGAAAAGTACATACCCAGCCTATTATGGATCATAAACATGATTCATGGCATAAAATTTTAACATTTCTAAATAAAAGAATTTTAAGAATAAAAATTAATCATAAATCAGTAATAAAACATAATATCACATCCTAAATGTGTTTGGTATCATCATAAGTATATAAAATCATTTAATATGTCAATGTTAACTACCAAGACTCTTGAATCAGGCCTTATCACATATTTCCACTAATGGATCAAGCACATCGACTTGTTTCCCATAACTATCTCATGAGATATAATTTATTACCCAATATATTAGAGGTAGATATATATACCACCCACAAATTAATGAAAAAATACATATGTTTTTCATATGAGAATAAATCATTTATCATATTAGGACCCATGTAAAGAAATTAGTTTCATAAACACGTCATCATAACATAACTCATGGAAAATAAATAGGTTTCATAAATATCATGACATAATAAACATAAACCATTTAGATAAAGGTTAATAATGGTATACATGGGTTATATGCATATTAAATCATAATTAATATAAACTAATATTATATTAAATGGAAAAAATTATTTTTGAAAGATCACTTGAAATAATTCTTGAGGAAAATATACTTTCTTTTATGAATTGTTTTTAAAGATCTGTGTAATTATAAAGAAAAATATTTTTAAAAAAATAAAAATTTATGATTGTAAATTAATATTCAAGTAATTAAGTTATCTAATGATGGTAAAATCTACTCATTCTTTATAAGTTAAAAAAACATCCCTACCATATTTTTTTCCAAAAAAGTCAAATGAGCCTTGTTTAGAAAATAGAAAAAATATTCTTTTCAAATAATTTTTTAAAAAGTAAAAAATGGGTAAAAATGACTTTAAATATCCATATTAGAATAGTAAAAAAATTTTTAAAACATTTTTATAAAACATGGAAATTTAATATAATTATTCCCCAATAGATACTTAAAAATGAATCATTCTTGAATATTGATGAGATTCTGAAATAAACCCTCACCACTATCTAATCAGTAAAATCATATGCCCAAAAAAATAAAGAAAAATATATTGATATGTAAATACTATATTTTTTATGATAATAATCATAAAATACATTCATGGTTAGTATATAAACCACACACAAGAAACAAGTAGTGTATAAGGCTTGTGTCCCACATAAATACAAGTGAGACAAAAAATACATTAAATTAAGTACTAACATCCTTAATATAAATTAAAAAATAATTTTTAATAAATATAAGTTTATGATACATATAATAAAAAACCATATTCATATATATTATTCCATATATTATTTATTTATGACTTTATATTACTCACTTATTAACAATTTCATGTTAATGTTATGTTTTGGGTAAAAACTGCTTTATTTTTCATACATGGTTTGGTTTGTTATTATTGGTACTCTTAATTATATAAATATTTTATAATATATAGAGTTATAAAAATTATGTAAATATCATATATATTCAGCTTATATATTTTTATGGTTATTCATAAAATTTAAAGTTATCAAATAAAATAAACCTTTTAAGGAGACGGTAGGTCATATGTTTGTCTGGATATCGTTTAAATTTTACCATCAAGTTAAAATAAAGAAACTTATATGAAATATTATCATTAAAGAATCATTTTTATTTCATATATATCACATATTTGTTAAAAATCATTCTTAATAGAAACCCATATCATAAAAATGAGTACTAAAACTTAAAAAAGTTGGAAACTTAATATTTACCCTAAGTAACTCATAAATAGGTTTCCACAAATGATAAAATATATAGAATGTTAAAACATGAACATAGAATAGAAAACTAAATATAAATTTATGATTTTTATTGATAGAGAACATGTTTAAGGTAAAGTTAATGACAAAAAAACCATAGACCATACAGGTCTTGAAAAGTTCATTCATATTGGAAAAAATGATTCTAATAGGACAACCATTTTATTTAAAAATAATTTCAGAAGATATAATTAATTGTTTTCATCTCATAATTTCAATATCAATCTATGGTTGTAAATTTATCAATTTATTATTTATCTCTTACACTATGAAATTATAAAGATGAAATTTTAATGTCTGAAGAACAAGAAGATCCTAAGATCCATAATGGGATGATAAGTCATTCCTTATGTATCTAGTTATCATCACAAAAAAATGTATATCACCTGATATCCAATATTCATAAACCTTAATATTATGAATAATTAATTTATAAAACCTTATTCAAGGTAAAAAAAACTATTTCATAAATTTTTAACCTTATTACCCTTTCAATATTCAAAATTTATTAAAAAAGTTTCTAATTTTCTCAAAATCAACATAACATTAATCCCTACAAAACATGATGTTTATATTAATTATCATATAAACAACATGTGGATACAAATATCATTTATTTCATGGAAACATGGTAATAATATTAATTACAATAAACATTATTGAAAACATTCATGATTTCAATAATTAACTCATTCCACATACCATAAATCCTAAATTTCAATAAACTGAATCCATGAGATCATTAACCATCTTATCATGTTATCAATTCCTATTTCATCAATACTATACCATTTATTTTATCATAATAAAACTTATATTTATTTAATTATCCCAACATCATGAACATAGTAAGGGTTATCTTTCCCTTAATCACGTTTTTTCCAAAAGAATATCACCTTACCACCTCGATAAATTTTCATGGTTACCAGTTCCATTTAGAATATGATCTCAAATATTTATGGAAAAACTATAGTGGGCCAATCCTTAGATATTTGATTATTCAATAATACTATATAATTACTTCTACAACATTATTCTTGAGTTTCATTACATAAACACTCAATCATTCCACCACTTCATTATCATAATCCACATATATAATAGCGATCACATGATATTTCCCATTTTATTGGTATTTAAGAAGTTACTAACATTGATCATCATCATTAACCCTCATATTTAGTATAATTGACATTTTATTTACACTTGAAGAATTTAATCGTGAGTGGTTCATTAGTTGGAATCCTTTTTTATTTCATTAATTGGCATATTCACCGCCTTTCAACATTTATGGTCTTTATTTCCTCCCTTTCTGCATTTAAATCACCTCCCAGTTAGATTCAAACACTTTCCTTGATGTTTCCTACCACATTTATGGAATGTAGATAAATGAAATTTCTTTCCATTATGTGGTTTATTTGTGTTTTTATGAGACTCAATCTTTCTTTTCTTATCAAAACCATAGGAATGGTGGGTATATCCAATTTCTATTTATAAATTGAGTTCATATTGAAAATTTTCTTCATAGATAAAGAAGTACATTATGGATAACACCCTTCAGATACTCTATTTTAGGACACTAAATAATCAGTCAACATTTCTTTCAGGTTGGAAGATAATACCATAAGCATAACTTAGAAGTCTTGTAAATGTCTTATCATAGTGTCTAAAAGATTCCTCATCCTTTTTCTTTTTCTCAAGGAATTCCTTCTCTATTTTTGTATGAATAATATGAGAAAATTACTTATTAAAAAATATGTTCTGTAACTCTTAACATTTAATAGAGTTAATTTCATCTAGTTTCCTCATATTATTGATAAGATTCCACCATTGATCCGCTTAACCTTCCAAACAATTAACATCCAAAATGGATTTTTCATATTTTGAACATTGTAAAACTAAAATAATAATTTTAGTGGTACTTATCCATTTCCTAGCCACTAGTGTATCAGATGAACCACTAAAAGTATGCGAACATTGCCTCATAAATTAATAAATAGAATGTTGTTCCCTCCTTCACTCATTTGTACATCTATCATGATACATAGATTAAGAATGATGTGTGAGCATAGAAACAAGATTTTTTATTCCTTCTCTCATAACATCTCATTTCTCATGAGGATAATAATTAAATTTCCCATCGCATTAATCATTAACTTAATTCCTTCAAGTTATATAAATTCACTAAAACATTAAATCATACTGTGAGAAACACTAATCACAGTGGTAGAACCACACAATCAATGGAATTTACTTGTAAAATTTCAATATATGACACCGTAGGTTTAATACTTGGATATTAAAGATCATTACAAAAACTCTTAGATTATAAACTATATTAAAACTTAGGGTTATTACTAGGGTTTCATCATCCATGTTTCCAAAGTTTGACTAAATATTATCTTTGATAGAAACTATAATGACCAAGGATTTTCATACATAGATATTAAAATTTTTAGATGAATATTAATTATATTACACAAACACATACTAAAGAACCATAATAGATTAGTTCCTTTTTAATATTAGATAAAAAATTATTATAATGAATTATATTCAATGTTTACCACAAATACATCCCCCTTTAGTACCCCTACTTAAAACCTTTCTTTATAACTTGTGAAAAGGAGGCATAAGGAAAGGGTGAGATAATATGCTTAGTGAGGATAAATCTGGAAGGAATAAATTTATTATATTATGAAATAATAATATAATAAGTATTATTATGTGATTATTAGAAAATTTTATACCCAACTTGTCATGGATCATAAACATGAGTTGGGCATAAAACATTAACATTCTAAAAGACATGAAACATAAGGAAGAAACTTCATCATAACTAAATCATTAAACAAAATGTCATATTATAAATGTGTATGTAATAATTATAAATATATAAAACCATTTAACATGTCAATTTTACCTACCAATACTCTCATATCATGCCTAATCACCTATTTACCCTAACAGATCAAGAAAATCGACTTGTCTCCCATCACGGATCAAGCACATCAAATTGTTTCCCATAACTATCTCATGAGATATAATTCATTACCAAATGAATTTGAGGGATATATTCCCTACCATTAAATTAACTAAAATTATAAATATGTATTCTATATAACTATAAATCCTTCATAACATCAGAACCCATGTAAATAAACGAGTTTAATCAACACCTCATTATAATATAACTCATGGAAAAGAAATAGGTTTCATAAATATTATGCCATAATAAACATTAAACATTAAGATAAAAGATAAAAATGTAATCCTTGGGTAATATAATTAGTAAATCATAAGTGGAATCAAATAATTTCCTCTTAGATATAAAGTAAATTATTTTTGAAAGATCATTTGAAATAATTCTCGAGGAAAATATCCTTTCCTTTATGAAATATTTTTTTTAAGAGATGTGCATTTATGAAGGGAAAAAATTCTTTAAAAATGACCTTTTAATCTTGTAAATTAATCTTCAAGGAATTAATGAGTCATTACAATGAGAAAATATTCTCATGCCTTTTACGTTAAAAAACATTACTTCTGTATTTTTTTTTGTAAAATTCATAAATAACCTTGTTTAGGTTATGAAAAAAATATTCTTTTCAAATAATTTTGTAAAACGTAAAAAATGGGTGAAAATGTATATTAAAATCCATATTAGAATAGTAAAACCTTTTTGAAAAAAATATTATAAAACAATTACATATAAGATAAATATTCCCTAATATAGACTTAAAATGAAACATACCCAAATATTGATGACATTGTGAAATAAACCCTTTCTATTTTGTAATCAGTTGAATATTATGCCCCACGAAAGAAATAAAATTATTTATATATGAAAATACTATAATATTCATAATAATACTTATAAAATACATTCATGGGCAGTATATACACCACATATAAGAAACAAGTAGTGTATAAGGCATATGTCCCACGAAAATAAAAGTGAGACAAAAAAACCTTACATAAATCTTGACACCCTTCCTATAAATTAAAAATGACTGTATAAAAATATAAGATTATGAAAAATATAATAAATAACCATATTAATATATATTATACCATATATTATTTACTTATAACTTTATATTACTCTCTTAATAACAATCCCAGGTTAAAGTTATGTTTAAGGTAAAAACCGATTTGTTTTTCGAACATGTTTTGACTTGTTATTATTGATCCTCTAAATTAGATCATGATTTAATAATTTGAAGAGTTATTAAAATTATATAAATATCATATATATTCATCATATAATTATTTATGGTGATTCGTAAAATTTAGAGTTAGAAAATAAAATACACCTTTTATGGAGACAGTAGGTCGTACGTACGGATGAACACTATTTTTCATTTTCTTATATAGTTAAAATAAATAAAATTATATGAAATATTATAATTAAAGAATAAATTTTATATCATATATATATAATAGTTTTATTAAAACAATTTTTAATACATTCCATTTAATGTGTGAACGAATCACATCACTTCATGAGGCGGTAGTCCACCGTAGACACGAACGACATTATCGTATTCCCACAAAATGGGAAGAATAAAGTTATGTGTGATATAACAATAAAAGAATCATAATAACATCCTAAAAATAATATATATCATATATAAAATATAAATCCATAATTATTCTAACCTTGAAAGGTGGTAATGGAAGAACAAATGACATCAGTTCTTGAAGCGGTAGTTCGTCGTACACATGAACGATGATTGGGTATCTCATTTGATGGATGTGTTTGGGTTTTTAGGTCATAAACATAACATAACAACATATTAGTATATTTATGAAAATAATTTTATTATATACACATGAAATTAAAGTAACTTATGGGGTTTAATGAAGAAATAAAATAAAAAAGTTTGTCGATGAACATTACCTCTTCTTTGAGTATCTCCTTTTGATCTGCATAAAAATACTATCCTGGTTATATTTATGACAAAATGAAGGATTGTATAATGAAGGGATGAAATGTGGTAGTAAAGTTTTATATGTTTTCTCCAAAACAAATAGTTTTTGAAGTGTGGATAAAAGAGAAGAAGATGATCCATTTTATAAGAGAGGGGAGGGATACATTAAAATATGTAAAAAGATTAATTTATAATAAAATAAATATCCTTTAAAATTCCTCCAAAATTAAATTTATTATAATATAAAATATTATAAATTTTTAATATCATCAATAAATAGACTTTAGACAAGTTTTGGCGTCATTTTATAACTTATATTTTTTATTAAGCCTCATTTAAGAAATTTTAATTTTAACTTTGGTAAATCATTTTTCAATATTAAGAGAATGAAATTTTCACTTATAAAGTTTAAATTCGACCATAAATGAAACATTAATGATATTATAGACCATATATAATCCTATTTTTCATTATTTAATTTTATAATGATTTCTAAATAATTTAAAAATATATTTTTCCTAAAATATAATAGTTGTTAACTTTGACCCTATTCATTACTATGACATCAAAAACTCAAGGAAACAATATATATTAAAAAAACATTTAATAAATCCCTAATATATCATCATAATATATAAAATTCGTGTATAACCTTAATAAGGTCAATTTATATTTATGTTAATATTTCTAATATCATTTAATTGATTATTTTGTTAATTGAATAATTACAGCATAATCATCATTGTGTAATTATTTATGATAATTATTTATTCAGTAAAATTTAAAAATAAATTTTCATGTTGTATATAAACATCTTATGTTTAATAATAATAAATATAGTCGAGAATATATTCTATTTACCCTTATATTAAAAATATTATACTTATTAAAAGTTTGAGTGTGACATTTTGTCGCTCTCTTTGATTCAAATAATCTGTTAGTCATTTTCGTGAAAACTTTTACATTAAATAATTAAATTTATAACCATAGGTGTTCAGGGTATAATTAAAATAATCCATTAATTTGTTTTTCATGTTTTAGGATTATTTTACGGTTCGTATCACTTTATTTTTAAAGTAAATTACCCAATTTTACTCTTTGCCATGGTAACACAAATTACCAATGTTACTATTCATATTAGAAAAAAATAGAAGGGAACTATTTAATAAATTTGAAACTTATGATTACAAATATTGAATATATTTTTAAAAATTCAAAACACATAATTGGATAAAATTAATTTAAAATTAATCCTGTAGATGGGGTGAGAAAACAAGTTTTTAATGTGAAAACATTCAAAAGATTGAAATGTTTTTATATCCAAATTCACTATGAAATTGGTTCAAATGATCAAAATTGGATTAAATTATATTAAATAAATATAATTATAATTTAAAACTAAACAAAAATATAATTTAACACTTTAAATGTTGTAGAAAAAAATGTTGTTTTCAATTAAAACTCAATATTTTCACTATTCATCAAAAAATGAAACTTATCAAAAAATACAAAAAATTTAATCAAAGTAAATTTTGATATCCCAATATAAAATAATAATTATATTTAATAAAATATAATTTAAAAAAGTGTAAAACTTTATTTTTAAATCAAGTGCACCATCAAAAGGTTGCAAAATAGCTTTTTAGAAAAATATAGTTTTTAAGAATAAAACTATATTTATCTTTATATCATGTATGGAAAACACATATGATGAATTTTAAACATCATATTAAATATTTTTTATATACATTTCATTAATATAATACAAAAGGGTTATTTTTTTATTTTATTTCTATAAAACACATTTGTGCCCATTTAAATAGTTTTTCAAAAAAATCCTTTTAATTTTGAAAGTGATTTTATAGTGTAAACCATTCTTTTATAATTTAGTTGATCCAATTAATATCCACCATTATAATTTATTGGTTATAATTTTTTTAAAATAATTATAACTATAAAATGATTTTTCCTAGAAACTCCGTGCTACGTGTAGCGTATGCTAAGAAGGTGTTGAGTGCAACACATGAAATCAATGAAATCCAAAAAATATATTTCATAAAATTATTGAGGTGTTTCATTATACCCCCCTTAAAATTAATTTCACCATCTAAATTAATATTTTACATCAATGTTTTAATAAATTAATGTTACATTCATATAAACCCACAACATAAAAATTAATACTAAAACTTTTCTAAAAATGAAAGTTGAAAACATTACAGTTACCCAAAGTAACTCATAACTAGTTTTCCATATATGAGAACATATGTAGAATGGGAAAAAATATACATATAAGAGAAAACTAACTATCAAGTTTTGATGTAGAGTGATAGATAACATGTCTAAGATAAAGTTAATGACCACAAAAACATATACTAAATATGTCTGGAAAATTTCATTCATTTCATAAAAAATGATTATAATGGGATAACCTTTTATTTTAAAATAATTTAAGAAGATATACTTACTTGATTTTATATCAGAATTGAAATCTCACTCTATGGTTTTTACTTGATCAATTTTTACTTCATTCATTAATCTAGGAAAAGATAATGTTGAAATTGTAATGCCTGAAGAACTAGTGGATCATAATATCCATACTAGGATGATAAGTCATTACTTATGTCTCTAGTTATCATCACATGAAAATGGTTAGTACCTATTATCTAATATTCATAAATATTCATATTACAAAACATTAATTTCTAAAACCTTATTCAAAGGTTAGTATAAAACCTTTCATAAATGTTTAACCTTATAACCCTTTCATCATTCAAAATTTACAATTTTTTAAATAAATTTATCTAAATAAACCTTACATTAATCCTGAAAAAATTGATGTATCTCTTAATTGTCACATAACAAACATGTGAATACCATTTTCATGTATTTTTTTGAAACATGGTAATATGTTTAATTACTATAAAATTTAAGTGAGAAAATGATTGCTTTCAATAATTAAATATTTCCTCAAAAAATAAATCCAAAAATTCAATAAACTCAATCCATGATATGATAAACCATCTTTTCATATTTTTAATACCAACGACATCAATACTATCCCATTTATTTTATCATAATCAAACTTCTCTTTATTTCATTATCCTAACATCATGTACATACTGTGGGTTATTTTTCCCTTAATCATATGTTTTCCAAAAATATCACCTTACCACCTCAATCGCTTTTCATGGTTACTAGAACCATTTATCATATGCTCTCAAATTATTAAGGAAAAAAATATACTGGACCAATCCTTATATGTTCCACTGTTCCATAATACCATAAAATTACTTCCACAACATTATTATTGAATTCAATTACATAAAAACTCAATCATTCCACCACTTCATTGTCATACTCCACATCGCCAATAGTTATCGCATGATATTTCCCGTTGTCTTTGGATTTAAGATTTTATAACATTGATCATCATCATTTGACCTTAAATTTGGTAAATTATTATCATAATTCCCATTTTATTTACACATAAAGCACTAAATTTTGGGTAGTTCAATAGTTGGAATCCTTTTTTTCTTCTACTGAATTAATCGACCTATTCATCGCCTTTCAACATTCATGAAATTTATGTTCTACCTTTCCACATTTAAAGCACCTCCTAGTTCCATTCAAACACTTGATATTTTTCCCAAATTTATGGCATGTAGATGGATGAAATTTCTTTCCACCATGTGATTTATTCAAGATTTCATGAGACTTGATATTTATTTTCTTATCAAAACCATGTGAATAGGGGGAATATCTAATTTATATCTCTAATTTGAGTCCACATTGAAAACTTTATTCACAGATATTGATGTCTCTTATGGATAACACCCTTTGAAGACTCTGTTTTATGCCACTAAATAATCAGTCAACC
Organism: Viscum album; assembly: GCA_963277665.1. Classification (NCBI taxonomy): domain Eukaryota; kingdom Viridiplantae; phylum Streptophyta; class Magnoliopsida; order Santalales; family Viscaceae; genus Viscum; species Viscum album. The sequence continues at coordinate 1,385,550,342 of OY728125.1, read as the reverse complement.
TTACTTTCGGGTTGGATGATAAAACAAAAAGCCTAACTCATAAGTCTTGTAATATTTTCTTTATAGTTTCTAACAGATTCATCATTGTTATTATTTTACTCAAGGAATTACTTCTCCATTTTCATACAAATAATATGAGGAAAGTACTTATTGAAAAATATGTTCTTGAAGTCATCCCATTCCATGGAGTCAATCTCATCATGTTTCCTTGTATTCTTGATAAGGTTCTACCAGTGATCCACTTCACCTTCTCGATGATAAACAACCAAAATGAATTTATCATGTTTTGAACATTGGGGAACTAAAAATATCATTCCAACAGCACTGATACCTTAATCAACCACTAGTGGATCAGAAGACCCACTGAAATAAGGTATATGTTGCCTCATAAAGGACTCAAAAAAATTTTGTTCCCTCCTTTTCTCATTTTAACATCCAGTAGGATTCATAGCCTGAGAAAATCATGTGAGCATAGAGAAAATATTTTTCATTCTTACTACCATAATTTTTTTAATCAGGAGGACAATAATTAAATTTTCCATCGTATTCATCATTAACATGATTCCTTCAGGTTCTATCCATTGAATAAAACCATAAAGCAAAGTGTGATAGACACTAACCAGAGTGGTAGAACTACATAATAAAGAGAAGTTACTTATAAAATTTCAATATATGACACCTTAGGTTTAACCCTAGTTTATTCATGATCATTATGAAAACTCAAGGATAATAACATAGAATCACACTAAGGGTTCTTACTAAGATTCACTCATCATAGTTTCAAAAGGTTTACTAAACCTTTACCCTGATACCAACTATAATGACCCAATATTTTCATACTGGATATTAAATTTTTTGATGAATATTAATTAAATTACACAAACACATGCCCGAATACCATAATAGTTTAGTGCCTTTGGAAACTTGGAACACAAAATTCTAGTCTTATAAAAGATATTCAATGTTTTCCACAAAGATATTTCCCTTTAGTACCCCTACTTAAAACCTTTCTTCATCACCTATGAAATGGAAACATAAGAAAAGGTGAGATTATATTCTCAATAAGAATAAATATGGAATATATCAATTTATTATCCCATGAAAACATAATATAAGAAATATGGGTATGTGATCATGATCAAAGTTAATACCCAACCTTTCATGGATCATAAACACGAGCCATGGCATAAAACATTAACATTTCAAAAGGTATGAATCATAAAAATGAAATTTCATCATTACTGAATCATGAAATAAAATATATTTTTATAAATTTTTGTATAATAATAATAAGTATAGAAAATAATTTAATGTGTCAAGTTTATCTTACAAGACTCTCATATTAGGCCTTATCACATATTTCCCCTAATAAATCAAGCACATAGACTTGTTTTCCATCATGGATCAAGCACATCGACTTGCTACCTCTAACTATATCATGAGATATAATTAATTAGCCAATGCATTGGAGGGAGATATAGTTCCAATCATTAACTTAATTAAAACTATACATATGTGTTACATAGGACCATAAATAATTCATCACATCAGAATCCATGTAAAGAAATGAGTTTCATAAACACCTCATCATAACATAACTCATGGAAAATAAATAGGTTCCATAAATAGCACGCCATGGTAAACTTAAACCATCCAGATAAAGGATAAAACTGAAATAATGGGGTCATATCCATATTAAATCAAAAGTAATGTCAAAAAATGTCATCTTAGATTGGATTTTTTTTTTGAAAGATTACTTGCAATAATTCTTGAGGAAAATATTCTTTCCTTAATGAAATAATTTTTTTAAATATCTATGGAATTATAAAGGAAAAAAATTTCTTAAAAAATTACCTTGTAAGATTTTAAAGTAAGTTTAAATTAATCAATCTTTCATTACAATGGGAAAATATTCTCATGTTTTCTAATTTAGAGAAACATTCCTTTTATATTTTTGCCAAAAAAGTCATAAATAACCTTGTTTATAAAATGAAAAACTTTTATTTTCAAAGAATTTTAAAAAAATTAAAAATGGTTAAAAATGAATATTAGCATACATAGTATAATATTAAAACCTTTTTTAATTTTTTTTAGAAAACATGTACATGGAATATAAATATTACCCAATGGAGACTTAAAATGAAACATTCCCAAATATTGATGACATTGTGAAATAAACCCTTTCCACTTTGTAATTAGTCGACTCATATACCCCCATGAAAGAAATAAAATTATATAGATATTTAAATAGAAGAATTTTTAGGAAATGAATCATAAAATACATTCATGGGTAGTATATACACTACACACATGAAACAATTAGTGTATAAGGCCTATGTCCAACAAAAATAAAAGTGAGACAAAGAATGACTTACCTTAAGTATTAACATCATTAGTATAAATAAAAACCTCATGTATAATAAATATAAGTTTATGATACATCTAACACAAAACCATATATATATATAATACCATATTGGGTTTACTTATGACTTTATATTACTCTCTTAATAACAATTCCATATTAAAGTTATGTTTCAAGTAATAAATTATTTTTTTCGTACATGTTTTGACTTCTTATTCTTGGTTATATTAATTATATAATGATTTCACAATATAAATAGTTATAAAAAATTACATAAATATCATATATGTTAATCATATATGAATTTCTTCTGATTCATTCAATTTAGAGTTAGAAAATAAAATACACCTTTTATAGAGATGGTAGGTCGTTCATATGGATGAAAAATGTTTTCATTTTATTGTAGAGTTAAAATAAATAAAAGTATTTTTAATATTATCATTAAAAAATTATTTTTATTTCATATATATCACATATTTTTATTAAAAGTACTCTTAATACATTCTATGTAATGTGTGAATGAATCACATCGCTTCATGAGGCAGTAGTCCACCATACACATAAACGATGTTATCGTATTTCCACAAAATAGAATGAATGAAGGTATATATGATATAACAATAATAAAATAAAAATAAAATTGTAAAAATAATATATATCATATATAAAATTTAAATCCATCATTATTCTAACCTTGGAAGGTGGTAATTCAAGAACGAACAACATCAGTTCACAAGGCGGTAGTCATCCAAACACATGAATGATGATTACATATCTCATTTTATGGATGTGTGGGAAGTTGTGGTCTTTAAATTAACATAAAAACATCAAAGTATATTTATTAAACTAATGTTATTATATAAACATGAAATTAAAATAACTTATGGGGTTTAAGGAAGAAATAAAAAAAATGTTGATTAATGTTACCTCTTCTTCGAGTATCTCTTTTTGATATGCACAAAAAGGAGTCATTTGTTGAATTTATGAAAAAAGTAATGATTCTAGGATTAAGGGATGGGATTTGGAAGTAAAGTTTTTAAAATATTTTATCCAAACCATATATGTTTTGAAGTGTGGATAAAAGAGAAGAAGAGAAGCCATTTTATAAGAGAGGGTAGGGTCACTTTTGGAATTTCTCAAATGATTAATTTATAATAAATTAAATATCATTACAAATACCTAAAAATTCCATTTATTTGAAGATATTATATTATAAGGTTGTAAATTAATCAACCAATATATTTTAGTCAAGTTTTAGTGTTATTTTAAAACTTATAATTTTCATTAACCTTCATTTAAATAATTTTAATTTTAACTGTAGTAATAAAGTTTTCAATATTAAAAGGATGTAATTTTTACTTTTAAAGTTTAAATTGGACCATAAATGGATAATTAATGATATTTTAGATCATATAAAATCCTATTTATTATTATTGAATATCTTTATGTTTTCCAAATAATTTAAAAATGTATTATTTTCATAAAACATCATAATTGTCAATTTTGACACTATTCATTACTTTGACTTAAAGAAAATCAAGGTGATAAGATATATTCTAAAAACATCATTTTAGAAACTCATAATATATCATAATAACCTAAAAAATCATTGTATAACCTTGATTAAGTAAATTTATATTTCTTTTAATATTTAGAATATCATTAAATTGATTGTTTCATTAATTGAATAATTATTATAACATCATTGTGTAATTATTCATGGTAATTATTTATTCAGTAAAATTTAAAAATAAATATTCATTTTTTATATAATAATATTTTTTTTCATAATAATAAATATATTCCAGAATATATTCTATTTAAACCCATATTAAAAATAATATACATATTAAAAGTAAGAGTGTGACATTTTGTCACTCTCTTTGATTTTAATAATATCTTAGTCATTTTCATCAAGTTGTTTATATTAAATAATTATATTTAGAAAATTATGTGTTAATTATATAATTAAAATCATCAATTAATTTTTATCAAGTGTCATGGTTTTTTTATAGTCCTTATCACTATATTTTTAACCCAGATTACCCAATTTTACTCTTTAATGTGGTAACAAAAATTACCAATGTTACTATTCGTATTTTCCAAAAATAAAAGTAAAATACTTAAAAAATTTAGAACTTATGATTACAAATATTTATTCCATTTTTCAAAATTAAAAACACATAAATGGATATAATTAATATAAACTTAATCCTATAGATGGGGCGAGAAAACATGTTTTTTAAAGTGAAAACATTCAAAAGATTGAAATGTTTTTATATTTAAATTCAATTTTGAACTGATTCCAATGACCAAAATGAGATTAAATGATATAAAATTGATATAATTATAATTTAAAACTAAAAAAAATATAATTTTAAACATTTAATTGTTAATCAAAAACGTTTTTTCAATTAAAACTAAGTATTTCACTATTCATTAAAACATGAAACTTATGAGAAAAATAAAAAAAATATTAAAAGTCAATTTTTTATATCAAAATATTAAAATAATAAGTTTATTTTTTTAATATAATTTATAAAAGTGTGAAAATGTAGTTTTAAAACAAGTGCTCCATCAAAAGGTCGAAAAACGGTTTTTTAGAAAAATACAATTTTTATGCATAAAACTTAATTTATTTTTATATAATTTCTAGAAAAAAATTGAATGAATTTTAAACATCATATTGAATATTATATATATATATATCATTAATATAATCCAAAAGGGTTATTTTGTTATTTTTTTCTATAAAACACAATTGTACTCATTTAAATAGTTTTTTAGAAAAAAGATTCCCTTTTAATTTCAAAAGGGGTTTACTTAAAACATACTTTCATAATTAAGTTAATCTTATTTATATACAACATTATAATTAATAAGTTATAATTGTGTTTTTTAAATAATTATAATTATAAAATGATGTTTCATGGAAACTCTATGTTGCATGTAACACAAGCTAAGTCAAGGTTTCATATAATGAAAGACATCAAAGAAATCCAAAAAAAATATTTTATAAAAATATTAGGGTGTTTCATTCTAACCCCCTTAAAGTAAATTTCACCCTAGAAATAAATCATGTTCATAAATGTTTTAATACATTAAAGTTACCTTCATATAACCCACATCAGAAAAATGAATACTAAAACTTTAAAAAAATGAATGTTGGAAACTTGATGGTTACCCAAAGTAATAGATAACTAGGTTTCCACCTATGAGAACATTTGTGGAAAGTGAAAAAATGTACATAAAAGTGAAAATTAACTATCAAGTTCTGATTTAGAGTGATAGAGAACATGTTCAAGATAAATTTAATGACTACAAAACCATAAAGCAAAAATGTCTGAAAATGTTTATTTATATCATAAAAAAATATTATCATAGGATAACCCATTATTTAAAAAAATTTGAGAAGATATAATTACTTGATTTCAACTCATTATTTCAATATGACTCTATGGTTGTGCCTTGATCAATTTTTAATTCATCTCTAACTCTAAGAAAAAAAATATGAAATTGTAATTCCTGAAGAACTAGTGGATCATAAGATCCATAGTTGGATGATAAGTCATTCCTTATTTCTCTAGTTATCATCACAACAAAGTGGTTAGTACATGTTATACCATATTCATAAATAATAATATTAGGAAACATTAATTTCTAAAATCTTATTCAAAGGTCAACATACAACTTTTCATAAATGTTTAACCTTATGACCATTTAAACATTGAGAATTTATAATTTTTTTTTACTAAATTTCTCAAAATACAATTAAAAATAATCCCTAAAAAACATTATGTAGATATTAATTTTCACATACGAAACACCTGAATACCATTATAATTTATTTTCTTGAAATATTGTAATAACCTAAATTACCATAAAACTTTAGTAAAAAAATGCATACTTTCAATAATTAAATCTTTCCTCATAAAATAAATCCAAAAATTCAATAAAATCAATCCATGATATCATTAAAATTATTTTTATATTATCAGTAAAAGGTCATAAATTCTATCCCATTTATTTTATCACAATCCAGCATATATATATATATATATATCATTTTCCTAACATCATGGACATACTAAGGGTTATCTTTCCCTTAATCATGCATTTTCTAAAATATCACATTGCTACCTTAATCACTTTTCATGGTACTAGTAACATTTTGCACATTATCTCAAATTATTAAGGAAAAACTAATATGAAAAAAATCATTAGATATTTCACTATTCTATAATACCATAAAATTACCTCTACACCATTATTCTTGAATTCCATTACATAAACACTCAACAATTCCACCACTTCATTTTTATACTCCACAGCACAAATAGTTATCACATGATAATTACCATTTTATTTAGATTTAAGAGGTTTATGAAATTAATCATTATCAGTATCTCTCATATTTTGGGTCCTCTTATCATATTAACAATTTTCATTACACTTTATGCGCTGAAGTGTGGGTGGTTCAATAGTTGGAATCCTTATTTCATCTAATGCATTAATCAGACTATTTAAAACCTTTCAACATTCATGAGATCTATTTTATACCTTTCCACATTAAAATAACCTCTTAGTTCCATTCTAACAGTTTAGTTGATGTTTCTTCTCACATTTCTATCATGTATATAGATGTAATTTCTTTCCACCCTGTGGTTTATTCACGTTTTCATTAGACTTGATCTTTATTTTCTTATAAAAAACCATGGGAATGGAGGGTATATAAAATTTTAATTTCTACATTGAGTGAATAGAGAACAATTTCTTCATATATATCACATATTTTTATTAAAACCATTCTTAATATATTCCATGTAATGTGTGAATGAATCACATCACTTCATGAGGTAGTAGTCCATCGTACACACGAACAACGTTATTTTTTCCCACAAAATGGAAACCATGATGGTAGGTACAATATATCAATTAAATAATCATAATCTCATAATAAAAATAAAATATATTATATATAAAATTAAAATCCATTATTATTCCTATCCTTTAAAGGTGTTAATAGAAGAATGAACAACATTGGTTCGTACGATGGTAGTCCACCATACACACGAACAATGATTTTGTATCCTATTTGATGGATGCATGTGAATGTTTAGGCCATAACCTTAAGATAACAACATAAATTATATTAAAGATACTTATTTTTTTATATTAACATTAAATAAAAATAATTTAAGGGGTTTAAGGAATAAATAAAACAAAAATGCTGTTGATTGATGATACCTCTTCTTCGGGTATCTCCTTTAAATTTTCACAAAAGGACTTTCTTGGTTTCACTTAATCCAAAATTAAGGCTTCTTTGATGAAGGGATTGAATTCTGGAGGAGTTTGAATAGATTTTTTTGAGTAAAATAGGCTATGAAGTGTTAAGAAAAGAGAAAAATAGCTGCCCTTTTATAAGAGATGGGAGGGACACTTTTAGAATATATCAAAAGATTAATTTAATGAAATTAAAAATCAATAAAATAACTCTAAAATTATATTTATTCAAAGTTAATATATTATAAGGTTGTTTTTATCATCAACAAAATTATTTTAGGCATGTTTTGTTGTTATTTTAAACATTATTATTTTGACTAAACCTTAGTTAAGTCATTTTAATTTTAACTATGTTAATAAACATTTCAATATTAAGAGGATTAAATTTTCACTCATAAAACATCAATTGGACCATCAATGGCCAATTTATTATATTTTCAACCATATATAATCCCCTTTTTCTTTATTGAACATTTTTATTACTTATAAATAATTTAATAATATATAATTTTCATAAAATATCATAAGTGTCAATTTTTACATTATGCATTTCATTGAATATAATAATATCAAGAAAACTAGATATATCCAAAAAACATTGATACACTTCTAATATATCATAATAATCTAGAAAATTCTTGGATCACCTTAATTAATTCAAATTATATGTCTTTTAATATTTTTAATATCATTTAACTGATTGTTTTATTAATTTAATAATTACTTGTAACACCCCAGGTAAATAAAGAATACAAATTTTTTATATTTATCCATATTTGTGAATAAAATGTTAATATTAATTTAAAGGGAACACTATGCTCGATGGCATACCCAATACACAACAACGAGTTTATGGGAAATCTTACGTTGCAATCTAATAAAAAATAATATTATTTTAAATGTTAGTTAATTCCTAGACTTTGTAATGGAGAGAATGAATAGAAATGACCACAAAATGATTATATATGTTTGTCAAATACTTTTACTTTTATCCAATAAATGTTATAGGCTTAAAATGTGAATGAATCCAATTTTAAGGGTAAATCTTCTAATATTATTTAAAAGGTCGATTAACCGCCTTTTGATGGAGAACCCTTTTTAAATATACTTTTGACAATTTTATATGTTTTATTTGACAAAATAAAATCCTTCTTTAGAATTTGGACATCAAAATTTACTTTGTGTAAATTTTTGTTATTTTTCCGATAAAGATCATTTTTAGTGACAATGTTGCATTTGAATTCAAAACCTCCTTTTAATCTGATTTATTTATTTTGATAGATTATCTTTTTCAATGAGATTAAAGTTTATTTATAATATATTTTTACCATTTAATCCAATTGTGGTCATTGGAATTAATTTTACTTTGAAATTGGACTTAAACTAGTGTCAATATTTTAATAGATATTGTTTCTTAAAAACACGTTGTTTGTTTTGACAGCGAGAATGAATTATTAAATTAATTAATGAAACTTATCTATTTTTAATTTTGTAAAATAGACATCATTTTTGAATTCAGAATATCAAATATAGCTTAGGGTGAATTTTTGGTATTTTTCTGAAAAACTTCAATTTTTGATGAATAGTGAAACCACTAAGTGGTAGTTAAAGAAACTGATTTTTCGTTTAAATGAAACTTTAGCACTTCTGTGATTTGATTTTCAGAAATCCGACATACATGGTTGTCATTAGGAAGTAAAATGTGATTCAATGGGATTAAAATAATTTTTTGGTGAATAGTAACTTTTAAGTTTTATTAATCGCGATTAGAGTTAATTAGTGTAATTTAAGGTAAAGATAATGTTATAATAATATAAAATGACCATGACACATGTCCTACCATTATTTTATGAGTCATGGAAGACCAAGACAATCCATGGGTCAACTTGGGGACCCCATGGAGCCACTTTGGTTGGAAAATGACATTAATAACATATTATTTAAAGTTAAAATTAAAATGTCACAAACATGTATTGTTTTATTAAAACAATTTTTACATGGGGTTATACAAGTCATATTTTTGACTATAATATTTATTATAAAGATAAAAATATTTCCTACATCATGATATTTTTTTTATAAGTTTTAGACATTAAATAAATTATTTTATTTATGACACCGTGATGATGCAGTGATTACCTCATAAATGAACGATTTAAATAAAATGAGAAGATAGGGTGGAATATAAGTCCTACACTTTTCACAAACCTATTGGATTGGTGGATTTATAATCTGTATCACCTTATCCTAGAAATATATCCTTTTAGGACCTTTAAAATCTGAAAAGCATTTTATAATAAAGTAATATTTTATAACTTTCCAAGAGTGCCCCTCCTCTTCTCTTATAAAAGCCCCCACCTCTACCACCTTACCCACACCTCTCAAGCCTTTGTCTCGGCCAAACCCTGCCAATTTCATCTCTCCAAATCCCTCTCTTCATCGTTGAATCCTCACCTTTGGCATAATGCTCTTCAAGAAACCCTTTTGGTTCAAACCAAGAGGAGTTACCCGATTTAATGGTAATGTCTTCACTTGTGTTCTTTTGTTTTATTTTGCTTCTCCAAACCCAGAAACTCTTCTTATTACTTTATTTTGTAACAACACAAGTATATTCAATATACTAGGATGTTGTTATGTGAAGTATTTGAGCTACACTTACACTCACATCCGTCTAATGGTTAAAGAATATATGGTTTCTGTGGATGCCGAATTACTGCCTCATGAAACGATGATTGTTCAATCTTCTCTTAACACCTTTCATGGTGGCCATTATGATGTCAATGTATTTTATATATGATATATATGGTATTTATTTTTTACATATGCTTCTGTATTTTATATTTAAAACATACCTTTATGCTTTGCATGTTGTGCAAATGCGCTAATTTCATACGAGGAAGTGTGGACTACCGCCCCCTCAAGTGATGTGACTCGTTCATGAAATACATGGAATGTATAAAGAATGAAATTAATAAACTTATGTGACCTATAAAACATATATATTAAACTATAATTATAATATATATATATCTCAATTATTTTTAATTCCATTAATATGTCAATGAAATGAAAGTAGCGTCCATGCGTACGTACGGCCTACCGTCTCCATGGACGGTGCATTTTATTTCTTTTTATCTCCAAATGTTATGGAATAGTATAAAATGAATATGTACTGTATATATATGATATTTAAATAATTAATACTATTCTGGAGATTATTTACTTATAACTACATGGACAATCATTTTTAAACAAGTTCATTTTTGACTCATGTACCAAACATTGACAAAAATGTCTGATATGAACTCACATTATTAACCAATTATTATAACATTTTAATATGGGATATCAACTGAATAATAATATTTAAAGGAGTCCCTTAAGAAATTATAAATTGACAAAAGTTTATTATTCATGAATATAAATAAAAGAACAAGACAAGTCGGACTTGAGGTAAGGGATCCTACCTCTCTCTTTATTTTTAAGTACTCTTTTTATGTAACTTACTTCTACTCATTATTATGTTGGGGGATGTTCTTTTATTGCTATAAATTTTATGTTAATATTATGAGAGACCATATTTTATCTCATCAATCCATTTTTGGAAGTTTTATGTGGCGCCGTTAGGTTACCGAATTTTCATAAGGGGATTTTCATCTCACTTTTTATTCACGTGAGATTCATGCTACATTGGCAACTATTTCTTTTTGTCTGGTGTATGTAATACCCATTATTTTACTATTTGTATAATATAATCTCATTTATGGGTAGTTACATCTTCATTGTATGACTCTTCTTTCATGGGGTGTACGTTTCTAAAGCTGCCCAAATCGGTAAGGGAACCTTTCACCCTCCTCTTTTAAAAAGACTTATTTTGTTATGTCTTTTAATTTACATCTTTTTATGTTGGGATATATTCTTATATATCCTTATTGATGTAAATTTTATGTCCAAGTGATGAGATACCATTTTCTCTCTCATCAACTAATTTTATGAATTTTAAAGTGGTGTCGTTTGGCTGTCAAATGTTTCCAAGGGATCTTTTTAACCCAATTTAGATTTCTTTGGGTTCAACATGTAGTTACTGAATTTGTCATCCTTTGAATATGTGTGAATGACCTTTGATTGTTTTACACTTAATATCCACTTATATTGGGTGTATTTATATTTGTCACACATAATTTTGAGATTGATTTATCCTTAATTTAAGGATACCTTCTTTATAAGGGATTTCATATCATTTTACATTTCTATTGGGACTTCATTGTTATTATGCACCAATTTACACTTATATGGTGTATATACTGTCCTTTGGAATATTACATCATGAATCCATTTATTCTCATGATATTATAAAGTTCTTATTAAATGTCATTCCTCAATTATTGTATTCAAGTGTCTCTAATTTTAGTAAAAACCCTTTAACTAAAATATCACTTTAAATGTTTTAATGATTTGTTCTTATTAATATCCATGTTTTCAAAATGCTTTTAAGGATTTATTTATATGGATATTAATGGTTTAAAATGTTAAAAGCTTCACGGTGGTATGGGACACTTTGATTCAAAAATCTCTTTATTAAATGTTTTAAATGGTTTTGAAAATGGGTTTTCTGAATGGATTCAGTATTTCAATATCTTAAAATGTTATATTGTTATTGAAATGTGGGAATGTTATCTTTCCTTTATGATTAAGTTATGTGCTATTAATATGTTTTGTTTCTTGGGCATTGTTTATGAAAACATGTGGTTCCGTGATAAACTAAGGGCGGGTGAGCCTAATATAGTTCTCCAATGCATTGGGTAATGCGAAGGGGTTAAACGTTAAGGTTTCTCCGAAGAGATTTAGGGAATATACTGTGATGGGTATCCCAAACATAACCATGAGGGTTACTCCCTATGTAAGAATGTTATGAATGCCTCAAGTTACCTTTATGTCTTGTGATTTCTATGAGTTATTCCTAAATCTTATGATTTAATGAGGTATGTTAAAGTGCTTATGTTTTATGAGTAAAGTATGATTTCATTGATTAGTATGTATTCATGGAATAATGTTTTCTTTCCGTATTGTTATAACCCTTAATTAGATTTTTAAGATCATCCCATGTTTTTGAAATGTTTTCCACGGGACTTAAAGTGGAGTACGATCAAGGATGGGAACAAGGAAATGTCACGATGTCTAAAACATGGAACTAGAGATGACTGTTTTGTTCAAGAGTTTGTTTTTTTGTGAAAACAAAAATGGAAACTGAGTAGATGTGTCTACCTTGTAATCTTTGAGATGTAATTGTTATGTCCTAATTCTCGAAAACTCTAAACCTGAAAAGATCCTCCATGTGAATTATTCATTTAATTCAAGAATATGTAATGAACTAATGTCGGGTCCTTATAGTTGGTATCAGAGGTCGGTTTAGATAACTTTAGAGGTTAGAGTGTTGTTTAAGCATAAGTAACAGGTTGTATATAACCACAATGGTTATTATATTAGATAGAGTCATTGTTATTTATGAAAGTTGGAATGAGTTTGAGATAACATGGATAATTAAATCTTAGTGTTTATCTTCCTCTTTATTACATGATGATTTTTTTGATATACTCACACTGATCTTTTTGGTTTTAGTAAATGGATGGATCTAGAAGGCACCAAAGTGACAATGGGTTTGAAGGAAACTGTGGCGATTCTCTGATTAAGAGACTGGATGAAATGGGGGATTCAATAAGAAATCTCGTGGTTATTCTAAACCAACTATTAGGAGTCATGATCAGCCACTTGAACCATGGTGAGTTTTCTAATTCATCATGTACTAGAGAACCAACTCAACATGGAAGTTCAGGTAATAATTATAAAGGTAACCATTAGGGGTTATATGATCCTTACTTTTGAGGTAATTATGGGTTACTATACGTTATGATGAAATATGAATGACATGATAAACTTGAGGTTAAATTATGTTATGGTTATTTTTGAATATTTTATCTCGTTTTGAGGAATGTTTTAATAATTATATAGTTTTGTAAAAAGGACAACACGCAGACCGTGTGACAACCCGTCGCGTCGAACAAAGCTGCGGGAATCGAACCCACAACCAAAGTGCGACTGGTATTTATTTCCTACCACTGGACTACGACAAGTCCCTGGTTAGTTTAACTAATTCTTTTTAGTTATATGATCTTATGAATCTAGAATAAGTTGATTTTGGGTTATCTATGGAAATTATTAACCTATCATAGAGGATATGTGATTAGGTTAATTACTTTTCAATATGAGACTTTAAGAGTAACTGATGTCATTTGGAGATAAATGGTATGGTTTATCTTGGAAGACTATGTGATTAAATCCTTCAGAGATTTGGGTTTCGATCTTAGTTTTGATTACTTTGAAGAATTTTATGGATATATTTTTATTTAATGGTCTTTATTGAACTTTGGGTATTGTTTGAAAAATTTTGGAGATTAAGAATAGATTTTTTTTAAATGGATTATCCTTTTTGGGTATTATCTGATCTTGTACTAACCTATTTGGTTTTGGTTTTGGTTAAGGTCTAAAGACATGAGAAGTATATATTTCCCTTTTGTGGATTATGTGATTCTCGAGAATTTGATTATAGTACTCTTAATGTGAACAAGTCTTCCTAAATACTCATCTTTTGGAGAAAATATGAGTTTGTGTAAGAAATCTAGTAAAAGTTTAAAGTCAACATGACAAGTAAGTATGTTTCCTTATGATTTTTTTAATCTCAAAAATAAATTCTCAATGAAAAGTAACTTAAAAAAAATGTTGTCTGTTAACTTTTCCTACTGGGGAATCAAATACCATTTAACCCATCACAAGTTTGTGATTTTCTGGTGGTTAACTTTCTCCTAAACATGTTTTCTATCACTCTCCCTTAGAACATGACCCTTTGTTTTTTCTTCCATATCCATTTTTTCCTTCATGGAATCCTAGTATGGGCTAACTCGGGTGACCTCTGTACTTCTCTTTCTTTCTTTTAAAGTGAAGGTTTTACCGACTCTTGTTCCAATGTGGGACTTTCAATGAAGTTTCCTAGCCCAATTTTAAAATTGCAAGGATGCAATTTCAAAAAGGGGGAAAGGATGTAACACCCCAGGTAAATAAAGAATATGAAATTTTTATACTTATCCATATTTGTTAATAAAATGTTAATATTAATTTAAAGGGAACGCTATGCTCGATGACGTACCCAATACGCAACAATGAGTTTCTGGAAAATCTTACGTTACACTCTAATAATAAAATAATATTATTTTAAAGGGTAGTTAACACTTAGCCTTTGTAATGGAAGGAATGAACAGAACTAACTACAAAATGATTATATATGTTTTTCAAATATTTTTACTTTTATCCAATAAATGTTAGAGGCTTAAAATGCGAATGAATCCAATTTTAAGCATAAATATTCTAATATTCTTTAAAAGGTTGATTAATAGCCTTTTGATAAAGAACCATTTTTAAATATAATTTTGACAATTTTATATGTTGTATTTTACAAAATAAAATCCTTCTTTAGAATCTGTATATCAAAATTTACTTTGTGTAAATTTTTGTTATTTTTCCGATAAAGATCATTTTTAGTGACAATGTTGCATTTTAATTCAAAACCTCCTTTTAATCTGATTTATTTATTTGGATAGATTATCTTTCTAAATGATATTAAAGTGTAT
Organism: Viscum album; assembly: GCA_963277665.1. Classification (NCBI taxonomy): domain Eukaryota; kingdom Viridiplantae; phylum Streptophyta; class Magnoliopsida; order Santalales; family Viscaceae; genus Viscum; species Viscum album. The sequence goes on along the minus strand of OY728125.1, from coordinate 1,385,535,012 downwards.
TTATAATATATTTTTACCATTTAATATAATTGTGGTCATTGTAATTAATTTCACTTTGAAATTGGACTTAAACTAGTGTCAATATTTTAATTGATATTGTTTCTTAAAAACATGCTATTTGTTTTGACAACGGGAATGAATTATTAAATTAATTAATGAAACTTATATATTTTCAATTTTGTAAAATAGACATCATTTTTGAATTTGGAATATCAAATATATCTTAGGGTGAATGTTTGGTATTTTTCTGAAAAACATCAATTTTTGATGAATAGTGAAACCATTAAGTGGTAGTTAAAGAAACTGATTTTTCGTTTAAATGAAACTTTATCAATTTTGTGATTTGATTTTAAAAAATACGACATAAATGGTTATCATTAGGATTTAAAATTTGATTCAATGGGATTAAAATATTTTTTTGGTGAATAATGACCTTTAAGTTTTATTAATCGCGATTAGAGGTAATTAATGTAAATTAAGGTTAAGATAATGCTATAATAATATGAAATGACCTTGAAACATGTCCTACCCTTATTGTATGAGTAATGGACGACCAAGAAAATACATGGGTCAACTTGGGGACCCCATTAAGCTACTTTGGTTGGAAAATGACATTAATAACATTTTATTCAAAGTTAAAATTAAAATGTCACAAACATGTATTATTTTAATAAAACAATTTTTACATGGGGTTATACAAGTCATATTTTTTTACTATAAATATTAATTATAAATCTAAAAAGATTTTATACATCATGATATTTTTTTATAATTTTTAGACATTAAATAAATTATTTTATTTATGACACCATGATGATGCAGTGATTACCTCATAAATGAACGATTTAAATAAAATGAGAAGATAAGATGAAATATAAGTCCTACACTTGTCAAAAAACTATTGGATGGGTGTATTTATAATAATTATCACCTTATCCTATAAATATATCCTTTTGGGACCTTTAAAATCCAAAAATAATTTTATAATAAAGTAATATTTTATAACTTTCCAAGAGTGCCCCTCATCTTTTCTAATAAAAGGCCCCCAGCTCTAACACCTTACCCACACCTCTAAAGCCTTTGGCTCGGCCAACCCCTGCCCATTTAATCTCTCCACATACCTCTATTCATAATTGAAACCTCAAATTTAGCAAAATTCTCTTCAAGAAACCCTTTTGGTTCAAACCAAGAGGAGTTACCCGATTTAAAGGTAATGTCTTCACTTGTGTTCTTTTGTTTTATTTTGCTTCTACAAACCCATAAACTCTTTTTATTCATTTATTTTGTAACAAAAACAGTATCTTAAATATACTAGGATGTTTTTTTGTGAATTATTTGAGCTACACTTACACACAACTCCATCTAATGGTTAAAGAACATATTGTTTCTGTGGATGGAGAATTACTTCCTCACGAAACGATGATCGTTCAATCTTCTCTTAACACCTTTCATGGTGGCCATTATGGTGTCACTGTATTTTATATATGATATATATGGTATTTATGTTTTCCATATGCTTCTGTATTTTATATTTAAAACATACCTTTATGCTTTGCATGTTGTGCAAATGCGATAATTTCATACGAGGAAGTGTGGACTACTGCCCCCTCAAGTGATGTGACTCGTTCATGCAATACATGGAATGTATAAAGAATGAAATTAATCAACTTATGTGACCTATAAAACATATATATTATACTTTAATTCTAATATAATATCTCTCAATTATTTTTAATTCCATTAATATGTCAAAGAAATGAAAGTAGCGTTCATGCGTACGTACGGCCTACCGTCTCCATGAACGGTGAATTTTATTTATTTTTATCTCAAAATGTTATGGAATAGTATAAAATGAATATGTACTGGATATATATGATATTTAAATCATTAATACTATTCTGGATATGATTTACTTATAACTACATGGACAATCATTTTCAAACAAGTTCATTTTTGTCTCATGTACCAAACATCGACAAAAATGTCTGATATGAACTCACATTATTAACCAATTATTATAACATTATAATATGGGATATAAACTGAATAATAATCTTTAAAGTAGGACCTTAATAAATTATAAATTTACCATTTTTTATTATTCAGGAATACAAAGAAACGAACAAGACAAGTCGGACTTGAGGTAAGGGATCCTACCTCTCTCTTTATTTTTAAGTACTCTTTTTATGTAACTTACTTTAAGCTCCTCTTTATTATGTGGGGGGGTGTTATTTAATATTCCTATTGATGTAGATTTTATTTTAATATGATGAGAGACCCTATTTTATCTCATCAATCCATTTTTGGAAGTTTTATATGGTGCCGTTAGGGTGCCGAATTTTCATAAGGGGATTTTCATCTCACTTTTTATTGTCGTGAGATTCATGCTACATTGGACACTATTTCATTTTGTGTGGTGTATTTACTGCCCATTATTTTACTATTTTTATAATATAATCTCATTTATGGGTAGTTACATCTTCATTGTATGACCCTTCTTTCATGGGGTGTACGTTTCTAAAGTTGCCCAAATCGGTAAGGGAACATTTCACACTCCTCTTTTAAAAAGACTTATTTTGTTATGTCTTTTAATTTACATCTTTTTATGTTGGGATATATTCTTCTATATCTTTATTGATGTAAATTTTATGTCCAAGTGATGAGATACCATTTTCTCTCTCATCAACTAATTTTATTAATTTTAATGTGAAGTCGTTAGGCTGTCGAATTTTACCAAGGTAACTTTTTAACCCAATTTCGATTTCTTTGGGTTCAACTTGTAGTTATTGAATATGTCATCCTTTGAATATGTGTTAATGGCCTTTGATTGTTTGACACTTAATATCCACTTATATTGGGTGTATTTATATTTGTCGCACATAATTTTGAGATTGATTTATCCTTAATTTAAGGATACCTTCTTCATAAGGGATTTCATCTCATTTTACATTTCTATTGATACTTCATTGTTATTATGCACCAATTTACTCTTATATGGTGTATATACTGTCCTTTTGAATATTATATCATGAATCCATTTATTCTCATGATATTATAAAGTTCTGATTAAATGTTATACCTCAATTATTGTATTCAAGTGTCTCTAATTTTAGTAAAAACCCTTTAACTAAAATATTGCTTTAAATGTTTTAATGATTTGTTATTATTAATATCCATGTTTTAATAATGGTTTTAAGGATTTATTTATATGGATATTGATGGTTTAAAATTTTAAAATCTTCAAGGTGGTATGGGACACTTTGATTCAAAAATCTCTTTATTAAATGTTTTAAAGGGTTTTGAAAATGGGTTTTTTGAATGGATTCATTATTTCAATATCTTAAAATGTTATATTGTTATTGCAATGTTAGAATGTTATATTTCCTTTATTCTTAAGTTATGTGCTATGAATATGTTTTGTTTCTTGGGCATTGTTTATGAAAATGGGTTGTTCCGTGATAAACTATGGGCAGGTGAGCCCGATATAGCTCTCCAATTCATTGAGTAATGCGAAGGGGTTAAATGTTAAGGTTTCTCCGAAGAGATTTAGGGAATATACTATGATGGGTATTCAAAACGTGACCATTAGGGTTACTCCCTATGTAAGAATGTTATGAATGACTCAAGTTACCTTTATATCTTGTGATTTCTATGAGTTATTCCTAAATTTTATGATTTAATGAGGTATGTTAAAGTGGTTATATTTTATGAGTAAAGTATGATTTCATTGATTCGTATGTATACATGGAATAATGTTTTCTTTCCATATTGTTATAACACTTACTGAGCTTTTTAAGCTCATCCCATGTTTTTGAAATGTTTCCCACAGGGCTTAAAGTGGAATACGGTCAAGGATGGGATCAAGGAAATGTCACGATGTCTAAAACATGGAACTAGACATGACTCTTTTGTTCAAGAGTTTGTGTTTTTGTGAAAAAAATGAAAACTGAGTAGATGTGTCTACCTTGTAATCTTTGAGATGTAATAGTTATGTCCTAATTTTCTAAAACTCTAAACCTGAAAAGATCCTCCATGTGAATTATTCATTTAATTCAAGAATATGTAATGTACTAAGGTCAGGTCCTTATATTACTGCATCATCATTGTATAATTACTTATGATAATTATTTCTGCACTAAAATTTAAAAATAAATTTTCAGGTTGTATATTAACCTTTTATCTTTAATAATGATAAATATAGTCAAGAATATCATCTATTTAACCCCATATTAAAAATATTATACTTATTAAAAGTTATAGTGTGACATTTTATCACTCTCATTGATTTTAATAATATATAAGTCATTTTCATGGAATAATGTTCATTAAATAATTAAATTTCAAACCTTGGGTGTTAAGGTTAGAAATAAATTCATTCAATAAATTTTGGGCAACTGTTAGTGTTATTTTATTATCCTTATTAATTTATTTTAACCCAAATTACTAAATTTTACCCTTTATCCTAGTAAACAAAATTTTCAGTGTTACTATTCATATTGAGCATAAATATAAGGGACCTATTTACTAAATTCGGACCTCTTATTCAAAATATGGAATATATTTTTCAAAATTAAAAACACATAAGTGGATAAAATTAATTAAAAATTAATCCAATAGACGTGGCGATACAATGAGTTTTTGATGTTAAAACATTCAAAAGATTGAAATGTTTTTATATCCAAATTCAATGTGAAATTGATTCCAATGACCTAAATTATTATAAACGATATAAAATTGATTCCAATTACCTAAATCTTATTAACTGATATGAAATGATGTTTCAGGGAAACTCAGTGTTTCATGTAATTTATGCCATGTCGGTGTAGTGTGTAGCACAATACATCAAAGAAATAAAAAAATACACTTCATAAAAATATTGAGGTGTTACATGTTAGTTTTTTATATTTTATATCGTCAAGTTAAGAATTGTTGGGATATTGAGGACAAGGATGAGTTGCTGGAGAACATGGTATGGAAAGACTTTCAAGAGAGGTTTCTAGAACACTTTTACCTAGAGATGCCCAAGAAGGAGAGAGAAACTAGTTTTATGCAGATAAACCAGAGGATTGGGTATGTGATGGACTATTCTAGTCACTTCATAGATTTGAAACACTTTTTCCCAGGTTTAGTATGAGATGAGGAAACTATGGTGAAACGTTTTGAGGATGGTCATAAGTGTGAGATTAAGTCCTCGGTTAACATCTTTTTGATGAAGAAGTTTTCTAAGATAGTGAATCAGGTTCTCATTTCTAAAAGGAACCTAAAGGATGATTCTTGTGAAATATAGGTGGTGTCTACTAGATGATCATAAGGTATGTCTTTTGAGTGTAGTAATCATCGCTATAAGAACTTAAACTAAGAAAATTGAAAATAGAGTTGCTAGAGGGAAGGATCAGTTGCACAGAGCAGTAACTGGGTATACCTTGACCAATATAGTAAGTTGGGTCACATTCATATCCAGTATCCATAGCCACTAGTGGAGTTCCAAGCCTATGTCGGGATGGGTCACTTACTTTGGTATTGTAGAAACCCTCGATATATGGGTAGTGATGGAGGATCTAGGCCAAATCAGAGTATTGGAAGAGGGTCTTCTACCCCATATCATTCTAGAATTTGGAGTTCTACGTGTCGTGGGGGTTGAGGATGAATATGTACTTATTCATGGAAATAACTCCCATATTAGAAGAGTATACCATCTTTGTATAATACTACTAAAATAGACGGTAGAGTGATATGGAAGTTACATGTAGCTCAACCTATACTTATGGATAAAAAAATTTGACAATCGACAATCCGAGGTATTATTCATGATGATTCTATGTTTACTAGTGCTTTATTGGATAAAATAGCCTCTCATTATTTTAAATATTCTCAATATTTTAAAGGTTTGTGTCTAATGGTGAAGTTTGTTAGTGGGGTTGAGATGATTGACACACGGTTGAGAGTATGTTCAAGATAAATATATTTATATAAGTGGATTTTTCATGAGTTTTGGGAGTATTATTTCCATTAGGATCATCACATACTTTACATGTTATGTTTTGACTTGATCGTGCGAATGGAATGGATGGTATTGTACTGATCCCACGTCTATTGTTACCATAGTAAAGTGTACTTTACATCTCAAGAGGGTAACCATTATATTCATTGTGGAGAATAGGATATCCATGTAGGCCATATAGGGATAGTTCATCAACAACTAGGGGAGATCACCACCCAGGTTCCAAGTCTTTTTATAGATGATGGAGGCATGAAGCGTGATGTATTAACACCCATAGTGATCTAGTTTATGGAAGTATTTCCTATGAAATTATCAAGGTTTCCACCTGAGAGGGATGTTGAGGTTACAATTGAGCTCATGAATAGAGGTGGGCCAATTTTTATTCCACCTTACATGATGGCACCGACAGAGCTTCAAGATCTTAAGAATCAACAATATTATTTTGTGGATAAATGATTTATCCGTTTGAGTATTTCGCCTTGGGGTTATCTAATTTTTTTCTAAGAATGCTACATGATGTTTTGTCTGTGTATTGATTACTAAAATTTGATTAGGATGATAGTAAAAACCCAGTATCCACTTCCACGTATCAATGATCTCAATGACTAGTTGAGAGGGTCTTGTTTTTCTATTAGATTCACTTGTGATCAGAGTATAATTAGTTAAGAGTTAGACCTTATGATATACCATGATTTTCTTCCAGAAGTAGGTATGTCTTATATGAGTTTTTTGTGATATCATTCAGGTAGACGAAATCCTTAGTTGTGTTTATGGAATTGATGAACTAAAACATTCATCCACACTAGGATAAATTTATGGTTGTTTTTTAGATGAATTCTTGGAGTACTCCAAGACTCTTAACGAACATGCCCAACATTTTAACACCATCCTGAGTACACTAAGATAACATCAGCAATATTCCAAGCTATCGAAGTATCAATTCTGGATCGGTAGGGTATATTTATTATGTCACATCATCTCAAGGGAAGGCATGTTAGTGGAACCATAGAAGGTACCTGAAATTGATTCTTGGGAGTAGTTCAAGAATTTTTCTCATATTTGAAATATTTTTGGGGTTGGTGGGTTACTAATGAAGGTTTATCCAAATATTTTCTATTTTTTAGCACCATATTCATGCTTGAAAAATAAGGGAATCAAGTTTCAATGGTATGTATCTTGTGAGAATGTTTTCTTGGTGCTGATGAAGTGTTTTAATAATTCACAGATCTTGATCCTACTCGAGTCGGGTGAGGAGTATAACATATTTTATGATGCATCTAGGATTAGACTTGAAACAATGTTGATGTAGGGAGACATAGTTGTGAAATATGGGTCATGAAAGTTTATTCTAGATGAACATAATTACCCTATTCACAATATTTAGTTATCTATGTTTATTTATGATTTAATGCATTGACAACATTACCTATTGAGGGGAAATTTTACAGTGTATACCGACCACAAATGTATGAAATTAGTATTTTCACAACTAGATATAAACCTATGAAAATGGATATGGGTTGAGTATATGAAGTTGTTTTATTTTGAGCTATCATATACATCAGGGAAGAGAAACAATATTGTTGACACTTTGGGTGGGAATATATAGATTGAGGAAGTTCAAGAATCAAGTTCTAAGTATAAGATGATGAACTTGTTGGCTGAGATTTATATTAAGGTTTAGAAGGTCCATGGGAATATAAACCTTGTATCCTTATCAGTTGAGTCCACACTTCTAAGCCAGATTAGGGACATGAAATATGAGGATCCATAGTTTTTTCCTTGAGGGAAATCTTTAAAGGTGGGGGTCACCTTCCTATTGGAATATAGATTAGGATGATATCATTTATGTCTAGAACTGTGTTGTTATGCCGACGTGTATACATGAGTATATGATGCATAATTTTCATGAAGAAAGTGGGCAGCGAACCCTTATTTTACCCAAATGTATTGTGACCTTTGCCAAAAGTATTGGTGGATGACAATGAAGAGTGAAATTGAAGGTTTGGTGACACAATGCTACACCTATCAATAGATGGAGGTCGAACATCAGTGACTGGGTGGTTTGATACAGTTGTTTCCCATTTTAGAATGGAAGTGGGACTTTTTTACCATAATCTTGTTGGAAGGTCTTATGAGGATTCCTTATAAGAATGGTGTGATTTGGTTGATTGTAGACCAGATGACAAAAGTATCCCATTTCTTTCCTATTATGGATAGTTTCACAGTTGACTAGTTGGGTGAGATATACATTCGAGAGATAGTTCATTTTAATGGGGTACTATGGAGAATAGTTTCAGACCATGATTCATGTTTTAATTCATGCTTATGGAAATGATTATAGAATGCATTGGGTACCAAAGTGTTTCTGAGTCCATATTTCCACTCAAAAATAGATGGGAAATCAAAGTGTACTTTTATTTTGTTAGAGGAAATACTACATGAATGCATCTTTAATTTTGTGGATATTGGGAGAATTACTTAGATCTCATTTATTTCAACTACAAAAAATTTAACAAGAAAATATTTATATGGAACCATATGATGATCTTTCTGGTAGGCTATGCATATCACCTCTATGAAAGATGGAGGTAGGTGTGTTTGAGTTGTTGGGAATTAATCTTGTACATGAGAAATCAGAGAATTTCCAATTGTTTAAGAAATGTATGGATACAACTCAGCGTAAGTATAATTAATATGTGGATCGACATCATCAACCCCTTGAGTTTATACTGGGTGATTGTGTGTTCCTTTGAGTGTTATCGAGATTAGGTAACTGTAGGATTTAGAGGTAGGGAAAGTTGGCACTCATGTTTGTTAGACCTTTTTTGATTGTGGAGAGGATCATGATGGTAGAATATTTAGTGTATCTTCTATAGAGGTATAGTGTTATTCATTATTTTTTAATGTGCCACAACTTCAACAGTATCAACCCGACCCTTATCATGTGATTGATGTTGATGATGTTGAGCTTGAGGCCAGTGCATCCTTTAAGGATCACCTGATTCGTATTGTGGATCACAGTGAGAAAGTGTTCCAGGTAAAGACCATGTCAATAGTCCATGGGTTTTGGAATCATGGTTGTGTTTATGAGGAAACATGGGAGAGGGAAGATGATTTTTGGGCTTAGTGGTCTGAGCTTTTTACCTCATAATCTCAGAGACACTTGAGAGTATAGTTCGAGGAAATGTTGTTATAAGGTGGGGAGATTGTAAGATCCCACCTTTCTCAAGATTTATAATAATTTTTTCAAGTATTATTATACCCTTATTTTGTTCTTACTTTGGTTGAGGCTTTATTGGATGCATTAGAGTGAGTTATGGTGATTTTGGAGGGTTTTTGGGTTGTTCACGGTTTTCACAAATCATGCTCCCTCACCCAGAAACATTATATTCTAGATAGAGGTTTATTTATTAGTTATAACATGGTTTGTAAAATTATGAACCACTTAGGATAAAATATGCACCTTAAATATTAGATTCAGAAGGTTGGGGGCACAGTTTGGAAAACTATGTGGCCCTTACCAGGAAACAATGCATGTAGAAAATTAAACCCATAAAATTTTAGTTTAATATTTCCAAATCATGTTTTTTATCCCAAATCACTCCAACCAAACCTAATCTGAAAGACTTTCTTTTGGAGGTTCCTAAGAGGATTCCAAGGCACCTCAAATTACTTCATGTGTGAATCAAAGATCCAATGAATGAGATTAAACCCTTCACAGTGTGTAATCTCTTCATCATTTAGAATCCTCTATCTCTTGTTACTATTTCACATTTAAAAGGGGAAATATCCCCCAATTTTAAGTGGTTTAGATATAGGTTTTCATTGATCTTGTTTCTTTAGATCTTGGTACAATTATTTTATCCTAGATCTCTTCCGTAGTTGTTATTTTTGACCGTTCAACATCAAATTAAGTGTTAATATTTTGTGAGAGTTTATCAATGATATTAAGGTATGTGGTCCAATTTATAATTATAATAGTCTTCATTATAATTTTATGAATTAAATTATGAAATTTCAAATGCCACATTAGAAAATATCATTTTAAATTTATTTAATTAATTGATTCCCAAGAGATTATGAAACCCTTCATGTATCATGTTGGACTCAAAAATGATTATGTGATCAGGCCTAAATGGAAACCCATGGGGTGTAATCATACACATAAGATAATGATTAATTAATTTTAAAAATGAGAATAATGGTTTATAGAATGGAACTAAATCTTTGATGTAGGTTTGATAATTAAATTTCAATTATTGTTTGAATTATCCTTAAAGCATTAATCATTTGGGGAATAAATGATGAAAATGTTTGATAAGTGAGTTATGAATGTGGAACTTTTATATAAGATATTTTTAATGATTCATCAATGAGTTGTGGGTTAGGGAAATCTACTCCAAATACAAATGGGGTTCCAGGCTACATCTCTACAACCTCGAGATATATATATATATTTTCATGTGATCATCGAGTTATGGGACAGGGGCTTCTACTCCAAATACCTGTGAGGTTTTATACATCCACTATAGGGCCCCGATGTATGAATGTGAAATTCGAATTAAAATTAATAATGAAATCCCATGAATAAATTATTTTTTTGAAATTCTTGTGGTGTATGGTTCGAACTCAAGTATGGGATAATGATTTAAAATAAGAATTCACTAGGTTCAAATTATCATTTGAACTCTGTGAATTTCCCTCTCTCTTTGAGCTTCATTAACTTTTCAGTTGAATCCTCATAGTGAAAACAGTTTGAATTAAGATTGGATCAAGACTAGTTTTCACTAATTCTTGATGTTTTTTTTAAAAAAAATTATTGTTTAGCCGATGTGAGAAATAGAGAGAGATATCTATCATAAAATGAATGTGAAAAAATATAAAAAAAAATATATCCAACCAGCTTATTCCCCTGAGAATGTATAGCCTATAATTATAATCGAATTAAAAAATTTAAATGAGTTAAACACAAAGATGTTCATAACAAAGAAAGGTTCAAAAAATCAAATAACGAGAAAAGTAATGTGTCTCCCTTCTTGATCTTGAGTTATCTCCAATTATTTTCTCAAACAACTATTCTCTACTCATGTATGATGATGATGAAAAGGAGTTCTCTGGTGGTGTGATTGGATTTCCTTCCCTTGGAATCTGAATGGTGATCTCCTTCTCTGATATGCTCATTGGAAGTGATTTTGAATCTGAAGGATGGTTGTGGAAGTGGTTTGGGATGGCATTGTGGGTAGAGGATGGATGGTTCTGCTCACCGCCCAAGAGTATGGAAGTGGTTTTTGGAAGCTACCCCCTAGAAGTAAGTTATCAATTTCCATGAAGTATCCCTCATGAGATGATCTGCTCATCACCGCTACTCCAAAAAATGGAATTCTTTGGAATCTCGTAGTAGCTTTCCCAGGCCTCCACCTGGCACTTTCATGATGCCACCCCCTTCCTCTTTCGCTGGAGCAGTTTCACTCTAACCAACTAAAAAAATGCGCACAACTAGCCTCCCACTAAAATAGAAAACAACTAAATTCAAAAGTATTAAATATAAATATATAAACTATATGTGATTAATATTATATATTATAAATAATTAGAATGAATAAAAAGAGAAAATAAATTAAAAAAACAACTAAATAAATATAGAAAAAAATTACTAAAATAATTAAATTTATTACTTAAAATATATACATGTATTTAATAAATGAAATAATAAATGGAATATTTAAAATTAAAGAATAAAATAATAATAACTTATTAAAATTTATTATGTTAAATATATGAAATTATAATTAAAAATAAACTTAATACTATTTATAAATTATTAAAATGATATTATTATTATTAGATTGATATATATAAATGTATATCTATATTACTCTTATATAAATATAATTATTTAATTAAATAATTACGTACAAAGAATAAATATATCATGTAACTTATTATACTATATTAGTTGTATAAAATATATTATTATTGTATATTATTATTATTATTATTATATAAATTTTATAATATAATATATGAGATGAAATAAATAAAATATAGAAAAAGAGAAAAAAGAGGGTTTGGGGGGGTTGTGTGTAGCCATATATGGGGAAGGAGAAGGCGGAGCCATGGTGGGGGGGAGAAGGACAGACTATGGTAGGGATGACTTGAGGGGCTCGGGTCTGGAATGGGCGGTGAAGTAGGGGCAGTGAGTTCGAGCTGGGGTGTGAGGCTGGTTCGAGCAGCGAAACAGTGAGGTGGGTCGACGGTGAAGGTGTAGCTTCCAGATCTGGTGAGGAGGACTTCAAGTAGTAGTTTTTCAATATTTGTGGATTTCTATTTAAAAATTGATATGGTTATTATTTTTTATGCTTGAAATCTAGTTTGTTTTTCTGTGGTTGGATGAATTTGGTTGTTGTTGTGTCAATTGTTGATGGTATTTGCTGAATCATGTTTCAATTGCTTTGATGATGTATGGTTTTGATCTATGTTGTTACTGGTGAGTTGAGGGGGTGATGGGGGTGAATGGGAGAAGGGTATGAAGAGCATATGTGATACTGATGGAGGCCTATCAGTGGTAGAATAGAGGGAAGGGGGAGCCACTGCCGGTGAGACCGATAGATGTAGATGTGCTGGGGGAGCGGTTTCGGTCTCCCTAAAAGAAGAGGTGTGTTGCGGAGTGGGAGATGAGTGGAAGGAACATTGGTGAGACCGAAAAAAGAGGTGTGGAAAAGCAGTGTTGGTATCACTGATAGATGAGGTGTGTGTCGGTGAGACTGAAATAAGGGGGGGGGGGATGGTGTTGGTGTCGGAGACTCATTTGAGTCACCGATGTGGGCTTTTGGTGTCGGTGTCACCTTCACAATATAGAAAAACAAATAAAACAATTAAATTAATTAAAATAATTTAATAATTTAATAAAACTAAAACTAAATAAATAAAATGATTAACTAACTAAATTAATAAATAACAGATCAATACACTTAACAACAAGATAATATTGATTTTAGCTTGATACTTACAATTTATTCATAACTAACTTTGACAAAATATTAATTGAATTTATTCTCATAATTTAATTAAATATAGAATCAATAAAATAAAAGAAATAAATTAAAATTAAGTATTACATTACTTAAATAATTTAATTAGAATTAACTTAATTATTAAAATAATTAAAAACCAAAGTTCCAAAATTTATTTATCTATAATTAAAAATAAATAATTAATGAGTCAAAAATTATATTAATGAAATGAACATTATTAAGTTGAAAAATTAATTATAGAATGAGTGAAATAATATTAAAAAATTATTAAAATGACAAAAATAATCAATAAAATACATAGTTAATACTAAAAACAATTATTTTACACAATGATGTACAAAAACACAACAATTGTTAATTATTTAACAAAATAAAACATTTTAGAATAAAAAATTCAATAAAAAAAGTATGTGGCAAAGAGAGTTAAAACTGAGCCACATCAAACTTACCCACACTTAATACTTTGTTTTTCCTCAAACAAATGCATGCCTTTGAATTTAAGGAAGACAAATGATTTGTGAGATTCAGTTCAAAAAATGCACGATTAAACGTTTATACCTAGAGGAATAGAACTCGGTAGTGGGTGAGGCTTTCCAAAGGTGCATTCAAAAGTGGTCCGGACTAACTTCAAAAACTCACTGGAAATCAAAAATCTCACAAACTCATAGACTGTAAAGTATGTCATGCATCTTTATATGAACTCATTAACTTTCCCACTTCATTTCTAGTTCAAGTTCCAATTTAAGGACTGATGACATGTTAGATAAAGTGGAATTAAAAGCTTAACTAAGGGAACCTTTGATTCTCACCTTCTACTAGGATCCAAAAATTAAAGTACCTTAATTTTATCTCTTTATTAATTCAACTCAAATACGTTTTTACTAGGTCAAGTACCCACTTATTCATCTGGGTTCAAAATTCCCTTCACATTAATGAGTTTATTTTTGACAAGGGCACTTTATTTCACTTTTTCTAAACCATATTCTATGTGTAGAGCACTGTTCATAGCACTTATTCAAATTAAAATTGGCTTCATTTATTTAAAAAATGCACCCAGTGCACCTAGACTTAGAGACTCACCGTGGGATCTCATTTTCCCATTTTACTCCAGTTAAAAAGGACATAACTAATGATCATTTGAGTTGACTTCCTAAAGTGAATGATAAAATTTCTTTGGAAAGTGTGAGTCCCCTTTATTCTAGTGAAAACTTCTATTTACCCTAAATCATGATTCTAATTCCATAAAACCTATCACGTCACACTCCCATCCTTAGTTCCTAAACATAAAGTCCCTAAGGAAATGAAAAATTCCACTATGTAATCAGTTATATTTAACAACTTCAAAAAATGTGCAATTCTCAACATCGAGCAAGCAATAATCCACTAGGAAATGAAGCATTAAAGTTCCAATGAACCTCAAATTACCCTCATGTGATGAAATAAATTGAAATTTTTTAAATATTTTGAAATTTGTTTGAAAAAATGTGACCATATTTTTCACTATAAAACTTCAAGAAGGGGGAATTTTAAGTGAAACTAGAATGAACCCACTAACCCACACTTAAAACCCTACAATGTCCCCAAAGTAGAATCATAAGGTGGAAGAAATTACTCAAAGAAAATTGACAATACATCACTTAGAAGAATGTTGAGGGGGGTAGCATGATGTTCAAAAGAATTATTTCCACATCAAAAACAAAAGAGAAGAAGAAAAAACACATGTACAAAAAGTGACAAAAGGGTAAATACATTTTTTTTGAATTTTTTTGGTTTTTTTAGTTCATAGAAGTAGCATAAAACGTTATGTAAACAGAAACAGAATGTGATGTGAGGAATACACATCATCAGTTGAATCACAATGAGTGTAGTGGGTATAATATTGTTCCACAATCCAGTTCATCAAAATATTCAACTCACTAGATTAAAGCAGCTAGCAACCTATGCTATAGAAAATTCTCAACAATTAAAAGAAATTAAGAGGGACTACCCCACACTTATGATCATGTAGAAGATTAGAAAATAGAAAATTAGAACTAGTAAAAAGAATAACAATACTTCCCTAAAAAAGTAGAGCTTTGACCATTAATGTTCATTGAAGATATCCTCTTATCCATCTCCAGGTGATTGATCCTTCCCACGGTTTTAATGTTTAGAAAAATAAGTATAAGAATCCAAAACTTTGAGCATCTAAAGAATAAACCAAGGGATGATTAGAAGAGTAATTATCTATTTGATGTAGTGGACTGCTCACTTGGTTTTCCTTTATTGAGTTTCTGGCAAGAACAACTATCTATCTCAAGTAGAAGCTGGTAATGAGACACCATTAGAAAGTCATGAGGTCATACTAGAGAACAAGCAGCAAGAGTTAAATATATTAAAAAATATAAATCAAATCAAAATAATTAAGCAACCATGGGGTTGTTATCATGAAACACGGAGTTTATAGTTCTTAGTTAGACTTGATACAACTCATTCTTCCAGGAAAGATATGGAAGTCAAGAGCTTTGTATGCCCTTCAAATAAGTGTTTTATACTCCTACCACTGACCAATAAAGTCATGTTATCTTATCCTACTATCTTCACAACTTCATTAACCAAAACTCTCACAATGGTAAAGGGTCCTAACCACTTGGTTGTCAACTTTCCAGGAATCATCTTTAATCTAGAATTTAATAGAAAGACCCTCTCACATCATTAAATTTCCTATTATAAATTATTAAATCATAATAAGTTATTGTTCTATCCTTGAAAATATCATCATTATAATAAGACTGTTTTCTAATCTCCTCTATCTCACTCATCTATAACAACGATATCTCACCAGTAGATTTGAAGACAATGTTGTGGGCCTTCTGTAATGCCCGAGAATTTTATGAGAAATATTTTGTTTTAATGTTATATAAATCATCAAATGAATCTTTCACTACACACAACACTATCTTGGCTTGCTTTACACGCAACCGTGGCCTTCCTCAATATCTTGTGTCGTACGCAATACCGAGTTTCACTAAACAACGATATGCTATTAAAATGTTATTAAAACTAGCCATTATGAATAGCAATAACCACTTTTTGAAATTCTGTAAATTTTATTTTTCAAAATGGACTTCATTTTTGGATTCAGAATATCAAAATTAGCTTAGGGTGAAATTTTGGTACTTTTCAGATAACTTTCATATTCTGATGAATAGTGAAAATTACTAAATTTTAATTAAAAAAAACTTTTTTAATCAAAATAATTAATAGTGATAAATTATTAATTTGAGTGGATTTAAAGTATATTTAGAATATATTTTTACAATTTAATACAATGTTGTTCATTGGATGTAATTTCACATTTAAACCAGACATAAACAAGTGTCAATCTTTTGATAGTTATTATCTCTTAAAAACACGCTATTTTTTTTGACGACGGGAATTAATTTTTTAAATTAGTTAATCTAACTGATATGTTTTGTATTTGGTAAAATAGACATCATTTTTGAATTCATAATATCAAATATATCTTAGGCCAAATTTTTGGTATTTTTCTGGAAACTTTCATTTTTTGATGAATAGTGAAACCACTAAGTGGTAGTTAAAAAAACTGAATTTTTCATAAAACTTAATTTTACCGCTTCTGTAAGTAGAATTTCGAAAATACGAGAGACACGGTTAATATCAAGGACTAAAATGTGGTTCAATGAGATGAAAATATTTTTTGGTGAAAAGTAACTTTTTACTTTTTTTTACCACGGTTAAAAGTAAATAGGGTAATTAAGGGTAAAAGTGTTATTATTATTACCCTAACACATGTCCTAATTCTATTGGATAAGTGTAATTCGGCCAAAAACAACCTTAGGAATAAAATATGACCATTTAGGCCCACTTGTATTATATTAGGACATTTATTACCAATTTATTTAAATAAGGGTTAAAATAGTTAAAATCAATGTTTAATAACTAAATCATTTTTAATATAGGGTTATACATAAGATAAATTAGACTATAAATATTCATTAGAAAGATAAAAGTATTTCCAACATAATGGTATTTTATTTGTAATTTTTAGACATAAAATAAAATAATTTATTTATGATACAATGATGATGCAGTAATTATCTTATTAATGAAATATTGACATAACTAATGTTATAAATACCCCAATAAATGTAATTTGAAAATTTTTATGAATTCCAATAATTTTCTATGTTAATATGACATGTTAGTATTGATTTAATTAATTTTTTTCTAACTAATAATTCTGTTATGATTTTCACAAAAATCAATTACCAAATAGTGTCAAAATTGACATAAAATAGTTTTTAAAACAAATATTATATAATTAATTTCCTAAAAATCCAAGGATCGGACAATATACTTATATAATGATAGGTGTATCATTAATGGAACACTTTGGGGGTCTATTTGATGTATATGGTAAGTTTATTAACTATATAATATAAAAATACAAAGTGACATGGTAAATGTCAATCTAATTAACTAAGAGTTAAAACTAAAAGATAAGGTTAATATAATGACATAAACTTGTCTAAATTCTATTGGATGAGAGGATTTCGACCCATACCAACCTTATCTTTTAAATATATCAATTTTGAGCTATTAAATACCGAATTTGACTTTATAATAAAATAATAGTTTTAGTTATTCCAACGGTGCCCCTCTCCTCCCTTATAAAAGGGCACCTCCTCCCTCTCTTCCTCACACCACTTTGAGCCTTCAAGCTCGGAAAACCCCTGCCAATTTCTCTTTTACACTTCCCTAGATATATCCTAGAGGTCTTGGTCTTCTTCAAAGACCAATTTTATTGCCCTAAGAGGAGGTCTCAAAGAGGCGCTTCAAAGAAGAGGTAATGTCCGTTACCAATTCTTTCAACTTTATTTCTTCTTCCACTTCTCCTTCTTTAGTCTTTTCATTATGAAGTAATAACATCAGTATCACTCATATACTGATATGTTATTATAATTATGAAACAACCCTATTTCACCATCTATCCATCCTACGGAAAATGAAATCACCGCGCGTGCGTACGTACGGAATACCGTCTCCACGCCGTGGTGTAATCTATTTTCCACCGCCACCTTACATGGATGGGTATAATGGTGTAAATAATGACTATATATGATTATTTTAAAGTGATATTGATTCTGAAATAGTATACATACACTCCAATACAATTCCACGATCATGGGAACGATATCATCGCTCGTGCGTACGTACGGAATACCGTCTCCACGATGTGATGTGACTCGTTCTACATGATCTTCATTGAATAATGATTATATAAATGAATTGAATGAATAAATATGATATATATTAAACTAATACCATTCTGGAAATGAGGTATCTATAACCTAAAAAGAAAAATAAGAATTTATTTGACAAAACATGCATAAGAACAAAAAGTAATAAACACCCGAATAACAAGTAATAATGAAATATTACTAATAAGAAGCTAATAATTTGACCATATATGATATCATAAAATTAATTATGATTCTTGAATAATTCAATAACATTATTTAAATCATTATACAGGAGGTTCGGACACTTACGAAGCAAATCAGACCTAAGGTAAGGGAAAATATCACAATATCATTTTATCCGATATTGTTTATACGTTGGTATTTACTGGGGTGTATTTTATCATCCACATCCATTTTTCCTAAATATTTAATTATGTTTCCATCCACCTACAATTGTTTAAATCCAATTTTACCCTTCAGTTAGTTTTTAGTAAAAGATATGAAAGAAATCTTTTGTCATTTTTCGTACGAGGTACTTTTTTCTTTTCTGACAAAAGTACGAGAAGAATGTTTTTTTTAACTTATACGACATGAATGGATTTTTAAAACATTATTTCCAAGAAGCATCCTTTATAAGTTTTCATGTTTATTTTTAATCAACTGCTTTTAGTTTAAAATTGTAAGACATGTTAAGAAAGGAAATTTTTTTTGAAGTAGAAAGGATATTTTCCTCAAGAATGGAGTTCAAGTGTTTTATAAAAATTATTTTCCATCTAAGATAATATAGGGTTATGTTTCTATACCTATTATTACATTGATTTGATTATGTTGTGATGAAATTATTTTTATGAATTCCTTTATCTTATATGAATTGTTTTATGATGTCATGTTGTTTAAGAATCCCATTTTTTATTACATGGGTTATGTAATGATGTATGATTTATGATTTTGTGGCACACATAAGAATGGTATCATTATGAGATTGGTGGGGCCTATATCTCCCTCCAATGCATTGGGTAAAGATTTTATATCTCATGAGATAGGCATGGATGGAACGGCAGGTTAAACCAGTTCAGTGAAACAGGACTGAAACGAGGAGTGAACTCGGTTCAGAAATGGACTTTTTCCACTAAGATAGTCTTGGAAATGAGTATTGAATAATAAGAAATGATTCTCTATGATTATGTGTGTATGACACAAAGTTTCATGTTTTAAGTTATGATTATTGGGATTACATTTCACTACTATGATTTATCCCATGTTAAGAAATTATGATCTCTTTTGCAGGTTAAGATTTCCAGAAGTTATGTTCTTATGTATATGATGTGATTGATATTTCTTTTGTTTACCCTTAATGAGCATTTGAGCTCACCTTTTTGTATGTTTTCTTTCCCCAGGTCAGGAAGAAGGTTATTAAGTAGGATATTCTAAAACGGACTCTAGATATGATGAAATAAATGGGAGGCAAAGTAGATGCTTTATGAACCAGTTGTTTATGTTTCCCAGTTTCTAAAGACTCTATACCTATAGGGTACTTTCTTGGTTTTGTTATATGTTGTAATAAGTGTGCTTCAATTCTGAATTAATAATAATGTATGTAAAGTATGGGTCGTTATAGTTGGTATCAGAGGAAAGGTATAATCAACCTTTGGAAACCAGGATGTGAAAGCCTTAGTAAGAACCCTAAGGATATGTCTAAGCATAGAACACAATCTTAGTGTTTCAGAAATGGCCATGAATAACCTATGATAAGACCTTAAGTGTGAAATTTTATTCTTGATTATGTGGTTTTCCTATTATAATTAGTGTTGCTTACACTATTCTTCTTGGTTTTAGTTAATGGTTGGAACCTGAAGGAACCATGTTAATGCAGAATGTGACGGGCAATGCAATGATTGTCCCCATGAGCAACCAAACGTTATGGGAGCTGGAATATAAAATCTTGTAGCCATGCTCACAAAACTTTATCAAGCTATGAATCATGCAGGACTTCCAAATGAGCAAAGGAAGGATCAAAATTCTGTTTAATCCTTCATGAGGAAGCGTCCACCTTCATTCAGCGGGTCTACTGATACATTAGTTGTTGAACAATGGATTAGTACTACTGAAAAGATATTTTCAGTTCTTCAATGTTCTGAACATGATAAATTCATCCTAACAGTGTATCGTTTGGAAAGATATGCTGATCAATGGTGGAATCTTATTAAGAATACGAGGAAAAGGGATGAAATTGAGTCCATGGAATGGGATGAGTTCAAGAACTTATTTTTCAATAAGTACTTCCCTCATATTCTCCGAACAAAGATGGAGAAAGAGTTTCTTGAATTGAAGCAAAAGGATGATGAATCTGTTGGTACCTATGAAGAAAATTTTACAAGACTTGAAAGGTACGCTTCTGGTATTATTATCCAACCTGAGAGTAAGATCGATCGATTCTTTAGTGTCTTAAAACCAAGTCGTCGAAGGGCCTTATCCATAAGGGACTTCAATAGATATGAGGAAATCGTTCGATGTGCTCTCAAAGTTGAGATGGAGATTGGAGTAACCCATCAGTCATATGGGTTTGATAAGAAGAGGAAAATGGAATTCAAAGGAAAATCTAAAGAGCACACTGAAAAAAAGACGAGCTTTCCCTTATGCTCAAAGTGTGGAAAAAAACATGGAGGGAGTTGTCTTAAAGGGACAAGTAAATGTTTCAAATGTGGAAAGGAAGGTTATTGGGAATTTGAATGCCGCAATGATGGGAAGAAGATGTATAATGATGTAAAAAAAGGAAGGGATACACAGAATGAACCTACTACACTTCAATGTTTCAAGTGAAAGGAAATGGGGCATTATGCCAATAAATGCCCAAATCCAAGGGTTTATGATGATGGTCGACGTCAACAAACTCTTAAGGCTAAAGGCAAAGGAAAGTTACATGAAATTTCTATCAGTGATGTGGAGTACGATAACAATGTGGTGAAAGGTACACTTACCATCCACTCTAAAGTAGAAAATGTTTTATTTGATTCTGGATCCACCCACTCTTTTATTTCTGAAGAATTTTCTAAGAGTATCACCATATTACCTCAACAATTAGATGTTGAGTTAGCTGTGACAACACCTAATGGCACAACAATCGCATCAAAAGTTTATAATTCTTCCCCGATTGAAGTATGTGGGAAAGTGCTTCCTGCAAATCTTGTGATCCTTCCTATAGTGGAATTTGATGTGATTCTTGGCATGGATTGTCTTTCTTTATAAGGAGCTCATATCAATTTCCAAATAAGGGAAGTCACATTCCATATTCCAGATCAATCTATGATCGTCTATCAATGCAAGGATGAACATAACCTTCCAGTGGAAATTTCTTCCATCTTATGGGTCTTGATTCCACTAAATGAGGGTTATTTATCTCAAATGGCTGGAGAGAAACTCACGATTAAGAATATTCCCATTTTAAGGGAGTTTGAAGATGTATTTACGGAGGAATTATCGGGTCTTCCACCAAATCGTGAAGTTGTGTTTTCAATAGAACTCGTACCGGGTGCTTTTCCTATTTCAAAGACAACTTATAGAATGGCCCCGATTGAGTTGCAGGAATTGAAGAAGCAACTCCAAGAGAATCTTGATAAGGGATTCATATTCCCTAGTGCGTCACCTTGGGGAGCACCTATTCTATTTGTTAAGAAGAAAGATGGATCAATGAGACTCTGCATTGATTATCGAGAACTTAACAAGATCACTATTAAGAAAAAATATCCTCTCCCGCGCATTGATGACTTATTTGACCAACTACGTGGAGCTCAATACTTTTCCAAGATTGATCTTCGTTTAGGGTATCATCAATTAAGGGTCAAAAGGGAGGATATACAAAAGATGGATTTCTATACGAGGTATGGACATTATGAATTTATAGTGATGCCATTTGTTCTTACTAATTCCCCTGCTATCTTCATGGATCTAATGAATAGAGTCTTTAGAGACTATCTGGATCAGTTTGTGGTAGTCTTTATAGACGATATTCTTGTCTATTCAAAGAGCAAGGAAGAAGATGAAGATCACTTTAGAATTATATTGAAGACCCTGAGAAAGGAGATTCTTTATGCCAAATTTACCAAGTGTGAATTTTGGCTTAAAAAAGGTGCATTTTTGGGTCACATAATCTCAAAAGAGGGGATATCTGTAGATCCAGCAAAAACATAGGTTATTGAAAGATGGTCAAGACCAATAGTAGTAACCGAGATCCGAAGTTTTCTTGGTTTGGCTGGTTATTATCGACATTTTGTGAAATATTTTTCATGATTATCTAATCCAATCACCAGGTTGACTCTGAAAGGAGTTAAGTTTGTTTGGATGGAGGAATGTGAAGACAATTTCAAGGAGTTGAAAAGAAGGTTATCCAGTGCTCCTGTGCTCACACTGCCTTGTAGTGGAGAAAGGTTTGTGATCTACAGTGATGCATCCAAGAAGGGATTGGGGTGTGTTATTATGCAAAATGATATGGTGATAGCTTATGCCTCACGACAGTTGAAAATCCATGAGCAAAATTACCCAACTCATGATTTGGAGTTAGCTGCGGTAATCTTTGCATTAAATATTTGGAGGCATTATCTTTATGGAGAAAGGTGTGACATTTATACTGATCATAAAAGTTTAAAGTTTATTTTCACACAAAAGGTGATGAATATGCGCCAAAGAAGATGGTTGAAGCTGATTAAGGATTACGACTGCTCAATTCATTACCACCCTGGGAAAGAAAACAATGTGGCAGATGCATTAAGTCGACAAGACCATGCCAGTTTATCCATGATGAGGATCACAAAAGATCCAATATTTATGGATTTACAAAGGATGGATCTTGGAATTATAATGGAAGGGGGAAAAACATATCTTTCTCAAATGAATGTTCAACCATCTATACATGTGAAGATTAAAGAGGCGTAGAAAGAAGATGTAGAGTTACAAAAGAAGGTGAGAAATATTCCTGAATTCAACCTTGATTGTGATGGGATAATAAAGTTCAAGAATCTGGTTTGTGTACCCCCCATCTGATAATTAAAGAAGGATCTGCTGGATGAGGCTCATAGTTCTTCATTCTCTATTCATCCTGGAAGCACAAAGATGTATAGGGACATGAAAGAGTACTTCTGATGGGATGACATTAAAAGAGATGTTGCTGAATATGTCTCTCGATGCATGGTTTGTCTGCAAGTTAAATCTTAGAGACAAAAGTCTAAGGGGATGTTACAACAATTACCCATACCCGAATGGAAATGGGAAAACATCACTATAGACTTTGTCACAAGACTTCCTAAAACATCCAAAGTCAATAATGCTATCTGGGTCATAGTTGATCGTCTTACAAAGTCTGCACACTTCATTGCTATTAGAGAGGATTTCTCTCTGGATCAGATTGCTAGGATATATGTAAAGTAAGTGATAAGATTACATGGAGTACCACTTTCTATTATATCTGATTGGGATCCGAGATTTACCTCAAAGTTCTGGCGAAGTCTTCAGCATACTCTGGATACATAGTTGAGTATCAGCACTACTTATCATCCTCAGATAGATGGTCAGTCGGAGAGAACAATTCAAACTCTAGAAGATATGTTGAGAGCTTGCTCAATGGATTTAAAAGGTGGTTGGGATCAACACCTACCTTTGGTGGAATTTTCTTATAATAATAGCTTTCACTCCAGTATTCAGATGGCTTCTTATGAATCTCTCTATGGAAAGAAATGCAGGACTCCAACTTTCTGGGATGAAGTTGGGGAAAGAAAGCTATTAGGACCTGATCTTGTTGATGAGATGGAAGAAAATGTCCGATCTATTCAACAACACATAAGAGAAGCTTACAGTCGACAGAAAAGTTATGCTGACAACCGAAGAAAATACCTAGGGTTTGAAGTGGGTGATAAAGTGTTCTTACGAATATCTCCCTAGAAGAGGGTCATGAGATTTGGAAAGAAGGGGAAGTTGAGCCCTAGATATATCAGTCCTTTCGAAATACTGGATCGTGTTGGAAAGGTATCTTATCAATTGGCTCTACCACCGAATCTCTCTCAAGTTCACGATGAGTTCCATGTATCTCTCCTGAGAAAGTACATACCTGATTCTTCACATGTACTCAGCTCAGAAGTTGTATCGCTGGAGCAAGATCTTTCTTATGAAGAACAACCGATAGAGATTCTAGATCGTAGCGAAAAAGTCCTACAAAACAAGACCACTCGATTGGTGATAGTTTTATGGAGGAACCACCAATTAGAAGAAGCTACATGGGAGCTTGAAGATATGATGAGGGAAAGGTATCCTCATCTATTTGTTAAAAGTGACGAATTTCGAGGGAGAAATTCATTTTAAGGGGGGTGGAATGTAAGTCCTGAGACTTTTATGAGAAATATTTTGTTTTTATGTTATATAAATCATAAAAGGAATATTTCACTATACCCAACAATATCTTGGCTTGCTTTACACGCAACCGCGGCCTTCCTCAATAGCTTGCGTCGTACACAATACCGAGTTTCACTAAACAACGATATGCTATTAAAATATTATTAAAACTAGCCATTATGAATAGTAATAACCACTTTTTGAAATTCTGTAAATTTTATTTTTAAAAATGGACTTCATTTTTGGATTCGGAATATCGAAATTAGCTTAGGGTAAAATTTTGGTACTTTTCAGATAACTTTAATATTATGATGAATCGTGAAAATTACTAAATTTTAATTAAAAACAACTTTTTTAATCGAAATAATTAATAGTGATAAATTATTAATTTGAGTGGTTTTAAAGTATATTTAGAATATATTTTTACAATTTAATACAATGATGTTCACTGGATGTAATTTCACATTTAAACCAGACATAAACAAGTGTCAATCTTTTGATAGTTATTATCTCTTAAAACACGCTATTGTTTTTGACGATGGGAATTAATTTTTTAAATTATTTAATGTAACTAATATGTTTTGAATTTGTTAAAATAAACATCATTTTTGAATTCATAATATCAAATATATCTTAGACCTAATTTTTGGTATTTTCTGGAAACTTTCATTTTTTGATGAATAGTGAAACAACTAAGTGGTAGTTAAACAAACTGAAATTTTCATAAAACATAATTTTACCGCTTCTGTGAGGAGAATTTCGAAAATCCAAGAGACACGGTTAATATCAAGGACTAAAATGTGGTTCAATGAGATGAAAATAATTTTTGGTGAATAGTAACTTTTTACTTTTTTTTCCACGGTTAAAAGTAAATAGAGTAATTAAGGGTAAAAGTGTTATTATTATTACCCTAACACATATCCTAATTCTATTGGATAAGTTTGATTCGACCAAAAACAACCTTAGGAATAAAATATGACCATTTAGGCCCACTTGGATTAGATAAGGACATTTATTATCAATTTATTTAAAGAAGGGTTAAAATAGTTAAAAACAAAGTTTAATAACTAAATAATTTTTAATATAGGGTTATAAATAAGATAAATTAGACTATAAATATTCATTAGAAATCTAAAAATATTTCCAACATAATGGTATTTTATTTTTAATTTTTAGACTTAAAATAATTTAATTTATTTATGATACAATGATGATGCAGTAATTATCTTATTAATGAAATATTGAAATAACTGATGTTATAAATACCCAAATAAATTTAATTTGAGACTTTTTATGAATTCCAATAATTATATATGTAAATATGACTTGTTAGTATTGATTTAATTAATTTTTTTCGAACTAATCATTCTGTTATGATTTTCAAAAAAATCAATTACCAAATAGTGTCAAAATTGACATAAAATAGTTTTTAAAACAAATATTATATTATTAATTTCCTAAAAACCTAAGGTTCGGCCAAGATACTTATATCATGAAAGGTGTATCATTAATGGACCACTTGGGGGTCACTTGTATGTATATGGTAAGTTTATTAACTATATAATATAAAAATAAAAAGTGACATGGTAAATGTCAATCTAATTAACTAAGAGTTAAAACAAAAAGATAAGGTTAATATAATGACCTAAACTTGTATAGATTCTATTGGATGAAAGGATTTAGACCCATAACCACCTTATCTTTGAAATATATCAATTTTAAGCTATTAAAAACCGAATTTGACTTTATAATAAAATAATATTTTTTGTTATTCCAAAGGTGCACCTCTCCTCCCTTATAAAAGGGCACCTCCTCCCTCTCTTCCTCGCACCACATTGAGCCTTCAAGCTCAGACAAACCCTGCCAATTTCTCTTCTACACTTCCCTAGAAACATCATATAGGTCCTGGTCTTCTTCAAAGACCAATTTTATTTCCCTAAGAGGAGGTCTCAAAGAGGTGCTTCAAAGAAGAGGTAATGTCCGTTACCGATTCTTTCAACTTTATTTCTTCTTAAAATTCTTCTTGTTTAGTTGTTTCATTATGAAGTAATAACATCAGTATCACTCATATACAGATATGTGATTATAAGTATGAAACAAACCTATTTCACCATCTATCCATCCTATGAAAAACGAAATCACTGCGCGTGCGTACGTACGGAATACCGTCTCCACGCCGTGGTGTAATTTATTTTCCACCACCACCTTACTTGGATGGGTATAATGGTGTAAATAATGACTATATATGATTATTGTAAAGTGATATTGATTCTGAAATAGTATACATACACTCCAATACAATTCCACGATCATGGGAATGATATCATCGCTCGTGCGTACATACGGAATACCGTCTCCACGATGTGATGCGACTCGTTCTACATGATCTTCATTACATAATGACTATATAAATGAATTTAATGAATAAATATGATATATATTACACTAATACCATTCTGGAAATGAGGTATCTATAACCTAAAAAGAAAAATAAGAATTTATTCGACAAAACACGCATAAGAACAAAAAGTAATAAACACCTGAATAACAAGTAGTAATGAAATATTACTAATAAGAAGCTAAGAATATGACCATATACGATATCATAAAATAATTATTATTCTGGAATAAGTCAATAACATTATTTAAATCATTATACATGAGGTTCAGACACTTACGAAGCAAATCGGAAATAAGGTAAGGGAAAATATCACAATCTCATTTTATCCGAGATTGTTTATACGTTGGTATTTACTGGGGTGTATTTTATCATCCACATCCATGTTTCCTCAATATGTAATATTGATTCCATCCACCTACAATTGTTTAAATCCAATTTTACCCTTCGGTGAGTTTTTAGTAAAAGATATGAAAGAAATCTTTTGTTTTTTTCGTACGAGGTACTTTTTGACTTTTCCGACAAAAGTACGAGAAGAATGTTTTTTTAACTTATATGGCATGAATGGATTTTTAAAACATTATTTCCAAGAAGATTCCTTTACAAGTTTTCAAGTTTATTTTTAATCAACTTCTTTTAGTTTAAAATTGTAAGACATGTTAAGAAAGGAAAATATTTTTGAAGTAGAAAGGATATTTTCTTCAAGAATGAAGTTCAAGTGTTTTATCAAAATTATTTTCCATCTAAGATAATATAGGGTTCTGTTTCTATCCCTATTATTACATTTATTTGATTATGTTGTGATTGAATTATTTTTATGAATTCCTTTATCTTATATGAATTGTTTTATGATGTCATGTGGTTTAAGAAACTGATTTTTTATTACATGGGTTATGTAATTATGTATGATTTATGATTTTGTGGCACACATAAGAATAGTATCATTATGAGATGGGTGGGACCTATATCTCCCTCCAATTCATTAGGTAAAGATTTTATATCTCATGAGATAGACATGGCTGGAATTGCAGGTTAAACCGGTTCAGTGAAACAGGACTGAAACGAGGAGTGACCTCGGTTCATAAATGGACTTTGTCCACTAAGATAGTCTTGGAAATGAGTCTTGACTAATAAGAAATGATTCTCTATGATTATGTGTGTATGACACAAAGTTTCATGTTTTAAGTTATGATTATTGGGATTACATTTCACTACTATGATTTATCCCATGTTATGAAATTATGATCTCTTTTGCAGGTTAAGATTTCCAAAAGTTATGTTCTTATGTATATGATGTGATTTATATTTCTTTTGTTTACCCTTAATGAGCATTTGAGCTCACCTTTTTGTATGTTTTATTTCCCCAGGTCAGGAAGAAGGTTATTAAGTAGGATATTCTAAAAGGGACTCTAGATATGATGAAATAAATGGGAGGCAAAGTATATGCTTTATGAACCAGTTGTTTATGTTTCCCAGTTCCTAAAGACTCTATACCTATACGGTCCTTTCATGGTTTTGTTATATGTTGTAATAAGTGTGCTTCAATTCTGAAGTAATAATAATGTACGTAAAGTATGGGTCATTATAGTTGGTATCAGAGGAAAGGTATAGTCAACCTTTGGAAACTAGGATGTGAAAGCCTTAGTAAGAACACTAAGGATAAGTCTAAGCATAGAACACAATCTTAGTGTTTTAGAAATGGCCATGAATAACCTATGATAAGACCTTAAGTGTGAAATTTTATTCTTGATTATGTGGTTTTCCTATTATAATTCGTGTTGCTTACACTATTCTTCTTTGTTTTAGTTAATGGCTGGAACCTGAAGGAATCGTGTTAATGAAGAATGCGATGGGCAATGCAATGATTGTCCCCATGAGCAACCAAACGTTATGGGAGCTGGAATGTAAAATATTATAGCCATGCTCACACAACTTTATCAAGCTATGAATCATGAAGGACTTCCAAACGAGCAAAGGGAGGATCAAAATTCTGTTGAATCCTTCATGTGGCAGCGTCCACCTTCATTCAGCGGGTCTACTGATACATTAGTTGTTGAACAATGGATTTGTACTACTGAAAAGATATTTTCAGTTCTTCAATGTTCTGAACATGATAAAGTCATCCTAGCAGTGTATCGTTTGGAAAGAGATGCTGATCAATGGTGGAATATTTTTAAGAATACGAGGCAAAGGGATGAAATTGAGTCCATGGAATGGGATGAGTTCAAGAACTTATTTTTCAATAAGTACTTCCCTCGTATTCTCCGAACAAAGATGGAGAAAGAGTTTCTTGAACTGAGGAAAAAGGATGATGAATCTGTTGGTACCTATGAAGCAAATTTTACAAGACTTTCAAGGTACGCTTCTGGTATTATTATCCAACCTGAGAGTAAGATCGATCGATTCTTTAGTGGCTTAAAACCAAGTCTTCGAAGGGCCTTATCCATAAGGGACTTCAATAGATACGAGGAAATCGTTCGATGTGCTCTCAAAGTAGAGATGGAGATTGGAGTAACCCATTAGTCATATGGGTTTGATAAGAAGAGGAAAATGGAATTCAAAGGAAAATCTAAAGAGCACACTGAAAAAAAGACGAGCTTTCCCTTATGCTCAAAGTGTGGAAAAAACATGGAGGGAGTTGTCTTAAAGGGATAAGTAAATGTTTCAAATGTGGAAAGGAAGGTCATCGAGCATTTTAATGCCGAAATGATGGGAAGAAGATGTCTAATGATGTAACCAAAGGAAGGGATACACAGAATGAACCTACTACACTTCAATGTTTCAAGTGAAAGGAGATGGGGCATTATGCCAATCAATGCCCAAATCCAAGGGTTTATGATGATGGTCGACGTCAACAAACTCTTCAGGCTAAAGACAAAGGAAATTCACATGAAATTTCTATCAGTGATGTGGAGTACGATAACGATGTGGTGAAAGGTACACTTACCATCCACTCTAAAGTAGAAAATGTTTTATTTGATTCTGGATCCACCCAGTCTTTTATTTCTGAAGAATTTTCTAAGAGTATCACCATATTACCTCAACAATTAGATGTTGAGTTAGTTGTGACAACACCTAATGGCACAACAGTCGCATCAAAAGTTTATAATTCTTCCCCGATTGAAGTTTGTGGGAAAGTGCTTCCTGCAAATCTTGTGATCCTTCCTATAGTGGAATTTGATGTGATTCTTGGCATGGATTGGCTTTCTTTATATTGATCTCATATAAATTGCCAAATAAGGGAAGTCATATTTCATATTCCAGATCAATCTATGATCGTCTATCGATGCAAGGATGAACATAACCTTCCAGTGGAAATTTCTTCCATCTTATGGGTCTTGATTCCACTAAATGAGGGTTATTTATCTCAAATGGATGGATAGAAACTCACGATTAAGAATATTCCCATTATAAGGGAGTTTGAAGATGTCTTTCCAGAGGAATTGTCGGGTCTTCCACCAAATCGTGAAGTTGAGTTTTCAATAGAACTTGTACCGGGTGCTTTGCCTATTTAAAGGACACCTTATAAAATGGCCCCGATTGAGTTTCAGGAATTGAAGAAGCAAATCCAAGAGAATCTTGATAAGGGATTCATACGCCCTAGTGCGTCACCTTGTGGAGCACTTGTTCTGTTTGTTAAGAAGAAAGATGGATCAATGAGACTCTGCATTGATTATCGAGAACTTAACAAGATCACTATCAAGAAAAAATATCCTCTCCCGCGCATTGATGACTTATTTGACCAACTACGTGGAGCTCAATAATTTTCCAAGATTGATCTTCGTTCAGGGTATCATCAATTAAGGTTAAAAAGGGAGGATATACAAAATATGGATTTCTATACGAGGTATGGACACTATGAATTTATAGTGATGCCATTTGTTCTTACTAATTCCACTGCTATCTTCATGGATCTAATGAATAGAGTCTTTAGAGACTATCTTGATCAGTTTGTAGTAGTCTTTATAGACGATATTCTTGTCTATTCAAAGGGCAAGGAAGAACATGAAGATCACTTTAGAATTATATTGAAGACCCTGAGAAAGGATAATATTTATGCCAAATTTACTAAGTGTGAATTTTGGCTTAAAAAAGTTGCATTTTTTGGTCACATAATCTCAAAAGAGGGGATATCTGTAGATCTAACAAAAACAGAGGTTTCAAAGGATGGTCGAGACCAACAGTAGTAACCGAGATCCAAAGTTTTCTTGGTTTGGCTGGTTATTATTGACGTTTTGTGAAAGATTTTTCATGATTATCTAATCCAATCACCAGGTTGACTCTGAAAGGAGTTAAGTTTGTTTAGATGGAGGAATGTGAAGAGAATTTCAAGGAGTTGAAAAGAAGGTTATCCAGTGCTCCTGTGCTCACACTGCCTTGTAGTAGAGAAAGGTTTGTGATCTACAGTGATGCATCCAAGAAGGGATTGAGGTGTGTTCTTATGCAAAATGATATGGTGATAGATTATGCCTCACGAGAGTTGAAAATCCATGAGCAAAATTACCCAACTCATGATTTGGAGTTAGCTGCGGTAATCTTTGCATTAAAGATTTGGATGCATTATCTTTATGGAGAAAGGTGTGACATTTATACTGATCATAAAAGTTTAAAGTATATTTTCAAACAATAGGTGATGAATATGTGCCAAAGAAGATGGTTGGAGCTGATTAAGGATTACGACTGCTCAATTCATTACCACCCTGGGAAAGCATACAATGTGGCAGATGCATTAAGTCGACAAGACCATGCCAGTTTATCCATGATGATGATCACAAAAGATCCAATATTTATGGATTTACAAAGGATGGATCTTGGAATTATAATGGAAGGGGGAAAATTGTATCTTTCTCAAATGAATGTTCAACCATCTATACATGTGATGATTAAAGAGGCGCAAAAAGAAGATGTAGAGTTACAAAAGGTGAGAAATATTCCTGAATTCAACCTTGATTGTGATGGGATAATAAAGTTCAAGAATCGGGTTTGTGTACCTCCCATCCCAGAATTAAAGAAGGATCTGCTGGATGAGGCTCATAGTTCTTCATTATCTATTCATCCTGGAAGCACAAAGATGTATAGGGACATGAAAGAGTACTTCTGGTGGGATGGCATGAAAAGAGATGTTGTTGAATATGTCTCTCGATGCTTGGTTTGTCAGCAAGTTAAATCTTAGAGACAGAAGTCTAAGGGGATGTTACAACCATTACCCATACCCAAATGGAAATGAGAAAACATCACTATGGGCTTTGTCACAAGACTTCCTAAAACATCCAAAGTCAATAATGCTATTTGGGTCATAGTTGATCATCTTACAAAGTCTGTACACTTCATTGCTATTAGAGAGGATTTCTCTCTGGATCATCTTTCCAGGATATATGTAAAGGAAGTGGTAAGGTTACATGGAGTACCACTTTCTATTATATCTGACCGGGTTCTGAGATTTACCTCAAAGTTCTGGAGAAGTCTTCAGCATACTCTGGATACATAGTTGAGTATCAGCACTGCTTATCATCCTCAGACAGATGGTCAGTCTGATAAAACAATTCAAACTCTAGAAGATATGTTGAGAGCTTTCTCAATGGATTTCAAAGGTGGTTGGGATAAACACCTCCCTTTGGTGGAATTTTCTTATAATAATAGCTTTCACTCCAGTATTCAGATGGCTCCTTATGAATCTCTCTCTGGAAAGAAATGCAGGACTCCAACTTGCTGGGATGAAGTTGGGGAAAGAAAGCTATTAGGACCTGATCTTGTCGATGAGATGGTAGAAAAGGTCTGATCTATTCAACAAAACATAAGAGCAGATTAGAGTCGAAAGAAAAGTTATGCTGACAACCGAAGAAAAGACCTAGGGTTTGAAGTGGGTGATAAAGTGTTCTTACGAATATCTCCCTAGAAGAGGGTCATGAGATTTGGAAAGAAGGGGAAGTTGAGCCCTAGATATATCAGTCCTTTCAAAATACTGGATCGTGTTGGAAAGGTAGTTTATCAATTGGCTCTTCTACCGAATCTCTCTCAAGTTCACGATGAGTTCCATGTATCTCTCCTGAGAAAGTACATACCTGATCCTTCAAATGTACTCAGCTCAGAAGTTGTACCACTGGAGCAAGATCTTTCTTATGAAGAACAACCGATAGAGATTCTGGATCGTAGCGAAAAAGTCCTACGAAACAAGACCACTCGATTGGTGAAAGTTTTATGGAGGAACCACCAATTTGAAGAAGCTACATGGGAGCTTGAGGATATGATGAGGGAAAGGTATCCTCATCTGTTTGTTACAAAGTGACGAATTTCGAGGGCGAAATTCATTTTAAGGGGGGTAGAATGTAACTCCCGAGACTTTTATGAGAAATATTTTGTTTTTATGTTATATAAATCATAATAGTAATCTTTCACTATACACAACACTATCTTGGCTTGCTTTACACGCAACCGCAGCCTTCCTCAATAGCTTGCATCGTACGCAATATTGAGTTTCACTAAACAACCATATGCTATTAAAATATTATTAAAACTAGCCATTATGAATAGTAATAACCACCTTTTGAAATTCTGTAAATTTTATTTTTGAAAATGGACTTCATTTTTGGATTCAGAATATCGAAATTAGCTTAGGGTGAAATTTTGGTACTTTTTAGATAACTTTCATATTCTGATGAATCGTGAAAATTACTAAATTTTAATTAAAAACAACTTTTTTAATTGAAATAATTAATATTGATAAATTATTAATTTGAGTGGTTTTAAAGTATATTTAGAATATATTTTTACAATTTAATACAATTATGTTCACTGGATGTAATTTCACATTTAAACCAGACATAAACAAGTGTCAATCTTTTGATAGTTATTATCTCTTAAAACACGCTATTTGTTTTGACGATGGGAATTAATTTTTTCAATTAGTTAATGTAACTATTATGTTTTGAATTTGTTAAAATAAACATAATTTTTGAATTCATAATATCAAATATATCTTAGGCCTAATTTTTGGTATTTTTCTGGAAGCTTTCATTTTTTGATGAATAGTGAAACACTAAGTGGTAGTTAAAAAAACTGAATTTTTCATAAAACTTAATTTTACTGCTTTTGTGAGTAAAATTTCGAAAATCCGAGAGACACAGTTAATATCAAGGACTAAAATGTGGTTCAATGAGATGAAAATAATTTTTGGTGAATAGTAACTTTTTACTTTTTTTACCACGGTTAAATGTAAATAGAGTAATTAAGGGTAAAAGTGTTATTATTATTACCCTAACACATATCCTAATTCTATTGGATAAGTTTGATTTGACCAAAAACAACCTTAGGAATAAAATATGACCATTTAGGCCCACTTGGATTAGATTAGGACATTTATTATCAATTTATTTAAAGAAGGGTTAAAATAGTTAAAATCAAAGTTTAATAACTAAATAATTTTTAATATAGGGTTATAAATAAGATAAATTAGACTATAAATATTCATTAGAAATATAAAAATATTTCCAACATAATGGTATTTTATTTTTAATTTTTAGACTTAAAATAATTTAATTTATTTATGATACAATGATGATGCAGTAATTATCTTATTAATGAAATATTGAAATAACTGATGTTATAAATACCCAAATAAATGTAATTTGATACTTTTTATGAATTCCAATAATTTTATATGTTAATATGACATGTTAGTATTGATTTAATTAATTTTTTTCGAACTAATCATTCTGTTATGATTTTCACAAAAATCAATTACCAAATAGTGTCAAAATTGACATAAAAATAGTTTTTAAAACAAATATTATATTATTAATTTCCTAAAAATCTAAGGTTCGGCCAAGATATTTATATCATGATTGGTGTATCATTAATGGACCACTTGGGGGTCTCTTGGATGTATATGGAAAGTTTATTAACTATATAATATAAAAATACAAAGTGACATGGTAAATGTCAATCTAATTAACTAAGAGTTAAAACAAAAAGATAAGGTTAATATAATGACCTAAACTTGTCTAAATTCTATTGGATGGAAGGATTTAGACCCATCCCCACCTTATCTTTGAAATATATCAATTTTAAGCTATTAAAAACCGAATTTGACTTTATAATAAAATAATATTTTTTGTTATTCCAAATGTGCCCCTCTCCTCCCTTATAAAAGGGCACCTCCTCCCTCTCTTCCTCACACCACATTGAGCCTTCAAGCTCGGCCAAAACCTGCCAATTTCTCTTCTCCACTTCCCTAGAAACATCATAGAGGTCCTGGTCTTCTTCAAAGACCAATTTTATTTCCCTAAGAGGAGGTCTCAAAGAGGCGCTTCAAAGAAGAGGTAATGTCCATTACCGATTCTTTCAACTTTATTTCTTCTTCCAATTCTTCTTGTTTAGTTGTTTCATTATGAAGTAATAACATCAGTATCACTCATATACTGATATGTGATTATAAGTATGAACCAAACCTATTTCACCATCTATCCATCCTACGAAAAACAAAATCACCGCGTGTGCGTACGTACGGAATACCGTCTCCACGCCGTGGTGTAATATATTTTCCACCACCACCTTACTTGGATGGGTATAATGGTGTAAATAATGACTATATATGATTATTATAAAGTGATATTGATTCTGAAATAGTATACATACACTCCAATACAATTCCACGATCATGGGAATGATATCATCGCTCGTGCGTACATACGGAATACCGTCTCCACGATGTGATGCGACTCATTATACATGATCTTCATTGCATAATGATTATATAAATGAATTGAATGAATAAATATGATATATATTACACTAATAACATTCTGGAAATGAGGTATCTATAACCTAAAAAGAAAAATAAGAATTTATTCGACAAAACACGCATAAGAACAAAAAGTAATAAACACCCGAATAACAAGTAGTAATGAAATATTACTAATAAGAAGCTAAGAATATGACCATATATGATATCATAAAAATAATTATGATTCTGGAATAATTCAATAACATTATTTAAATCATTATATAGGAGGTTTAGACACTTACGAAGCAAATCGGAAATAAGGTAAGGGAAAATATCACAATCTCATTTTATCCGAGATTGTTTATACGTTGGTATTTACTAGGGTGTATTTTATCATCCACATCCATGTTTCCTCAATATGTAATGTTTTTTCTATCCACCTACAATTGTTTAAATCCAATTTTACCCTTCGGCGAGTTTTTAGTAAAATATATGAAAGAAATCTTTTGTTTTTTTCGTACGAGGAACTTTTTGACTTTTCCGACAAAAGTACGAGAAGAATGTTTTTTAACTTATATGGCATGAATGGATTTTTAAAACATTATTTCCAGGAAGATTCCTTTACAAGTTTTCAAGTTTATTTTTAATCAACTTCTTTTAGTTTAAAATTGTAAGACATGTTAAGAAAGGAAAATGTTTTTGAAGTAAAAAGGATATTTTCTTCAAGAATGGAGTTCAAGTGTTTTATCAAAATTATTTTCCATCTAAGATAATATAGGGTTCTGTTTCTGTCCCTATTATTACATTGATTTGATTATGTTGTGATAGAATTATTTTTATGAATTCCTTTATCTTATATGAATTGTTTTATGATGTCATGTGGTTTAAGAATTTGATTTTTTATTACATGGGTTATGTAATTATGTATGATTTATGATTTTGTGGCACACATAAGAATAGTATCATTATGAGATGGGTGGGACCTATATCTCCCTCCAATGCATTAGTTAAAGATTTTATATCTCATGATATAGACATGGCTAGAATGGAAGGTTAAACCGGTTCAGTGAAACAGGATTGAAATGAGGAGTGAACTCGGTTCAGAAATGGACATTGTCCACTAAGATAGTCTTGGAAATGAGTCTTGACTAATAAGAAATGATTCTCTATGATTATGTGTGTATGCCACAAAGTTTCATGTTTTAAGTTATGATTACTGGGATTACATTTCACTACTATGATTTATCCCATGTTATGAAATTATGATCTCTTTTGCAGGTTAATATTTCCAAAAGTTATGTTCTTATGTATATAATGTGATTGATATTTCTTTTGTTTACCATTACTGAGCATTTGAGCTCACCCTTTGTATGTTTTCTTTACCCAGGTTAGGAAGAAGGTTATTAAGTAGGATATGCCAAAAGGGACTCTAGATATGATGAAATAAATTGGAGGCAAAGTAGATGCTTTATGAACCAGTTGTTTATGTTTCCCAGTTTCTAAAGACTCTATACCTATACGGTCCTTTCCTGATTTTGTTATATGTTGTAATAAGTTTGCTTCAATTATGAAGTAATAACAATGTATGTAAAGTATGGGTCGTTACACCTTCATTGCCTAATAAAATTTCTACTGTAACTCAACAGGCACATAACATGTTTTCCCAAAAAGTAGCATGTATTATGATATCCATATAAGAGTTTTGTAAGTAGTTATATAGGCCCAAAGAGCCATATATAGCTTTATTGACCAGTCCTTTCTAGAGTTAGACATTGTTTTCTCTAAAATCTATTTAAGATCTCTATTTGAAACTTCATCCTACCCACTAGATTTTGGGTGATAGGTGGTGATTATCATATGAGAGAATCTATAATTTCCCATCAAAATTTTTAATTTCTAATTCCTAAAGTGAGTATCATTATTAGTGATAAATTCTCTAGGCACACAAAACCTAGAAAAAATATTTTTCTTGACGAACTTAACAACACTTGCAGCAGAATTGTGGGATAGAGCCATGGCCTAAACCCACTTGGACATGTAGTCCACATCAACCAAAATGTATTCATTCCCATAATAGGATGATAATGGTCCAATGAAGTCCAAGCCCTAGACATCAAATATTTAAACCTCCAAAATACCTTTTTGAGTCATCTCTTTCCTTCTTCCAACATTAACCAGCATTTTAAACTTTTCACATACAATCACTAAACTCATAGAATCCTTGAATAAATTCAGACAATAAAAACCATCCTATAATACCTTTTGAGCATTCCTCTCTCCCCCATGGTGGCCACTCGAAGGTGATGAATTTAAACTCTCCATTACTAGCAACATATCTTCCTCAACAACACATCTTCTCCAAATTCCATCAGAACACCTCCTAAAAAGAAGAGGGTCATCCCAAAAATAATATTTCAACTCAGATATGAACCTCTTCCTTTGGTTGTGTGAGAGTTCCTTGGGCATGACACCAAGTACCAGGAATTTGTCATAGTCTACAAACCAAGTAGACTACTGCATAGAAGTAGAAAACAACTATTTATTTGGGAAAGAAGTTTTTATCTCTATTGGTTCCTCACTTTGGGTGTTGGGTAACATAGACAAGTGTCCTACCAATATTTTACCACTTCTAATCCTTGAGAATGAGCAAGAAAATTAAAATTTATATTTCCTACTTACTACTTAGTATAGTGGTAATATAGGGTCAAACCATAAGGAGTTCTAAAAGTTGTGCTTAATGATCAAATAAAAACAAAAAAAAACAAAAAAAACACACCAAAACAAAAAAAAAGATCAATATAGGAGGTGATGATGTATTTTTAAAGTGAATGATGTTTTTGGTGTCAATGTGAAAGTGAATGAGTGATAAAAAAGGATAGTCAACAAGAAAATAGGAAGATAGTGGAAACAATAAATGGAAAAGTAGGGGAAAGTTGACTGCACGACTTCAATTCGATTTCTATAGTTCATGATCGTAAAACAAAGTATACAGATCTGATTAAAATTGTTGGTCACATTTTTCATCTGCTCAACATGTGATTAAATAATATCAATAGTTTTTTCAATTGAAGAAATTTTTCGATCATCCAATGATTAAAAATCAGAATTCACTGGGTTCAATTTTTCATTTGAACTCAATTAATCCCCCTCTATCTTTGAGATTGATTAACTTTTTAGTTAAATCATCACATTGAAAATAGTTTTAATTAAGATTTGATTTAGACCCGTTTTCACTGATTCTTGATGATTTTTTAAAATGATTTTCTAGATGATATAAGAAGGAGAGAGAGATATCTATCATAAAATGAATTTTTAAATAATGGAACATCAAATCTAGCCAGCCATCCTATTCTCCCAAGAAATTATATCTTAGAATCATAATTTAATGCAACAATTTAAATGAGTTAAACACTAAGATGTTCATAGAAAAGAAAGATTCACAAAACAGAGCAATGATAAAAGTAATTCATCTCCCTTCTTTATCTCAAGTTATCTATAATTATTTACTTGAACAATTGTTCTGTACTCATGTCTGATGATGATGAAAAGTTGTTCTCCAGTGGTGTGATCAAATCTCCCACCCTGGAAATCTAGAATGGCGATCTCATGTTTTGATCTACTCATTGGAAGTGATTGCGAAACTGAAGGATGTTTGTGGAAGTGTTTTGGTATGGCGTTGTGGGTGGATGATGGATGGTTTTGCTCACCTCCCTAGAGTATGGAAGTGGGTTCTGGAAGATTTCCCTTAGAAGTGAGTTATCAATGTCCATAAAGTATCCCCTATGCAATGCTATCCTCGCCACCGCTACTTCACAAAAAGGAATTCTCTAGAATCTCATTTCTTCTTTCCTAGGCCTCTACCTGGCACTTTCACGATGCCACACCCTTCCTCTTTCACTGGAGCAGTTGCTCCCTAACCATCTAAAAAAATGTGTTCCACAAACCTCCCCCTAAACAAAAAACTACTAAATTAAAAATAATTAAAAATAAATATATAAACTACATGTGATTAATATTACATATTATAAATAACTAGAATAAATAAAAGAGAAAAAAATAAAAAAATTAAATAAATAATGAAAATATTTATCACAATAATAAAATTTATTACATAAAAATATATAATTAAATTTAATAAATGAAATAATAAATGGAATATTTAAAAGAAAAGAATAAAAGCATAAAAATTTATTAAAATTTGTTATGTTAAATATACGATATTATAATTAAAAATAAACTTAATACTATTTATAAATTATTAAAATGATTTTAATAATATTATTAGATATATATATATATGTTATTATTGTATATATTATAATATATTTAATATGTTATATATATTAGATATTTTATTATTATTATTATATAAATGTTATAATATAATATATTAAATGAAATAAACAAAATAGAGAAAAAAAGGGGGTTTGGGGGGTGTGTGTGCAACTGCGGAAGGAGGAGAGGGTGGAGCCACAATGGGGGGAGAAGGGGAAATGATAGTTGGGCTGGAATGAGTGGATTAGGTCCGATGTGGGTGGTGAAGTAGGGACAGAGAGTTAGAGCTAAGGTGTGAGGGTGGTTCAATAAGCGAAATGGTGAGGTGGGTCGGTGGTGATGGTGTAGCTTCCAGATCTGGAAAGGAGGACTTCAAGCAGTGGGTTTTCAATATTTTTGGTTTTCTATTTAAAAAAAGAAAACTGGTTATGATTTTCAATTCTTATATTCTCATTTGGTTTTGTTGTGGTTGGATGAATTTGGTTGTTGCTGTATCGATTGCTGATAATGTTTGTTGAATCATGTTTCAATTGATTTGTTGTTGTATGGTTTTGATCTGTGTTGTGATTTATTTCTGGTGAGTCGAGGGGGTGATGAGGGTGACTGGGAGAAGGGGAGGAAGGACGTCAGTGATACTGGAGGGGGACTATTGGTAGCATAATATAGGGAAGGGGGAGTCACCATCGGTGAGACTTGTAGATAGAGAAGTGCTAGGGGAGCGATGTTGGTCTCTACAACAGAAGAGGTGTGTTGTGGGGTAGGATATTAGTGGAAGTCACGTTAGTGAGACCAACATCAAAATTGTGGAAAATAAGTTTCATTCTCACAAGAATATGGGGTGTGCATCTGTGAGACCGATAGAAGGGGGGACGATGTCGGTGTCAGTAACTCATTGGAGTGACTGACACAGGCTGTCGGTGTCGGTGTCACCCGTACAACACAACAAAAAAATCAAACAATTAAATTAATTAAAATAAAATAATAATTTAATAAATCTAAAACTAAATAAATAAAACTTATTAACTAACTAAATTAATAAATAAAAAATTAGTAAACTTAATTACAAGATAAAATTGATTACAACTTGAAACATACACTTTATTCATAACTAACATTAAAAAAACATTAGTTAAATATGTTCTCATAATTTAATTAAATAAAATATAAGAACTAAATTTAAATTAAGCAATAAAGTACTTAAAGAATTGAATTATCATTAACTTATTTATTAAAAGAATTAAAAACTGAAGAACCAAAATTTATTTATCTACAATTAAAAATAAATAATTAATGAGTCAAAATTTAGATTAATAAAATAAACATTATTAAGTTGAAAATTAATTTTGGAATGAATTAAATAATTTTAAAAAATTATTTAAGATGATAAAAATAATCAATAAAATACATAGTTAATACTAAAAATAATTATTTTTCACAAAAATGTACAAAAACACAACAATTGTTAATTATTTAACAAAATACAACATTTTAGAATAAAAAATTCAACAAAAATAAAAAAAGGA
Source organism: Viscum album (assembly GCA_963277665.1). Lineage (NCBI taxonomy): Eukaryota > Viridiplantae > Streptophyta > Magnoliopsida > Santalales > Viscaceae > Viscum > Viscum album. The sequence goes on along the minus strand of OY728125.1, from coordinate 1,385,493,432 downwards.
TATGGAAAAGAGATTTAAAACTATGCCACATAAAGGTATAGGAACAATAGGATTTCATAAGGTAAGGTATTTTGATTCGCCATGATTACTTGATACTAAAATTGAATATATAACTATACTTTTGAGATATTTGGATATGAAATGTGTTAGTCAGCAAGAAATACTGACTAAAGTATATTATTAATGCACATCACCTAGACATTTCATATATCAGTGTGTTGAAGTGAAGAGCACAGAGAATTGTGCAGTAACCTTTCAACTAGGGAAAATTTATAAACAAAACCAGTGATAGAGGGAACCTAATCATGTAAAGTATTTATTTTACAATCAATATAACTAGGCCCAACCACCCTACCAAAACCAATACACACAGTATCCCCTATTTCAACAGAACCAACATTTTTAAAATATACCACCCTTATTGAAAACTAATGAACTACTTTATAAACTATCCTACTAACCAACCTATTCTAATAAAATAATACCTTTTAACAATTCTCAAATATTATAGAATCTCCATTACAACAATATAAAGGATATGAGTTTAGGATCAAAGTAATTGAGTGGATAAGTTGAAAACAGAATGGAAATACTTGTATGCATTTTAACTAGAAACACATCCAAAATACCATCCAAAGGAAACTTTCAACATGTTACCCAAAAAGGTAACATGGAGATTTACCCTATATCATGACCTGAGATGACTTAATTAAATACCAAAGAAGAAAGAGCTGATGGTCCCTGTAACACCCCGACCCCAGCTACCCAGAGTCGGTGCATTACTTCGTAACATTGGCATGATCACAAAAGATCAAGTCTCGAAAGACCGATTAGTTTTGTAGCCCTGGAAACACTAGATACATTCATAAGTCTTACATTACATCATAAAGTGAAAAACTAATAAAAAATTCTTCATAGTCCACACTCATATCCTCTTCTGACTATCCCTGCAGGTCATTCATAAAATACTTCTTCACATCCTGTTAAATATTAAAACATTGAAAGGGGTGAGCTCAGATGCTCAGTAAGGATAACAATATTGTGGAAGCTTTCATAAATAAACATAAAAATTTAAGGCAATGTATAACTAAAACAAAAGCCTTTTAAACTTGAACATCAACATAATATGGCAAAAGTAAAATGAGATAATGCCATTCACTTCTTCACATGGATATTCTACTGGTCGAATAATCACATGAAATAACAATAACCACTTTCATAATGATGGAATGCATAATGCCAGACTATCATAACCACGTAGCCAAGGCCTCGTGCCAAGACCACAAATAAGATTTTGTCAAGGCCTCATGCCAAGACACTATTTTGTCTCATGAGACCTGCCGATGCATCGAGGAGCTATAGCGGGCTCCACCCGTCACTTATTAAGTCCAATGCATTCCTCATATGAATAGGTTTAAACATATCATAAACCATAACATAATCGTATCACATAAAACATGCATAAAGGAAACATAACATTTCCACATTTCAATCACAAGATATCAATACAACACATTGATATAATAAAAATTCTTTCAAAACCATTTTCAATACCAAAATAAAAGAAAGTTAAAACTTTGTATTTATTTTTCATTAAAAAAAATGATGGCTTGTAGAGGAATCCGAAACTCAAATAATGGTCACGGCGGCGGATAAGTCGTTATCACCGCATAAGTACGGAAAGAAAAACATTCCCTTTTTCCGTTTATCAAATCACTTCGTATAAAAAAGATTCCTTTTGAATAAACATAAAAGTCAAAGGGGTTTATACACCGTATAAAAGAAAGTTGTGTATAAAACCAAATATGCCTCAATGAAAGGGGATTGAGATGAAGTCCTTACAAAGATCATTTTTAAAATAAAATAGATCTATTATGTGTATTCACTATAGGTACACATAAATAAAGTAAAAATACAAAATAATACATAATAATATCATGACATAATTTGAAAGTAGGAGATTAACCCAAAGAATGGAAGTTGGGTTAAGAAGTTCCCTTACAAAGATCATATTTATAAAATAAAATAAATCTATTATGTGTATTCACTATAAGTACACATACATAATGTAAAAATACAAGATAGTACATAATAATATCATGACATAATTTGAAAGTAGGAGATTAACCCAAAGAATGAAAATTGGGTTAAGAAATTCTCTTACCTTGCGTCTTGTCCTGACTCGACCGTTCTTTAACCTCCTGAATAATAAACTAGAGTTAATTTCTATTTACTTAAGAACCTTTTTCATGTTCATTATTCCTTTTATATCCCTTATTACCATGTTATGAACATTATTTAATTATTTAAGTTAATAACGGTCGTTTTGTCGATCTTTGGTACTTGAGTCAAAAATAAACTTCTTATAATTACAAGTTGTTCATTTGGTGAAATATCCATTATATCCAGAATTATATTCATGATTTAGATATCATATATATCATATATACAGTATATACATTCATTCATAATGTCACGTAACATTTAGAGGTAAGAAATTAAATGCACCGTTCATGGAGACGGTAAGCCGTACGTACGCATGAACGCTACTTTCATTTCTATTTCGTATTTAATGGAATGAAATCATAATGATATAAATTTATAATATAATTACAGTATAATATAGTGTATAATACTATTTAATCCATCCTTTATACATCCCACATATGGCATTAACGATTCAAATCACTTTGAGGGGGCGGTAGTCCGCACTTACTAAAATGAAATTATCGTGTTTTACCCATAATGGAAATCATAAAGTATGCCATAAATGAGAAATACATAAGCTTAAGTAAAACATAAACACATTATATATCATATATAAATATAGTGACATCTTAATGGCCACCTTTGATGGTGTTATATGAGTGTTGAACAATCATCGTTTCGTGAGGTAGAAATTCGCCATCCACAGAAACCGTATGTTCTTTAACCATTAGATGTAGATGTGTGTAAGTGTAGCTCGAATAATTCTTATAACAAAATCCTAGTATATTGAGGATACTGGTGTTGTTACAAAAGAAATTAATAAAAAGAGTTTAGGGGGTTGGAGAAGAAAAATAAAACAAAACAACATTAGATAAGACATTACCTCAAAATCGGGTAACTCTTTTTGATTTGAACCAAAGGCTTCCTTGGGAAGAGTTCTGCCCAAAGTGGGGCTTCTAGGAGTAAGAGGGGGAAGTTGGGAGAGTATTTGGGCAGAGTTTGGCCGAGCCAAATGGCTTGAAGGTGTGAATAAGGTGGGAGAGGTGTGGGCCTTTTATAAGTGGAGAGGAGGGGCTTTTTTTGGAAAGATTGAAATGTTACATTATTACACAATGCTTTTCGGATTCTAAAGGTCCCAAACTTATATAATTCGTGGATAAGGTGATAAGGGTTCTAAATATACCCATACAATAGGCTTTGGACAAGTGTAAGCCTTGGATTTTGCATTATCTTCTCATTTTATTTAAAATCGTTAAATAATGAGGTCATTGCTACATCATAATGATGTCATAAATAATTTAATTTATTTAATGTCTAAAAATTATAAAAAAAATACTATGATGTAGGAAATCTTTTTATCTTTCTAATGAATATTTATAATCAAAATTTGGACTTGTGTAACCCCACTTAAAAACTGTTTTAGTAAAACAACTCATGTTTGTGTCAATTTAATTTTAACATTAAATAAATATATATTAATGTCATTTTCCAACTAAAGTGGCTCATGGGGTCCCCAAGTTGACCCATGGGTTGTATTGGTCGGCCATGACTCATACAATAGTAGTAGGACAAGTGTCATGCTCATCTCATATTATTAAAACATTATTTGTACCTTAAACTACACTAATTACCTCTAATCACGATTAAGAACTTAAAAGTTACTGTTCACCAAAAATTTATTTTAATATCATTGAACCACATTTTACTTCTTAATGACAACCATGTATGTCGGATTTTTGAAAATCAAATCACAAAAGTGGTAATATTTCATTTAAATGAAAAATCAGTTATTTAACTACCACTTAGTGGTTTCACTATTCATCAAAAATTGAAGTTTTTCAGAATAAAGCCAAAATTTCACCCTAAGCTATAATTGATATTCCGAATTCAAAAATGATGTCTTTTTTACAAAATTACAAAAATATAAGTTGCATTAATTAATTTTAAAATTAATTCCCGCTGTTACAAAAAATGGCGTGTTTCTAAGAAACAATTTATATCAAAAGATTGGCAATTGTTTATGTCCGATTTCAATGTTAAATTAATTCTAATGACCACTATTGGATAAAATGGTAAAAATATATTCTAATTATACTTTAAAACCACTAAATAGTATAATTTTTCACTATAAATTATTTTGATTTAAAAAGTTGTTTTTAAGTATTTTTCACTATTCATAAAAAATTAGAAGTTCTCAGAAAAATACCAAAAATTCAACATAGGCTAATTTCGATATTCTGAATCCAAAAATGAAGTCCATTTTGATAAATAACATTTATAACATTTCAAAAAGTTGATATTACTATTCACAATGTCTAGTTTAATTAGTTGTGGTGTGTGTTAGAGCTCGAGGTTGCGTACAACACACGCTATTGCATTATTCGAAGGGAAACGTACCGTGGAAGCTTGGGGTGTTACATTCTCCCCTCCTTCAATAAATTGCGTCCTTGCAATTTGAAATTTTTCTTTGAAAATAAAAGGTTGAAAAGAGAAAATACCTTTGAGGAAAACCCACATCGGAAATAAGATTAATAAAATTTAGCCTTAATAAGAGGGAAAGGGAAATGAAAAAGTCACCACCCAATTATGATCTCAATTAGGAGAACATTGGTGGCAATTAGAGACATATAATTGGAGGAAAAATGTAAATATTTGTAGGGAGTGATTGAGGTCATCAATCACAATCAACTGTCAAATTGAGGGCCTCAAAGCCTTCAATCTATGTTGATTTAAAATATCATCAGTTCAACAAGACATAAGGTATTAGGATAACACATTTTTTTGTTTTAATATCCCTTTACTAAATTTAAGAATTAATTTATTCATTTAATAAGAGATAGGTATATATATATTTATGCTTGACAATTAGAGTTTCAACCTTCAACTCATCTTTCACTCAAAAAGATAATAGAACTCAAAAATATTATACTTATCGTAATTGTATAAGGTTCCAAATGTTAACACATACCATTTAGATTAGTAAAATTATTTTGTAATAACCAGGGACTTCCTATAGGCTAGTGGTAGGAAATAAAGGCTTGTCGCACTATGATTGTGGGTTCGATTCCTGCAGCTTTGTCCGACGCAACGGGTTATGCCCCACCCTGCAGGTTGTCCTTTTCCTAAAACTATAGTATTATAATATTTCAAAAATAATATTCATAATTTTTTTAACCTTAAACAATACTATCCAAAGATCAACTTAATCCACTCCAACCTTTATAGTTATCCAAAATACCTCTATCCAGACTTTCTCTAAAAGGTCTCTTAATTCCAAAATCAATTTATCAGATTCCCCAAACAAAGTACAATTTCTCTTATTGTCACATACTAAAAATATAATTACCTTCATCATATTAAAACCTTACTGAAATCAATATGTACTGTAGTACAATCCTTATATATATCACATTATTCTAATAACCAGAATATAATCCATGAGTCTAAAAGCACCAATACATTAGTTATTCTGCTTCAACTGTAGTAACATCATAAGATTGTCCTTGATCCCTTGGCCTTTTCTGAGGTAAGTTTCCCTGACGCTTAGGACATTCATTTTCATAATGACCCATTTCTCTACAATTGTAACATTCAACTTTGATAGCCTCTTTCTTTCCCTTGCAATCACAAGCCTAGTGACCCTTTTCTCCACATTTATAAAAAAACTCACATTCCTTTTTGGGAAAGTACCAGGGTGATTCTTCCCACAATTATCACATAATGGAAAATCCTTCTTTCCCTTTTTCCCTTTATCTGTCTCTTGTTCCCCCGTTCTCTTCTTCTCTTGCTTTACTTTGTTGTCATAAGACTTAGAGAATTCCTTTTCTGTCTTGATAGCACACGAGACAATATCTTCGTATGATGAGAAGGATTGTGATACTAAAGCTCGACGGAGAAATGGTTTTAACCCATCAAAGAAACGATCAATCTTACTCCTTGGGTTACGTATATAATCGGCAGCATGCCTCGCTAACCTTGTAAAGTTAGCCTCATACTTTGCGACATTCTCATCCTCCTTCTGCCTAAGACTCAGAAATTGCCTTTCCATATCTGCTCGATGGTCACGAGGAAAGTATTTCTCTAAGAAAAGCTCTTTGAACTCCCTCCATTCCATATTCGATATGTCATCATCTTCCTTTGTGTTTTGAATCAGCGACCACCACTGATCGACATCTCCAGTGAGGCGGTAAACTACCATGACAACCTTCTCCCTTTTGCTACTCCCCAAGGCATGGAATATTTTCTCTAAGGAGTTTATCCATTTCTCAGCTACTAATGGATTTGTACCCCCATTAAATGTTGGTGGTTATTGCCTCATGAAGCGGTCTAACATTGATCCTCCACGTTGTGGATCAGGGTGATCCATACGAGTAAGGTTATTATTCATAACTTGAGTGAGTTGTACCAGTATGGTAATAAGTTGATCAGCACCAGTTTTATCTCCAGTTCCACAATAATTATCTTGAGCAGGAGAGAAATCCCTACACGGAGTGCGTGCATTGATACGGTTTCCATTCCTTCCACTAGGCGCCATTTTTAAACAATGGCATAAACTAGATTAGTTTATGAATCAAAATACATAATTCCATACTTGTAAAATACTTAACATAAATTGAACTATTTATGGATATAATCCATAATCATAAAAAGGTTTTATTTGAGGAAGTATATACTCATAACCGTTCATAGTGGTTTGTAAAGAAAATGAGAATTATCCTAAGCATATCCCCCGGGAGTGTTGTAACCAAGAGTGCAGCAAGGCCCGTTGTCGTGCACCAGTTCCCGTTTGAGTCTAGCTCAAAGCGGTGTTTTCAGGTTTTACCCCTAGGTACATCTGTGCCAGAGCCGCCTCTACCTGCTCGTATCCAGACAGGGATGTATTGCTCGGAAAACTCACAAAATATCTATAATACCAAAATTCTAGGAAGTTTTTCTATACTAATCCTCAAAGTCTATCTTCGGGCTATGTGCTCTAATCAGATTTTATCTAAATCTAGCTTCCAAGGTTAGTACTAAACTGCCTCTGATACCAACTGTAATGCCCCGACCCCAGCTACCCAGAGTCGGTGCATTACTTCGTAACATTGGCATGATCACAAAAGATCAAGTCTCGAAAGACCAATTAGTTTAGTAGCCTTGGAAACACTAGATACATTCATAAGTCTTACATTACATCATAAAGTGAAAAACTAATAACAAAGTCTTCATAGTCCACACTCATATCCTCTTCTGACTATCCCTACAGGTCATTCATAAAATACTTCTTCACATCCTAGAAAATATTAAAACATTGAAAGGGGTGAGCTCAGATGCTCAGTAAGGATAACAATATTGCGGAAGCTTTCATAAATAAACATAAAAATTTAAGGCAATGTATAACTAAAACAAAATCCTTTTAAACTTGAACATCAACATAATATGGAAAAAGTAAAATGAGATAATGCCATTCACTTCTTCACATGGATATTCTACTGGTCGAATAATCACATGAAATAACAATAACCACTTTCATAATGATGGAATGCATAATGCCAGACTATCATAACCACGTAGCCAAGGCCTCATGCCAAGACCACAAATAAGATTTTGTCAAGGCCTCGTGCCAAGACACTATTTTGTCTCATGAGACCTACCGATGCATCGAGGAGCTATAGCGGGCTCCACCCGTCACTTATTAAGTCCAATGCATTCCTCATATGAATAGGTTTAAACATATCATAAACCATAACATAATCATATCACATAAAACATGCATAAAGGAAACATAACATTTCCACATTTCAATCACAAGATATCAATACTACACATTAATATAATAAAAATGCTTTCAAAACCATTTTCAATACCAAAATAAAAGAAAGTTAAAACTTTGTATTTATTTTTCATTAAAAAAAATGATGGCTTGTAGAGGAAGCCGAAACTCAAATAATGGTCACGGCGGTGGAGAAGTCATTGTCGCCGCATAATTACGGAAAGAAAAACATTCCCTTTTGCCGTTTAGCAAATTACTTATTATAAAAAAGATTCCTTTTGAATAAACGTAAAAGTCAAAGGGGTTTATACACCGTATAAAAGAAAGTTGTGTATAAAACCAAATATGCCTCAATGAAAGGGGATTGAGATGAAGTCCTTACAAAGATCATTTTTAAAATAAAATAGATCTATTATGTGTATTCACTATAGGTACACATAAATAAAGTAAAAATACAAAATAATACATAATAATATCATGACATAATTTGAAAGTAGGAGATTAACCCAAAGAATGGAAGTTGGGTTAAGAAGTTCCCTTAAAAAGATCATATTTATAAAATAAAATAAATCTATTATTTGTATTCACTATAATTACACATACATAATGTACAAATACAAGACAGTACATAATAATATCATGACATAATTTGAAAGTAGGAGATTAACCCAAAGAATGAAAATTGGGTTAAGAAATTCCCTTACCTTGCATCTTGTCCTGACTCGACCGTTCTTTAACCTCCTGAATAATAAACTAGAGTTAATTTCTATTTACTTAAGAACCTTTTTCATGTTCATTATTCCTTTTATATCCCTTATTACCTTGTTATTAACATTATTTAATTATTTAAGTTAATAACGGTCGTTTTGTCGATCTTTGGTACTTGAGTCAAAAATAAACTTCTTATAATTACAAGTTGTTCATGTGGTGAAATATCCATTATATCCAGAATTATATTCATGATGTAGATATCATATATATCATATATACAGTATATACATTCATTCATAATGTCACGTAACATTTAGAGGTAAGAAATGAAATGCACCGTTCATGGAGACGGTAAGCCGTACGTACGCATGAACGCTACTTTCATTTATATTTCGTATTTAATGGAATGAAATCATAATGATATAAATTTATAATATAATTACAGTATAATATAGTGTATAATACCATTTAATACATCCTTTATACATCCCACATATGGCATTAACGATTCAAATCACTTTGAGGGGGTGGTAGTCCGCACTTCCTAAAATGAAATTATCGCGTTTTACCCATAATGGAAATCATAAAGCATGCCATAAATGAGAAATACAAAAGCTTAAGTAAAACATAAACACATTATATATCATATATAAATATAGTGAAATCTTAATGGCACATTTTAAGGTGTTATATGAGTGTTGAACAATCATCGTTTCGTGAGGCAGAAATTCACCATCCACAGAAACCGTATGTTCTTTAACCATTAGATGTAGGTGTGTGTAAGTGTAGCTCGAATCTTTCTTATAAAAACATCCTATTATATTGTGTATACTGGTGTTGTTACAAAAGAAATGAATAAAAAGAGTTTAGGGGGTTGGAGAATAAAAATAAAACAAAACAACATTAGAGAAGACATTACCTCAAAATCGGGTAACTCTTTTTGATTTGATCCAAAGGCTTCCTTGGGAAGAGTTCTGCCCAAAGTGGGGCTTCTAGGAGTAATATGGGGAAGTTGGGAGAGTATTCGGGTAGAGGTTGGCCGAGCCAAATGGCTTGAAGGTGTGAATAAGGTGGGAGAGGTGGGGGCCTTTTATAAGTGGAGAGGAGGGGCTTTTTTTGGAAAGATTGAAATGTTACATTATTACACAATGATTTTCGGATTCTAAAGGTCCCACACTTATATAATTCGTGGCTAAGGTGATAAGGGTTCTAAATCTACCCATCCAATAGGCTTTGGACAAGTTTAAGCCTTGTAATTTGCATTATCTTCTCATTTTATTTAAAATCGTTAAATAATGAGGTCATCGCTGCATCATAATGATGTCATAAATAATTTAATTTATTTAATGCCTAAAAATTATAAAAAAACTACTATGATGTAGGAAATCTTTTTAGCTTTCTAATGAATATTTATAATCAAAATTTGGACTTGTGTAACCCCACTTAAAAACTGGTTTAGTAAAACAACTCATGTTTGTGTCAATTTAATTTTAACATTAAATAAATATATATTAATGTCATTTTCCAACTAAAGTGGCTCCATGGGGTCCCCAAGTTGACCCATTGGTTGTCTTGGTCGGCCATGACTCATCCAATAGTAGTAGGACAAGTTTCATGCTCATCTCATACTATTAAAACATTATTTGTACCTTAAACTACACTAATTACCTCTAATCGCGATTAAGAACTTAAAAGTTACTATTCACCAAAAATTTATTTTAATCTCATTGAACCACATTTTACTTCTTAATGACAACCATGTATGTCAGATTTTTGAAAATCCAATCACAGAAGTGGTAATATTTCGTTTAAATGAAAAATCAGTTATTTAACTATCACTTAGTGGTTTCACTATTCATCAAAAATTGAAGTTTTTCAGAACAAAGCCAAAATTTCACCCTAAGCTATAATTAATATTCCGAATTAAAAAATGATGTCTATTTTACAAAATTCCAAACATATAAGTTGCATTAATTAAATTTATAATTAATTCCCGCTGTTACAAAAAATGGCGTGTTTCTAAGAAACAATTTATATCAAAAGATTGGCAATTGTTTATATCCGATTTCAATGTTAAATTAATTCTAATTACCACCATTGGATAAAATGGTAAAAATATATTCTAATTATAATTTAAAACCACTAAATAGTATAATTTTTCACTATAAATTATTTTTATTTAAAAATTTGTTTTTAAGTATTTTTCACTATTCATAAAAAATTAGAAGTTCTCAGAAAAATACCAAAAATTCAACATAGGCTAATTTCGATATTCCGAATCCAAAAATGAAGTCCATTTTGACAAATAACATTTATAACATTTCAGAAAGTAGGTATTACTATTCACAACGACTAGTTTAATTAGTTGTGGTGTGTGTTAGAGCTCGAGGTTGCGTACAACACACGCTATTGCATTATTCGAAGGGAAACGTACCATGGAAGCTTGGGGTGTTACAGTCCCAAAACAGAACACATAAATCCCAATCTTGAAGCACCTGATGATCATAAAGCTTAAAAAATGAGAGGAACTAGTTACTAAAGAACATTACCAATAATAATAAAAGGAAGAATAAATGATGTGATATGGAAGAATAGACCTCCAAATAAATGGGATACTAGAGATATTATGACAATTATAGTGATAATAGAAGTAATATCTCTCACCCACATTCCCATGTAGAATGGATTACTCGAAAAATATTTAGAAATAGAAACATCAAATAGAAATTACTTATACTTTCTAATAGTAAATATTAGTATTACCCTTCACAATTCACTTAAAAAATCCCAAAATATAAAAACAAATATTAATTAAAACATAAAAAATAAAATAAAACTTTAGGTCAATGAAAAAATTGATTTATAACAAAGTTTATCATCCCCAATCATACCACGGTTACCCACAAAATGTGAATATCTAGGGAAATTTGGCATCCCTTACAATAATGGATATTTATCTTTATCAAATAAATTATGTGATTTAGGTTTTTCTATAAATGTAATTCCTAACTAATTTTTTTATCTTTTCCTATAAGAGATATCAATCCCACAAGATTATTGGTTAAAATCAAAAATTAATCCATTGTATTTCATATAAAAAATTGGAATATTTCCTTAAGAAAGAATAATATCTTCTCTTCCCCAAAAAGTTTAATGTGCTAAACATATCATAAAAAAAGATAACTAGAACACCTACTAATCATTATATAGAAGATATTATCGAAAATGACCAAGACAATAATTAATATCAATGAAGGGATATTGACCACTGAGTTTAGATATAACATAGTACACTTTAATATCATAGACTCCATGAAACACCCGAAAATGATCATTTTCTATAGAAACTTTTTCACATGAAATAAAATGATCTTATTGACTATTTATGTATGATTCATGAAATTTTGAATTCAGGAAATCATTTAATAATTTAAATCTCCATAGAATATGGTATTAAAGAATATGTTTTTAGACATGAAGATGACGTAACCATTAAATAACATGATTGATTTGGATGTTTATTTATTGAATAAGAAACTGACATGTTATATTTTGTTTTGAAAATAAAATCAATGGAAGTCAGGAACCCCAATTTATTTTTATCCTTATAACCACCCTGGAATATATAATTGAATCTACTATATGTTGATTTCAAATATGTGTACCAAATAAAGTGAGAAAAAAACAATTTATAACTGATAATAACTTGTCTCGAACCTAATAAAATAAATTTATTGAACTATTATAAAAAATTCTAGCCATTGGTTGGAATATACGTGATATTCTTGGAATAATTCCAAAAATCTATACACACAAAATTGTACTCAAATGAGACTCTAGACCTTTTCAGAATCCCCAAAGGAGGATACACTACCCCATGATGGAAGTATAGAAAATGAGATAAAGTATTTGTCAGTACTAGACATCATTTATCCCATTTCTTACTCTTAATAGGTTAACCCCATCCACAATGTTCCTAAGAAAACTATCATGACTTCTATATAAAATGAGAAAAATGAATTGTTCTTCATGATAATTCATGAAACTAAGAGATTTTTTATAGTCTATTGTAATCTAAATCAAGCTACCAGAAAGGAACACTTCCCTATCCAATTCATTGACCAAATTTTATAGAGGTTAGCAGGAAAGACATATAATTTCCTAATAAATGGTTTTAGAAAATTTTATGGTACCATTTTCTCCATAAGATATTGAAAAAAATACTTTTACTTATAACATCATGACCTTTACTTATAGGTGAATTCCATTTAGTCTATGTAATTTTATATTTACAATTTAGATGTGTATGATAGGTATATTCTTGGACCACATTGAGATATTCCAAGAGGTATTCTTCAATGATTTAATTTTTTTAACAATTTATTCGATCAATGATGAGGAAATCCAAAAAATGTTTTGAAAACATGAATTGAAAAAAATATTGTTTTGAATTTTGAAAAATGGAACTTCATGGTGGAAAGAGGAAAATATTTATAATTTTTTTCTCCCATAAAGGAATTGAGGCGAAAAAATCGAGAATTTAAGTGATAAATTATTTTTCCATATACTCCTTGTGTGTAACACTTAATATCCTTTCTAGGATATGAAAGATTTTATAGGTGGTTTATAAAGTAATTTAGAAGGATTTATCTCCCTCTAAAAAGGTTCATTTTTAATGATCATTATTTAAATTTGAATGTTGAATATATAGAATCATTTGATGAACTAAATAAAATATTTATCACCCCACTAATAATGCATCCCACAGAAGGAGATAATCCATTTAAGAAAATTTTTTATGCTTTAAACCAAGCAGTTGGAGTTGTTCTTTCCCAAAGGGTTGAATGAAAACAAAAAGTAATTTCATATAAATCAAGGACACTATATTCTACCCAAATGAATTACACAACTAATTAAAAATAGTTTTATGTAGTTGTATTTTCTTTGAATAAATTCACATCTTATTTATATAGAATGATATTCATTTTTTTATGAACATAAAACACTCGAAAACATAATAAAGAAGGTCTATATTAATCCTTGGATGGTTAGATGGATATTGTTACTTTAGGAGTATAACCTATAGATTAAAGACAATATGGGAGCCAGAAATCAAGTAGTTGATTACCTAATCTATAGAGATCCAAGATAAAAAAACACATTTATATCAATATTTTACATGAATAAAAATTTCATCAAACAAATGGTTTTACGGCCCTCAGTAATGGAAGTTTAATGTCTTGGAGTATTATCTATATAAAAAAATATTTTACAAGAGTCATCAATATTTCTTCATAACCACTCAACAATGAACCCCCTTATAAACATCTCACATGTAATACCCATATTCAAATCCCACGGAATGAAAATATAAGAAAGGGGTGTGTTCTCAGTGTGAGAAAGAAAACAAAAAACAACAACAAGCCATAAATTGTTTGATCATAGGAATCTGAGACAACACGAAAATAGGAAAATGTCATATCAACATGAGTAATAATCATAAGATATAAGTGAACATAAAAGAATGTGGCATAGAAACATAAAGTCAAACAATATCAATATGGAATCATAATAGTTATAACAAGGCCTAGAAAAATTTTACATAAATCTTGAATCTTGAGAGAATAAGATATAATTCAGAACCTATTTCAAATACGAGACAAAAATTAGTATATAAAACATTACTTTCATGAGCCACACTATCAGTACCCATGTTTATGAGAAAGCAAAATGTACTTGAGAATACCTTTCTACTGAGAAAAAAAATTTAACCGATACATTGGAGGGAGATATAGGACCCCACCTATCATTCATCTATACTTATAAGTGTCACTTTAAAATAATTCACCTATCACAATATAAAGAACCCACGTAAATGAAATGGGTTTCATAAAACATTTAAATGTAAATTAAGACATTTCATAAAGAACACATACAAATAAAAATTTGTTCCATAAAACTTCCAAATTAAAATCATTAAACTTTAATATAACAAACAACTTATTAAAATAAAAAAGGGTTTCATAAAATTTCCAAATGGTATAAAAATAACACCATAAATTAAATCAATTGACATTGAAAACTTGATCACCAAAAAATAAACAAATAATAAACTAAAAATGGAGGGTGATACTTAAAAATTAAATACATTGGAGATATATATTATAAAATATTTAAAAACAAAATCACAAAATAGATTTCATGAAAAATATTTAGTAATCATCGATGTAAAATTCATATTTATGAGTCTCATAAAAAACTCTCCTATATTATTTTAAGGTGAAAAGAATAGATTTTATGAATATTATTTTGAAATAAAAATTGTTTTCCATAAGATAAACTATACAAAAAATAATTTAAAATATAAAATTAAAGAATTTAGTGAACATAGATGAAAGAATTTTCAAGAAGAAATCACATAACTCAAGGGGGGAAGTTTGAGTTTCCAAATCCTTTACTTTTACTATTCATTTTCATGATTGTTATTTAAAATCATTTATCATAAAGATAAAAAAATTAGTTGAATATTTAAAATCCTTATTTATATCTACAACCATTCATAAAAATAATTTACACTTATTCTCTTAATGTATTTTAGTTAGTTCTTATCCATTATTAATATCAGATGTAAGTAATTTTAATAATTTTGAGTTAGTTTTATAATAGTGGGGTTATTATTTATTCTTATCTGAAATTTCATAACTCTAATATCATAAAAGGTAATTTAATTTATTATTTTTAATTATTTATAAATTTATATTTTCATTCTATGGGAGTTTTGGTTACAATCCTTAAAGATGAAACCAACGATGTGAATTCTTCATTGATTTTTAATGAATGAATATTCGTATATTATTTAATGAGTTCAATATTAATGTTACAATAAAAAAACAAAAACAAAATATTTATTTACTTACTTATATCTTATATTATTATTAATTAAGTTATCAATGTAACCCATGATAAAAAAACACATCTATAAAAATGTTTTACATGAATAAATATTGAATCACACAAATGGTTTTACAGCCCTGAGTAATGGAGATTCAATGTCCTATAGGATTATCTATATAAAAAAATATTTTACAATAGTCATCAATATTTCTTCATAACCACTCAACAATGAACCCCCTTATAAACATCTCACATGTAATACCCATATTCAAATATTACAGAATGAAAAGATAAGAAAGGGGTGTGATCTCAGTGTGAGAAAAAAACAAAAAACAACAACAATTCACAAATTGTCATATCATAAAAATCAGAGGCAACTTGAATATGGGGAAATGTAATATCAACATGAGTAATAATCATAAAATATAAGTGAATATAAAACAATGTGACATAGGAACATAAAGTCAAAAAAGATCAACATGGAATAATAATAGTTATAACACGGCCTAGAAAAAGTTTACATAAATCTTGAATATTGAGAGAATAAGATATAATTCAGAACCTATTTTAAATACGAAACAAACATTAGTATATAAATCATTACTTTCATGAGCCACACTATCAGTACCCATGTTTATGAGAAATGAAAATTTACTTGAGAATACCTTTCTACTGAGATATAAAATTTAACCAACACATTGAAGGGAGATATAGGACCCCACCCATCATTAATCCATACTTATAAGTGGCTCTTTAAAATCATTCACCTATCACATTATAAAGAACCCATAGAAATGAAATGGATTTCATAAAACATTTAAATAAAAATTAACGCATTTCATAAAGAACACATAAAAATAAAAATTGGTTCCATAAAACTTGTAAATTAAAATCATTCAACTTTAATATAATAAACACCTTATTAAAAGAAAAATGGGTTTTATAAAATTTCAAAATGGTATAAAAATAACACCATAAATTAAATCAATTGACATTAAAATATTGATCACCAAAAAATAAACAAAAAATGGAGGGTGATACTTTAAAAATAACTACATTGGAGATATAAATTCTCAAAGATTTGAAAACAAAATCACAAAATAGATTTCATGAAAAATATTTAGTAATAATCGATGTAAAATTCATATTTATGAGTCTCATAAAAAAACCCTCCTATATTATTTTAAGGTGAAAAGAATAGATTTTATGGATGTTATTTTGAAATAAAAATTATTTTTCCTAAGATAAACTATACAAAAAATAATTTAAAATATAAAATTATATAATTTAGTGAATATAGATGAAACAATTTTCAAGAAGAAATCACATAACTCAAGGGAAGAAGATTGAGTTACCAAATCCCTTACTTTTACTATTGATTTTCATGATTTTTATTTAAAATCATTTGTCATGAAGTTAAAAAAATTAATTGAATCTTTAAAATCCTTATTTATATCTACAACCATTCATAAAAATAATTTACACTTATTCTCTTCATGTATTTTAGTTAGTTATTATCCATTATTAACATCAGATGTAAGTAATTTTAGGAATTTTGAACTATTTTTATAATAATGGGGTTGTTATTTATTCTTATCCAAAATTTCATAACTCAAATATCATAAAAGGTAATGGAATTTATTATTTTTAATTATTTATAAATTTATATTTTCATTCTATGGGATTTTTGGTTACGATCCTTAAAGATGAAATCAGCGATGGGAATTTTTCAATGATTTTTAATGCATGTATATTTTTATATTATTTAATGAGTTCAATATTAATTTTATAATTTAAAAAAACAAAACAAAACATTTATTTACTTACTTACATATTATATTATTATTAATTAAGTTATCATAGTCATCCATGATAAATGTGGTTTCATTTTTCATAATACAATTATTATATAATAATAGTGATAATATTTTGATATTTATATGTTTTTAAATTTTAATTTAATAGTTTATAATAAATAAAAAACTATATGAGAAAAGCAACATGTTATTTAACAGAGACGGTAGTTAGTACAACACAAGTTTAACATTTTTATTTCCCAATGAATGGGTGGGAGTGGAGGTGGATTATAATTTTACTCTTAGAAATCATAATTATATTATATATATTATATAAATTATTTAATTTTATCTATATAACTGTTTAATAAATGTGGTGTTGAAAAATGGAAGGCATCACTTTAGGGGTGCGGTAGCTCACACAAACGCACGATCAAAGTATTTTTTTTAAGTGGATGGAAAGGAATAAATAAAGTGTTTTACATTCATATAACAAAAATTCAGTATAATAATGATAACTAGGTTCTCATATTATTATTTATTTGGTAGGTTAGGAATAATAATATTAATAAGAAAATGATAAGGTTTAAATAATACTCATTTTGGGACCATGAAGTTTATCTTGAAAGTGTATATGGAAATGAATGAATTAGGATAAATTATAGTGACTAGAAGATTTAGGAAATTCAAGGTACTTAAAGGATAGAAAAATTTCATAGGGTTTCATTGATGTTTCAAAGGGAAAGTGGATCGTTTAAAGGGCTGAAGTGATCCCCCTTTTATAAGTGAGGAAAAGGGAATTTTTGTCAATACCCTTTTATTTTCAGTAGTATCATTACACTCTTCAATGGTCATGGAATCCAAAATTTTTAAATAATGGATTTTAGGGTGATATTGGGTATATGAATCATCCAAAAGAACTTCTAAACATATTTAATCATGTTTTAATATATTTACTTGTATATTTTTACTTTTTACTTTTTTCATATCAAGGTAACTATTTTTTTCCCAAGTAACATATGTTTTACTAAAGATATAAAATTACCCCTATTAAGATATTTTCGTGTGATAAAAATAAATTTATTCCCCATTTATTCTAATTTAATTTACATATAAGATAAAATTAATTTTTAAATTAAAACATTTCATATATAGAAAAACAATATTTTTGTAAAAAAATATGTTTTAACCATTATATGATATTAACCTTATTTATAATTGATAAAAAAATATTATGTGTAAATATAATAATATATATTTTTAAATATTATATTATAGTGATTATTTAAAATAAATTAAATTAATTGATTAGATAAAATTGTACAATATTGAAAAAAATCTTTGAGAATAATTGTTTCACTATTATCACTATAATTTACTTCAATCTTAGTAATATTATACTCATGACTAAAAAATGGTATTTTGTTATATAATTTGGATATATTTATTCCAAATATGCCACTATTTTACCAAAAAAACATATCTAAATGTTAGAAAATTTTATCTTCATATTAGTGCAATTAATTTATAAAAAAAACATTTAAAATAGTTGAATCTCTAAGAATAAAATGACCTTTAGTTTATTATAACTTTTTATACAGTATTTATAAAGTGGTTACTTCTATTCATATATTTCAATTTAATGGATATAATATAATGATGTTATTTATAAATTTTATTAAAGTAACATAGTTTTGTTTTAGCCATGTATTTTGTGAAAGACAACCTACTCACATAGTATTTAATTAATAGTTTTTTACTAAATTAATGTGGGTTGTTATATTATGCCCTCATAAGAAGAATTTATTCCTTTAAATTTTATTACTCATATGAAACCAAGTTCATTTACTTTTGTCTCATTACATTCTCAAGTTCCCTTGTAGCTTCCTCAATCTTTTGATTAATCCATTAAACATTGAAAAAACGAGTGGTCTTGTTTCGTAACACTATATTTCATTGATATAGTATCTCCAATAATTACTCCTAATATGATATATCGTGTTCCAATTTCAAGTCTTTCGAGTCCAGTATTGGTAAATGTTTAGGTATTTATTTTCTGTAAATCAATACGTGGGATGCATCATGTACTTGAGAGAGCCCTGAAGAAAGTTTTAAGAGATGAGGTACTACCTTAAAACGATCAAGTATATTAAAGAAAAATATGTACATATAGATCAAATTAACTTTCTTGATAGATATCATAACAAGATTCCCTGAATGTATTTTAAGGTAAAACTTTCCACTAACTTTAAACTCTATATTTTATCGATGATTATCTGTATAACTCTTTTTTCGACATTATACTACTTTCATATGTCATGGAATTTTTCAAACCGTCTCTATCATTTCTTGGATAAGTCTAGGACCTATCAGATTCCTCTATCAAACTTCACTCTATCATGTTGGAGTCCTACATCTCTTCCCATACAACACATCATATAGTTCCAGTTGAATACCATAATAGAAACTATTGTTTTATGAGAACTCTACCAAAAATAATTTTTGATACAAACATTCATAGTATTCCAATAAATTATATCTCAATATATCCTCTATAGTTTGAATATTCCTATAATAATAACTATTTTTTATGGTGATATGTTGTTATGAAACATAACTCTATATCAAACTCTTTCTGAATACTTCTACATAATAGGTAAACCTTGGATCTTAATCAAATATAAAGGATAATGGTACTCTAAGAAACTTTAAAAATTCACTTATGTATATCTTGGAGATTTAGTTAAGATATAAATATACATTTATAGAAATAAAATGAATTGTCTTAGTCAGGTTATTGATTATAACCTAAATGGAATTATAGACCTTAAATGTTTTGGAGTGTCTTAAAATGAAATCCATGGTAATGTTTTCCCATTTCCATACTAGTGTGGATAATGGTTAAAAAATACCCTTATAATTATATAATTCATCCTTAACTTACTATAATATCATACATTGTGATACTTAATATGTCATCTCCCTCTTTATATTATATCACTAAAAGTTTTGAGTTAGATTTATATATATATTTGTGCTTCCTAGATTAATAGAGAAGAATACATTATGAGAATCATCCAAAATTCCCCTATATAGTTCTTGTTTTCATGGAACGCATATCCATGTTACAAAACATATAACTCCATATTTATCCAATTTAAAATTCGAAAATACTCACTACATTTTTTTAAAGTTTCACCTCATCTTTACAGCCTTCATTAAATATCATGGGAATGGATAATTGAGTAGTAATTTGGGAATGATAGGATTTATCTCCTTCCCTTAGGATTTTAGGATTTATCTATTGAAAAAACCTAATTATTGAGTCTTTTTCAATCCTCATCATAGATAATATTGATTGATATGTCTTTCCTATTGGATCAACCATGTTGTTTTCCTTCCCCGGGTGGTAATTTATTGAGCAGTCATAATCTTTTATCAACTCCAACAATATCATTCGGTTATTGTTTAACACCTTCTATGAGAATATATATTTCAAAATATAATGGTAATTTTGTTTATCACACTTTTCACCATATATATAATGACTCAACTTCATTACTTTAATGATATTTGTTTCAAACTCTAAATCTTGTGTCATGAAATTTTTCTCATGAGTCTTTAATTGACACGTGACATAATAAATTACAATACAATTATTCATACGATACACCATAAGAACTTTTTTGAAGAATAATAATAAATTAAAAACCCTTCCTAGCTAGAGGGTAACATAAGTACATGTGTTGTAACCAACCTCTTATATAATTCCTTGATAATTTCTTCACATTACTCTATCTAAATAAAATTTACTCCTTTTTTATTAAACTAGTAAGAGGATTTTATATCCATTAGAAATTACTAAAAAATAATATTTAGTACACCTCTTACCTAAGAAAACAATGGCTCATGTTTATTATGGTTGGTCTTTTCCATTGCTCAATAACTTATACCTTTGAAGGATCTATAAATATTATCTTTTTAGTTGTTAAATGGACCAATAATGATACTTTGTATAAAAAAAATCAAACTTTCTAAACATAGAATATAATTTCTCATTTATAAATGTTTTGAACATAATCCTCAAATAATATTATTTATATTCCTTTATCTTGGAATATATAGAATATCATCTATAAATACACCCATAAATTTATCAAGGTTATCTCTAAAGAAACTATTCATAAGATCTATGAAGATAGTGGGATAAATTGTAAGTATAAATGGAATCAATATAAATTAATATTATCCATATCTCATACAGAAATATTTTTTGGATATATCATCCCTTTTAACCATTAATAAGTGATATCTAGATCAATGGAAAATATTTTAGAAGTAATAAGATCCATGAAGTTGATATAACAAATCATGAAAAGTGGGTACAAAATACATGTTATTTATCATGATTTTGTTTAGATCATGATAATCAATACAAATAAACATTTATTTGCCCTTATTTTTGACCAATAGAACTAGTACACCCCATGATGAAGAACTCTAGTGAAAAAATACCATATCGAGGGTCACTTAAAGTTTTTTCTTTAATTACTCTAATTCAATGGGGGTATTCTATATGGACTCTTTGAGATACGAATGGGTCTAGGTATGAGTTAATTAAAAAAATCAACCTCGTCCTTTAGGGGAATACCAAGAGGTTTATCTAGAAATACATTAGTATATTCTCATATAATGGGCATGTCACCAATGTTGAATTTTTCCACAGTTATTTGTGTTAAAAATCCCTCATTGTTGGGTATCAGGACTAATATTATAGAATTTTATTCCAAGGGGTCTTTATGATTATTCCTATGTTGATACATGATGACAAGATGATTTGGAATATGAAATGATATCTCCTTCACTAAAAAATTAATATGGCCTTAATATAAGAAAATCTAATCCATGCTAAATATTATGTCAAATTCCAAAAAGGAAGAAGAATTAGATCCATATGAAGTATCCTTCCATAAATATCAATCACAGAAGTTTTATATATCTTATACATGATCATTGTCACACTAGTTATTCTCACATATATCTCAATATATATTACATATGGTGGTGATTCCACATTACTTGAAAAAATGCATGATATAAATGAATATGATAAACTATAATCAAATAAGGTATAAGATGATCTAGAAAAGAGATCAAGTGTACCATACATCACTTCATTATCATGATCTACCTCTACAGTAGTGATTGTGAATTCTATTATTTATTTCATTAGTTTAGGAGGTTGTTGGGGCATATTTTCTTATTTGGACTAAGGGTTAGGGCTTTGATTCACATAATTTATAAAATCATTACACTTGAAGAATTACTATGTGGGTGGATCCTTAGTTGGGAGATTCTTATCTTTTTCTAAGTTAATCATAAATTTAGACTTACGTCGATAGTTGTGGGATTAATGGTCTACTTTACTACACATAAAACACATCTTTGATACTTTGTGGTAATTATGATGGTGCTTATCCACACTTTTGGAAAGTAGGTGGTTGAAATTTATCCCCCCACGCGACTTAGCATTACATTTATTCTAATATTCTACCTTCATTTTCTTGTCCCTAAAATAAAAATGGTCACTAATTTTCATATCCATATTTAATTCACATCAAAAAATATCATTATATCTCCAAAAGTCTCTTATGGGTAATACCCTTTTAAAACATGGTTTTAAGACAACAATAAAAAGTTTAATCTTGTTATTTAGATTCGAAGATATAATCAGAGGCATGCTTCAGAAGCCTCATGAAGTTTCCATTATAAGTACCAACAGTCTCATCCTCGTTTGGTTCATATCCTAGAATTATCACTCCATCCTCATACGAAGAGTTCGAGGAACATGGTTGATGAAGAATACTTTATTAAACTCCTCATATTCCATAGTGTCTGCTTCCCCAATATATTTTTTTATTAAAGAGACTCCACCATTAGTATGTATCTCCTTCCAAATGATAGATATCAATGACAAACTTCTCATTCTATGAGTATTTTATAATTAAAAATATATTTTTCGTTGTATTTACCCACTTCTCAGTAATAAGTATATAATAAGATCCATTGAATGATGGTCAAAATTTTTATATGAAATAATTGATAGCATGCTACTCATTCCATTTTAAATTTGGGAACTCGATATGTTTTGCGTTATTATAAACAGTTTGCGATATTTGGGTGCGAATTGTTGTAAGTTTTTATACACCATCATCCATCCCATTAGTAATTTCATTAGTAAAATAAAAAATTTGTCCCCATCACTCATTTTAGTTTGATTCTTTCATTTTATATCCATTAATGAAAATAAAATAATGTTTAAGGACTTAAGTTAATAAATGTACTGATGAAGAACTGTGATATTATAAGAAATTAATCATAAATGACATGAATACCCTTCATTACGAATTTATCATCTTTAATCTAGGTTGTCTTTTCTAACGTTATATTAGTTTCTCCAAAAAAACATATTCATATCTGTAATGTCCCAATGTTTTATGAATGAAATTCACTTCTTATAATTATATCATATAGTATAATTATATAATATTACATACAGAACACAATAAAAACCTTATAAATGAATAATGAGTGAAACAAATGGTATCTATAGAAGTTAAGGAATGTATACCGATGAAATAATAACTTGACCTTTGGAATAATAATGTGACCCTTTTGAATAGTAAACTGGACAATGTAATAGTAACCTCACTAATAAAAGCATAAATAAAATTCATCCATCTTATAAGTGACAATATGGTATAATTATATCATAGTATAAGTAAATAAATATGTTTAAAATTATTGATTAAGTGTTTGTATTTTTGTAAGTCCAAAATATTCAATTGCATTTTTTGATTAATTTATTAAATTAAAATAAATTTATTTTCATAAAATTAATTATTAAATTATTATTTTTATTTATTACTATCATAAGATAAATTATATGAGACCTTAATTAGTTTTTCAAAGTGTTAGAAAAGCAGTTTTAATATTAAAATTTGTATTTTTCAAGTAAATTAATATTTTAATTAAAAACTAAATTTCTCATATTTAGAAAATTATTTTTATAAAATGGGGTCCATTTTTTTATTCTACATGTTGAAAAATGGTGAGGGTTAATTTTTGGGATTTTTCTATAATACTGGAATTTTGTGTGAATAGTAAAATATGATAATTTACGATAAATGTTAAAAAATGAATTTCTATATCATTTTAGAGTCATGGATGATATAAATTTCTATTAGTTTGAAATCACATGCTCTCTTTACTATTTTTTGTCACAAGAATAAAGTCTATTCATAGTCTTTAGAAAAAATACTAAACTAAGGATTAGAATAATGGGAACCCCCCCTCCCCTCTCCTCCATTATAAATACCACCCCTCTTTACCTCCTCTCATCACACATTGAAAGCCTTGTTCTTAGTCAAAGTTCTTCTCAAATATCTCCCTAATAACTTATAACATTTCTATCATCTCTGGGTCTCTTAAAAAGACCAAATCCTCTCACCTAAAGAGGTTATCAAGGAAGATATATTCAAGAGGTAAATTCCTATTTTCTTTTCTTTTACTTTCTTCCCATGTTATTTTGTTTTCATTTATATACTCACCTATTAATTAAAATGTTATGATAAATATATTAACATAAATTTAATTTAATTTTTTTATGATAATGGAATAATTCATAATTATCTATCCTTACCCCTCCTTTTATACAAGAAATGAAAACACTATCTCAGATGTGTTAATTCATCACATTCAATGATGACTGGTTTTCAATTTCTATTATCATCTTCAACTCTTGTCATGAATCCATTTTTATGGTTGAACCGGACTATAATATATTTATTATTTATAATTTAAGTTTATGGAATCTTTTGTACACATGATATTAATTTATAAATCACAATGTGTTCGATGTGATAAAAAAACCGCCAATTAACCAAAACAGTCATCATTAAACTTTTATATAATGATTCATATTCATTCTAAATAAATAAATGAATTATATAAGCATTTAATATTCTATATGTTCAATTATATCATACAACTTAAATTATGGACAACCATTCTCATCTTACATGTTTATCCTTACATGTATTTAATCAAACCAATCATGAAAACCAAGGAAACAAATGCCACTAAACAATGAAATTGAACCTCTTAACCCATAAAAAAGTCATGAATGAACTTAATAAGATTATAATAAATAAATTAAATGTATTAGAGGTTATTTAAATATTAATTAATGAATGTAATTTGGTTATATAGAACATTAATATCAAATGAAGGACACCTTTGGACTTAAGGTAAGGGATTCTTCCAGAACCTCTATAATTCCTTCAGGTTGCTATATCTTTATTTTTACCCAAAGGATGTTATATGTTATTTTTATGTACATATTATAAATTATGTGTAAATTATCAAAACTCGTGCATCAAGGTATATTCATCATTATCTTTTAGGGATATACAAGTTTTTAAGTGGCTCCCTCCTCAATACTTCCCTATAAGCAAACCCATTTATGGGAACTTCCCAAATTCTTACCCAATTTCAAGTTCACTTTATAATATCTTTTAAGACACCATTATTTTTATAAAACCAATATTTTTATTATTAAAACCTTTTTGTTTCACTTCTAGTTTTATATAAAAGATTTTTCCCTTTTCTGTTTGAATTGTTCTTTGATATTTTCCTTAAACCACACTAAAATGTTTTAATTCTAAAGTTTCTTAAATGCTCTTTTTGCATGTTATCACTTAAAATTATAATCAATTATAATTATATATTCCTATTATACCTTATTAATTTTCATTAATGATGTAATTAATTTCCTTCGTGGACAATTTTAGGGTACTCCCATTTGTTATGATTTATGGCAGGAATAGGATACCCAATTCTTTCCACAGGAAACCCTTATGTTAATGTATGATTAATTATATATGATTCTGTATGTGGAAAGCATATTGATGAACATTTTATTATGGGTGTTCTGTAGTATTGATCCAATTAATTGGGTAAATTTTAATCTCATGAGACGTTATGTGCAACGGTCTTGGCGGTTAGCCTTGATTCGTGCTAGCATGTGTAACAGTCTTGGTGCCTAAACTTGAATTATGATCCTCTATGTTCAATGAGCATTGAATAAGGATAATGTTCTGTTTTATATTTTTGAAACATTACTATGAATATATTTTTATATGATCCCATGTTTATATTTTATGATTCCATATGTTCCATGCCTTTTTATATCATTATGTCATGCCTTCTAACACATGTGATACAGATTTATTCTTATGTTTATTCCCTTATTTGGATTTATAGCTCATCCATTTATTCTTGTTATCCCCAGGATATCCTATGAAGATTTATGAGCACGCAATTTAAGTTATGATCTCTTTATGAATATTAAATAAAAAACGATTTATGTAGACCCATGTTTTCAGTTTTATGTACCTAGTCTTCCAAGACACTAGACTTTATGATCTTTTTCTTGAAATATGATGTTTTATTTTTCTTAAAATCATGTAATTATTTGTGTAAAATGATTGGGTCACTATAACAAACCTCATAATATAATAAATGAAATGTGACATAACCAAAAAATATTCCTCAAGAGTGTCAAATCAGGTGTGTAGTTAGTCCTCTTTTTTACACACCAGGTGATAATTGAGTTAATACACAATACACCCATTTTAGGGTTACTACCCCTCAGTACATATATGTTTGAGCCCACATCCACTTATAGTATCTAGAAAAAGTTTTTATTTTTAAGTAAATCACATAAAATATACTTCACCAAAAGTTAAAGATGTTATCATGTACTTATTCCTTTCTCTTTGAAATATACTAACATATTCACCAATGTTCTCCAAAAAATCCCCAAAATAACTAAACCATCATTTGAAACCAACTATGGTGACCGAAGATAAATAAAAAAATTTAAATCAATATTTTACATGAATAAAAATTAAATTATACAAATGGTCACACAAACTAGATTAACATAGGATCAATTTCATGGAGTATTGGATATATAAACATATTATTTTACAATACTCCTCAATATTTCTTCTTAAAAACAAAAATATAAACCCCCTTTTAAAAATGTCACATTTAATACCCATTTTCAAATATTGGGGAATGAAAACATAATAATGGGGTGAGATAAAAATCATATTAAGGGGGAAATATAAACCCAAAAACATGTCCTCAAGGGTGATATCATAATCATAATAGAAAATATTAACATTATACAAATATCATATTAACAAGATTAAAAAGCATACGACATAAATTCACCTCAAAGTATATGACATAGGTACATAAATACATAAAATATAAAAATTTAATAATTATATTTATAACATGGATTAAATAAATTTACCATAAATCTAGAGTCCTTATATTATTAGATAATATTATAGATCATATTTTAAATATAGATCTAACATTAGTATATGGAACATTATTTTAGTGTGCCACAATATCAGCGAACACATTTAAAATAAAATAAAATGTACTCATGAACACTTTTATCATGAGACATATACTTTTAACCAATACATTAGAGGGTGATATATAACCCCACCCATTATTCATCCATACTTATAAGTTTCACTTTAAAATAATTCACTTATCACATCATAAAGGTCATATGGAAATATAAAATGTTTTAGAAAACATTTAAATTAAAATCATTAACTTTTCATAAAGAACCATGAAAATTAAAACATTTCTTCCACAAAATCTTGAAATTAAAATAATTTAAGTTTCATATAATAAATAAACAAAGTAAATAAAAATGGTTTTCTTAAAATTTCCAAATCTTATAAAAATAAAACCATGAATTAAATCAAATTACACCAAAAACATGATCACTGAAAAATAATCACATAATAAAAGAATAACAGAGGGTGATACTTGAAACATAAATCTATTGAAATTTATATTTTTCAATATATAGTGGGAAATTAAAACCAAATTATAAAATATATCCTTTAAATTTTTAATCATTGATGAAAAAGTCAGAGTTGTAAATCTTTTTTCAAAAATTACAATTTTTTTTATGGTGAAAATAAAACCATTAATGGATGTGGTTTTAAAATAAAAACTATTTTTAACTAGATATAAAAGTGATAAAATAATTTAAAATGTAAATTCAAAAAATTTATTTAAGA
Organism: Viscum album; assembly: GCA_963277665.1. NCBI lineage: Eukaryota > Viridiplantae > Streptophyta > Magnoliopsida > Santalales > Viscaceae > Viscum > Viscum album. Next base: position 1,385,464,891 of record OY728125.1, on the reverse strand, counting down.
TTGATAAAATAAGTTTCAAGAAGAAATCGTATAACTTAAAAAAAGAAGTTTTAGTTACCAAATCCATTACGATTAATCTCGATTTCTCTGGAATTGATTTAAAAACTTGTATCATGAAGAAAAATATCTAAATTGAAAATTTAATAGAGTTATTAAAATATATGACCTTTTATAATCTTAATTTATGTTTATTATTTATATGTATATTAGTTAGTTGTCATTATTTTAAATTTTGGGTGAGTAATCTTGAACATTTTGAACTAGTTTTGTAATAATGGTGTTGTCATTCATTATTATCCCAAATTTTAACAATCCAAGATCATAAAAGGTACTATAATTTATTTTTTTCATTATTTAAAATGTTAAAATTTCATTCTATGGTTTTTTTACAATACATAAATTTAAAATTGGCGATGACCATGTTTCATTGTTTTTTAAGGGATGGACATTAGTATCTTTATTAATGAGTTTAATATTAATGTTATGATTTAAAAACAAAAACAAAATAATATTTAATTATTTATATAATATTTTATCATTAATTAATTCCAAAATTATCAATTATATTATTTTAGATAATTTTTCAAGTTTGTTGTTTAACTACACCAAAAATTAACATACCATAATTAATGGATAATTATGATTATTAAGGTGCTTTATTTTATTATAATATCATTATTATAAAATAATAATGATATTATATAGATAATATTTATAGGATTAATCATATTTGAAGATATTTTAATACATAATAAATAAACTAGATGAGGAATAAGATACATCACTTCATGGAGGTGGTCATCCGCAAAACCCACATCTAACATTTTTTTCCAATGAATGAGAGGGAGTGAAGGTGTCATATAATTTTTCTCATCATTATCATACTTATATTAAATATATATCATTTATTAATTAATTAAATCCCTATAACTTTTCAATAGTGATGGTGGTTAAAAACAGAATATGCCACTTGTTGGGGTCAGTAATCCACACAAATGCATGATCAGTGTCCTTTTGTTATCTAAGTGGATGGAAAGGGATAAAGAAAGATTATTACATTAAAATAACAAGACATAAGTATAATAATGATACTAAGGTTATTATAAAACTATGTATTGGGTATTTTTTAAAGAAACCAATTAAGATGAAAAATGTAAGGATTAAGAAATACTCACATTCGGACCATGAACTATCTCTTAAATGACTCCTTGGAAATGAAGAGCATAAGATAACTTGTAGTGACTATGGGTTTAATAAATTAAATGTAATTATAAGAGAGGAATATAGGGAAGTTTTTAATGGATATTTCAGTAATAAATTAATGAATTTAATGGGCGGAAATAATCCCCTTTTATAAGAGAAAAAATGGAACTTTTGTGAACTCCTTTACTTTTAAATGATACCATTACACTTGTAAAGAATAAATGAATGAAAAAGTTTGAAATAATATATTATAGGGTAATATTGTGTTTATAAATCCTCAAAAAACAATTTCAACACATTTTTTAAACTTTTTTAAAGCTATTTACTCTTATAATTTTACTTTTACCTTTTTTTGTTTTTATCATGGTAACTAATTTTTACCAAAGTGAAATATGTTTTACTAGAAATATAAATTAAACTATATTACTAATTATATATGTTATGAACCTAAATTTATTCTCTATATAATCTAACTAAATTTTTAAATAACATATTTTTCTTAAAATTTAAAACATTTATATATAGAAAAATTATTTTCTATAGAAAAATAAAGTTTAAACCATTATGAGTTGTTAATATTATTTACCATTTATTACTAATTAAATATTTTTCAATATAATATATGTGTGTTTAAAAATAATATTAGTGTAATTATTTATAATAAATTATTTTTAATTTATTAGATAAAAATTACCCAATATTAATAAAATAAATATTTGAAAATAATAGTTTCACTATTATCACTCTAATTAACTATAATCTTAGTAATATTTTTTTTTGGTAACAAAATTTTTATTTTAGTTTAGTATTACATTAAAGAAAAAATAATAAAATTTTATTTAATAAAGTCAATGTATTTATTAAAAAATATAGGTTATTTCATGAATAGATTACCAATCACTACTGAATCAGTAATCCCAGATCACGACCCATTGAACGACCATTTTATAGGAGATAAAATATACATAATGGAAGGTATAGTACCTTATTATATATACATGGTAAAATATTTTGGGTCTTCTAATGTATTATCTCTTTTAAATTATCTTCAAATTTTAAAAATTATATATTAATCCAGGCATTAAATTTGGGAAAATCAATTTCATAACAATATTTTCAATGACTAAGTGGTTAAAATATATTTTACTTCTAGTTAAATTTAATATATTTGTGAATTCAGGAACACAATAGATTTATGAAACCAGTTTGGAACTTAAATAATTTAAATTAAAGTATAATAATTTGGGGTATATTGGACAAAATTATTTCAATATTCACAAAAGTTTTTAAAAATATATGATTAACTCAAATTTACTAGAAATATTTCAAAGAGTAAGAAAATTTCCCAAAAAACCATAATCTTTTTTAAAAATTTTAAATTATGGGAAATATATTTTATGGGACCCTTTCTCATTTAATTTGGAAAGTTCAATATTCTTGTTGTTGTGGACTATGTTTCAAAATGGGTCGAAATCAAAGCCACCAAAACAGATGATTCTCATGTTTTTTTGTGATTATTTTTTTGGATAACATATTTTATAGGATTGTAGTTTTTAGAAACATCGTTTGTTATAAAGTGACTCACTTTTATTTTAGGACAATGGTGACCTTATTGAGAAATAATGGGGTATATCATAAAAAATCAACACCCTATCATCCATAAACAAAATGACAAGAAAAGGTATCCAATATGTAAATTAAAGGAATTATGGAGAATACTATCAAACCCAATAGGAAGGATTGGTGCCAAAGGTAAGAATAAATTTTAATGGATTATAGGATATCCTACAAGACACCTATAGTAACAAGACCATACTAATTAGTTTAGGGTAAATGATACCACCTACTTGCGAATATGGAACATAAATCCCATTGGTACATGAAAGAGATGAATATAGACCTATAAAGTGATAGAAAAGAGATGATATTATAGATACAAGAGTTGTAATAAAATAGAATTTAATCCTTTAATAATTTAAAAAAATATAAAGAAGGTAAAATAGTGTATCATGACAATTTTATTCAACCAAAGGACTTCAAAATTATAAAACAAAATATGTAATTCAATTTGATACTCAAGATAATTTTACATCAGCTTCATTTAAAATGAAATAGTCCTTTTATTTTTACTTATATTTTCTATTTTTTTATTGTGTATGTCATAAAAGAGATAAATTAGAGCCCATTCATTATTTATAGAAATATACTGAAAAAATATAATTTGAATCTTCTTTAACAGCAAGTGGAGTATATCACACTCCTCCACAATGTTTACCAATGAAAGTACATCAGGTTTTACTTTTAGTTAATATTTGATATATTTTTTTATTCCATTATAAATATTGTTATATGATTTTATTCGTTGAGGAAATTACATAAATTAAGTGTGGGGTAGGAACCATATATTTTAGGACTTTTCAAATTTTTTGTTTTTGTAACTTTTTCATATTTTGTGTCTTATATTTTTCATTTTCTATAGTTTTTTTAATGTTTTAATATTAATATTAATTCCCATGAAAACATTGAATCTGTTATAATTTTGAAAAATAATTTGAACTGTAAAAACATCTTAGATGAATGCTGAAATGAAAACACTTCCAAATCCCAAGTGAAGGAATTTCAAAGAAAAGCAACTTATCTTTTATATTTATATATTGAAACACTATAAAAATATTTTCTTCACTTAACTAAGATTCCGTTAAATAAACTTTTATATTTCCTTTAAAATTACATATTTCAGGAGAGAGCTAAGACACACTGGGATAACCATAATTTCCTTGGTGATCTAATGAAAACCACAGAGTATTCAAGAAACTTTTCTTAAATTATTGAGTCATTATTTTGATTTTAAGAACATTTTAAATAAAATTTATTTTTAAAATACTTCTAGTGAATTAATAAATGTCTCTATTATCATATATTAATTAATTTGTTAGTTGAACACAGTTCATTCTAGATATCTCAATTCACCTTGAACTAGAAGATTTTACAAGATCTTAATTTATTTGAAGTGAGGATTAGGAATAAAAAGGAGATATAAAATGTTTTTCAAATAATATATTTTCAATCAATGAATATTTTATATAAAATTTGGGCTATTGATTTGTGAGAGAAAACATAATTTGAGGGATGTAAAAACTATATTGATACTAACCAACATCAGGCATCATATTCTACCACTAGCTTGAAGATATATATATATATATATATATATATCACTAAAAATTTGATTTTAAAAATAAATATTGATATATAGTTGTTGAATTATTTTCTAAAAAATGTGGAAATATAATTTAAATATGATTATTTTCCCTAAGGTTTACTAACCTATAAGATACAAACAATTATGGAGGGTATGCGGGGCTGAAATATACTAATATGTATTTATTTGGAGGAGCTAAAGAGTAAGTGTTAAAATATTAATAAAGGAAAATAAAACATAATAGGTAATGGAAATAATTAAAATCTTGGGGATAGATAGGTCATACACCTACCATAGATATTCTAAAGACCCTCTATACCTCCAAGAGAGAAAAATGTTTGAAAAAATATATTGGAGGGAAAAGTGGAAGTGAATGCTACTACTGCCGAATTGAAAAAAGGATATGGATAGTCCATGGAGAATTAAAAAATTAAAATCATATGAGTGTAATATGAAGTTATGGAGGAATATGTACTTGGATTAATTCGAAATCGTGCATTGGGAATCATCTTAGATCCAATTCTCGTCATTTAGGCCTCAATAGTTTAACATTTTAATCATAACAACTATTAAATTGTAAAAGAAACTAATTAATACATCATGATATGAAAGATGAAGTGAAAATTTATGAGGAGATAAAGAAAATCATAAATCATATGTTGAAACATATGTGATTTTGGAAAGATAAAAAACCTTACCTAAAATTAATACTTGAGTGTTAAGTAGAATAATCTCGAAGAAAGGTATAAGTGTCTGTGAAGTGATAAATGCAACAGGAATTAACTAAATGAACTTATTGATGAAAATGGAAATAAGGATAGTTATAAGGAATGATAAATTCAAGGATATAATATTGAAAACATAACTCACATTAGATATGTATTAGTATTTTTTTGGTAAACCTTTTGAAATTCACCTGTCTGTATTCCAAGGTATAAGTGTGGGGGGATTGAAAAGACAATATTTTTATACATTTTATCTTAATTTTTAATGATTTTAATCCCAATATTATAAGAATATTTTATTTTTTATCACATTTTATAGTTTTAGGAATAATATATAGTTTTATTGATATTTGAATTAAATATTTAGTTTTAAAATATTTGATCTTTGGGAATTGCTAAAATAAATCCTAAACTTAATCTATGGTGTATTAATGAATATTAAAAGTGTTTGATTTTATTTTAATGAAATAAAAGGTGTTTTTTTCTTATATAATGACATATATAAATTTTAGAGTTATTGTTGGTGAGTGACTATTCCTCAAATTTCCCAAAGTCCCAAAGAGACTACACATTCAAACCTGCCACATTTTCACTTTTTCAAACAACTAAAAGAAGGAAAGAATCTGTTGTGGAAATAATTTTGCAATGTCCTTGAGATACACCAGGATCATATCAACCAGGCACACTGCCACATGTCAACAAAAAAAAACAATATATTAACTGAAAACATGAGTAATTAAATTGTCTGTTTTAAATGGAAGATCATGCCAAAAAACCTAAAGTCCTGAAGCTTCCAAAAATAAATTTTTTTACTGAATGTTTGGATTCATTCTGCCCCATGAATAAATACTAATCCTAATATCATTGATATAACCTACCACATGAATATCAGTTTTATGAGGACCTATTATGTGATGAATCCTGAATCATCCACACGACAATCCTAACTGTGGTATATAGACAAACATGAGTAATTGTTCAGACTATAATGCGACTATATGACTAATAAGTGACCACACATTGAATCTATCATATATTAACACATCTACCATATGGTCACTCAAAACTCATGGTTAATCTATCACTTTTTTAAAATCAAAATTTGAGGATCAGAAAAAAAATCATATAAAAGATACAAGATATTCACCCATTCTTTTAAAAAACTCTATACTACCATTTTGACACTCTTACAACCAACTAAAGGAATATACATAGATCAAATAATGCATAATATTTCAATAAAAAACAAATAATTATGTTTTTAAATCACATATCTAATGGTATTTTAAACTCTGAAAAAAAATCAAAAATTAGAAATACCCAAGGAAAGGGAAATGAAGAAAGATTTCAAAAAGGATAAGATCATAGAGGTTGGACTAGAAAACGAAGAAAGGGTTTCCCTCTATAAAAAAGGAACCACTACCTATTAATAAATATAAATAAAATAATGATAAGGGAGTTTTACTTTACTTTATCATGGGGTAATCACATGATCCACTACAATCTACAAATGCTTTTAATTCATAGTTTTAATTTCTACTATAGTTTCACAATTACTTTTTATTACCTTTTCTTCTCTATATACCCTTCAATACAAGGTTAATATCCTATGTGATCTAAGAGGTAATAATATCCCTTGTAATTATTTACTCATATAAATTATTAATAAAAAAATATCCATTCTTATCAATTGGTTTCAGTTCTTAGTGGCTATTAAATACTTTGAATGTAGTTTTTTTAGAGTTTTGAAAATTTTTATTATTATATATTATGGTGATAATCAATAATATCCCTCATCCTATTATAGTTTTACTAGAATTATCAGGTTGAATTAGGATATTTGTGTTTAGAAATTTTTGGCATGTATAAAAGGGAAATGAGTGGTTATCGAATTACCTAAGAACACCAAACCCCAATTTGGGTCTTCCAATGCAATTTTTGAGTGGCTTAATGACTCTCAAACAAATTGAAATGGAGGTTGAAAAGGAGTGATATTTGTTGGTTTGATATCCATAATTTCACATAACCTAATGTTTTTGGACAAATCATTGAAGGCATATTCCACTAATAAACATAAACAAGAAAGGAATTTTAATAATTTTTTCAAAATATGATATAATTGAAATTGGAAATCCAACACTTTCCCAATCCATTATCACATCTACTATTTATAAATCCATGTTTCAATATCTTCATCTATTTTCAAAATATTAAACCCAAAACCCCCTTTCATAAACTAATTAATAGGTGACAACATTGTTTTTTTACCCACCTATTTGGGATACTACCCAAGTTTCCACTAAAATTATATTTAACTACACACCACTATAACAAGGAATTAATCCCTAAGAAATATTTTTGTATACAGTGATAATTGAATTAGGTTATTAAAAATAATCCCACTTGTATGAAAAAACTAGTTTCCCCTCAATAAGGATTAAACATTGTAGATTTTTCTGTGAGTCAACAACCCCAATGTTTTTTTTGTTCCATTAATTAAATGGTAGAAGAGAAATGGATAAAGACTCTATAGAATATTTCTATTTCTTTGGGGTTTACTAAGAGGGAGACATTTATCATGGTTGTGTATCGTTTAATGTTTTATATTGACCAATGATGGTCCAAAATTCAAAATACAATTAGGCCTAGGGAGATTGAAAATATGGAGAGGAATGCATTTAAGGTGATTTTTCCTAGAAAAATACTCATCTTGGGAGAAATGTACTGAGATAGAAATTCAATACATAAATTTCTGAAAAAATGAAGAAGAGATGACGATTGAGTATAAAAATAATTTCAAATGATAGAAAGGTAAATTTTTAATTATCTACACAAAACATAAATAAATATTGGTCACTTATTGGATTGTATAAATCTAGGTCTTAGTTGATCATTGTTCTCTCAAAAACTTTCTTTATATAAACTGATTGCAAAAAATTATATCATAAAAAATAATTAATTTTTTAAATAATTATTTTACAAAGGGAAACTTGAGAGGAAGATAATGGTTGGTCACTATGAGGGAAAAAATATTGGGAAAGGAAAAAAGGAAAAGATTTGACTTCCCCATATATAATTAATGTGGGAAGGTCTTTCTTAAGGGGATTATGTTTATACTTTAAATGTAGAGATAAAAGGTAAACAAATTCATGACTGAAAATGAAAATAAAGAATCCACTAATTTGTAATTACTCAACTTCAAGGAGATGGGGAATTGATTTAATAAATTCCCTAAGTGCCAAGAGAATCAACCCCAAAAGAGTCCTATGGATCAAGGTCGACGATTTTCAATAATAATGACTGAATTTAAAGGTTGAAATAATGCAATATTAGTTATTTATTATAAAATAAAATTTATAATTTTTTTATTTTATTATATATTTATGCACACATTCATATATTTCATGTTTGAGAATAATATTCAATCATCCTTTGATTATTTAAGGAATTAATTATCATTTAGAACATCACATGGTACTTTGATTATAATAAATATATACTCTACAGTTAAAATTAAAATGCATGGGAGTTATTTAGTACAAATTCTGATCATAATACCCAATGATTATTTTGATATAATTATGGAGATGGAATAGATATTTAGTTATAAAGAATGAATTTATTACAGAGGTAAATAAGTTTAATTTTTTGGGGGGAAATTATTGAATTACTTGTTTTTATAGGGGATATTTCATTACTCGAATCTTTTTATGAATTTACCTCTCTAGTCCATATTAATGAAATCATTATAAAAAAAATTGATGAGATTAAATATATGATAGGTAAGTATGCTTTTAGAATATAATACGTACCCATTGTGAAATAATTTATTTATTTTTTCCAAATAAATTACATTAATTTCTTCTAATTGGGAAGTTTAATTCTCTATTGATCTTATCCCAGATGTAAAACTATTATCTAATATTTCATATAAGATATATCCAGTGGAGTTAGTTTATTTGAAGAATAAATTACAAGATATATGTTCAAAATATTATAATCAACCAAGGGTTTCACAATGGAGATCCTGATTTTTGTTTTGTAAAAAATAAGGATGGTTCAAAGAGATTGTGAATTGATTATATGGAAATTTATAGAATTCATTTGGATAAAAAGTATCAATTTACCTATATTGATTTCCTATTTTATAAAATTCAAGGGTCTCAATAATTCCTGAATATTGTCCTTTAATCTAGATATCATTATTTAAAAGTTAAGAAGTACGATATCCCAAAGAGGACCTTTTATACATGGTATGCTCAGTATAAGTTCATAATAGTGCCTTTTGGGATGACTAATTCACCCTCTATGTTTATGGATTTGATGAACATATTATTAATGAATTAAAATTATTATTTCATGGAGGTGTTTTTTGATGATAATATTCTATACTCTAAGTTTTATAAGGAGTATGAAACTCACTTTAACTCATATTGTTCTATAGAAAAATATGTTACATAGAAAATTTAGTAAATATGAATTTTGGATTCAAAAAGTTTCTTTATATGGAAAGATTATATCTCTATATTGTATATCTATTGACCATTAAAAATATAATGTTTTAAAGAAGTTATAAGAACAACTAGTATAACCAAAGTTTGTAGTTTTCATAGATTAGTGGGATACTATCAAATTTTTTATGAAAATTTAATTTTATTTTCTAATATGTCAACCAAGATAAAATGTAAGGGGGTAATATTTAAAAGGGAAAAGGAATGTGAAGATGGATTTTAGGAATTTTAAGAGAATATTAGTGAATGAACCCATATTCTCTATTCCATCTAAAGAATAAGGGTTTGTTATTTATAGTGATGCATCATGAAAAGGAATTGGATGTGTTCTAATGTGAAATGATAGATTAATGGATAATGTATCTCAAAAGTTAAATCCCCATGATTTAAATTATCCAGTTCATGATTTGGAGTTGGTGTTAGTGATCTTTTTCTAAAGATATGGATACATTATCTATATGGAGATATATATGAAATATACACCGATCATAAGGGTTTAAAAAATATATTTACTTAGAAAGATCATAGTATGAGGAAAAAGAGATGGTTGTAACTATTCAACAATTATTATTGGACTACACGTTATCATCCTAAGAAGTTAAACATTATATCATATTCATTTAGTACAAAGACCATAATATCTTTCCTTGATGAGGGTGGAGAATGATCTAATTATCAAAGATATTGTAAATGTATACTTGGGTATTATAATTGAATGGGAATTATCATTATTATTCTATATAATTACCCAAATTTATTTATTAGATGATACTAAGAAATATAATCATGATGGTAAGGCCTTATAAAATAATATGGAGGATGTGAGGATTATGATATTACAAGAGTTAACCATTTTTTATGATGGAGTTTTATGGTTCGGTAATAATTTTTGTGTTCCATCAAAACCATAGTGGAATACAGTTTTTTGGATGAGGCTCAAAGATAATGATTCTATATACATCATAGAAGTACATAGATCTATAGTGATATCTGAGAGAATTTATGGTGGGAAAATATGAAGTGATAAATTGGAGATTATGTTTTGTTATGATTTGTATACCACCAAGTGAAGGTTGAGAGACAACTTCATCGAGGAGATATGTACGCTTTACCTATACCAGATTGGTAGTGTGATAATATTAATATAAATTTCATTATTAGTATTCCTAATACATCCATGGGATATAATGTAATATGGGTCATTGATTATCATCTTAAAAAGTTATATCTTTTCTTTGCAATATCCGAATATTTTCTTCTATAAAATCTTGTGAGTTCATATGTAAATGAAGTTACATGACATCATGGAACTCCCATATCAATATTTTTTATCAAGACCCAAGGTTCACTCCAAAATTTTAGAGGCGTCTTCATAAGGTTATATATACAGAGATTAATATTAGTAGAAACAATCACTCTTAAATATATGGATAGTCTAATGAGACTATAAAATCATTAGAGGATGTACAGAGGCTATTATCTCTTGATTTACAAGGAATTTAGGATTATTATATACCTCTGGTGGAGTTTTTATAAAATAATAGTTTCCAATAAAGTATTAAAATGGAACTGTATGAAGCCTTGAATGGAAAGAGATGTTAGACTCTGACATACTGGGTTAAAGTTAGATGAAGGAATATTTTGGGTACTAGAATTAGGGAAGATACATCAAAGAAGGTAAGATCCTTATTGGCTAATATCAAGTCATTCTAAAGTAGAATGAAAAGTTCTAGAAACTGAAGGATAGATCTTGAGTTCTAATAGGGTGATTATGTCTACCTGGAGATATATCCATGGAAAGGGACATGAGATTTATAAAGAAAGGGAATTTGAGTCTAAGTTACATTAGATCATTTGAAATATTTGAGAATATAAGAGCTATTTTATATTAATTGGACATGTCTCCAAACCTATCTCAATTTCATGATATCTTCCGTATATCACTTCTAAGGAAGTAAATGTCATACCCTTAATTTTTTTTAAAGTTGATCAAGTTCATTTAGATAATATATTATCATATAAAGAAGAGTTGACTTAGATTCCTAATATGATAGAAAATTTGTTACTAAATATAATGACTCATTTATTGATGGTTATTTTGATGAATAATTAATTATAGAAGTCTACATGGGATCCATTGCATGAAATGATAAAATATTATCCTCATTTGTTTGTAGGCTAGTTTAAAATTTTGAATATGAAATTACTTTTGGGAGTGAATGTAATATCTGATATTCTACTATAGTAAATAAAATTTTCATCACAGTTTTATATATAATACACATTATATTATTACATAATCATAATACAATAAATACTAATTCAATTTAAAACTAGGTAATTACGTTTATAATAAAATATAAAATCAATTCCATAAAAATGTAATAATAAGAGAAAGTAATATAATGTTTTACTGTAGTGGTTCATACACAATGAAGAATAACAAGTATATGAGATACATTTCTATTATGAATAAAACATTAAACACTATAATAGACATAGTTTAATAACTAAGATAAGGATATGAATGAATTTAAATGTTGGTTTATAAATAAGGGGTAATATATCCATTGGTTGATAAGACTATTGTAATATATAAACATTAGTCAATATAAAGATTAGTCAAATAATCATCGTTCAATATAACTATTGGAAATTATCACCATTGGAGGAATAATTATGAAGAACAACCTATCAGGATTAGGGTGTATTACAGGTAATGATAAGGGTTGATTATTACAAAATAAAAAAAACTTCAAATTTCACCAATAAGAACATCCTTTATGAAGTTCATTTATTATATATTGGTAAGGAGGAATCATCATTGGGGATCTCCCTTGATCAATCCCAACCAAAACTTCATCAACTGTGGTTAAAGTGGAATCATCTATGTGAGAAGTTCATATTAGTAGAGATTAATACCGGGTCAATATTGGACGAACCACCCCATTAATGTACTAAAATTACACTTCTTATCCTTAGTGATTATAAAGTCATGATAAGGTGTTATATATCTATAGGTTAATTATTATTAATGAGTTCATTGTTTAATAAATTAAATAATGTTTACTAAAATATTACATGTTTATTAAATTATCCATCCCTATATAAAATGTAAAATGTTCTTATTTAATGGATACATTTAATAAAATAAATTACTTATTTCAAATTTGGACATATGAATTTTATAAGGGGTGAAATTCTAGTAATTTTTGGAATAAATAGTAAAATACAGAAAAAAATGGTGAAATATGGTGAAATATGGAAAATATGACATCATATATATGTAATCATAACACATATAGAACACAGTGGTTATATTTAACTACATTTTGCACTAAGAATTTTAGTTGATAGTTAAAGTATATAATAGGGAACTATAATTGGTGGTGGTTCACATAATTTATTTTTGAAATAAAATAATCAATAATTTTTTCCATGAAATTCCACTCACCACACTTATAAATACATACACCTTATTTTCATTCTACCACACAAAATTCAAATTTTCCTATTTATTTATCTATAATAGAGTCTATCTCATATACCTATTTTTATTCCTGAAGTGTTTGGTTGGTTCTATGGTCAACTATAAGTTAAGAATCTCAAGATAGGCGAGGGTTATATTTCTCTCTCTTTTCAATTATTACATGTTTTTCTATTGTTTTATCAATTTTAATTTCAAATTAATTATCTAAATATAATTTGATATCATTATAAGTATTTTCCATAATATATATTATCTTTGTGAGTACCCATTTCACTCAGAATATGTCTCATTCATAAGTCACTACTATGCTATAAAATTATCATAGATATAAAATATCCTAAATTTTTGGAAAAGTAAAAAAGAATGTGTGTTTCTCCTAGAAATGAAATATCTATTTTATACAAAAAAAATATTATGTGGTTCTCTCATAGATCCATGTATGGGTAGTGACCACAAAAGTATGGTCTTCATTAACTCGATCTTCCTGCAATGAATGATAAGTGTTCCCTTACTACACAACTATTTTGACCCTCCTAAGGGATATGTTTTGGATGATATTTTTATATGGTGTTATACATAATTACTTTGTTCTTACATCATTTCAAATAAATTCTTACTACTTACGAAGCTCGTTGAAAATAATAACTTTTATAAGAACTTGATAACTACATATCGATATTCTTAACTTGATAAGGGTACAAATTTGAACATTTTTGAATCCCTAATAATTCTTTATTTGAATATTGGGAATTCAACTAGACATCCTTTTTAATTCATTGGTTGTGTAAATTTATTATAAATATATATAATCTATTGTTCTACAAGATACTTTATGAAATTATTCCAGGTATTTATAAGTTGTTCATCCTTGATCATTATGTCATATACAGAGTATGCTTCTTTATTTTGTGGTGGAATGAATTGTAACTTTATGTGATGGGTGGGGCCTAAAATTATATAGCCCCTCAATGCACTGTTGGGTCTCAAGAGACAACTATAATAGGGTAAAGGGATCACATTGGACCTCTAATGTGTTTTTATGATCATAACTACTTAAGAAGTTTTTTATCCTTTGTTTGAGTATATTTATAATTTTGGAATTTTTACACTGTAATTAACTATATCACATGATGAAACCTTATTTACATTAGGAAGGTTCATTGAGAATTTCATTTCACATCACAAATGGATTTCACAGGTAGTAGTGACAATGTTTTTATTTCATAACTTTTATTTACATTGTGAATCCATTTTCATGCCTTGAAATATTTTTCAGAATTTTTTTTTGTGTCATGAAGATTCCTTTAGGATATGAATAAATCAAGGAAGATTTTAGAGTTTATTGAATAAATACATCCATGTCAGGATTTTTTTGTTCATACCGTGAAATCAGTCGAGTATACAGTCAACACCTTCTTTCATTATATCCAGTATCTCTTTAAATTTGGTCTCTTATGAATTCAATGAATACAGATAAAATTTAGAATATTATCAACATCTTTGAAGGCTATAAATAGATACCAAAGGAGATAGGATGAAACAACACATCCCAAAACATCTATGAGGACTTCTTTATTCAAAATCAATCATTGAGGTTATTTTTTAATAGATATCAAGCTTATTTAAATTCTCAATATTCAAAGGAAAATTGGGCTTCAATGATGTTAATCCTTTATATATTTACCTATTTCACTTTGAACCAATTTATCATTTGTTGTAATTTATTAAAGGATCTTCCTCTTCTACCTTATCTATTATACTCTCTCTATTTTAAGTTCTTATAAATCTTCTAGAGAGATAATTGAGTTCTTTGAAAAGGGTTTGTAAAAACAAAACTATATTATCCTCATTGTAGAGACCCGAAGCTTAACATACATAGATATTACATTACTTTTACAGAATACATAATACATAACAAAAAAAGACACACAAGGACCGTAATAGTTTAGTGTCTTTGGAAACTTGGAACGTAATCTTCTAATCATGGTGAAAGATATTTAACATCTCCCATAAAGATCTTCCACTTTTTGTTTCCTTACCTAAAACCTTTCTTTTAATACTATGGGAAAATAAAACATAAAAAGGGTGAGCTCAAATTCTCAGTAAGGGTAAGCATGGATAAAATAAAACATACCATATACATTTGAACTAAAAAACATGAACATAATGTTTAAACATCAAAAGCTTGAGCAATAACATAAAACATGGAAGTACGTAAGGCATAGATCATAAAGAAGCATTAATAATGATAAAATATCATGGGAATAAAACATGTAATTGTGGAAACCATTAAGCACATGATATGATTTCCATATTAGCCAAGGCATTGCTGCCAAGACCATCTTAATGGACAAAGTCCCTTTCTGAATTGAGTTCACTCCTCGTTCCAGTCTTGTATTACTGAACCGGTTTAACTTTCCATTCCAGCCATGTCTATCTCATGAGATATAAATATTTACCCAATGCATTGGAGGGAGATATAGGTCCCACCCATCTCATAATGAAATCATTCTTACTTGTGCCACAAAATAAACATACATCATTCATAATAACCCAATAAATAAAATGGGTTTCATAGACATCATCCCATCATTACATAATCAATATAAAAGAAATGGATATCATTTCATAATAAGGAAAGTTAAACCTTGTAAATCATAGAGACATTATACTTGAAACATAAAAATATGAAAATAATGTCATCTTAGATGGAAAATGGGTTTGAGAAAACACTTGAAATGAATTCTTGAGGAAAATATCCTTTTTTCTTCAAAATCATTTTCTTTTCACAAAATGTCATGTAATTTTAAAAGAAAAGGATTTTGTTGAAAATAGTCATGAAATGTTTTGGAGGAATCTTCATGAAAATATGGCTTTATAAAACCGTAAAAATCCTTTCATGTCGTATAATTTAAAAAAACATTCTTCTCGTACTTTGGATGGAAAAGTCAAAAAGTACCTCGTAAAAGAAAGATTTTATACATACCATGTATTAAAAGTAAAAAATGGGTAAAAAGGACTTTAAACATACATGAATAAACTTTTATAAAACATGTACATGGATGATAACAATAACCCCAGTAAATACTTACAAATAAGCAATCTCAGATAAAAATGAGATTTGCAAAATTATCCCTTACCTTAGGTTTGATATGCTTCGTACGTATCCAAACCTCCTATATAATGATTTAAATAATGTCATTGAATTATTAAAGAATCATATTCATTGTTATGATATCATATATGGTTCACTTATGACTTTATATTACCTGTTCTTTTGTAAATTCCATGTTAAAAAGCGTTTTGGGTAAAATCGTTTCATTTGTCGTCCGTGTTTTGACTTGTAATTATTCATATGATTACTTAGATCATGATTAATTAATTCCAGAATATAAAACATGATTTATATATAATATATATTCATAATATACATATATATAATAGATCGATAAATGGAAATAAATACACAGTTCATGGAGATGGTAGGTCGTACGTATGCATGAACATTGTTTTCGTTTCCTCATTGAATTGAATGGAATTAATTGGATGACATACATATATATATACATAAATATAGTATCATTATTATGTCATATATTTCATGATTACTTATTATATATACTTTATAATCATTTATGAATGGTTAATCATTGAGAATGAATCTCATCGCGTCGTGGAGACGGTATTCCGTACGTACGCACGAGCGATGATATCGTTCCCATGATCGTGGAATTTTATTGGAGTGTATGTATACTATTAAAGAATCAATATAACTTTATAATAATCATATATAGTTATTATTTACACCATTATACCCATCCAAGTAAGGTGGTGGTGGAAAATAGATTACACCACGGCGTGGAGACGGTATTCCGTAAGTACGCACGCGCGATGATTTTGTTTTCCGTAGGATGGATAGATGGTGAAATAGGGTTGTTTCATACTTATAATAACATATCAGTATATTACTGATACTTATGTTATTACTTCATAATGAAACAACCTAATAAGAAGAAGTGGAAGAAGAAATAAAGTTGAAAGAATCGGTAATGGACATTACCTCTTCTTTGAAGCGCCTCTTTGAGACCTCCTCTTAGGGCACTAAAATTGGTCATTGAAAAAGACCAGGACCTATAGGATGTTTCCAGGTAAGTGGATAAGAGAAATTGGAAGGTTTTGGCCTAGATTGAAGGCGCAAAGTGGTGTGAGGAAGAGAGGGAGGAGGTGCCCTTTTATAAGGGGGGAGGGGGGCACCTTTGGAATAACTAAAAATATTATTTTATTATAAAGTCATATTCAGTTTTTAATAGCTCCAAATTGATATATTTCAAATATAAGGTGGGTATGGGTCTAAATCCTCTCATCCAATAGAATTTAGACAAGTTTAGGTCATTATATTAACCTTATCTTTTAGTTTTAACTCTTAGTTAAGTAGATTGACATTTACCATATCACTTTGTATTTTTATATTATATAGTTAATAAACTTTTCATATACATCAATGCGACCCCCAAGTGATCCATTAATGATACACCTATCATGATATAAGTATCTTGGCCGAACCTTAGATTTTTATGAATATAATAACAATTAATAATATAATATTTGTTTTAAAAACTATTTCATGTCAATTTGACACTTTTTGGTAATTGATTTTTGTGAAAATCATAACAGAATGATGAGTTAGAAAAAAGTTAATTAAATCAATACTGACATGTCATATTAACATATAAAATTATTGTAATTCATAAAAAGTCTCAAATTACATTTATTTGGGTATTTATAACATCAATTATGTCAATATTTCATTAATAAGATAATTACGGCATCATCATTGTGTCATAAATAAATTAAATTATTTTAAGTATAAAATTTACAAATAAAATACCATTATGTAGGAAATCATTTTATCTTTATAATGAATATTTATTTTTGAATTTATCTTATTTATAACCCTATATTAAAAATGATTTATTTATTAAACTTTGATTTTAACTATTTTAACTCTTCGTTAAATAAAATAATATTAAATGTCCTAATCTAATCCAAGTGGGCCTAAATGGTCATATTTTATTCCTAAGGTTGTTTTTGGTCGAATTACACTTATCCAATAGAATTAGGACATGTTTTAGGGTAATAATAGTGTCATTTTTACCCTTAATTACCCTGTTTACTTTTAACCGTGGTAAAAAAAAGCAAAAAGTTACTATTCACCAAAAATTATTTTCATCTCATTGAACCACATTTTAGTTCTTGATATTAACCGCGTCTCTTGGATTTTCAAAATTCCCCTCACAGAAGTGGTAAAATAATGTTTTATGAAAAATGAAGTTTTTTAACTACCACTTAGTGGTTTCACTATTCATCAAAAAAATGAAAGTTTCCAAAAAAATACCAAAAATTAGGCCTAAGCTATATTTGATATTATGAATTCAAAAATGATTTCTATTTTACCAAATTCAAAACATATTAGTTACATTAACTAATTTAAAAATTAATTCCCATCGTCAAAACAAATAGCGTGTTTTTAAGAGATAATAACTATCAAAAGATTGACACTTGTTAATGTGTGGTTTAAATGTGAAGTTAAATCCAATGACCAACATTGTATTAAATTGTAAAAATATATTCTAAATATACTTTTAAACCACTCAAATTAATAATTTATCACTATTAATTATTTCGATTAAAAAAGTTGTTTTTAATTAAAATGTAGTAATTTTCACTATTAATCAGAATATGAAGGTTATCCGAAAAGTACCAAAATTTCACCCTAAGATAATTTTGAAATTCCAAATCCAAAAATGAAGTCCATTTTAAAAGATAAAATTTATAAAATTTCAAAAAGTGGGTATTAATATTCATAACGGCTAGTTCATAATAATATTATAATAATATCTCGTTTAGTGAAACTCGGTATTGCGTACTACACACGCTATCGAGGAAGGTCCAGATTGTGTGTAATGAAAGGAAAGTTAGGGATTTGTTCTTTTCAGGCTCCTTTTAGTGTAGCATACAACACAAGACATTAATGAAATTAAAAATAATATTTTTCATAAAATCTCAGGGTGTTACATTCTACCCCCCTTAAAATGAATTTCGCCCTCGAAATTCGTCGGGGTTATAAATGGTTCACTACTCGAAAGTTTCTTTAATAGAAACCCACATCATAAAAAGGAATACCAAAAATTGGCTTTAAAAACTAAAGTATGAAACATAACGGTTACCCAAATTAACTCATCACTGGGTTTCCACGTAGGAGAACATAGGTGAAAATATGGATATGGAAGAAAAATCTAACCATCAAGTTCTGATGGAGAGTGGTAGAGAACATGGCTATGAAAAATCCAACAATCACAAAGCCATAAATTTGTGATGATCTAAGGTACCATCTGATTCATCGGATATAAGAGCACTAGGACAACATTTTTGGTTTTCAAGATCATTTCCCTAAAGTTGATGAAATTGGAATTTGAAGAAATACTTTCATGATTTTGGTACAGTCTCACCGTTGGTCATTCTTTGGAAAATTTCCACTTCATCTCTTAAAGAAATGAAGTTGAATTTGTCATTCATGATGTGTTAGCAGATCATGTGATAGAATGATGGGTCATTCCATCTGTCTCAAACAAAAGGTTAAAAAAGTTATCAAAAAATACATAAGTCCATATATAGTGAGACTAATCATATATGGTTATTAAAATGGACTTATACTTCATATATCATACTGCTTAATATAACAAAACTAGTTTATACTAAACAGGGACTTCCTGTAGGCCAGTGGTAGGCGATAAAGGCTAGTCGCACTTCGGTTGTGGGTTTGATTCCCACAGCCTTTTCCGACGTGATGGGATGTCGCCCATCCTGCAGGTTGTGCTTTTTCTAAAACTACATTACTATAACATCCCATCAATAATATCGAAAAAAAACTTATATCCTTAAATAATACTAACTTATGTCCAACATAATCCATTCAAATCTTTAGGCTTATCCAAAATACTACTGTCCAATCTCATATTACAGTAATAACGATTACCAAAGAGTTCATATAACAAGCATGTTAATACCATCGTTGATCCCCATATATCATGAGATATGTCTTGTTGGTCACATTACAAACATTCAAAGGCCTTAATCATGTATTCTCTTGAAAAATTAATACCCATTGAATCTTAGTGAAAACATGAGTGCTGTCAAAAGTTAACTCTTTCCACATACCAAAACCCAAAGTTCTATATACTCAAACCATGATATAACTACTTCTTTATATCAGTCATGAGATCATGAATACTGTCAAACATTTCATTTTCTCCGTATCCCTTCATTATGTGCATACCATCTTTTTTCCAAAAATATCTCAATCACTTTCCATGGTTACCGGTACCATAAAATTATTGAAAACCACAATAGACCAATACATAAATATTCCAATATTCCACGATACTATATACAAAATTATTTTGGAATCCCATTACATAAACACCTAATCATTCCACCACATAGTTGTCATATTCAACATCGCCAATAGTGATCGCATGTGACTTAACTTTGTCCTTTGACTTAAGTGGTTGCTCATGTCGATCATCACTACCCCTTGGATTAGGGCATTTATTTGCATAATTCCCCATTTCCTTGCACTTGAAGCATTGAAGTGTTGGTGGTGCGTTCTCTGCAGTCTTTTCTTTATTCACATCATTAGAAACCCTTTTTCCATTACTTTGACACTCAACTGCTTGATGACCTTCCTTTCCACACTTAAACCATCTTCTAGTCCCTTTAAGACAATCTCCACCATGCTTCTTTCCACACTTTGAGCATAAGGAAACATTCATCTTCTTTTCACCATTATTATGAGATTTCTCCTTGAACTCCATCTTTCATTTCTTGTCAAAACTATGAGATGGATAAGTAACACCAACTTCCATTTCTACCTTGATAGCACAACGCACAATTTCTTCATAGCTACTGAAGTCTTTTATAGCTAATTCCTTTAGAAGATTTGGTTTTAAGCCACTGAATAATCGATAAACTTTACTTTCAGGTTGGATGATAAAGCTAGATGCATACCTTGCAAGCCTTGTAAAATTCGCTTCATATACACCAACAGATTCATCATCCTTTTTCTTTAGTTCAAGAAACTCCTTCTCCATCTTTGTTCGAAGAATACGAGGGAAGTACTTATTGAAAAATAAGTTCTTGAACTCGTCCCATTCCATGGACTCAATTCCATCTCTTGGCCTCGTATTCTTGATAAGATTCCACCATTGATCAGCTTCACATTCCAAAACGATATACTGCTAAGATGACTTTATCATGTTCAGAACATTGAAGAACTGAACATATCTTTTCAGTGGTACTGATCCATTGTTCAGCAACAAGTCGACCAGAAGACCCACTGAAAGAAGGTGGACGTTTCCTCATGAAGGACTCAATAGAATATTGTTCCCTTTTCTACTCATTTGGAAGTCCAGAATGATTCATAGCTTGTGTAAGTATAGCAATAAGATTTTTCACTCCATCTCCCATTACATTTGTTTGTTCAGGAGTACAATCATTGCATTATCCATTACATTGATCAACACGGTTCCTTCGGGTTCCAGCCATCGTCTAAAACCCAAAAATAATAGTGTGAGAGGTAAAAATCATGCTATGGAAAATAACATAGTATTGGGGGAGTACCCTCAATATCTAACATCTTATGTTAAATTCTAAGATCGTTAGTGCAATTCTAGGACTATAACCTATACGTATACTTAACCTTAGGGACATCCCTAGACATACCTTAGAAATATCTCTAGGGATATCACTAAAGTTTTCGCATCCTAGTTTCCAAAGGTTAACTAAACCTTTACTCTGATACCAATTGTAGAGACCCGAAGCTTGACGTACATATATATTACATTACTTTTGCGGAATACATAATACATAACAAAAACAGACACACAAGGACTGTAATATTTTAGTGTCTTTGGAAACTTGGAACGTAATCTTCTAATCGTGGTGAAAGATCTTCAACATCTCCCATAAAGATCTTCCACTTTTTGTTTCCTTACCTAAAACCATTCTTTTAATCCTGGGGAAAATAAAACACAAAAAGGGTGATCTCAAATGCTCAGTAAGGGTAAGCATGGATAAAAAAACATACCATATACATTTGAACTTAAAAACATGAACATAATGTTTAAACATCAAAATCTTGAGCAATGACATAAAACATGGAAGTACGTAAGGCATACTCATAAAGAAACATTAATAATGATAAAATAGCATAGGAATAAAACATGTAATTGTGGAAACCACTAATCACATGATAGGATTTCCATATTAGCCAAGGCATTGCTGCCAAGACCATCTTAGTGGACAAAGTCCCCTTCTGAATCGAGTTCACTCCTCGTTCCAGTCCTGTATTACTGAACTGGTTTAACTTGTCGTTCTAGCCATGTCTATCTCATGAGATATAAATCTTTACCCAATGCATTGGAGGGAGATATAGGTCTCACCCATATCATAATGAAATCATTCTTACTTGTACCACAAAATAAACATACATCATTCATAATAACCCAATAAATAAGATGGGTTTCATAGACATCATCCCATCATTATATAATCCATATAAAAGAAATGGATATCATTTCATAATAAGGAAAGTGAAACCATGTAAATCATAGAGACATTATACTTGAAACATACACATATGAAAATAATGTCATCTTAGATGGAAAATGGTTTTGATAAAACACTTGAAATGAATTCTTGAGGAAAATATCCTTTTTTCTTCAAAATCATTTTCTTTTCACAAAATGTCATGCAATTTTAAAAGAAAAGGATTTTGTTGAAAATAGTCATGAAATATTTTAGTGTAATCTTCATGAAAATATGGCTTTATAAAACCGTAAAAATCCTTTCATGCTGTATAAGTTAAAAAAACACTATTCTCGTACTTTGGACGGAAAAGTCAAAAAGTACCTCGTAAAAGAAAGATTCCATACATACCATGTAGTAAAAGTTAAAAATGGGTAAAAAGGACTTTAAACATACATGAATACACTTTTATATAACATGGATATGGATGATATCAATAACCCCAGTAAATACTTACGAATAATCCATCTCAGATAAAAATGAGATTTGCAAAATTATCCCTTACCTTAGGTCCGATATGCTTCTTACATATCCGAACCTCCTGTATAATGATTTAAATAATGTCATTGACTTATTACAGAATCCTATTCATTGTTATGATATTATATATGGTTCACTTATGACTTTATATTACCTGTTCTTTTGTAAATTCCATGTTAAAGAGCGTTTTGGGTAAAATCATTTCATTTTTCGTCAGTGTTTTGACTTGTAATTATTCATATGATTACTTAGATCATGATTAATTAATTCCAGAATATAAAACATTATTTATATATAATATATATTCATAATATACATATATTTAATAGATCGATAAATGGAAAGAAATACACCGTTCATGGAGACGGTAGGTCATACGTACACATGAGCGTTGTTTTCGTTTCCTCATTGAATTGAATGGAATTAATTGGATGACATACATATATATATATACATAAATCCAGTATCATTATTATGTTATATATTTCATGATTACTTATTATATATACTTTATAATCATTTATGAATGGTTAATCATTGATAATGAATCTCATCGCGTCGTGGAGACGGTATTCCGTACGTACGCACGAGCGATGATATTGTTCCCATGATCATGGAATTTTATTGGAGTGTATGTATACTATTACTGAATAAATATCACTTTACAATAATAATATATAGTTATTATTTACACCATTATACCCATCCAAGTAAGGTGGTGGTGGAAAATAGATTACACCACGGCGTGGAGACGGTATTCCGTACGTACGCACGCGCGGTGATTTTGTTTTCCATAGGATGGATAGATGGTGAAATAGGGTTGTTTTATACTTATAATAACATATTAGTATATTAGTGATACTGATTTTATTACTTCATAATTAAACAACCCAAGAAGGAGAAGTGGAAGAAGAAATAAAGTTGAAAGAATCGGTAATCGACATTACCTCTTCTTTGAAGCACCTCTTTGAGACCTCCTCTTAGGGCACTAAAATTACTTTTTGAAGAAGACCAGGAACTATAGGATGTTTCTAGGGAAGTGGAGAAGATAAATTGGTAGGGTTTTTTCGATCTTGAAGGCTCAAAGTGGTGTGAGGAAGAGAGGGAGGAGGTGCCCTTTTATAAAGGCGGAGAGGGGCACCTTTGGAATAACTAAAATTATTATTTTATTATAAAGTCATATTCGGTTTTCAATATCTCCAAATTGATATATTTCTAAGCTAAGGTGGGTATGGGTCTAAATCCTCTCATCCAATAGAATTTAGACAAGTTTAGGTCATTATATTAAACTTATCTTTTAGTTTTAACTCTTAGTTAACTAGATTGACATTTACCATGTCACTTTGTATTTTTATATTATATAGTTAATAAACTTACCATATACATCCATGCGACCCCAAAGTGGCCTATTAATGATACACCTATCATGATATAAATATCTTGGCCAAACCATATATTTTTATGAATATAATAACAATTAATAATATAATATTTGTTTTAAAAACTATTTTATGTCAATTTTGACACTATTTGGTAATTGATTTTTGTGAAAATCATAACAGAATGATTAGTTCAAAAAAAGTTAATTAAATAAATACTAACATGTCATATTAACATAGAAAGGTATTGGAATTCATAAAAAGTCTCAAATTACATTTATTTGGGTATTTATAACATCAATTATGTCAATATTTCATTTATAAGATTATTAGTGCATCATCATTGTGTCATAAATAAATTAAATTATTTTAAGTCTAAAAATTAAAAATAAAATACCATTATATAGGAAATCTTTGTAGATTTCTAATGAATATTTATATTCTAATTTAGCTTATGTATAACCCTATATGAAAAATTATTTAGTTATTAAACTTTGATTTCAACTATTTTAACCCTTCTTTAAATAAATTAATATTAAATGTACTAATCTAATCCAAGTGGGCCTAAATGGTCATATTGTATTCCTAAGGTTATTTTTGGTCGAATTAAACTTATAAAATAGAATTAGGACATGTGTTAGGGTAATAATAATATAATTTTTACCCTTAATTACCTTATTTACTTTTAACCGTGGTAAAAAAAAGTAAAAAGTTACTATTCACCAAATATTATTTTCATCTCATTGAACCACATTTTAGTCCTTGATATTAATAGTGTCTCTCGTATTTTCGAAATTACACTCACAGAAGCGGTAAAATTAAGTTTTATGAAAAATTCAGTTTTTTAACTACTACTTAGTGGTTTCACTATTCATCAAAAAAATGAAAGTTTCCAGAAAAATACCAAAAATTAGGCCTAAGCTATATTTTATATTATGAATTCAAAAATGATGCCTATTTTACCAAATTAAAAACATATCAGTTCCATTAACTAATTTAAAAATTAATTCCCATCGTCAAAACAAATAGCTTGTTTTTAAGAGATAATAACTATCAAAAGATTGACACTTGTTTATGTCTGTTTTAAATGTAAAATTACATCCAATGGACAACATTGTATTAAATTTTAAAAATATATTCTAAATATACTTTAAAACCACTCAAATTAATAATTTATCAGTATTAATTATTTCAATTATAAAAGTTGTTTTTAATTAAAATGTAGTAATTTTCACTATTCATCAGAATATGAAAATTATCCGAAAAGTATCAAAATTTCACCCTAAGATAATTTTGATATTCTGAATCCAAAAATGAAGTCAATTTTGAAGGATAGAATTTATAAAATTTCAAAAAGTGGGTATTACTATTCATAACGGCTAGTTCATAATAATGTTATAATAATATCTCGTTTAGTGAAACTCGGTATTGCGTATATACACGCTATCGAGGAAGGTCGTGATTGCGTGTAATGCAAGGCAAGTCAGGGATGCATGTTGTGAAAGCTCCTTTTGGTGTAGCGTACAACATAAGACATTAATGAAATTCAAAAGAATATTTTTCGTAAAATCTCGGGGTGTTACACTCATCTTCTTCTTAAGGTGATCAACAACATTAATGTTAGGGATCTTGGTTATTGATTTTCATTAAAACCAAGGAACTTATTTGGTTCTTAGTTTCTATTTAAACCAAGGGATTATTTCTTCTTCTTTGGTTCTCAGTACTCCATTAAAACCAAGGTAGAAATATAACCCCCTCAATAATTCTTTAGGAGAGGAGATGTAGGTTCTCATTTTTGAGCTATTTATGAACCCCTTTATCAAAGAATGCCTTCTTAATTTTAGTAATTTAATTTTTTCAATTATTAATGTTTTATTTTCCAGTACACTATCTTACCTTTTATTATTTTATTTTTAAATCATATTATTGCATGATAGTCACTTTAATTTTAGAGAATCAATTTAAATTTTATTTAAAAGTAAATACACCTCCACCCACCTCTTTCCATTTTATCTCCAACCTACATATCATTGTTACCATTTATATAAGATGACTTCACATAAGACCTTGATAATATATTTATAATGTCTAACAATATGAATTACCGCCATTCCCATTATTAAGTGATCCATTTGATTGTTTATTTCATTCTCATCCATGTATATTTCATGCTAAAGATTTCAATTATTTTATTATTCATGATATATTGCCTATACCATTTTTTACTATGTTACCTTCAATTTTATTCTTTTTATAACTAAGTAATTGATCACAACTGTAAATTTTATGTCTATTTCCCCAAGTAATTGACTGAAATACTATATGTTATCATCTTTAAGTGTTTATTTAATGAATAAATACTTGTACAAAAAAATTTAGATTCCATGTTGTATTGTATTGTTTATATGTTTTTTCACTTTAGGACTACTGAACCGTTATGTTGGGAATTCATTATCTTTTATTCTTATTATCATGTAATTAGTGACCCGCATATAGTGTCCTTGACCTGTTTAGCCACCCGAATAGTGTTAATGGTATAGGTTCCACTGGCCTTAGGCGTACCTCCCTAAACACCAAAGGCTACTGTCTAGAAGTGAGGGTGTAAATAGGTATAGTTGGGAGGCTATACCCTAAAGGGATGATATAAATACTAGTATAAGTACATATATATCTCATGAAATGGAAAATAAATGGCATAATAGACTCGAACCAGACCTACCAATGGTAGAATAACATTCAATAACAAGCAATAATAGAAGTAATAAACAAACAACTACAGTGGAAGATAAATAAACATATCAACATGCCACTTGTAGCCACTACCCGAAAAAACAAGATATTCATTTCATAATAGTCCATACTTGTCAATATACATAATAGGGTCACAAATGGATGACCATTATAAGTTTTACATATAGATAACATGCTAATACATAAAAAAATTAACAAAATATCAAACTAAGCAAGACCTCAAGGTCCCGTGACTACTCCATGAAACATCTACTAAGATCCATCTCCTAAGGCTAGCCCTTTTCTTGAATCAAAATACATATATTCTAAATGCATCCTGAAGGGCCCGTGTGGGGTCTGAGAATAAGTCTAAATAGGATACCACCTAATGGTGCATACCCAATTTCATTGTTTAAGTAGGTGTGTAATAAAATAAGTATAAAAGCTCGATAAAATAAATAAATAATAAAACTTCTCTAGTTCTCAATATCCACCAATAAGTTGTCACCTACAATGGCCCATGCTGAAATCTAAAATGTAAAGAGGGTACTTGGACCATGGCCCATGGTACCACTAATGTCAACAGCCTAGGTGAACCCTTAGGTTCCACCTTAATCAAGTAACACAACGCCTCATGCCTCATGACACCTCACATCTCAATGTAATACCAATGTCTTGAAGACATGACCAAACAATAATAACCTATTCCCATTGAACCCAGTTCAAAATCCCTCATTAGCCAAAGGCCTAATGTCCGGAGGCACAACTATACTTGTCCTAAAATAAATATCTAGGTCCATGACCTCAAGCATGATGTGCCTCATCCTCAACTCATAGAATCATCACTGTCAACCTAAGGCTCCTCACATTACATGTTGAATTATATAGAAAGCACACCAAAACCATTTATTAATCCACAATACTAAGGTCTCTACCCACTTGAGTGGTCAAAACCACCTCATCAACAGAGTCAACCTCTGTGAACACGACTCAATTCGGTGATTTTTATATCATGGGTGAGCAGAAATCACTAAAAGTAATTCTTTAAGCCACATCAACACTAGCACCTTGTACCCCTGAAACCATGTCACTTGATTTTTGATGGCCATGCCATCCCAATATCATCAGCCATGCCCACAAACTGATGCCCATGATGCCCAATCATATGGTCAATATAACTCAAAAAATCCAGGCTAAGTCCAACTAGTGATCAAGATCCCCCAATTCTGATAGCCTAGGCACCTCAACCTCGGTCCAAGCCCATCATTACCCATTAGGTCCAAAAAGTTCATTACACAAGAAAAACACACACATATATATATATATAATTCACTTTTACTGGGAAATTCAATTTAATATTACTGGATTTCAAAACTAAAAAACATAACAATTCAATTTAGAGGAATTTAATGCCTTAGATCGAATTAACTAAAACAATTAAATTTACACAAATCAATTTAAATTAATTTGAAATCCCTAGACAAACCATCCCTAGAATCAATGACCTTTAACATATCCTCACTCAAGAGAAACAGGTTTGTCCAGGCCCAATGACATCCCTTAGGGCCATACCTTCAATTTGATATAAAGAAACACATAAAAATGGTCACTCCCAAAATACACAATGTTCTCTAAAAGACGCACCACAAAAAAAATATGAAAAAAAGTTAAAAATAAGACACCTACATTATATTCATAAACATAAGAACATATGATAATAAGATCATAGTCAAATTAGATTGGGGTAGATCTCAGTTTTCGTCCAATGCCCATAAAATAGTGAAAAACAGATCTAACAGATTTAGCACTCTGTGAGGTGAAAACAAAGTGGAAGAGAAGGGCGGGTGTGGTAAGACTTATTGAAATGGTCCTATATCAACCAAAGGTTCGAGGAATAGAGGTCGAATAGAGATATGTGATCAAATATTATGGAGGGGAGAAAAATGGATGGTTCTCTCTTGTTGTACAAAACCTAAATGAGAAATAAGGGAAAGATATGGGAAAATAAGATTAAATAAAATTAAAGGAAAAATAAAATTTCACCTTATTTACTGGGAAACACGGTTTACCAACACTTTTTTCCAAAACATGTGGTAACCATGCATGCTAAATTATTGAGGTAGTTTCTATGTGGCAGTACCCATGCGGACTTCCATTCAATTTTCTATAACCATGTGCGAACTATGAGGAAGACTTTTCAACATCTGAAGACACCCTACACACAGCCATGCACCTCCCTCACACTATTTACACAAACCATGCTATGGTACAAAACTAGGTCGCACAATTAACTAGAATGGGATGACAAGTTTTCCCATAAATTGGGTGCCCTGACCTGTTATTCCAAAATAGGCCATTTGGAACCTAATGCTTCCAAAAACATAACAAAACACTCCAGGAACTATATAATCCTCTTGAATAATCCAAAACTATCATATAAAGTTGATTGAAATCTATGAATTGAGTTCAGATCATCGAATTAAAAATGGCATACCCACTATTTCAAAAATTGAAAAAGAGAGAGGTTTTCAGCCCAATTCAAAAACCCAAGACATTAAAATCTCCCCAATTTAATATAGCTCATCCCATAGCTATCAAAAAACCTGAAGATGGTACTGAACATTCCCATCCTCGTAAAAATAACCTAGACTGCCCCGGTCTGAATGGTATAGGTCAAATTTCTCAAGGAGGGGATCCCCACCTTAGTAATTGCCTAGCCCAGTCTTAACTGAAAAAAAAATCAAATCAATAAAAATTAAAATCACCAATTCCTAGACCCATGGTCCTCATGTGATGAATCATCATTACCTGTCCACATAAGGGACTTCTGTGCCATTCTAGACACCCAAACACATCCCAAACAGCATTGGTTATCACCATAAGACCATTCCACACATGGAACCAATGAGGTCCCTCATCACCATAGATGCTAGAATCAATCCTGGTGCCTTAAAACTCAATAAAGTACTACAACATCATGGTTACCATATTTATTCCACCTCTAGTAACTTGTATCCTGAATGCCTCGATGACAAAGCACCTTAGAAACTCACATACATCGATGCCCATGATGATAATCACCACAAAATCCTACACCCATGGTGCTCAAGTATAGAAACCAGTGCCTCACACCTCATATATAGATATAACAAACATCTGATATGATTCCAACCTATAGACCAGTGTCCGGTAAGTCCATATACAACCCATTGAAACAAAAGAACATTCCTCAATAGGCCATGCCAAAATGGATATGCCTCAACAGGAAATTCGAAATGAAAATGAAAGAAAATCACAAATACACATTTGACATACCTCTAATTGTGGTCGTATCACTAGCTCACTTAGTCCCTAGCATCTCCATAGCATACACATAGACTGAAGCTCAAATGCCTGATTCCCGACATTACTATAGTGCAGCTCCATCCACCATCCACTAAACCTAGTGCTAGGTCCCAATGTCTCTAACACGACCTCTGTATGCAGTTGATGTTTGGATACCCTCACCTGGTACTGACCCTGAACCGACCATATAGGCCCACCTCTTCCCTGGAGCCTGATCAATGGCTGAACATAAAGGCCTCATACCAAACCTCTCAAGACTTCTAACCTACCGACATGATCAGAACTCGTTTGGAGGCCACTAACATTGATTCTGTACATTTCCTTTCTGCCCACACTAGATGAAAATTATAGAAGATCTACCACGTGGTGGCTTAATCGAGTGATAGGACTAACCGCCCTACTGAAACCCATCTCTAGATTACTTCCTGCTCAATGAAGCATCACCACTGAAATCACCTGAATCTATTGATCAGCTCAAGTAAGAACTATCTGTGAGGTTTACCTTTTCTATGAGTTATTGGTTCCCTACATGGGAGAATGAGTACAATATAAATATGTTTACCTACACCTGAATAGCATGTCATAAACCATATTTGAAGCACCTTACCCTAGAGGTTTCATCGGTGACCATGTCGGGTGCAAAGCGAGACAACTCAGTAAACGCTGATGCATAGTCCTTAACTGACATGTCACCCTACTAAAGGCTCAAGAACCCTCAATATATCTCTACACTCAGTGTCTCCAAGAAAAATTTCTTGAAGAATTTGGCCTCACAACCTTTCTAGGCCAAACCCTTCTGTCGACCAGCCTAAACCCGCACATCCCATCAGTGTTTAGTAGGTCCTCTGAACATGTACGTCGCCAACTTCACCCTCCATCCTAGAGGCATGTCGAGCTGCTTGAAGATCACCTATTTTATCTCAATACAGTTCTCAGCTACCTACAGACCATCCACACCCTAAAAAAGAAGTGGGTGATACAACTAGATCTACCACGTCAGATACTCCATCGATGCCTCTGCTCCCTCAGCACCCCGATTGATTCCCTGAATAACCCATACCAGGCTCAATTAGAGATTCTCTTCAAGCCACAACTTAAGGATGTAAGATCTCGTAGCTGCACCACCTACACTGGAACCTGCACCTAAGACTATAACTACGGATCATGCTCTAGGGGCACTGTCATATCACCTACCAGACACTCCATCTAAGTCGTCTATTAAGAACCTTTGGAATATCATAAATGGCCAGACATCCCATATTATATATTTAAATCTATAGATAGGGAAAGAATTAAAAATGAATCATCAAATCACTACCCTTAATCTCCCCTATCAGAAAACATTCCACATGGAATCCCAACCTCATGTCCTCCTTACCCACCCTCAATAGATCTAAGTATCATTAATACCCCAGGCCTCACCCAAACTGACAACCATCATTTCCTCAATTTGAAGACTGAGTCGCCCAACCTAATGTTCAAAATCATCACAATCCATAATATCTTCCTAATCGTATAATATCCAGGCATATTTCTCACATCAAATAATATATATATATATAACATGTAATATTACATTTATCAAGGCCTTTGATATTTATCACATGGTATAACCACTTTACAAATCATTCGTGTAATTATTAAATTTTAATACCCTATAATGTGACTATTAAGATATAAAAAGCAAGTAATCACACCCTACCTCACTAGGCCAAGGGTCCAACTCATCTGTTTCCAGACCAAGACAATGGTCTATGTCTCATATCATAACAAAAAACATCACATTTCAAATATTCCACCCTAGGTGGAAATAATATAAACAGTAAGTGAGAAAAATAGAACAACAAATCCCACCCAAGGAAACTTGGTATGTACCTCATACTTGGGGTTGCAGGCACCCAAGAATGAGTTTCAAACCTAGTTTCAACATCACCTAACCTCCAGTCTACCATATCCCAAATAGTAAGACTTGTAGAAAAAGGTTGAATCATTCTCATTATTAGCCAGCCAAACAAAACTATTAAATCCTAGTCAAGAACTACTCTAATACCATTTGTAGCATCTTTGACCCATTTATCCACCCAAATAGTGCTAATAGGCCAGGTACCACTAGCCATAAGCTCACCTCATTGAATTCCAATTACTGACAACTAGCAGCGAGGGTGTAAACATGTATAGTGTAGAGGATATACCCTTAAGGGATGATATAAATAATAGTCCTTGTATATATATTTCATTAAATGGAAAATAAATTATTCAACAGACTCGAACTGGACCCACCAATGGTGTAATCATAGTCAATTACAAGTAATAGAGATACCAATAAATAAAAAAATTTAGTATAAGATAAATAAACAAATTAGCATGGAACTTGCATACACTACCCAAAATAAACAAGAAAAACATGCATTTCATAATAGGACATACATGTCAAAATACAAAATAGGGTCACCAATGGTTGACCTATAAAATTAATAAATATATATAGCATGATGATATAGAAAATAAACTAAATAAAAGATCCAACTAGGCACAACCTCATGGGCCTATACCAAATGCATACAACATCTACTAAGATCCAGCTATTGAGGCTAACCCTTTACCTAAACACAAATACATAAAGTATACATGCATCTTGAAGGGACTCTATAGGGTGTGAGAACAAGTCTTAGTAGGATACCACCTAAACACGCATACCCAACATCAATTTTTAATCATTTGTGTAATACAATAAGTATAAAAACTCAATGCAATAAATAAACAATAAAACTTTTCTTGTTCTCAACAACCACTAAAACCTTTTCACCTAATTTGAACCACAGTATAATATTAGATGTATATAGGCTTCTTAGACCATGTCCTAAGCCACCCCTAATGTCAAAATCCCAGGTGAAACCTCAGGTTCAACCTTAATCATGTAACTCGACACCTTGTTCCTCCCAACACCTTGTGTCTCCTTTTAATACTGACATCATGAAGGCACGTCCAAACAATAAAAACCTAGTCCCATAGAACCCGACTCAAAACTCCTCATCATCACAAAGCTTGATGTCCAGAGGCACAATGATATCTGTCCTCAAATAAATATCTAGGCTCACAACCTCAAGAATGATGAGCCTCAACCCCCAATAGATAGTTTCGTCACTATCAACTAAAGGCTCCTCGCCTTTCATATGGAAATCTACAGCAAGAACCCCAAAAACATTTCCTAAGATACACTACCAAGGGCCTTTACCCACTTGAATGATCAAAACCATCTCATCAAAAGATTCATTATATGTGCAAACAACTCAATTTAGTGCTTTTTCCATCACAGGTGAGTGGAAATCACAAAAAAATAATTCCCTAAGACCTGTCAAAACTAGAACCTCGTGCCCCTATGACCATGTTACTCGGTTTTTGATGGCCATGACATTACAAAAATCACAGTTCATGCCCAACTAGACCGTCTCACTACCTAAAATTGATTTCCACGACACCCAATCCTGTTGTCAATACCACTCAAACAATCTGGTCCAAGTTCAACCATTGATCAAAATCAGTCAATCCTGGTGGCCTAACCACCTCAACCTTGGGCCAAGCCTGTCATGACCCCTTATATCCAAACATATCATTGGATAAGAAAATAATATATATATATATATAATTCACATTAATTATGAAATTCAATTTAATATTACTGAATTTCACAACTAAACAACATAAAAACTCAATTTAAAGGACTTGAAGTCCTCATATCAGATTAACCAAACTAATTCAATTTAAATAAATCAATTAGAATGAATTTGAAACCCATAACCAAACCATCCCAAGGAGAAAAAACCTCTAACATAACCTCACTCAAGAGAAATAGGTTTAGGCATTCAAAAACGTTATCCCTTAGGGTCGTACATTCAATTTGATATAAAGAAATACATAAAAAAGGGTCTCCCTCAAAATACCCAAATGAGCACATTAAGTTGTGCCCCTAAAATGCTCAATAAAACACAAGGTGAAATATGAACCACCTACCTTAGACATGTAAATGAAGGCACATCCGATATAAATATCCAATTAAAAACGAATTTCTGTAGATATGAATTTTCATCCAACACCCTGAAAATAGGGAAAATACCTCTAATGGATTTAGCACTCCACAAGGAAAAAACAAAGAGGAAGAGAAGGGTGGGTGCGGTAAGCCTTACCAGAAAGATCCTATATCGACTAACAGATCGATGAATAATGGTCATATGGGTATATGGGAGAAAATATGGTGGAGGGAAGAAAAAGGGAGGGCTCTCCCTTTCTTTATATGGTGAATAGGGGAAATAAGGGAGAGATAGTGGAAAAATAAAAAAAATGAAATTAAATGAAAAAATAAAAAATTTCTTCATTTCCTGGGAAACACATGTTACCCACATGGTTTTCCAAACCATGTTGTAACAATGCATGATGTCGTGTTGAGGTACTACCTAAGTGGCAGTACCCCTGCGACCTTCCGCATGGTTTTCTCTAATCGTACGAAAACCATGCGGAAGCCACTGAAACATTTATAAACACCCCATGCATAGTTGTGTACCTCCCTCAAATGGTTTACACAAACCATGATTAAATAAAAAAATGGGCCACATGGTTACCTATAAGGGGAAACATGTTTATCCCCTAAACCGTACACCTTTACCTACTATTCAAAAACATGACATTTGGCCTTTGACGCTTCCAAAACCAAACCAAAACACTTAATGCATTCTAAAAGCCTCTAGAATAAAACAAAACTATTATATAAATATTATTGAACTCTCCCAACTGAGTTCTGATCATCCTATTAGAAAATAGCATAACCACTTTTTCAAAAATTGAATATGGGAGAGGTTTTCAACCCTATTCAAAAACTCAGGATGTTACACCATAAACACTGAGCAACTAGGGTTGGGGGAAGTAAAAGATTAAATAATTTTTAGGATGGTGATGGAGGTCCATGGAGTTATGGTTATAAGTTATTTTTGTTTTCAACTCTCTATGGGGGAATAAGGCTATTAGGGTCATATGCATATAGGATAGGTCCCATGAGGTGGATTTGGAGGTTGATTATTGGTGATGTCATCTATAGAGTGTAGTGTATTTGGGGTGATGGTGTTAACTATCATTTTATATGGATACAATATAGGTGGCCACCGAATCATGGGGTTGATTTTGATCATAGATTGTGAGAACGATTCTCACTGTATATGTAAGATATGTTGGGGACAATGGGTTGGGATTTGTAATGGATGGGTGTATCCATGCCTTGGGTTTAATCGGTATATTATACTAATAGTTGGTAAAGTGTTAAGATGATTATGGGACATATAATATAATATGTGGAAATTTATTCTAGTAATAACAGTTAAGCTAGTATGGTAACTTCAGTTATGGGTTAGTGTGTGATGTTGAGAAACATGAAAATAGTTGGAAGGTTATGGGTGCTTCTGGTATGAAAGATCATTGGTATCTCATCCAACTATAGCACCATATAAAGTAGGTAAATGGATAACCCATGAGAATTTGATTATAGTATGGATTGGGTAATATACCAGAAAGGCTCGGAGAATGAGTTAAAACCCATGCTCACCAAAATTTATTAACAAAAATTAAATATCAGTTGATTACATGAGGTATAATGAGTTTGTACCACCAAGAGAAAAAAGAATAGAAAAAGAAGGTTCCAAGAAAAACCTATAATTCATCCCTGAGAGGGAGAAAGATCTTAGCAATGAATGATGCCCAATAGTTTGATATAATTACTGTAGAATCATTAAACCATCAACCCCAATTCCTGGGTCATAATTGAAATCTTCTTAACCTACAATCATACTTGTGTTTGTCTGAAAAAATTGATATCAGAAACAAAATTTTTTAGTGTGTAGATTATTTATGAAATGCTGTATTAAGAAACAATACTTTAGAAATGAATGGATGAAGGCTTTAACTGCGCTTTCAAATCCTGAATTACAGACTTCAACTGTGCACAATCTAGTCCACGTTTTCCTCCTGCATGGTAAAACATTTTCCATATATTTGAGCATGTAGTGGGTAGTCTATAATAACAAATTAAAGCTCCTAATACAGCATGTGTTGTCATCAAGCAGCTTGAGGGGAATCTATCCAACATAACTTCAAGGCATATGGAACAACCTACAAATAAATTACAGGATCCAAGGCTGTGAAAAACTACAGTCAGTGGCTTCACAGGAAACAAGTGAAAGTATAATGGAGACCAATATAGATCGCAAAGATCAATATAAGTCATCATGCAAATGAAATGGTGAATTTCAAAGAAAAATACTTCAAAATTATAGCCTTTCATCTCTTGATTTCAAATATTCCTCCTCAAAAAGGAGAACATGATCATGATAATCTTGATTAGTTTCACCAGAATCCCGACATAACCATAGCTGGAAGGTATAAGAGAATGTCAACCACTTTTGAAGATACATGCTTCTGTGAATGAAGAGTATCCATATGGTATCCCCCTGAAGCATGTAATTCATCTTGGTGAGTGCCTGGTCATTTGATCTTTCATTCGGTCATATTTCTTCACAGATCACACAACATAAAAAAAAGAAGCTAGAAATAGCATAACCACAACATCTCAAGCACAGAATTCAGAACCACATATTTTTATACACATGTATATCTATAGAGGTTATCTATGGACACCTTTAGTGGTGGCCTGAAGACTTTATACTCACACCATAAAGATTGCCTCTAAGATGTGTGCATAATTTATGTCACATGGTGATTGAAAGGGTAATATCTTATTGTTTGGATATCAGTAGCTAGAGGTGTAGTGGATGCATGGATTAGATTTTGATGCTTAGAGACATACCGGTTGGATCCCCTATGCCAAGTTGGGGGGTGATTTTTTTGTTTTTGGACTTGTTGTGTTTGATCAACATGAAGGTGATCATGTTATGACCTGTATGACTGGTAAAAAAATTTAGTTATAAAATGTGTATAGATTTTGGTATGTTGATGTTTTTTTGTGTTTTTATATCATTTTTGGTTGTTTATCATTTTTCTTTAGTAGTTTTTTTGATGGTTTTGGTATTATTTTTAGTTGGTATATTCTCCCCACTATTAAATCACAACCCATCACTACTATATTGTATCTATTAGTGTATATAGAGTCATGTTTGAGGTAAATGGGTTTCTGAATTTTTTTTTGAAATATTTGGTTTGAGAATGACACAAATTTGTATTATTGTGGGTTGGTAAAAATTGTTATTGAGATAGTTTTGTTTAATATCTGATACATGGTATATGGAAGTGTAGGGATGTGTCAGAACATGGGGAAGATTTAGTGTAATGTTTTTATATAGTACAAGTACATATTGATGTCCTATTACTAGGGAAACTGGTATTTTTTTTATTTTCATTGACACCATTTAGTTTTTTTGTATAGATAAATATTGATTTGATTATATTTATTTCTATTTGGAACTCATAACCCCAGGAGGCAAGAGATGTTACTCATGTATCATTCTATTCACATAGGGATCACATTACATGTGTATGTATACTAATGGTTTGAATTATATTTCTAGAGGGGAAATGGAATTTTATGTCTAAAGATTCATTATCAGCCTATATTGTTTTTTTCCATATAGATTCATGGTGACATTTTAATCAGTTATACAGGGTTTTTTTCCTAGTGTTATTGACATTTGGATCATATGTGTGTGTGTTGTTTTTTTTACCTGGCAATAAAAGGAGAAAGTGGGGATATTAGGATGAATTATATAGGATTTCACTATGGGTTTTGAGGCTTTTAGGTGATTGTGATGCATTACCTGTAATATATTTACCTATTCATGATATCTATACTGTTATTTTTGTATATACCATGATATTTGGTTCTCAGAGAGTTTGAACCTCGATACACACTGATATAGAATCAAGAGGGTGGAGATGTGGGTCCACCAAGGTGTCCACTATATGGGGCCCATGAGGGTGGAGCCACGAATGATCCACGGGTAAAGGTTCTTGTAATAACCATACAATATCTGTGTGAGAACTATGATGGAAGTGAATAAGTGGTTAGATATTTTTACATTTTAATATTTAAAAAACCATCAACTTTGGTTAGATAGTTTTAAATCATAAAAATGAAAATATATAAGCACACCTAATTGAACAAAATAAGTTACATTGTTAACTACTGAATATGATTTTTTATTCCATGGCATGATATGAAAATATTATGGGATCACACAGCCTACTAAAAAATAATCCTTGTAGTTACAAAAAACATGGTATATAAATTACTTTGGTTTCACTATAGTCCATTCATAGTGTATATTCTCTTTACGTAGTTTATATAATAATATAAATTTTGTAACAATGGAATATACATTCACCAATAGGATTCAATAGATCTTCAATGTGCTACTTGGATTATTTACACATGCACTTCTATAAGTCAGTTCTTCTTCGTCGCCATTTTCTTATTTATCAATGAGAAGGAACCTATTCTTCCTTTTCTTCTCACTTATTTAGTCTTCATCAAAAGAATATCTATTAAACCCATGTGAAAATCCCTAATATATAACAACTATTAATAAAAAACATACAGTGACAGTTAAAATACTAGAAAACATGCCTTTAACAGTGCTAGAAATGGCCTTTATCAGCACTAGAAAATAACTGACAATGTGAGTGATGTTAAAAGACCATGAATTTTATTATTGTTGAGAAAGCACTGATAAAGGGGGAATTTATCAATGCTAACCAAAACATTGATAAATGGGACCTTTATCATCTCATTTAAAAGATTTGATAAATGTATCATTTATCAGTGCTTCTATAAGTGTTGATAAAGTACTTTTTATCAAAGTTGTAGAAGCACTGATAAAGTATACCTTTAACATCACTTTAAAAGTATTGATAAAGTATACCTTTATCACTAATTTTAGAATTGATGATAAATGTTTCCTTTATCATATCTTTTAAAAGAGATGATAAATGTGCTCTTTATCAGTACTTTTAAAAGCGCTAATAAAGGGACATACTGAAATGTGTTGTATCAGAACACCGCAGCACAAAAAGCAATATAAACACACCAAAAACACACAAAAAACACACCATATATAAAAAAAACGAGTCCCAATATAGAATTTAAGTGGAATGAAATTTACAACACAAATACCAGAAAAAAACACTATATTATATACATTTAAAACATTAGTTTATACAATTACATAAATACAAATAATTACATACATTAAAAAAACAATCTTAACTATAAATGTTACCATCATTTCCATTGAATTTATTTGTCAAACTACCATCACTGTATGAGTAGCTTCAAACAGACCACATCAACTCGAAAAAAAGAATCCACCTGTATAAGAAAAACAATTATTATGAGTAGTACTAAAAAGAAATAAATTAAACATAAATATGAAATAATACATTAATTTTGTGGAAAATTATTTTATTATGAAAATATCAATATTATGTTTATAATTGAGCCGAGGTAGCGGTGTGGCTCTTCTTGCAAAAAAATAGAGATAACTTGAAAGAAAGTGATAAATGCAAAACTACAGGGGTGAAAAATGTTCTGAGGGAGAAGAAGCATGAAATTTGGACAGATAACACCAACTCAAAAAAAGGAATCCACCTATATATGAAAAAAAATTATTATTAAGTAATATAAAATAGAAATAAATTAAACATAAATATGAAAAAATGCATTAATTCTATGGGTAATGATTTTACTATGAAAATATCAAGATTACCTCTGTGATTGAGAATAGATAGCATCATTTATCTTCGTACAAAGGCATGATACATGGAAAATAATATTCTAAAATAAAACAACTTTAAAAGGAATAATTAAAATTAAATCAAAATTTCATTATATATTTTTTCCATTAAAATAAAGAAAGTATATTATAACATTATCTTTACATCTTTCCAAAGGGTTTCATTGGTCTTTATATAAGCTAATAACAAAACTAAGGATTCTCTGTGCACTTCACTATTGTTGGTTAACTACTACTCGACATAGTATCTGACCTGAACTTCCTACCCATGGTCCTCGTGATGCTCTCAACCCAAAAATTCTTTCCAACATCTCTATCATATCACCATTCAGAATTCACTTTTCCTTCACTTCTTGCACCCATTTTCTACTTATAATGATGCATGATGCATGAATCTACATGCATATAGTAAATAGACTTTGGTCGTATGGCTATTCCATTTAGTGATATGTGTGAAATTTGACCGTATGGTTATTCCATTTAAGTATGATTTTGTCCCAAGTTACCTTTATATGTTATATGTTTCTTTCTATGTGTTTGATGGTAATATTTTAGTTACAAAAGGGGTAAGAAAAGGTATTATATTTAGTGAAGAGTATTTACTACTTCATAAAGGTGAAAACTATTACTTTATGATAAATTATTGATGGTTTTCATGTTTTCTCAAGACTAACCATTTTCCTTCTTTATTTATCCCTTATTGAGATTTTTATGCTCATCTCATGTTTTGAAATATTTTCCATAGGATTTAAAGAAGAATAGAGACAAGGATGGGATTAAGGAAAAGTTATGATTAAACATGAAAACAAACCACATTTCATTATAAAATTGTTTGTTTTTTTAAAGAAATGGATACTATTGGATGTGTCCACATTGTATTTCTATTGTTTTGTTATGTACAAGTTATGACCTAATTCTCTAAAAATATAAACCTGAAAAGATCCTAGATTTGAATGTAAGTAAAATTATTGACTTATCTCAATATTAAGTAATGTTTAAGTTTGGGGCCTTATAGATTGAGAAATGGTTCACTTTTCATTGATTTAATCTAACATATAATCTTTATCTTCAGTAAATATTAACTAGATCATGCTAACTCACCACCTCACATGATGCTTGAAAATTTTATTCATGCAGAATAATGATAATTTCAACTCACTATTTCTCACAGATCTTTGATAATTCCTAGAAATTTCTCTTCTTAAGTGAGGTTTTCATATGGTAGATCAACCTTCCATGTGAGCCCATAGTAACGTAACCTAACACATATGCACATGGTTGATAAAATTCTTCATGATGTTGATAAACATTTATTCCACATGGAATGTCTACAATCCTTTAGCTGATAGTTTTGTATTTATTCATGTGGTGTCTTGATAAAACTGCCATGCTTGTCCATGGTCAATTGACATGAAAAGTGTTTTATAATAAATCATTCATGTAGTATTTACATATTTCATCAAGTGGTGAGTTCCCTTTTCTTTATATGGTAGGTCCACTCTTCATCTTGTGGTCAATCAGCATTAATTCATGAAGTCACTTGATCAATGTAGCTTCACCTAGAGTGTGATGCTTATGGTAATTAATCTTCTTCATGTGCTTTTTAAATCAACAATGAATTATTACATAATGTTGTAGGTACTAGTTCTCCATATGGTTAGTACACTAAGTGTGGTTTCACCCTTCAATTGGTCACTCTAGAGACCGTGTTGGATTCTTCATTATTATAAACAATGGGAACTATCCACTAATATCACATTTTTTGAAACTTATAGATATAAAAACAATCATCATATATTTAAAAATCATCTTATATTTACTTACTTATTTTATGTTGATAATAAAAGATAACACTATATTTGTTTTCTCTTCTTATTTATTGTCTTCTTCAAGAATAAAACAACAACTCAAAACCTCTTGGTCCTAATATTTACATGGATATTAGATAAAAAATGGATAAAGGAGTTGGGAAAAAGGTTTGATAGGTAGATGAGAGTGAGACTAGTGTGGAATATATAGATCATTGACCGAGGAGCTCGAGGAGATAATCCATCCATGGAATACCTGACATGGAAGTTCCAGTCATAGTATCTTCTCTTTTTTCAAGGAGAGTAATGCAGTTAGTATTGGATCGAGTTGGTTTGGATAATATTTAGTCATATTGAGTCACTACCCATATAGTGGGTGAATCTAATTATGTATATTCTCATTAGATGAGTGAAACGTAGGTGGGAAGTTTAGGTAAGGAAAAGTAGGCATGAAGGGATGACCTTGATAAATTTTATTGTGAGGTTCATCAAGAACTTTTTCCTAGATACACTAAGGGATATTCATTCCCATTATTTTATACACTGGACATATATTGAGGTATTGCTAAAAGGATACACTTTTAGTTTTATATATTTTTTGTGATTTTCACCAACATTGGTAGGAGATGTGATCACCATAGTGTAATGATTTGTAAATTACATTTGGAACATTATCATGGTAAAGGTAAACATATTCATGTTTACCTTATTTTTTAAGGTAGTGAACCAAGAATTGATAATAGTTTGAAACTTTAATAGAGATGTTATATCTATTCAGATAGTGGTATTTAGGGATATAGGTAACAGATCTTCGGGTATCCATACACAAGTATATAAGGAGACCTAAAAGGGAAGTTAGATAAGAGGATTTATTTTGAAACCACAAATTTATTTTTCAAATAGTTTTTTTGCTGTAGAAAGATAGGGCATGTTAATGCCAAGTGTGATCAATAATCAAAGGTGTGTTGAGCATGTAGATAGATGGTACATTTCAAAAAAATTTTAAGGAATACCTCATAGGCATCTATGGTTCATGAACTAGTTCATACTAAATTATCAAACGAAGGTCCATGACCGGTGATGAGAGATAGTAGTTGGGATTCTTTTATATTCATATATCATTGCAGTGGATAGGATATGTAGAAGCTAGGTAGTGGTTTATAATAAGTGTGTATCTATAGGGAGGAAATCTATCAAGTATCTGACCTTCAGATTAACTATATAGGATTGAGAGAATAATCTTAGAGAAGTTTTAGGAAGCATTGACTATTATATGTAAGTCATGATATTATTGGTTTTTGTTTTGTATGATGTGTACTAGTGCATGATATACTTTTGTGATGAGTGAAAAAAAATTGTTAAGGTATGTGAATCTAATATAATGCATTACAAATATAGAATGTGCATCCATCAGGTGTAATGTGTGGCATCAAGTATGATTTGAAATAATGAGAAATAATGGTTATAATGTGTGCTTTATTAGATAGTGGACTATTATGATACTATTATTGTATTAGGTGGTTTAGTTGGAGTGTGATAGGGTCGGTGACTTTTATGTTTTACAGTACCCATGAGAGGAATCAACCAGTTTGATTTGGTTAGTCATGGTGATCTTGGAAGGGATGGTTTCATTTAGAGTCATCTTGTTATTTTAGGAATGTGAAGAGTGGGAAACACTGCTTACCAAAATAGATGGTCATTGTGTAGTCTAAGATATCTCAAAGATGACCTATCATATAGTTTAGAGGTTATAATGATCATGGTATTCAAAAGATGTAATTTTGATCAGATATATGGTCTATCATGTGTGTTTAGAACCTATTGAGGTTCCAGGGATGTCATTATAGGATGATAATAGAGTTTTTAGAAGTTTTTATTGGCTTGAGGCTAAAATTTTATAGTAGGTAAAAAACCATGTTGCAATGCAGAGGATTAAAAAAAGATGGAAAGATATATTGCATTTTTTGTGGATAGATGTTCACACTATAGCTATAAGTAACCATTACATGATGTTATTGTGAAGGGATTAATTTCCTAGGTTGGTCAAGGACCATGAAATAACAAATTATATTTCATTTTAGTGGGTGTTGCATAATAATAACCAAAAGTTATAAAATATTATTTTCTCTGTTAAAGGTGAGTATCAAAAAAAATAATATGTTTACAATATGAATGGTGATCATGGGGAGGTTTTTGTGCCATGAAAGGTTGGTTCATTCAGAATTATGAACCTAGTTAGAGAATTCATAACTCTAGTGGAGTT
Source organism: Viscum album (assembly GCA_963277665.1). Taxonomy (NCBI): domain Eukaryota; kingdom Viridiplantae; phylum Streptophyta; class Magnoliopsida; order Santalales; family Viscaceae; genus Viscum; species Viscum album. The sequence continues at coordinate 1,385,420,325 of OY728125.1, read as the reverse complement.
ATTTCACATCATAAATTTAATATTGTTTTCATTAGGGGTTTCTATAAGTGGTATTGATCCATGAGACTTAAGGGCCATTCCATAATAAAAATATATTACAACATGATTAGTTTTAATTAATTGTACAATATTAATGTATAAAGTAGGGAATAGATTCATTTCATATACTAGTAAAGGGGTAATGTCGTATTTCTCCCTCCTATTCGTCTCTTCTTCCCTAATTGGTATCTTCATCAGTTTTGACTTCATCAGATGGTATTTACTCCTAGGGAGTAGTCAGGGGTAATTCTAGTTGTCCTTAGGTAATACTAGTTGTCCTTCTTGGTGGATGACATCAAAATAGAAGAGATGGTTGATAGGTAGTTTGATATGAACTAATACTCATTACCACTGATAAATTTTTTAAACAAATAGATTTAAATATGATCGACCTAAGAGAACATCTCATGGATTTAGCCTAGGTTCCAATAGACCATGAATTGAGAAGAAGATTAAATAGAATGAGGTTTAGAATTATATCTAGAAAACAACTAAGGTTATTTTATAAGGGTAAAACCCATCCGTTTTATAGGAATAAGTGATTAGAAGTTTTAGTTACAGAGTGTTCATTGCACTAGAATTTAGAAATCAAAGAACACATCTATATTGGATGGATAAATCAGTTGGAATGAAATATTTATATAAGCATGAGATCTAAAACACTCAATTTTTTAGTATTATATTTTCCATATTAGTGAACCCTATTAGAATAATTATGATTTTTTCCCAAAATATTGTAGTAGAAATAATTCCAAAGGGATTTTATGTATATATTAATCTATTTACCTCATTATCCAATATAATTTCATTTTCAACCTATCTTTTTGATTCATCCAGATATACTTATATGAATTACTTATATATCTATGATATTAGGATTTAGGTAACCAATGTATGATACTATAGGAATATTAATTAAGAAATGATCCAATTGTCTTTATAAAACTATATCTTTCCATTTCTAACAATTCATTTTGGACCCTATTAATTTATTGCCACTCAATTCTAAACAGGGGATGAATAAGCCCCAATTACCCTATGAATAATTTCAAAATGGTGCAAAAATATTTTTTTCATATACCTATCCAAATGAGAGCCACTATATGTCCTTTCCAACATCAATTAACCATGAAGTACTAACATGGTTTTGTGTTGTCCTATTATATTAAGACCACCAATCTTCTAAGAAATTTTAATTTTTTCCTAGGGATCTAAATATATCTCAAGTATGATTTAAAATACTATAATAATTCAAAAAATATTTCCATAATAAAATTAATAATTCATTTATACATTTTTAACATTTAAAGGATATATATCGAAGTGAATGAAATAATAGTCCATATTTGAACGATCTTACCTAAAATCATAAAAAATCATTTTTCAATTTCTCAATTTTGTATGTCACTTTATTAATATAGGAATAAAAGGGTTGGATATGGGTACACATATAGATGAGTGGTGCACCCATGTACTCAAAATGAATGAACTATTTTCTAAATCCTAATACACATTTATTGTAGAGAGAAACTCATTTTTTGAAATTGGGAGATAGTAAAGGGAAGCATTTATTGATTTTTATATCCTATTATGTTTATGTAGAAATATTCATACATTATAAAAGATACATTGGTTTTAATTTGGGTTCATTAAAAATTAAAATATAAATAAAAAATATTTATTATAATCTTAGTTCATAACATATGAAACAAACAAACATGAATACAATTCATATAAACAAAATTCTAAAAGAATAAGTTATAGATGATTATAATATCCAGTGAATGAACTACACGATAGAGGAAAATATATGAACCAAAGATTTTAATAATTATCACAATCAAAAATATAAAACTAAACATGATTATTCTAAATAAATATATACCAAAACATGAGAATTAGATTTCATGATTCATAATATCCACAAACAATAATAAAAAAATATGTTCTAGACACATAAAGAACCATATAAATAGGCACAAATCAATGTAACAACTAAAAGTGAGTAATACAAGTGTATCATAATTGTTCTTGACAAAATAAAGACAAATTCAACCAATTTATAACAATGGAATTATCCACATATAATAACAAAAGTAAAGCATACATTATATAAAAAAATAAAATCAAATTGGTTCAAATATAACATAGAAAATCAAATATAAAGAAAACCCCATTGAATTAAAGCTTAATGAAATAATTAATGGAAATTGGTAATAGAAAAAAAAGGATTTACATGATTTAGAAAATTGGATTACCTATGTAAGGTAGGATCATCATATGATTCCCAATAAAAGAATAAAGTGTATTAGGAAAAAATGAGATATAAACCCAAAAGGAAAAAAATTTATCCATGAATGATGATCTTCAGGATCTAGGGAATCACAATCAATAACAAACTTAGGTTGTGACATATTACTATAATATGGAAAAAACAAAAACACACATACACACTACATAGAAAAATAATCCAACCTATGAAAGAACTTGAAGAACTAATAAAGAAACAAGTCCATACCAAGAACCCATTATCAAGGGATTTATTTCACCTTTATCAAAGACTCCATTCTCAATGTTTTTTATACTCATTTTTGTCATTCCTTATCTAGATATTTCATTCTCCATGTTTTTATTTTCTTAACTATACTCTTTAAGAAATTGAGGAAAATTCATGTGAACTCCATCGTATATATCAAAGGTATTTTACTAAAAAAGAACTCAAACTAGATCCAAAATCTATTACCAGAGGATAAGAACCACCTATATATCTACTATTAACTCTATAAAAACTATTTCATTACACCATTATACCCTCCCATGTCATTTCCTCACCTTTACCACTCTCATAAAATTATAGAATATGAAAAATTGGACTCATCGAGACAAATAAAATCTAAATAAGAGACTTGAATAGGATACTCAAGAAATAAGGATCCAGGTAATATATAATTACACTATAGGCTACCACATATAATATGAGACACTTGGATCAAGATGATTTTCTAGTAAGGGGAAAGGAAAATCCATTCCAGAGAAAAAATGAAATTGATGCACATATGCATTGAATGGTGAATCCTCCTAAATTATTTAAATAAATTAGGGAGTGTTAGTAGTATGAAATATAAAAAATACACAGACTAAGGATATTGACTATTAAATTGGCCCAATGGAGGAGGCCCATCCAAATTAAAATTAAACCAACATATAAGATATATAAAAAACATGCTACACACGTGCCAATCAATATGTATATTGAATGATATTTAATTAACAATAAAAATGAATTAAAAATTAAAAATTATTTACCATAGTTATTAAAATCATCAAACACCATTTTATATAAAATAAAATCACATGATATCCACATTGAAAATTAAATACATACACCTCATTGTGATTCTACCCCAACAACGACCATTAAATTGTGTATATAATCCTAAATATGAATCACCTATAGGGTTCAATAATAGGATGTAAACATAAAATTTATCAACATGACATATTCTAATCAAATTAATAACATTATAAAGCTATTAAACATGATAATTATTTAACAATAAATATAAAAAAGAATCATATATGCACATTCTTGAGTATCCTTATAAGATAGTGTCAACAAGGAATTCTTGGACAACTAACTAGTATACAAATTAAATTTCTATAGAGAAATAAGATAAAAACATGGATACATGATAGATGAGTCTATGGAATATAGAGGCATATAATGATGGATCCCAATGGTTTCCCCATGGATAATTATTTTACAATATAGAGGGGGGATTTTGTCCTAAAATATATGACCAAATTTTTTATTTGATGTCCTTTTTAAGAAAGAATACCCCCCTCCATGTTCTACTTACACTTAGATTGGAGAATCTTAATGCCATGATGAATCAAGTTCATGCATGCACTAATGACATAAGTAATAGACCATTGAATGGGTTGATTTCCTAGAAATAAATTACCTCAATAGTATAGTCCAAATATATAATGGATAGAATAATGTTATCTCTTTTTCACAAAAGGAGGCCAGTATGCATGGCACAAGATTTATCTAAGGGATATGTGCATTCATAATAGAATGTTGAGAAATATTTTATAATATAAACATTGGATAATAAAATATTCCTCCCCTTCCCATGATGCATAGAACACATGATCCATACATGTCGATCTTGAACCTCTATCTAGGTGGTTTCTTTCTCACACAATTTCCCTAATCCCCACTACTAAACATAACCAATAATAGATTTGTATGTTGATTCTTTATATATAAAGGACTATTATTGTATTTTAGAAGTGAGAAAATATTGCATATTAAAGATAGGAACCTATATTTAAGAAAATAATTAGTATATTTTTAACTTTGATGATATGATCCATGGTGCACCTCCAAGAGGACCTAGAAACTGGCTATAAAAATTATGCTTCGATATTTCTAGTCAGTAATAGTTAATGTGTTATTATAGTAATAGGATCATAAAATTTTTTCCATTTAGTTATACTGAACATCACATCCCAAGAATAGGTCGTACCATATGTAGTGTTCCCTCTCCCCCTCAGTGAATTAGTATAATATTGTCTCTATCCCAGTATTCCCACAATGTAGGCATTTAGATGCAAGTTAAATACTATTTTTCCTATACCTTAGTTTTGATAGATAAAAATTGATTTTGGATGCACTATATAATAAAGTTAAGGATAATTAGAATATATTAACATAATAAGATATATTACCAAACATCAGAGCCCTATTTTATATGAATTATCCTATAAAAATTTGAAATATTGAAAAAACTTGATCTAGTTTTAGTGAATACGCAACAATAAAAATCCTCCAATAGTTAGATGTCAAAAAATAGTTTTTTTATTCCATGTAAAAAATATATTTAATGAATTATTGGTTATATCTATCCTAATTAAAGATGACATATGGTATTTTATATCCTGATAAGTATATATAATGACTAGATTAGTTGTATTTACAAAAATATATGTCCCTTCTACTAATAACGCACCAAGATTCTTCCAAAATCATTTAGATAGAATACATAAAAATTATCTATATATTAAATCATAAATAATTAATATCATTATAGTTTATAGGTAATGTCACATATTTATATTTGATAAACATATACCATAGTGAATTCCTAGATAATCTTCTTAAGATAATTTGGATTGAAATCACAACATATTTTTATCAATTCTTCAAAGTTTATTTTTTCCTTCATTGATAGGAGAGGACAACTAATCCCATCTGATCGAGTGGAGTATTAATTATTATTTATAATCCCATATAAATCTATTTAAATTGATCTTGATTCCCTAGATAACAAACTTGGGAACCCTTATAATAGAGAGAGCATGAATTGGGGTAAAGGAGAGGATATTGTTCACAAGGTTAATCTTACCACATAATGAAAGAAATTATATTTTAAAACTATGTATTTTTACATATTTATATATAATTCCATCAATATTTCACATCTAAATTATATTATTAGACATGTTATTTCCTAAAAAATCCTTAGTAAAATTCCTCCTAGGGATTCCATTCTTCTCTTCAATGGTTTCAGAATGCCTACTGGTGCATTTTTTTGAAATTTACAAACTACTCTTTATGAAATTAATATATTATCTATTACCCCTACTATATGATATCAATATGGTTTCAAAATCCTAAATTTAATTATATCTACAATTAATGAATAGGAATATATTATCATCAAAAAAGTTATGGGAAATACCAATAAAACCATACTAGCCTCTAAAAAAATTAAGAAGTCCTTTAGAATTCCTTCATGGATCTTACTACTAATGAAATCATAGTAAAGAATAAATAAATTATAATACAATTAATTTCCTTGATAGATACCCCTTACTGATTTAAAAATAATAATCTTCATCCATGTGGGAGATTACATACCACACTAAAGAGTAGTGGTAAAAGAAGGGGTCATAAACCAACCTAGAGAGACTACATTATCTAATGAATTTATGTATATTGTTTCATTTAATTATATAATAATATTTTTTTAAATCTATTTTCATCATTATTTTAGAACAAACCAATTGCATGTTAAGGTTAAAAATCATTTCATGTGCTGGAATAATAGCTCCATGAATGCATAAACATTTAATTAATATGTGATGATCCTCTGAAAAAATGTAGTGGAGTAAAAGGGATAACATTTTATTGAGAACTACTATAAGTTTTTTAATGAAAAATTACACATAATTATGGGATAAAATTTAACAAAACTATTATTTTGAGACACATTGAGGATTATAATAAATACTTTTTAATAATAAACTCTTGGAATCAATCCACCCTTGAATTATTATCTCACTTCTTCAATAAAATTATTCTTAATTAAATCATGAGAACCAATATTGAATGAAATTGGAAAGACATATGGACCTTGGTCACTATATAGAATAAGGCTTCTGATAAGCCCCTTGATCCCTTATTCCCTATACTTTCACTAACACCTATAGAAACAAAAAAATCATATCATTACCACCCTTTAATTAAGTGGAATAATAATCACAATAATTTAAAAAATAAATAAATCAAAAATGAAATATTAAATTCATGAAATCAGTATTGAATGAATAAACACGCCATAATGAAATCATAACACACTTTAAAATAGTTTCTACTTGAACTCAAAGAAAACCAATGATTGAAACACCTCAAACTGAAGGCTACATCTTAAGAAATACCTACTGTATACATTTATTAGGAATAATATCAATTCAAGTAAAAAATTAATCCATGAATAGGATCCATAATATCTACCTTAGGATATCAAATTTCCTAATCTAAGATGATAAGAGAGTTCCTAAATTAATAGGGTACTGTTTCTAATCTTACGCAACCCCAAGGTTTCTAAAGCTAAACTATAAACCGTAAGAAAACACTAGAAATACAATTGAATCTTAGAATAATCCCATCCTAGTACATCTTACTTAGAGATAGTGGTAATTTAATTTAGAGGAAACCAATACCATTCCATTAAAATTTTTAATCATTATGACCATGAATCTCAATGACTTACCATGCAATAAAAATTTACTCAACACCAAAACTCCCTAAGCCTAATCATCACTCAATATAAGTGAACACTTTATAACACCATCACTATCCAATCCACCAAATAAAAGAACAAAACAAGTTCAAAATACGAGATTACTTCTAAGGATAATGGGAAGAAACATATGTGACAAAAACAACTAAAAAGACCCCACGAAGAACCACACTTTTATCTAATACTCTCACAAATTAAATCATTTTATTGATAATATCTACACAAGAATATATAACAAAAAATTGGAAATATACATAAGGTCTCTAATAAGGTAGAGAAATGGGAGATATAGAAAGGAATAAGAAATAAATAACATATTATAAAACCATAACCAAAGAATGTATAAATTAGATTGAAAAAAAATCAAATCACACATAAACCATAATAATACACTGAAACAATTATTCAAATAAATGAATAAATAAATTTAAAATTTTGGAAATAGAAAATTATGCTTTATTTGGAATTGATTCCAATCGGTGAGAGTTGTGTTTATGTGGAAGTCTATATTCAATGATCAGGATCCATTAAAGTATTTTTTTTGTTGAAACTAAAATAGGAAATAAATACTCTAAGGTTTATAATTATATTTTAATAAAGAAAGAAAAAGTCATATAAACATAATTACAAAACTATGAATTGAAAATGATTAAAATTTCCAGTGAATTAAATGCATAGTAGTGGAAAATATATAAACCAAATCTTATAAGATTTATTAAAAATAGAGATATTAAACTATACATGATGATTTCTAAAATAATAGAACAAAAAAATGATAATTAAATTAACGATTAACAATATTCATAAACTAGAATTATTAAAAAGGTTCTGGACACATAAATAACCAAACAAACAATTATAGATCAATTTATCTTTATGTAGTGAATAATACAAAAATATCATAAATTATTATGAAAAATTAAAACCATTATCAAAAAAATTATAACATAGTAATTCATTGCATGTGATAATAGAATAAGAACAACCTTTATATAAACCATTGAACTCAAATGGGATCGAATCGCACAAATAGAATAAAAAAAGAAGCAATATTCAGTGAATTAAAGTTTGATTAAATTCTAAATGAAAAGTATTAAAAGATAAATAAAGATTTAAATAATTAATATAATTGGATTTTATTCATGGGGTAGGATCATCATAGGTTTCACTATATAATAAAGAGTTTATGAAAATTGTAAGATAATAATACACAATGACAAATTATGTTATCCAAGAATGAGGATCTCATTTCTCTAGGGACTCATGGTCATGATGAGATATAATGGGATGCATTTCTCTAATATATATAGAAATAGATTCATTATATATTGAAACATTATTCTAGTGTTGGATAAAACCCCTTAATATGATTCTTTGATGTTTTAGGATTGTTTATACTGACAAAACCAGTTGAAAATGTTTTGGTTTGGATAAGATCAAGGGATATTCATCTAGAATGAGTATTGGAATAGTTTGATATCTACGCAATAGGTTTCTACTATATTTTTAGAGAAAATTAATAATTATCTAGAAAATCAAACAAACTCTAATGAAAATAAAACTCACAAAAGTGAGTTTCATGCTAATTATGAGACAATGGTGATGATTTTTTTGAAATTACAGAAAAAATAATTATGGATATATTTTTAATATAAATAGGGAACTAATAATAATTATGCATTTTGAGGAAAGATAAAGGAATATATAAGTTCTTAGTTTTTCATAAGACCTGTGATAAAATATTCCATGCTTAAAGACATCTTATATAGACATAAATTGTCTATTGAATGTAATTTATGTTACATGAACCAATATTGTGTTTATGTCGTTTACATGAATATATTTTTTAGACAAGAAGACTTAAAACAACCTTAAGAAAATTTCCCTAAATATCTATGGTAAATTGTTGTGCATAATTTGGTTTAAAGAATAGTTTTATACACACTAATTATTTTGTCACAAAAGTTGATAAAAAACCTCATAGAAATATTCTAAATGAATAGTTAATACCCATTAGTTGATATAAAAGGATGAGATCAATGATTTATTTAAGTTAGTGGCTAAAAACTAGGGTAAAGTGAGGCTGATATGAACATTTAAAATAATAATTTCGCTTAATGATTCATGTACAGTGACACAAAATAATTCTATTATCTATGGATTATTCTACTGAAGGTAAAATAATTAAAAATTTATTTTTTTTATATTTAATTTATTCTTTGTTTGACATATACTATGTTGGAGAGAGTTATTATTATTAAAAATGGACTAAAATAATTGGTTAAGTCCATTTAAATGAAATCGACATACCCTAATTTACCCACCCTATCCTGCAAAGGGTATTTAAATTCCCTTAGGTAAAAAATGGGTACCAATTCCAGATATTCAAGTTACTATAACTCTTGTTTATGTGGAAGTAATGGATATGGTAAATCATAAAGTGATACAAATCATTAATGGAAATAATTTTCAATAATGGAGAAAATTGATGCATAATTATTTTTTTCATAGATGTTTATGTGATTTTCAATCATGAAAATTTAGTTAGTATGGATAGTGATGCTTAATCAAAAGGAGATCATAAATAATTTGTAGTTAATGAAAAGGAAAACAATGTGTTTCATGGAGATTTTTTCAACACAATATATTCAAAGGTTATTTCGTATAAATGATCAAATTCCATGTGGGAAAACTATTTTAACATATTTGAAGGAGCCTTAAATAAAAGAGAATATAAATGTTAAGTTTATTAGAATAATTATATAGTGTTTTGATGAAAATTAATGAATCTATTGATTCATTATTTTATCAGGTAAATGTGATTATGGAATAAATTTATAGACTCAATGAAACCCTTAATTATGTGAAGAACAAAAAGAAAATATTGAAAAGGTTTCCACCTTGGTTTAACCCAAAAGACTCTATGCATGGGGATAAAGACCCAAAGGAGCTGATGTTGGATAATATTCATAGTTCACTTATTTCTTATGAGAATTGGATTGAATATAGTGAGGCCATTGAAAAGGGAAATTTGAAGGAAGTGTTATTCCATGAGTTTAAAAAAATTTATCTTAAAAAATAATAAGGAATAAAAAGTATTCAATAAGGTTATTTCATTTCTTTTCATAAATCATAAAATAAGAAAAGGAATGTTTAAATGAAATCTTCCACCTCCTTTGTTCTGGTGTGGAATGGTTGGACATTATACCAAAAATTCCCAAAGAATGTTCAAGATAATATGGACAATAAAATATTTATGAATAGATATTCAACTAAACTGAAATGTTGGTGGGGTAATAAGATTTATATCTTCAAGAAGAAAACACTTCTTTCAAAAGAGGATAATATTTCAAAAGAGAAAAAAAAGTGGAAAATTGAATATTGTAAAGTCCATAAAGAAGATGTTCTCAAGGCAATTGTTGAAAATTCACATACAATATAAAATAATGTTGATTATTGAGGAGAAGTATAAGGAAGATATGATATCCAAGTGGAGTTCAAAAATTCACTAGAAGCGATAGATGTTTAGAAATCCAAAATGAATAAATCCAATGGAGTAGTTATTGATAGAAACACTACATATAGTAGTAAGAAGAAGATAATCCTAATTTGAAGGAAAAAATTAAAATATTAAATCAAGAAAGGTAGAAATATCAAATAAAATTATTAATTACAAACTAATTATTGAAGACTAGACCCAGATTATCAGTGGTTTAACTAGCACAGTAAAATATTAAGTCAAATTTATCAATGATATTGATGGATAATTCATTATAATACTATAAAAATATAATATTATGAGATAATATGTATTACCTATATGAAATAAAGAAATTCGATTACACTAGATAAAAAAAGTGAAGGATCATGCAGGTATTGCAAGATAGTCAGGGAATTAACCATAAAAGAAAAAATCACACCTAAATGAAAAAGATGTTATAGGGCCTAATCACAAGAAGAGGGAATTGATAATTGATGTTAAGCCATAGGATCCCACAATAAGGTTGATGAATGATTTGGGTATGAATGAGAATTAAAACACTCAAAGAACCCAAAATACTACCAATTTCATAGTAAGGGAACAGAAGGGTACACCACAATCCATGTGAAATTTTTTTGGAATGATGGTAAAATACAAAAATGTGCATTCCATATCTAGGAGGCACTGTATGGTGTAAAATAAAAAAAAGAATAAAATCAAAGTCAAATTTTCCATTTATGTTTTTGATAACCACTTTTTTATGTGATAAACATGGTTATATAACAATATATTTATCATTAGGGATATAAAGAAATGTGCCTATGAATACCCAAAATGGTTATATACAAAATATCATGGAATCATCATATAGGCTTAGAACACAAAATATATTTGACACTTTTCAAGATGAAGGTAGACCATCATGTTTAGAGAAAGACCAAATGTTCATATCATCACTAGGTGTAAAGAAAAAGGAATGGATTAAAAATAAAAAAACATGTGAATAAGTGATCATAGATATTTTCCTAAGAGAATAATATCATGATGGTTCAGGGATTCTTGAAAAATTTTCTACTTCCCATATGACAAGAAATAAGGATATAGTCAAATGCATGGAATATGATAAAGAAGGTGTTTTTAAATTTGGTAATGAAAAAGGTTTGATAATTATTAGATTAGGAAAATAAAAATTTGGGAGTAAAGATATAAGACATGAGGATTTCATGGTTTTTGAAGGTCCTAATCACAACTTTCTAGTGTTATTTTATTACACATTTTCAATGTGTTTTTTATAAAATTATTTTTTTTTCTTAAGTATAATTTTTTTTAATTATCAATATTTTAATTTTTTTTATTATTTCACGTGAAAAATATAATTCTTTAAATATTTGAATAAAAATATGGTTTTCGGTTCCCAACTTTCTAAATGTACTTGATTTTAATTTCCATAAAGTTTTGGAACAATTTTTTAATGGTTTTGATGAAACATTAGTTGAAATATATTTTCCTATGATTTTGGAATGGTTTTTGGGATTGAATTAATTATTTTTTTTATTCCATTAAATTTATCTTGAATATATATTTTTGGAGTACATTTTTTATTTATTAATTTTAATTATACAATTTGAAGGTTCATTTTTTATTGAAGAATCGTTTTTAATTTTTAAGTAATTATTCTCACAGTTATAACTTTTTCTTAAAGATGGTTTATTTCATTAAATTCATTATGTGAATTAGAATAAAAATAATTGACAATTTTTATTCCAAATAAGACTTAAATGGTTGATCCACATAAGTGTAAAATAATATAGAATCTACAAATGGTTGTAATCATATAAGAATATCTTATTGCATTGGTGGATGTCTACATAAGAAGAAACCCCTATAAGAATAATTTCACATAAGAAAAGTTTTGTGTAAGAATATATATTCATAAAAAGATTCTACAAAATAAGATCAGACTTTACTAAATTCAAGGATTAGACATATATTTAAGTCCTAAAGATCAAATGGTCCATTTTTTTCATTTTTTATGATTAAAATTAAAATAAGGGAAGAACCTCATATTGAGCTAGTGAAGGATAACTCAAGTATAAAATCACAAAGGATTTTCAAGGAAACTAGGAAAAAGTGAACTGATCTAGGATCTGTGTCTAGATTAATCTTTCTTAGAGTTTTTTATTGACTCATGATGGAAGATCTCATTCTGTTATAGAAGGTCTATTCATGTAAATTTGAAGTAAATGATGAACTATCAACACATCCAAGTGAGTTATAGTAGTTTTAGATTGGATATTCTATCTATGAGTTACAGTACTGGGAGTTCACTCATATTTTCAGGGTCCTTCATTTGAAAGGGGATTGTTCAATGTATTTTGTGTGGGAAGAAAATGGGAACCATAAAAAAGTTCTGAAGGTAACACTTGAAAGTAGGATACCAGAGGAAACTAGAGCTAGAGAAGAATGGTGATCTAAATAGAGGAGACTCTATTATATATCTTTATTTCTTTTATTTCTACTACTTTAATATGTTTTCCTCATATAAAATTTCATATATATGTAACTAAATTATTAATGGAAACCATGTTAAGATGAGTTAAATTCATTTAATATTTTTATTAATATTTTTATTAATTTTCTAGTATTCTTATTAGGCTTCCACTTACTGTTTGTTATATTCCTGTTATATAATGATGATTTATCTAAAATAAATTATAGGATAAATTTATTTATAACTTTAATAAAAAAATAATTCATAAAAAAAATTGAGTAGGGTTTATTTAGAATAATAGTGGTGTAATCTTTTCATTCTATTTTCCAAAATTCATTTATTCATGAGAATTTTTTTACATGGCACTAAGTATCAACATTTAATGAGCAGTGTACCCTTTTCTTGAGATGCATCAACCAATGTACGTGAATTAGAAAATAATGATTTTATATTCTCCATGAATGAATTATTATTTTCTCTAATTTCTGATTTAAAAATTATTTTTTAGAGAGAGTTAATATAACTATATTTATAATAAAATAAAGTTTATTTGATTAAACTAACATAGATAATAGAATTTGATGATATTTTGATTAATATTGAATTAATGATATAAATATTTTATCAACTCATATGATTCCACTCTCCTAGACTCATCACTAGTTCACCCTTTTCATTAATCTTCCCAAAACATTTGCACACTTCCATAATTCATTATCCATTTTTTTCACTTTCACTGCAGAAATCTTCCATTTTTTTCTATTTTGACTATTGTTTTGTTTTTGTTCTTATTTTCCATAGACCCAATATATTTCATTATTTTTGGTTAGATCCCTCTTACCATTTTACTAGTTTTAAGTAGGTTTAAAAATTTTATTTTTGTGAGGTCAGATGACACCTCATAAAAAAATGGTCATATTATCAGTGAAGGTGAATTATGTATAACAAAAAAACAACAATTTAAAAAAACATAAAAATAATTTTTAAAATTAGCATGTTTATCATTATTGTGCCATGGTTTTGAAACTATTTTCACCTTAAATTATATGAAAAACTATAGAAAATTCAACATCTAAACTAAATTATTTAATGATAAAAATTTAAAAAACTATAGTTCACTATGAAAGAATAAGAAAAATTGAATATAGAATTTTTAGAATGATATATTTGTATAAAAAATCATAGCTTCATACCTATACCTAGAAATGAAGCAACTAAGATACCTAAAATTAGGGGGTTCCAAATAGCTATTGTTTCCAAAAAACCTATCATGTTTCTATGAATCGTAGGTCTATAAAATATGAAATGAAATAGTCCTACATATCTATGTTTCCCTACTATAATTAATTATCAAATTAAAATTATTTAGAATTTTTTATGGATTTCAATAGAGTTATGCATCAACTTCCACCGAATGGGTTTAGTGAGGAAGAGTATAATTTTCAATTTTTTTGATTTTTTTAAGTTGAAGGTGAGGAGTTTGTTCTAGTAAATTAATGAGGAAATTTTTTATACTTTCGAAAAGTTTTTAATTACTCGGTGATGAAATTTCACCCCACAAATATGACACTAAAAGTTAAAAAAGATAACTAATTTAAGATAAGAGGGAGAATTATTCCATAAAATTTGGGATACATTTAAATTTCTTCAAATATAGTTCCCCTACCACCAACTTACTCACCACTATATAATAAACACATTTTATAACACTCCCACTCCATTTCATCAAATCATGATTCACCAAAGATCAAGTGGGTATTTTTCTGACATGACATCCGAAGAGCTAAAATAAAATTTTATTAAAATGGATCCAAACTACAAAAAAAGGTTACAGGATAATTATTATTAATAAGTATGAGTCAAATTTATAACTATATAATTTTTTAATGATGGTCAAGATAGTTCTCTTAGGAAGAAATTTTATGCATGTGGAATGTTTTCGTATATGGTGAATTGATTTCTTAACTTTGATCTACCTATAAAATTGGATTAAATTTCCCTATTTGATCATCATAGGGATAGAAAACATGCTAAAAATGAACCATTTACATAAAAATATAACCTTAGATATATAAACCACCCAAATTTTTCATGAAGTGACCGAGGAGTTTTAAAATAACTTATAACCCATATGACTCAAATATAAAAACTAATCAACTTAAAAAAATATAGAACATTTAATTTTAACAATGATTTAGAGGGTTTTTTTAGATTTTTAATAACTATGTTATATACTAAAAAATTATAATTCATAACCTTGAGAATGAAATGTGATAAATGAAAATATTTTTTTAAAAGGGGTAAATACAGGATAATTATCACTAAAAAGATGAATCCCAGGGAAAATGTTAGGGTAATTACCATAAGAGGTGGTCCAAAAACTCATAAAGATGTTTAGAAACATCCTAATGAATATTAGATATATGTTTTAACTAATTATAAAACTGAAAATTTTGAAATAATAAAATTTGGAAAAGTGGATAAAAATGTCCAAATTGAGTTGAATAATGATTTTCCCCTAGTAAATGATAAGTAAAAAATGGAAATGAAATGGGAAATAATCAAATAAATAAATAGATTATAATGTTTACGTAGAGGAAAAGAGTTAAACCACCCTATTTACACTGATATGATTTAACCATTACTTTTCCATAAAAATACTGTAAGAAAAATAATTAAATGAATTATTTGAAATTCCGTGAGAAGTTCAAATCATTCAACCTGAACATTCCCTGTACGATTTCTATATTAAAATGAATTCTTATATGAAATCAATCAAAAAATTTGTGCTAAAAAATGTGATATTTAAAGAATATCCCACTATAAACATAACTAGGTACTGTAGTGATGTCCTCCTAATAAAGTTACCACCAAAATTTAAAAACTAAAGGGGATTTTTTATTTCTTATTTAAAAGGATAAAATAAGGATAAAATAATTTGTGTGACATTAGAGCTAGATTCAATGTTATTCCATACTCATTTACTTTTAAATTGGATCTTGGGGAATTTAAATCAACTACTATTTCTCTGTAGTTGAATAATGGGTTTATCACCCAACCCATTGGAAGGATAGATGAACTATTATTTAGTATAGAGAAGATCACTTTAGAAAATAATTTCTTAGTACTTGAAATGGTTTGTGAAAACATGGTCCCAATAATTTTTAGGTACAAAATACCTTACTATTAGTTGCGATATAATTGAAATTTATAGAGGAAAACTGAATTTTCATGTTAGTGATTATCAATATGAGTTAAATGTTTTATGTAAATCTACATCAAAGGTAATATATGAGCTAATTTATATTGTTTAATAGGTATTTAGAACTGATATAATGAAATATACTCATCATCATTATGAGTAAATAATTAAAGGAAAAATTGATGATCATTTTTACATAATCATTGTGGAATCTTATTCTAAAAGGGATTTAAAGGTCAATAAGGATTGAGAGAAAACTTATGTTACTCTTTGATATAGATCCTGAAGTGGTTCAACATAAGAAAATTTTCTATGTTAAAAATGCCTCTTAGGTTTCTTGCTAGCACTAAAGGATCTCATTATTTCAAAAAAACCTTCTCCTGTTCCCAAAATAGATTGAGATTCATTCATTTTTCATTCCATTCCTTGTATACCTATTAAAATAAAAAAATTGTTTGAGAAACCGTGTTTCAACATTGAGTAATAACCTGAGGCTCTGTGTTGTCCCTTTGAAAATTAAAAATTAATTTTTTAGATTGTTGAGTGTGTTTATGGTGATAATCTTGGAAAAATATTAGAAAATTATAGCATGATTGATTTTGAAATCAAAAGCAATAAAGAGGTTGATTTTTAGTAGATTAACATTAGGAATTTTTTAAAAATATTGTGAATGCTTCTAGAACTTCCAATTAGAAGACTCAATATGAATGTGATGCATTGTTAGTTAGTAAAATGTTTTCAAATTTTTTTTCTAATGACCCAAACTTTTATTAATGAAATTCACTATTTTTTAATTAACAAAATGCATTATCAAGTAAGTAAGTTATGGAAAACTAATTCACTAATTTGGTTATTTTTTAATAGTTGTACAGTCTAAAATTTTAAAATACCATAATGAATTATAACATTAATAATATAACCTATGTATAGTGACCATTAAAATTCTTATATTAAGGGTTATGAGAATGTCTAATTGATACAGAAGAAAGAAGGGATGGCCTCGACTAGTGGGATTATCCCCTATGAATCCAATTGGATATTGATTTCAAGGGAGATATAATCATTGGGATTTTCTCTTTACTAAGATCTAGTAGAGATTCAACAAATAAATTAGGAATGAAACTATCTATGGGATAAGTGATAACCCATTAAGATCACAACCCAAACCATGTACGTTGAACCACCCTAAGAAAATTTCGCCATCATACACATTACCCATTGTAAATTCAATGGTGTAATAATGGAATATGTATCTGGACCCCAATAGTATGAATTTTTATATTTTATTTATATTAAAAAATTATTACATTTATTCTTTTTTATGATTTCTTTTTAAATTATTAAATAAATAGTTTGATAAAAATTTGATTCTGATATGATGAGACAAAAATTGCATTTTTAGGAAATATATAGTTTCAAAAAAATATCTTTAATTATCTAAAGAAATTATTAAATAAATTTTATTTAATAAAATATTATTCCTAAATAATATTTATTAAATAAAAATTATATTAAAATTTTACAAAGTTAGAAATAATTTTTATAAGGATTGGAAAACTATTATTGTCAAGAAACAAATATATTTATATAAATTAGTATATTTACTTGAAATTTAAAATTATCATATTTATAGAATTATTTTGATAAAATAAATATTATATTTGAAATCATCATGTTTAAATTATCCAACAGTGATTTTTCCTTAATTTCTAAGAGGGTTGAATTTTTAAGAAAAAATTATATATGATATAAATATACTTCATGTGTTACGACATAATTTTAACCCAAAAGTGATGTAAAATATTCCACTGAATTTATATACAATCAAATACATATTTCCATATTAAAATAATTGTTTTAGTTTATTTGTTATATTTTATAAACCCTTCATGAATCCTATAAAACCAATATTATATTTTAAGGTTTTAATATCAATTATTTGTTAACTTGACACACTTACACATCCCCAAGGGTATTATTTTAATTATATTAATTCTTAAACATGTAAAATAATTAAAAAATCTCCACTTTTAAGAAAGACATAGGAAAAAACTTGGTATGGTTTGTGGTTTTGATCACTTTATCAT
Organism: Viscum album; assembly: GCA_963277665.1. Lineage (NCBI taxonomy): Eukaryota > Viridiplantae > Streptophyta > Magnoliopsida > Santalales > Viscaceae > Viscum > Viscum album. The sequence goes on along the minus strand of OY728125.1, from coordinate 1,385,401,931 downwards.
ATAGTGTCCAAGACCTATTTTTTAGAATTAATAAATAATTATCCTATCTATTACTATATAGACAAAACAAAACCCCCATTTATCTTCACTAAAACCCATTTGAGAATAAAACAACTATTACCTTACCTACCTAGAGTACTCACAAGGTTCTCATAAGCTCTTAATAATCTCCTCTAAATCTTTTAGAAGCACCCCTTAAAGGTAAGAGATCCTCTACTATTCTTTATTAATGTACATACTTTATATTGTGTTTTTTTTATAATTGTTCATATTAGGTATATCCACTTATATCACTCACACACCTTGATTGTGATATTAAAATTGATCAGTGAAATCATTATATTGTATGATTCATGTGGCACACTTATGAATACACATGATATTAAATTATTGGTGCACCCAAATAGAGCACCAATGGATTGGGTAATGTTTTATTCTCATGAGATATAATGTACGGGATTAAGGAGTAAACATAATCCATTATCGTACTTTTACACCATGTTGTGATTTCTTGGTGGTTATCCTTGACCTATGTTTATGATTTTAGGTTTAATGTTCCCACCATATTATAATATTCTCTTTATAATATCATATTATATCTTGCCTTATTATTCAATATTATGTTTATCACCTATATTATGTTTCCTTGATATGCCTATTGGATCTCATGTGATCCTTTACATTATTCCATTCTTTTTTATTCCCTTATTGGGATTTATTTCTCTCCACTTTATTATGAATGTCCCCAGGTTATCCCATGTAGTTTTAAAATATCAATGGAATTTTAGGATCATGTTAAGGAAATTTTCAAAAATATTGGTTTATCCATGTATCAATTTGATATGATATATACCTAATTTCACTAATACACTATTCTTCATTATATTTTGGGATTTCATAATGTGTAGCTTTATGTAATTAATATTTAATTAAAGTGTTTTAAAATATGGGTTTTCATAATTAGTATTTAAGAAAATACTAGTTATTTTTGGGATTAGAATTAATAAACTATAGGGAAATACTTAGTGAAAAGACTAAAAATAAGAAAACATCCCTAAATTTTGTTATAGTATATATTAACTGGTTTCCATTAAAATACATCCTTGTTTAGATACTATAAGTGGATGTGGCTCTAGAATAGATGTACATAGGGGTTATAACCCTGAAAAGATAATGTTGAAATGGACTCAATCATTATACAGTGAATGAAAATGGGCCTTACTTAACATTTAGTTTAACACTACTAGGGGATATTATTTGGTAACTTCATAAGATCCTTATGAAACATTAATAATTTAATAAAAAAATTCCCATAATATTTTATGTTTGGAAATAGATTATGGATAAATTAGATTGAAAACTAGAAATTCATATGTTAAATAACACATGTAATTTATGATTTTTCCATTTAATGTTCATGATTTACCATTTATGTTATTAATAGTTTAACAATTCTCACCCCTTTGTCTATTTTGGATGAAGTAAATAATTAGAACCAGAATAAAATAGTAAATGGTAGGAATACTATCCATGATCCTACACATTATTTCATATATCACAAGATTATTAAAACTATTTAAAAACGTCCACAAATCATGGAAGTAGAGTTATCAGTGATAATGGAAAATGGGGATACTATTTAATACCAAATATATAATTCCTCCTCTTTCATAATTTTTGGGCTGAACAAGCCAAAAAACCTTGTGATACATCATTTAGTGAAATTTGATACAATTATGGGTATGGGTTGGCTTTCCTTATATAGAGTCAATATAAATTTCCAAGAGAAATAAATCACCCCTGTAATGTGAGTAAACATCCAATTACATAAATGAGAATTTTTGTTAGAGAATATAAATATTTTAGGGAATGTTATCACCGAAAAATGGATAACTATTGATCTTTCAATAACTGAGGCAATTTAGGGATGGTCAAGGCCAACTTATGTGATATAAATATGATGTTTCCCTGGAATAGATTATTAACATCCATTATTTGTGAGAAAATTGTCATTATTTTCAATCCTGCTAACTAATATTACTTGAAAGGGGGTAATATGTTTCTAGACTAATGAATGTGATGAAAGTTTTAAAGATATAAAAAATACTTTAATCACTACACATATTCTCACATTATCCACTAGTGGGGGTGTATTTTTTATCTATAGATATGAATCCAAAAGGGGTTGGATTTTGTACTCATAGAAGATGATAAATGTATATCATATGCATCCCACCAATTAAATATCCATGAGTAGAACTACCCAAATCATGATCTCCAATTGGTTGTAGTGATTTTCACATTGAAGATATAGTTACCTCTATAGAGAAAAATGTAAACATATACAGATCATAAAATCTTCAAGTATATATTTAGAAATAAAAGTTCCTTAATATGAACCAATGAAGGTTCTTAGTGATGATAAAGGATTATGATTGTTAAATCCATTACCATAATAAGAATGAAAACAAAAGAGGAAGATTATATGATTAAAAAGGATCCCATAAATCTATCTATGATGAGGATTACAAGGGTTCCAATATTATTGGGCATGTAAAGGGTAGATATATGAATAATAAGAGGATATTAATAATACCCTATAGAATTAAATTACAAACCACCCATTCTTTAGAGGATCAAGGAGGTCCATAAAGATGATGAATTTATACAAAATAAGGTAGTTAATATTCTTATGTTAAACTTTTTTGAAGATGGGGTTAAAATACTTATACCTTGGGTATGTGCCCCATAAAAAAACTTAAGGGGTAAATTTTTGATGATTCACATAGCTCATATATCTCTATACATCTAGGAATCAATATGATGTATAGATATTTGAATCAAAAATTATGGTGGTATAACATGAAGTGGGAGATCACGTAGTTTGTATTTTGATGCTTGGTATGAAAATAATTCAAGGAAAAATGATAGAGGTCTAAGGGTATGATGAAACTATTTATCATACCAATATGTAAATGAGAAAACATAACCATGGATTTCATCATAGGACTCCCCAAGACACCTAAAGCTAATAAAGCTATCTAGGTGGTAGTTGATCTCTTTACCAATTCAGATCATTTCATTTATATCAAGGAATATTTATCTATTGACGAACACTACATTATATAAAGAAAAGAACTTATAATACTACTTATAGTTCTACTCTCTATTGTATCTAATCGAGATCTAAGGTTTACCTCAATATTTTGGAGAAGCCTTTAAAAAGCATTAGATAATGAACTGAGCTTCAGTACTTTTTATCACCCTCATATGGATGGAAAATTTGAAAGGACCATTCAAACTCTATAGGATATAATGTGATCATGTTCAATGGGTTTCCAAGGATGTTGGGACCAACCATTTCCCCTAGTAATGTTCTCATATAACAATAGTTTCCATTCTATCATTTAAATAAAACCTTATGTAGATCTATGTGGAAGTGGTGTTAGACTCTAATATGATGGAATTAAGTTGGATGGAGGAAGTTAATGTAACCTTATCTTATAAAATAGAGTTTCAATATGGTTCAAAACATTTAGAGTCATTTTAGATATAGAAATAATTGATTGAAAAGATATGCAGAAAATCATTGACGAGACCTGGAGTTTGAGGTTGGAGATAAGGTGTTATTTTTTATATCTCCATTGAAGAAAGTCTTGAGGCTTGGGAAGAAGGTAAAGTTTATCCCTAGATAAAAAATCCTCTTTTATATCCTTTATCACATCAGAGCAGTGTCCTATCAACTATAAATCCAACCTTTCCTTTATCAAGTATATGATGTGTTTCATATATCCCTCTTGAAAAAGTTTGTACTGAAAACCTCACATGTATAAAATCTATAGGTATTTCCATTGTACAATGATATTTTATAGGAGGATCATCTAGATAATATCATAGATCATAGAGACAAGGTTCTACAAATAAAAAAACTCACTTAGTCAAAGTGTTATGGCAGAACAACATGTTTGAGGAAGAAACATGGGAAATAGAAGACCCAATGAACAAGGAGTACCCTCATCTATTATAGTGTATGAAATGAAAATTTATAGGGAGAAGTTTTTAAAGGGGGGATAATTTAATGACCCAAACTTTTAAAAATTAAATTTCATATTTTTGAATGAATAAAATCATTATCAAGTAATGATGTTATAGAAAACACACATACTACTTCAGTTTTTTTTGAATAGTTATATGGTCTATAAAATTTAAAAGACCATTATGCACCCTGAATATTGATAATATATCCATTTTGCAGTGTTTATTAAGATTAGTATATTAACAGTTATGATTGATTCCAATTGTTTCAAATTAAAGGAACAACGGGATCAACCAGTAGGATCGTACACCATGAAGCCAATTTATCATATCTTCAAATAAAGATATCTTCATTAAGATTTTCCATTTATCAATCCCAAGATGATATTCAACAAAACAATCATGAATGAAAAAATTTATGGGAGAATTTCAAACTCATTTAGATCATGTCCCCAACCATGTACACCGAACCACCCTAAGAAAATATCATCATCGCACACCTTACCCTTAGGGAATTTGCTGGTGTAGAAAAGGGATATGTATCTAGACCATAAAATTTGGAATTTTTATATTTTATTTTTATTTAAAAATTAATATTTATATAATTATTTATTATTAATTTCTAAATTATTGAATAATCATTTTGATAAAAATTATATTCTGATATGATAAAACAAAAATTTTATTTTTTTGTAAATACATAGTTTCAATCAAGACATGATTTTTATTGATTTAAATAATTTTTTAAATAAATTATATTTTAATAAAAATAAAAGTATTAAATAATATTTATCAAATATAAATGATAACTTGATTTTATGAAGTCAAAAATAATTATTATAATGGTCAAAGAACTATTATTGCAAAAAACCAGTATTTTTTAATAAATGGGTATTTTTATTTAAAATTTAAAATTTTCATTTTTAAATAATTATTTTGATAAAATAAAGGTTTTTTTTTTAAATTGAAATTTCAAAAATATCCAACGGTTTTTTTTCATAATTTTTCCTGATAGTTTAATTTTCAAGTAAAAGTTTAATATGGTATAAATATATGGCAAGTATTAAAACATCATAATAACCCAAATTTTTTTTATATATTCCATAAAATGTATCCTTGAGAAAAAAATTTCCATTTTAAAAAAAGGTTATTTGATAAATTTTATATACCCTTAATGAATCCTCTAAAACATATATATATTTTTAGGTTTTATAATTAATTATTTGTAAACATGACTCACTTTAACATCACCAAGGGTATTATTGTAATTATCACAGTTCTTAAACATGTAATTTACTTAAAACTAATCTAATTTTTTGGAAACCAAGGGAAACCCCTTTGTTGTTTTGTGGTTTAGATTAATTTATCATACAAAGTATAAAATAAATGTTTGAAAATTGATAAAGAATAATCCGATATTTTTCTATATAAACCCAAAAAAATAAAATCTTTATTCACTCAAAACCCTTTGAGAATGAAATTAATCTCTCCTTACCACCCTATATTCCTCCAAATATTACTCCAAACTCTTAAGAAGATCCTCATAATCTTTTAGAATCACCCTCTCAAGGTAAGAGATCCTCTCATTATCCCCATTATTGAAAGAAACTCTTTTATATTATTCCCTTTGTTTTTCTATTTTTTATGTTGGTATATAATTTCAAACGTCCCTATTTATAAAATTTTTATTTCCATGTTTTTATAGCACCCTTTCATTCTCATTAATCACTCTAGTGAACCTTTACGAACCCTCATTATGCTAGTATAATTCTCCTAGGATTTTTTCGTTCCAAACATTTCTATTGTTATTAACCATCCTTATTCCACTCACTAGTATTCACCTAGATGAACCTATCTATTCTTTATTAGAAACTTCCATGTATAGAACCCACACTATTTTTTCATGGGATTAAAATTGAAATAATGTATCTTTATGTTGTATGATCAATGTGGAACACTTATGAATGTACATGATATAAAAATGATGGGTATGCCCAGATACCCCTCTAGTAAATTTGGTAAAGTTTTATTCTCATAATACATAATTTATGGGATTAGAGAGTAAAAATAATCCATTTTGGGACTTTTTCAACCATTTTATAATGTTTTTGCAGTTATAGGTTACCTATGTTTAGGATTTAATGTTTAATGTTGTCACCATATTCACATGTTGCCTTTATGATATCTTGTTATATCATTCTTAATTGTTCAACATTATTATTATCACACCTATTATGTTACTTTGATATATCTCTTGGATCACATGTAATACGTTACCTTGTTCTATTATTTTTTTATTCCCATACTGGAATTTATAAATCACCCCTTTCCTATGAATGTATCCAGGTTATCCTGTGTAATTTAAAAAGGGAAATGGAATTTTAGGAGTATGTTAAGGAAATTTTCAATAATTTTGTTTTATCTGTGTTTTATGTTTATGTGAAATGTACCTAATTTAATCTATAAACCCGAATTCATGATCTTCTAGGATTATATAATGTGAAACTTTATGTAATAAATTGAGAATTAAAGTTTTCTAAAACCTATTTTGTTATAGTTTTCCACAAAATTTTGATTTTTTATATCAATAAAGTATAGGGGAGAACTATGAGATTGATGTTGGATATATATGTGATTTTTAAAGGATGATATATACTATTTTTAGTCCCTCTTGTGAGATTTTTGGCATTGAACTTGATTTTGGAAGAGAACATTGTGTTAGAGACATAATGGATTTCAAGATAACTTGAAAAGATGAGGTTTTTTAAGAAATGTTATTAAATCATGATGAATTTACTTAAAAAATAGTGAAATAATCATCATCATCAAATCCATCCTCCAGAGTAATAATGGTTAAATATTTCAGGAAGAATTTTTAGATGGAGACTTTAAACATAGTGTTTCATGGGAGAAAATCCATGATTTATATTCTCATTTTTATTTTCAACAAAATATATCAACCTAGTTACATGTGAATCCTACCATCCTTGAAAAAATGGAGTATCCATTTCCTGATTTGAAATCCAAGAATCTTGACCATTATAGCTCCACCTTCTTTTAATTCCTTGTAGATTAATTATCAAATCCTATACCTTTTAAATTTATTTCATATTTTAATATTTGATGAATAGATTTAATGATTAATTATTTTACCTTTTTTAACTACTTAAATGGGAAAGACCAAGTAGGACTTAAAGTGTAAAGTAGAGTGACCAATTGGCTTGTGTACTGAATAAACTAAGAAAAAACTATTAGGGGAGTAACTTCTTTAATATTTATCTTATTGTTTTAAAAAATTTAATTATTTAAACTACTTCATGCTTCCCATAAATTTGATTTAAAATATTTTCAATATGTTTTAAAATATTCTAACTATAAGAAATAATGTGTAGAGGTAAAATTTTGTTGTTTAAATATGAATAAATATTGAAACCATAAAATAATTTCAATTTTTTTCTGATATTATTTAATAGCTTTATTTTTTTATATTATAGTGTTGTATACTTGTTCTTAATCAATTTTGAAAACCATTTTGAAACCTCAGGTGTTAGTATGAATCTTTCTTAAAATATTATTTATGCTCTAAATTTTTTGGAAGTAGTAGCTAGTAGAAAAACTTATTACATGAGATTAAATTGTCTAATGATTGGGTTTTTTTGGAAAATATGGTTTTTGATATTTCTTGTGACTCTATAAATATATTATTCATTATTAAATATTGAAATCTGTTTGATCAAAAAATATTCTAATTTTTTCCACATCTTGAATTTTAATAATGAGAATAATATTGATTTCTAATTGGTTGGAGGGTAACTCTTTTTTGATTAAAAATATTTCATGAAATTACTATCAAAGTACCATAAAAATTTAATTTCTTTTTTAAGACGTATTTAAAACATTCAGTGGTTAAATATTTTTATAAAATATAGAGTATGTTTTTTAATTTTTATTGGGTAATATTTTATAAATTTCCAAAGATTTAATTAGGTTACATATTTTATTTTTATCTCCTACAAAACTTTTATTTATTATTGGTTTTGGATTAAGATAACAATTTAAATTTAAATAAAAGTTTTTTATTGGATTTAAATTGATATTGTTTGCATTAAACCAGTTTAAATATGGACTCCTAATCATAGTTTAGGTTTTTATTCTATTGGCTAAATTTTTTGGATGATTTATCAATATCTTCTTGTAAATTATTCGACTCAATCATCAATCAGTGGTGTATAATTTTTTTTAATACTAAATTATTACTATATTTTCTCCTAGGGAAAAATAGATGTTTGAAATCATGATTGAATGAAAAATTATATTAGCTAAAATCATTAGAAAACTATGGGATTTAATAATATTTAATAAAGTAAGATACCAACTTTTAACCAACCCATTTTTCTTTTAAGAGGGAAATACTACATACCTTATTGATGAAGTTATGGGGAAAACACTTTTTAAAACTATATCTTGGTTGGTATGGATTTTTTTTCATTTTAAATATAATTTTCATTCTCTGAATATATTTAATTGATTTATTGTTGATAGAGAATGACTTATGTGTTAGTGAATTTCATATAAATTTATTTTATTAAATGTTTTCTAAATATTTTTAAGGAAATTATTTCATTCTCAATGAAAAAATTTTATTTTATTTTAAATATTTTCAGTTTTTTTCATTTAAAGATAGAAATGTAATTGTTTTGAATATTAGTACAAAAATTATGTTTTGGTGCTCAATATTTTAGGTATTATTGGTTTAAATTTCCATATATTGTAGGAATTTATTTTTATTCTTTTTGTAAAGAATTAATTGAAATAAATTTTGAAGTGATTTTGAAATGGTTTTGGTATTAGAATTAATTCATTATTTACTCCATGGTTTTTATCATGAATATATATTATTCTAAAACATTTTTATTTCTTATTTCAAAATCTATAATTTTAATGTTCAATTGAGACTAATGTAAAATATTATATTTTGAATTTATTATTCTCACAGTGTTTACTTTTTATTGTATATGGTTTAAATTATATGGTTCATACTATGTATTACAATACTAATATATGACTAATTACATGGTATGTATGAGTGAAATGATCCAGTAATGTAAGAGTTAAATGATGCAGAATCCATGTAAGGCTGCAGTCATGTGTGAAGATGATGTTGTGCATGAGGATTTAAATGTTTGTTTATACCAATGTAAGATGGTTTCAAGTAAGAATAATGTAACATAAGAATAATTTTGGGTAAGAAGATTGTTGTGTGATAAGATATTATATAAGAAGATAATACTTTTCCAAATTCAAGGATCAGGTAGAGTTTTAAAGGCTTAAAATTCAAATATTCCATGTGTGCCTTATATTAGTGTTTGAAAATTAAAAAGGGAAAATCATGATATAGATCCAACGAAGATTGACTCAAGGTAGAAATCACTAAATATTTCTATATATAAAGGGGTGGAGTAAATCAATCATATATTTTCATCTAGATTCATCTTCATTAGATTTATCACTTGATCCACATGGAAGGGTCTTATTCTATTTGACAAGGGTTATTAATCTCATGATGAAGTAGAAAATAAACTATAAAATATCTCACATGAATTCTAATTATTTTATTCTAACATGTTGTCTTTGATCTATGATGTTTATAGGTATTTCATATTTTCCTATAGATTCATTTGAAATTTAATTATATTATGGATTTCAGGGGGGAAATGGAAACCATATAAGAATCAATATTGTGGCACTTGAAGGAATGAGACTAGAGGAATCTAGAGTTAGAGAAAAATGGTGATCTAAATATAAAATACTCTTTTATATTCATTTACCTCTCTTATTTCTACTATTTTGAGATGGGTTTCTTGCATACACATTTCTGTACTCTTTTGAAGATGTGTAACTAAATTGTTTACGGGAAAAAGATTAGAAGTGTGGAATCAATTTATTATTTTCCCCAAGTTTGTAATGAAATTTTGATATTATCTTTTGGCTTCCACTTCATACAATCTCTATTTTTATTGTTTAATGATGTTTTAACCCAAAAAAATTATAGAATAAATTTATTTTTTAAAGTAATAAAAGAATTAATTAATCACCAAAAATTGACAAATCAAGGGGGTTTACTTGAGATGATGGTGGTGTGATATTTTCATTTTGTTTTCTTAGATTAAATTCTTTATAAACATCATTTTTACATAGTACTACATAAAAATAAGTGGATATTAGTTTATCCTTTTCTTAATAAGAACAACCAAAATACTTAAATCACAAAACATTAATGTTTATATTATTTATAAAAAATAATTATTTTCCCATATTTTTTATTTAAAATCATTTCTTTGGAAGAATTAATAGGGATATGTTAATAATTGGGTAATTATGGGTCAATTCAACTAATATTTATCAAGGATTTTGGCATAATTTTTATTAATCTAAAATAAATTATAGAAATATTTTATTAATTTGGATTATTTTGTTCTCCCAAACTCAACACTAGTTCATCCTTCAAAATAATGATCTTATCTGTCTTTTCACAAGCCTTTCCCATATCTAACTTGATTAAAACAACCCTCTATATTTCTTCATGTGAAGGTTAATAATTTTTTTCAAACTATCCAAAATCCCCATGAATCTTTCTCTCCACTATATATAATTATTTTCATTCCAAATATTGAGTAGAATATGCTGAGAATACTGGTCATTGATAATATTTTCTAAAATTTAGTAGTATAAGTTGCACATACTAAGTGATCTGAACTATTAGAGAAGAAATGGAATTTAATTCAAAGTAATGTTAACCAGATTTTTAACAATAATGTTAGCTGTTGATTTTATCATGTTTAGGATTTACAAATGAAACTAATCCCTTGTTAGTTTGTTTTTTTTTAATTTTTAATGTTTTAATTTTTCATTATAAATATTTACATGTTTTATTTATGTTTGATTTATTTATTTCATTTTGTATTACTATTACATAAATATTTATTACTTTTACATATTCATTTTTTCATTCTACTTACCCTTACCCTTTGTTTTTTTACCTTATTTATTATTGGGTTACCATAACATATCTATACAGTGGCTAAGGGAGACATGTTTATGGATTCCTTGTGTTTTGGTGTTCACCTTTACATATCAGTTCATAGTTACAATTATGTTTCGGATTTTGTGTCTTTTATTTACTAATTTAGTACTAAAGTCTAGGATATTTATGCATCATCCCTAAGGACTCTTATATATTTTCCCTATATACTTTGTTTTATTATTTGATATGAATTTTAAATATATTTTTTATTTGAATTTTTTTCAACTAGTTTTAACTGATTTAAATGATCTTAATCTCAATAATTATTTTATATAAAGATATAATTTTGAAATTCAACTCTTTATATGTATTTCTTCCCTATAAATTTGGTGATAACCCACAATGTTTGTGATAATTTTATTTTAGTCTGATCTAGAGAGAGTTCCTAAAAAGAAGTTATTCATCATTAGAATTCGAGTTTCTCTTTTATTATTTGAAAATTTGCATGTGTATTTGACATTTTAGATTGTAGATGAATATAGTTTTGATTTTTATTACACACCTAAATCCACATCTTGTGAGTTTCCCTTGTTTTTTTCTAGGTAACACCACTAAAACTTGACCCAAAATTATCAGGTGATGTTCGACTGGTAAATTTGAATGGCTAACAAGTTTTACAATTATTGATTTTTATTTTGTAATTATATTGATTAATCTTATTCTTATTGAATGTTGTAAGTTTTTTACTACTATCTTGTATTTTTTATGTTCTTTTATTTTTATCATTAATTATGGTAGGAATATAGTAGAGTTATTGTTATAGAGTAAGACCAACTTGGTTCAAACCATGTTGAATTGTTTTTCACTTATTTTCTAATTTATTTAATTTCATTGTAACTTATCCAAAATGTACATTATCATCACCATAAGTTATATTTTTAGTGATTTTCTAATCCTTAAAATATCAAACTTTTCTACAAATTGAAAACCAAAAAAATATACAGGATTTTGTGAATTTTATAAGGGTGCATCACTAAGATTGTCCTCAATATATGTTATCAGAACTTACATGTAATATAATGTGATCTAATAAGTATGAGATTGATAAATTTTATAGTCAAAATGATTTTAATTTGTTATGACACAAAATGAGAGTTTTTTTAATCCAAAACGGGTTATAAGGTGCACCATGTGGTCCTAAGAAGCCTCACATTATTTAGTTTGTTGATAGACGGACATCAACCACTTACTCTGATGTCCCTCACGATGACTTATTCAAATCCATTATCTCTCTCATATTATTCTTGTAAGATAATGTTTTTTGAGAGGTTTCTTATTAATCCCTACTAAATAAATTTGGTCTAATCATGAAAAATTATATATAAAAACATAATTTTTATCTTGTCTTCATAAATAATAAAAACTATATACATTAAATATGAATCTTATAATGTTTATTCATAATCATATTATTCATTTCATCAATATTAATCTAGTTTTAAGTAATATTAATGTCAGCATTCAATATAAGTACAAAAATTATATTATTAATATCCTTAGATTGTTTATATGAATATATTATAGATTCTATAATGTATGAGATAGACTCTGTATACTAAGAGGAAATAAAATATCCATTTATTTCCCAGGAATATAAAGGTAAGACCATGTTTATGGTTTAGGGTGAGGGTTTTAATGTTAGAGTTTTTAGTGAGACTTGGGGATAGAATAAAGTTAAAATAAATAAGAGTGTTAAGAACTATGATCTCTCTAGGAAATTCTTTATATGTCTATACATGTAGAAGTTATATGATGTAATTATGTGAAACCTAGGCTTGTTAGACCTAAATACACTAACCTAATATATACTGAGAAACCTAAAGAAACTATTTATAATTCCATATTTTTAGATCAATTCTATGGGAATGTTCAAGTGTTGACTTTATTAGAATAAATTCTATTATCTAAGTCGATTTAAGAATTGGGTTGTCCTTTCTGTGTGTTCACATATTATAATTTCTTTTCTAAATTCTTTTAGGGAGAGAAAAGGTTATTTTCTTTGGAAATAAAAAAATATATAAGGACATAGGTATAGTTTTTATTATGTTAGATCTCTTAGAGTATTCACTTTACTCTTTGTTAGATGTGTCATGGGTTCCTGATATTCATAGTAATATTATATAACTATGTTATATGAATAAAAAAGTATTCACCTTCTGGTATAATTTTGGAATCCTTAAAATATAAAAATATTATCATATGGTTAGCAAGGGTTCCTTAGTTAATGGTTTGTGTGTGTGTTTTAAATGAAAATAACTACATTCAGAAGTTGGTAATCACATATACCACTAATCTTAACAACATCACAATTTATTATAAAATGATAGGGTATTTTTATATTAAAGGTTCAGAGGAGTTTTTTAATCAGGATGTATTATTCAATGTTATACAATGAAACATTCCTTTTCATAATAATATGTTCTTGAGAAGTATAAAAGTGACGGTTCTAATAAATATAGTTTTTAGGTAAATTACCCACCTGAGTATGTACAATCTAACATGTGGGGACCTTCTAGAGTTTCCTCCCAAGGTGAAGGATCTTAATTTATTATATTAATAGATTATTTTACTATGAATATTTGTATTCAAATTTTTTAAAATGATTTTTATATTTTTGTGGTGGTTAAGACATAAAACTTATATATTTAGAATCAATATTGGAGAATGTTAATGAATGTGAGTATTATTGTAAAGACCAAAAACTAGTAGCCTGAAGATGGTGTCTACTTTATTTCATTGGAGCTAGATAACATTGATCTCATCCTAAAGAACTAAATACATTAGTATTATGGGTAAAATAGATATATACTTGAATTGTACATACATTTGAAAAAATAAAATTTAACAAAGTATTTTATTTGAGATCATCATTAGCCCCTATAACATGTCTCTTCATATCAATAATAAAACATTTCATGGCATGCTAGGGGAAGGATACATAAAAAATTGGTTACTATATATTCTCATTAAGGTTAACCATACATTGGAAGCTAATATATGGAATTAACAAAATGTAGGAAATAAATTATAATAAATTAATCTTATATAAATAATCTCATGAGCTACAAACTCATCCATGGATATCATAGAAACTAAAATAATCACATGGATATCAAAAAATACTTTCATAATGATGGAATTCATAATATAAGACATCTGAAACATACCTTAGAGGCCTTGTTCTAAGAAATTTGAAATACCATTGAGGCCCTATGATAATATATATATATAAATGGGTAAGGCCTCACCCAAAACCCAATATAGTTTTTCTATGAGACATACCAATGAATTGAGGGGCTATATAGAGCCCCACTCATCACTTAATAAGTTTAATTCATTCCTCATATGAAATTTATGGAGCATAATAAACATAAATAGTCGTATTGAAAAACTATTATATGAAATGTTAATATATTCACCAACAAACAAACATAATGATAAAACATTCATAGTAATATAAAGAATGTTATAAAATAGTACATCCACAGCCAAAATAATCATAAAATATCTTGAGAACTAATAATCATGGTATCATTACAATAGATTCCCAAATGTTAATAAGTGAACTGAGGGCTTTTTTCACTTGTGAATAGAAATAAAAAAATCCATTAAAACATTCTTGAGGATAATATCCCTTTCACTATGAAAATTACTTTTAAAAACAAAAAAATTATAGAATAATATGAAAAATATTTTAATTAAAACTATCCTTGTAAAATCATAAAGGAATCTTCACAACAATGTGTGTTCATGGTGATGGGAAATTGCATACATTCTGAGTATGTTAAAACAAATATTCCAGTCACATATTTGTTAAAAAGTAAAAATGTACATTTTTTTATAAAATGATAAGAATATTCCTTCAAAATCATTTTTTAAAATACAATAATGGGATAAAAAATTAAATAAAAAATCATTTGGATAATTTTTAACATACTTTTGAAACATTTTTACAAAACATGAACATATAAGAGAAATGATTTTCGACCAAAATGAGAAATAAAGTAGGATTTTTTAAAAAAAAAATTCCAAATAATTTTAATTACCGATGAGAGGAAAATGGTACAATTACGTTGAAATTTTTTGGATAATAAAATGGTAAAAAATCATTATTTTATTTATTTATTGATCACAATATTTAATCATCATTAATTTAACCATAAATCATCTTGATAAACGATAATATTTTAAAATAAACCCTTACAACTTTGGTATCATTTTAATTGTAATCCCATTGAATGAATTAAATTAAGATGAAAAATTAAATACCTTGAATATAAATATATTCATGATATAAAATATAAAATTTGTAGTATATACCCCAAAACAATTACTAATTGATGAATATGGCATACATATAATGGAAGTAAAAGTGAGATGAGAAACCCCTACCTCATGTCTGGTTTCCTTATTATGTGTTTGTAACTCCATTATAATAAATATATATTAATGATAAATATATTAAAAAACATATTAATATATTTAATATCATATATTATTTACCTATATTCTTTTATGACCCATTTATTAACAATTCTTGGTTCAAATCATTATTTTTGGTGATAATGGCTTTATTTTTCATGTATGTTTTTGTTCCGTAATTATGATCATTTTAAATATATAATATCTTAATAATATCATGAATGTTAAACATGATATGAATATAATATATATACATCATATAATTATTTATAGTAATCTATAAATGTTATAGATATAAAAATTAATTACACCATTCAAGGAGATGATAGGCAGTACACATGCATTAATATTGTTTCTATTTTTAAAAATATGGAATATAAGAAAGGTAAATAATATTTAAATAATAATGAATCATTATTATATCATATATATCATACATATTCATTAAATCTATCCTTATTACCATCCATTTCAAAATAAAATGAAAAACAATTTGCATCGCTGCGTAAAGGTGATAGTCCACACATGCATACGAGCAACATTGTTATTTTCCAAAGGATTTTATAGTAAGAAGTAATATATGGTATTATAATTCCATAAGTATATTAATTTCATAAATATCATATAAATATGTCAAATCCATCATTATACCCCACCGTGAGGGGCGGTGATGAAAAACATTTACATCAGTTCGTGAGGTGTTAGTCCTTATACATGATCGAACATTTCATTTTTAAATTGATAGAAGATGTGATGTATATAGGTTATTGCATAAACATAATAACATATAAGAATATTATATATATTTCTGTTATTATATTAAAATTATTAATATATGATTGAATGTTGTAAGAGAATAAATAAAAATAAAGAGCTTTATTAAAACAAATACCTTCTTTTTGGGAAACCACCTTTTGATCTCTCATTAAGGATCATAGGGTTTGAATTTTTGGAGTAAAAAAAGATATATAATGTCTCTAAGTAATTTTGGTAGATATATTTATAGGTTTTTGTCATTTTAAATGGATTAATATGTCTGGATAAGTTAGGGGAGGAAGTGCCCTTTATAATTGGGGAGTAGTGTACTTTTTGTAAATATAAAAAACTATTCAATAAAGGGATGTATATCTCCCCCAAGTGCCTAAAAATTGATAATTAATTTATTTTAGGGATTATATTTTTGATACACAACTGAAACATACAAAAAACATTTTTTAAACATGTTTTTCCTTAACTTATATATTTTCTTAGTTTTACCATTTTAGTTTTCACTATGGTAACATGTATTTTTACCAAGGTAATTTATCATTTAAGAATATAAATAAATGATCCTAATTAGATAATTTTTACCCAATGGTTATAAATATTAAATAAAATTTATATAATAAAAAACATATATGTGTATAAAATGAATTTTAACACGAGCGCATGTAATGCACAAAACTCTATTTTACCCTTTACCATGGTAATAATGTTTTCACTATTTAGCAGTCAATATAGTTATTATAAGAGGAACATTGATACATTAATGGAACATGGTTGATATTTTTAAACATATACTAATAAATTGGCAGTGTATAGGAATTTTAGGAATTTCAAATCATTTAATAAAATATTATTTATTAAAAAATAATATTACAATCCGATTTAACACTACTCATTTAATTTGATTTAAAAAACATCAAGATAACGATAGAATTTTAACTAATTATTTTTACATATGTATATAATGTTAAATTTATCTAAAAAATCATTTAATATAATAATTAATTCAATTTATATTAATTTTAATATTTTTAAAATCAGTTATTATATTTTTCTATTAATTAAATAATTACTATGTTGGTGTTTCTTATGAATTTAATGTAATTATATAATTAGATAATGTTAAAAATAAATTACCCTCAGGAAATTAATTTCACAAATCTAAAAATTACCATCAGTATCCATTTATAACTTTAATATTTTCCTATGTGATTTCATAATTGAAATTTAAAATTAAAAGGGTGACATTATGTTATTTTATTTACTTGAATTATTATATAGCCCACTTTCAAGTAAAAGCGGATCAAAAAATCAAAACAATAGAGACTAAGGTGATAATGGTACAAAAATGTACATAAAATAGAAATTAGAAAAGTTTTAGTTCATTTTTAACCCTTATCTTTTTAGTTTAACCCATAATAAACTTTTTCTAACCTTAAAATTTGTAATTAATTTTTACAATTTTTAGTATTCATTAAGACCAAAAATTAATTTGACCTTATTATATAACATTTATATGATGATTTTAAAAATTGAATCTATTTTTCCAAATTTCATTCATTGAATTGAAAATTTTTAATTCAAAATTATACTCATAGACCTGATAAAAAAACAGTTTTTAAAGTGGAAATTCTCATATGCATAGGGAGTTTTAATATCAAATTTCAACATAAAATTTATTAAAATAAAAACAATATATTTATTATAATATTATTGAACTAATTTTACATTTAAAACAATTTTAAATGAATATTTAAACATTAAATTCTCTAAACTATATGTTTTAACTAAAAACCAGTATTTTCACTATTCATTGAAAAATTAATCTTTTTAGAAAATTTTAAAAAATTATATCTAATAGAATTTTTACATTATGATTTCAAAAATTAATTTATAAATTTAAAAGAAAATCTAAATATGGTAAAAATTAATTTTAATTTATAACTGTAATGCTCAACGATACTGCCTTATATAAAAATATAGTTGTTCAGAAAAAATTTATTTTTCTTTAATATGGTTAGTTTTTTATCTCAAATAAATAGATAACCATTTGATTTATTATATAAAATTTTATATCATATATGTTTTTTATAATTTAGATAGTCATATTCATACCCTTCAATTTAACGACTAGGTTATAATATTATACTATTTTACGGTTAATTTAGACTCGGGGTGGTATGTATCGTAAACTTTCAAAGAGATTAAAATTTAAAGAAATATATTTATTTCTTTGTTTAAGATCTATGGTGTGTTTCACATACACTATAAAACATAATGTTATTAATTTAAAATTTCAGGGTGTTATATTTTACCCCTAAAATAAATTGTTCCCTCACAATTCTATTTTGGTCATCATAAGTCTAACCTTTATTGAAAAAATTCATCATAAAAAGGGTTAATAATACTTCCACTTGATAAGAGGTAAAGTTATGTATAAAGGTCATATGAAATAAGACATAAAATGGTTTCCAATTAGTAAATCATTAGTGGTAAGTGAAAATATGGACATAGAGGAAAAGAGAAAATATATTTAGAGGCTGATAGAGATCATTGATAAAAATAAAGTGAATGGTCAAGAGAAATTTAACAAGTAGAAATCTATAAATTAGTGATGAAAATGAAGTTAATTGGATAAAATTTTATTTTCAAGATCCTTTTCCCAATTTCAAGACCATTTTCCCAATTTTAATTTTAGTGCTTTATGAAATAAAAATTCATCTTGTATATTAATTTCTTGGAGTAAGAAATGAAGTAGAAATTGATCGAAGCACTACCCAAGGGCCTTCGGGCCATCAAAGGACATTAAAGGGGGATTTATAATTAGAAATATTTTCATATTATTTCAATATTCAATTGAATAATTGTCTCTCCATATTTTCTCATTGCTCATGAGGGAAATATTTTTCCAAGAATTGTTCCTTAAACTCCATCCCCTCTATGTTTACTATATTTTTTTCATCCTTTATGTTTTTTATCAATAACCAATATTAAGCTATATCTCTTGAGAGATGATATTTTCTAGGAAATACTTATCCTTTTCATTACTTCTTATATAATGAAATATACTATCTAATAAATTTCTCCATAACTCAACTACAAATGGATTTATTGTCACACTTAATGTTGGAGGTTACTGATGCATAAAGTGGTCTAAAATTGTTAAACCACATGGTGGATTATTATGATACTATATAAGGTAAGGGATATTAATCATAACCTAACTCAACTACATCAATATGGATTTATTTTCAAAGTTCTAGCTATATCTCCATCTCTAGTTTCATTATCTTTCCCAAGATGGTAATCCTTATATGGAGTGTGTATATTTATATAGTTTTTATTCCTTTCACTATACACCATTTCGAAAGAGTTTAATACACTAAATTGGATCATAAAATTATGGAAATGATTTATAATTCCAAAACTAGTGAAATATATAACATAAATTTAAAACCGTATTCATAGATAATCTCATAATCATAAACATGGTTTCTTTGGAAAGTTTTCAAATCCTAAAAGTATTTTCAAATAAATTGTAATAGTTTGTAATGAAAATGTTAAATACCCCAATAATATCTATTGGTAGAGACAAATTAAGTTTTTAGTAAGACACATTGTCATGAACCAAGTGACGATCGAGTTAAAGCCCAATGTTCCCTTCTCCGAGTTACCATCCTAAGTACAACTATGATAGAAACTTTTCCACATGTCATATCCATACAAGGATTCATTTATAGGTAAAAAACATAATCTATTACTCACCAAGACAAGAGAATTTTTTTATATCCTTATCCTCAAATTATATTATAGGTTTATGTTCCTAAATAAATGTTTTCCTGAACCTACTTCTCAATGTTTCTGCTAAACTTACTCTAATACCAACAGTAAATACCCCGACCCTAGCAGATTGAAGATGATGTTTAATTTATTAAACAATAACTAGATACAAGAAACTTCACCACAAAAGACCAAATAATTTATTTATATTGGTAATATAGATATATAATATAATTTTAAAATCATTTTATAACATAAAATATAGAAAAGTATTTTCTTTGAGATTATCTTTATTCACTCTAGAATGCCCCTGTATATCAATCATAGAAGATTTCCCAGAATTTTAGGGAAATGAAACATAAAAAATGGGCAATCCTAGATTCTTAAAAATGGTAATAATATATCATAACATAATAATTATTGAATAAAATGGTATGAATAAATGATAATCAAATACTTCTATATAAATAATTTCATGAGTAAGAAAATCATCCATGGATACTATAACAAATAAAATAATCATGTAGACATAAAAAAATTCTCTCATAATAATAGAATGTATAATTTTAGAAAACTAAAAAATATTGTCAAGGCCCACTTCCAAGACATCTGAAATACCATCGAGGCCATGTGCCAATGCATCTATATAAATGGGTAAGGACTAGGACAAAACAAAATATAGTTTTTCTCATCAGATCAACTAATGCATCGTGGGGTTATACAGAGCCCCACCCATCACTTACTAAGTCGAATGCATTCCTCATATGAAATTGGTGGAACATAATCAACATAAACATTCATATTGGAAAACTACCATACATAATGTAAATTCTTTACTGAATCAATAAGCATAATCATAAACCACTCAAAGTAATATGGAGAATATTATCCGAATATTACATCACCAGTCAATATAATCCTAAAAAATCTATAGAAATAAAAAGGATGTTATAATTATAATATATTCCCAAAGGGGTATAAGGTAAATTAGGGTTCTTGTCATTGATGAATAGAAATACTCTAATAATACCATTAAAAACATTCTTGAGGAAAGTATTCTTTTAACATTAAAAATCAATTTTAAAAACCAAAAATTTCTAGAATATTAATAAAAATATTTTATTTAAAAATATACATGTAATATTTTAAATTATGCGTTATATAAATTAGTGTTCATGAAGGTAGTAAATTAAAATTGTGCTGAGTATCTCAAATAAATTATTCCTTTCACATTTTTGGTAAAAAATAAAGAAGAAAATTATTCTAAAAAATAAGTGAATACTCATTTTAAATAAAATTGTAAAAATAAAATCATGGTTAAAAATTATTTTAATAAATCATTTGTAGAATTTTTAAAATATATTTTAAAACATTTTTACAAAACATGGACATGGAAAAGAAAATGATTTTCAACCAAAAAGTGAAATAGAGTTGTTTTTTCTTAAAATCAATATCTCAATAATTTTAAGTTCCAAAAAAGAAAAATGTTAATATTACTTAAAAAGTTCATGAATAAAAATAGTATATTAAAATTCATTAGTTTATTGAGTGATATATCATAATATTTTATCATCAAAAAAATTATTATAAACAATCCTGATAAACAATGAGATTGTAAAATAAAACCTTACCAATTTGGGCGCTTTTGAGTCATAATATCAATAAAAGAAATAAATAAAAATGTACCATTTAATACCATTAATATAATTTAATTCATGATATAACATATCAAAGTATTAGTATATACACCACACAAAATAATTAAGTGGTGAATATGACATATGTCTCACAGAAGTAAAAGTGACATGAGAAACCCTAACCTCAAGTCCAATTTCCTTCATACATGTCTATACCACCAGTATAATAAATATATATTTATTATAAATCAATTAAATATCCATAATAATATATTTTATACCATATATTATTCACTTATATTCATTTATGACTCATTTCTTAAAACTTATTTGTAAAAAACACTATTTTAGGTTATAATTGTTTCGTTTTTCATGTATGTTTTGGTTTGGTAAATATGGTCCTTTTACATTGATCATGGTTAAATCCTATGAATAATTTTAACCATGATATAAATATCATATATATTCATTATATATTTATTTATATTAATCTATAAATTCTTTAGATATAAAAATGAATTACATCGTACATGGAGACATTTTTAAGGTCACTCGGAGAAAAATTGCAGGAGACATCATTTGGGTGTTCCAACCTCTATAAAGATAGTTTTTGATGCTTCAATTCTGAATGCTTGTGGATTAGAGGAATCACTGATAGGTGTATCAATTTTTGATCCTTTCTATTCTCGTTATTCCAGCGTCTTGGTTTCTAATTAGTTGGATCTTGGCCATGTGGTTAAGACATTGAGAAACTCTACCAATTCATGCAATATTCTGGTTCCTTTTACCCCAAGGGTGCTTCATTTCATTTAGGATGGCTTCAAGTTTGTTCATTCATAGAATCTTGGTAAGGTGTAGTCATGAGAGGTGGAATTTGATGATCCTTTTCCTATTTGTGACTCCATACCCCATGTCCCTAGACCCTTGGGGGATTATGTACTATCTTCAACATCCTCTCAGTTACATTCTCATCCCCAAGCTAATCAAGCTCTTCTGATCCCCATCAGTGTATCTTCAGATGCTCAACCTATTTCTCCTCAACTAAATCCTTTTAATGCTCATTCCCCCAGTGGAGTCTCCTCTAGCTATGAATGTGGTCCTATGATTGTTCGGTCTATCACCCCCGATGAACCTATATCTACAGAATATCATAGTATTTTCCTGTAAAATTCCTTTTATATTTTATAAAACCTTTAAGAGGATAAAACCTATTTGATATCCAATAGTTCATTATCATATTTCCATCCCATTTCTCCTCTTTCAAATCTCATCATTGCCCCATATCACATCAGTATGTTCACTCATGCTTAGTCCAATTTATGTTTGAATGGATCTTCTACTGATGATAAGTGCACCACAACATCTAGGTCCAAATCTAAGAACCACCTCTAGATATTATCTCTTATATTGTTTGGAACTCCTATGGCCTTGGTTCTAGGGTTAAAACTAATTTCATTTGTAATTAATTAATAAGTAATAAATCCACTCTTGTGGTTGTTCTGGAGCCCAAGTAGGTATCTTCCAAGATTTTTGACTTTTCCCACAAGATGGTTATGCGAAAATTCATGCATGGGGATTCTCTTAATGAGCACATTAGGATCTTCTAGAAGTAGAATATTTCGGTTGAAAATATGTTTTCCACAGATCAATTCATCTATGTTAAGGTTTGTGATCATAACAGTTGTTTCTTCACCTTTGTGTATGATAAGTGTGATGCTCATTTAATAGAAAAGATGTGGGGTGATCTTGAAGCCTTCAATATGAAATATAGGCCATAACTAGTTAGGGGTGATTTAAATGTTATTATAGATAATTATAAAAATAATGGAGGAGGTCAGATTCCCTAGAAGGACAGTAATGACTTTTCCTTATTTATAATTAGATGTGGTCTACTATATAGGAGTTATTTGGGGGAAAAGTATATGTGGTACAATAATTAGAAGCATAAGAGGATAACCTAGTGTCTCCTTGACCATATCCTTGAAAAATTCATGAAATTACCTCCTTAATGATATAATTATTCATCTGGTTTGATCTCTACCTAACCACTCTCCTTTACTGGTTAATCTAGATTCTAGATAATTCGGGACTAGTAATTTTTTATTCTCTAGGAATTGGACCTCAAATCTGAATTATCATTTTGTGGTGCTGGCATCCTAGAATAATTCCATGCATAAGCATTCATGGGTTGGTTTCATAATAAATTGAGAAGACTGAAGGGGGATCTTTTGGCCTGGTGTAATATAACAGATTCTCAGATTATTGAACATGATTTCATCTAACAGGACATTCAACAAGTAAAGATCATATTTGAAGAAGACTGGTATGATGTTCATTTTTCAGTTTTTTCATTAAATAAGAGCAAATTGGAGGACATGTTTATGGAACAGGAACAAGAACCTCATGAAAATTCCAAATAGTTGTGGCTCAAATCTGGGGATTGGAATACTACATTCTTTCATGCTTTCTTAAATGGGAGGAATAGAAGGGTCAATACAAACATTATTCTATAGGATAGAAGCTTCACCAGTGATCCCAAGGTGGTGGGTGGAATAGAGTAATAACATTTTAAAGAGCATATTTCCATCATTAACCCATCCATGTATGAGTTATACCCCCAATTCCAGTCTTATCTATTTAATTTTACTCCCCAAGTTGTGTTCAACAACATTAATAACTTTTTTGAAATTGATCCAGATGAAAGGGAGATTAGGTAGGCGATGAACTACCTCAATCATAAGAGTTACCTAGGTCCTGATGGCTTCCTTGGGTCTTTCTATATGGCTTCATGGGACCACATCAAGGAGAAGATGGTTGAATCTATTAGAGATTTTTCAGAGAGGGAGGCTTAACAAGAGTTATATGTTCTATCAATTTTACTCTCATTCCAAAGTTTAGGGATCCTTACTCTATAAAACAATACAAAGCAATTTTTATATATAAATTCACATAAAAATCATTTCTAGTGTGATTAATAGGACACTCTCTACACACCTCTATAAGTGGGCCTCTAAAGAACAATATTTATTTATTCAAGGCAGGTCTACTCAGGCAGTTTCTTCCATCACTCAAGAAATGATGGTGGACATCAATAGGAAGAAGATCGATTCTAATTTTTCTATAAAAATTTATGTGGATAAGGTCTATGATAGACTACAGTGGGGATTCATTATCAAGGTGATGTCCTACATGGAATTCTTAGTTCAAACGATTGATCTTTTTTTAGACACTTTAGTTTCTCCAAGATTTTAGTTAAATTTATGGGATTAAATTTTGTATTTTTGAAGGCTATTTGTGGCCCTAGTTAGTAGGATCCCATGTCTCCTAGTGTTTTTATTATGGTTTAAGATTCTCTTAGTATGTTCCTGAAAAATGTCATACATGATGGCTCCATTCTTCTGTTCCGATATAGAAACAATTATAATGGAAATATCCAATCTCCTCTTTTCTGATGTTGTCTTAATTTTCATGAATTTTGTAGTAGATATATTCATGGTTTCAACAAGATCATACAAGAATATTTTTAATGGAGTGGTTAATGGTTTAGTTGTGATAAAATAACGTGTAGCTGGAAGGATCATTCTCCGACAGAAGAGTTGGAAAAATTGAGAACCACGTGGGGTTCAATGAGAAAATCCTCCCAATGGAATATTTGGGCGCTCACATAGATGATGGAAGGCTTCATATTTGTTAATTTTAGAGAATGTTTGATAAGATCTTGAATCATATCACTAATTGGAAGAACCAATTTATAACTTTCGGAGGTTTTATTACCCACGTAAAAAGTGTTCTTACTTTTATTATGATGTATGTTATGAATTTACTCATGGTCCTGAATACCATTATCAAGAGACTTTATAATATTATGTCATGTTTTATTTGGGATTATCATATGGATAGAAGGTTCCATTGGGATTCATTTAGGATGATGGCCAACAAAGTGTACGCAGGAGATATCATTGATCATAGTGTTGTGAACTCTATACACTTCCTCTGGGCCAAACTCTCATGAGAAGTCTTATAAGGCATGTCACCTTTGGACAAGCCAGTTGTGGGGAAATATGGAGGTTACCTATCCTCTCTAAAAATGAAAGTGTCATGTTTATAGAAAATTTTGAGGAACCATCTTCCGACGGAGGAGAAGCACGCTCAGTGGATAATAATGTGTGGGGGGATTAAATCATGAAGGCATAATTAGGTTGGTGTAAAGCTTTCATTTTTGGGGTTCTATACATCATATATCTCATCTGATGAGGTTGTCTGTCACCCCTCCTTCATTTAGGTAATTATGTATCATAATCATCATGATATTTATAGTATAATTAATTTATCATAGGACCCTAATAAGCTCATTTTCACCGGAGATGCATCTAGATACTTCTCTGCCAAAGTATATAGGTACTCTATGCATAGGATCCATAGTAAAGAAATTAATTTTAAATTTAATTTTCTTAACTGGTGCATCTGGAATGAGACTCTCCTAATGGACGATTAAATGAGGGAAAAAAGTGTTAACTTGGAATTGAAGTGTCTCTATTGTCGTATCCCTAAAAAGGACACTATGTACAACCTCTTCTTTAGTATAAAATGGGAATTGGCAATTTGGGGATGCCTAGGAATTCCTAGGGATGGGGTGTAGGAAAATAGCAGTTCCATTTTTATTTATTCCTGGATCAATAAAATGGATTGTAACTCTCTGGAGGAAATAGTTTGTTGGGATTAAAAAATGATTGGACCACCAATACAGTGATAATCACAATATAAAATAAACTTCAAAATACGGAAAAATAAATGACACCAGATGTAATGTGGAAAACCCCCCAAATAGAAGGGGTAAAAAATCATGGTCAAATAGGAGGATCACTATGGATTAAAAGTGGGAACACACTCTCTCACTTATTACAAGGAGAAAACCCTCGTAATATTATCTCTCTTGAATAAATGGGTAAAACTGCCTCACAAAAACACCAAACATGTATTGGGATTCGCTGATAAATGAGAAGTGAAAATTTATGTCAAAACCATTAGGGGAGACCCCATTTTATAAGTGTTATCTCCTCCCTCCCATATGGTGATTTGGTGGGGGTTTCCCACCCACTTCATCTACCTTCACCATACCCCTTTGACAAACAAAGGGGAGACATCTTCCTCTAAATAGAAAACTTCTAACACATCTCCCACTTGAAGATTTGATTCAGAACGAATCACATCTCAACACATCCTTTCTATATACCAAACCATGATGCTTAGGTATCTCCGAGGCCGCTTGAGGATCTACACTATCTGAACTTATCAGAGTTAATCGCTTT
Source organism: Viscum album (assembly GCA_963277665.1). Lineage (NCBI taxonomy): Eukaryota > Viridiplantae > Streptophyta > Magnoliopsida > Santalales > Viscaceae > Viscum > Viscum album. The sequence goes on along the minus strand of OY728125.1, from coordinate 1,385,374,899 downwards.
CATCAATAAATCTTCTAGATTTTCATTATTATGAATTTTATGCATATCCACACTTCCTTCCTCTAACACATCTCAGATAAAGTCATATTGTACCCCAATTTTCTTTATCCTGGAATGAAAATATGGATTCCTTATAATGTGAAAGGCACTATGACTGTAACAAAACAATGGAATCTGAATCTGTCTATGCCTAAGCTCCTCCAACAACCTTCTAATCCAAAATTCCTATTTTCAAGTTTGTGTAGCTGCCATGTACTCTGGCTCTATAGTGGATAAAGCCACAACTGACTTTAACTGTGAAATCTAGCTCACAGCTCTTCCTTTAAGAGTAAATACATAACTAGTATTTGATTTAATCCAATCAGAATCACCTGGAAAATATGAATCAACATAGCCTTTGATAGTGTAATATGATCCTCCATTATATAATGCAACATTTTAGGTCTCCTTGATATATCTAAGGATCCTATTCATTGTGCTCCAATGCTCTCATCCTAGATTTTCCATGTACCAACTTACTGCTCCCACTACATGTGCAATGTCTACTCTAGTATAGACCATAGAAAACACTAGACTACCCACTGCTGATGCAGACGGTACTTCAGACATTTCCTTCCTCTCTATTTTACAACTAGGACTCATCGTTGAGGATAACATGAAATTAATCGGAATTGGGGTAGACATTGGATTATAGTCTTGTATGTTGAAGCTTTTCAAGAATATATGTAAGTAACTCTTCTATGATAGCCAAATATTACCATTATTTTTGTCTCAGTAAATTTTCATCCCAATAATCTTGTTTGCTAGTACCAAGTCCTTCATATCAAACTTCGTAGCCAAATGTGCCTTTGTCTCCTAGATCTGATCATTATTGGGGCCTGCAACCAATATTTCATCCACATACAACATAAGATTGATGAAATCATTACCATCCGAACCCATGAAATATGTACAAGGATATGAATTAATTCATTTGTATCCAGGTCTCATGATATAGGAATCAAATCTCTTGTATAAACACATCAGCACCATCTTGAGACCGTACAACGATTTATTCAACCTAAAAAACAATTTATCTTTGCCTTATTCTGAAAAACTTTCTGGTAGAAGCATATATATTTCTTCATCAAGATCATCATGGAAAAAAGTAGTCTTCACATCCAACTGCCCTATATGCAATTTGTATGTAGCACACATTGCTTGAACTAACCGAACAGTCATCAGTCTAAAAACAGGAGAAAATATTTTGTTAAAATGCATACCTTCCTTCTGGTCATATCCTTTGACCACTAATCGTGCATGATATCCTTCCACCTAGTCCTTTACATCATGTTTTATCTTAAAGACCCATTTTTTTATGATAGCCTTCCTTCCATGAGGTAATGGAACAAGATCCCAAATTTTATTCCTGTGTAGAGCTTCATGTTCCTCCTACATTGCCTCCATCCATGAGGATACATCTGGACTATGGGTCACCTCTATAGAAGAAGATATACCTACATCCTACGTCAATATGTAGTATGCAATATTTCTCTCATTGAAATAGTCTGAGTGCCATACCAGTGCTCTTTTCTCCCATGTTGACCGTCGTGGTCCAGAATCAACTGGTACTTGATAATCATCCTTTGGTAATGCTTTAGAGGAAACGGATTCTACCTTTCATTTTACCTCTACATTGAAATTTTTAGTTTATGTATTCTCCTTCTCCATGTCTTGATTAGTTGTCATTTTCACCTTTTATTATGAAAAAATGAAATCTCTATTAATGAGAAATTTCTGGGCAGTGAGGTCCCATAAATGATACCCCTTCACACCATCTGTGTACCCCAATAAGATACATTTCCTAGATCTCGAATCCAACTTCTCTCTTTCCTGATCATTAAACATTTCATATACAAGACTTCCAAAAGTATATTACTGAGAATAGTTGGTGGGTTTACCAGTCCACATCTCCATCGGTGTCTTCAGATCAATCTCCATTGAAGGATATCGGTTGATAACATAATATGCAGTATTCAATTCTCCTGCCTAAAATGTTTTAGCAGTTCATGTAGTCTTCAATGTCACCCTTATTCTATCTAATAGGGTTCTGTTCATCCGCTCTTCCACTCTATTCTATTGAGGAGTGTACTCCATATTGAACTATCTCTTTATTGCTTCCTTTTTACCAAAAGTATCAAACTCCTCGCTTGTATATTCTCCACCATTGTCAATCCTCAGACACTTGATCTTCTTTGTAGATTCAAGCTCCTTCCGTGATTTGAATGTTTTTAAGAATTCAAAAACATCCACCTTCCTCTTGATTGGGTACACCTAACATCTACTGGAATAATCATCAAGGAATGATAAAAAGTACATTGCTCCTCTCATGGATATAAATTGTGCTTTCCAAACGTTGGAATGGATCAGCTCAAAGATCTCTTGACTTCTTGCTATTGACATCCCAAACTTTAACTTGTGTTGCTTCCTCAAAACACAATGCTCACAAAATGATAAGGATACCTTTTTCAGCCTAGGCAGTAACTTCTTATCCACAAGAATCTTAAGGCCCCGTTCTGACATATGGCCAAGCTTCTGATTCTATAACATTGTCAACGCTTTCGTCGAGGTAGTTGATGCAACAACTATATATTCCTCCTTGTACGTTTCACCCATAAGCACGTACATGTTCTTTGAGATCTTCTCTGCCTTCATTACCACAAGCACACCCTTCACGATTCTCATCACTCCATTCTTAGTGTGAGTCTTTCATATGATGTCATCAAATTGTCCCAAATACAATATGTTCTTATTCAAGCCCTTCACATGATGTACTCCTTGGACGGTCTGTACTATGCCATCATGCATATTCAGTTTGATGGTACCGACTCCAACAATATTCAGAATGTAATCATTCCCCATGTACACAAGTCCTTCTATGATGGCTTCATACTGGTAAAACCATTCCTTTCGAGACGTCAAGTTCCATATTGATTAGGAGTCGATAATCCATGCATAATCGAGATGTTTCCTTCTTCCAGTAGTCTTTGCTGCTTCACTAAATAGTATATCTCCATTTCTAGAAGTACTCACCGCATTTCTTTCCATGTTATGATTCTGGCTCCCACTGGAACCGTGCTCTATCATCACATCTCCCAAACTCTCTTCAATTGTCATTTTATAATTTTCCTTTCGTAGTATTGCCTGCATCTACATTTTCAACAATAAAAAATTATTCCTGTTGAATTTTTTGATCTCAAATTCTATCACTATCTGGACACATCGTCAGTACAGAACCTCTTATGTTTCACAACGGTGTATTTAATAATCTCAATAAATTTTTTTTTTCTAATGTGAATGATCAACTAGAGTCACAATCATAGATCATACTAAAATTTACGAGAATTGTTAATACCCAAAAAATGTGAACAGCATTGAGCCAGATTCATCCCTATGATACCACTTTTTGGGACTGAAAAATGATTGTCCCACCAGTGTAGATATAATTATGATATAAAATAAAGTGAAAAATGTGGAAAAATAAATGAGATCATATGTAATGTTGAAAAGCCCCAAATTGATGGGTTAAAATACCATGGGCAAATAGAAGGATCACTATGAAGTAAAAGTGGGTACACATTCCCTCACTTATTACAAGGAGAAAACCCTCACAATATTCTCTCTCCTGAATAAAAGGGGAAAACTACCACACAAAAACACCACACATGTATTGGGATCTGCTGATAAATGTGGAGTGAAAATTGATGTTGGAACCATTTGGAGTGACCCCCTTTTATATGTGGTATCTCCTCCCTCCCACTAGGTGATTCAGTGAGGTTTTTTCACCCACCTCATCTACCTTCACCATCCCCCATTGACAAACAAAGTGGTGGCACCGTCCTCCAAATAGAAAACCACCGATAAAGCTAAGGTCACTCTTTTGTCTATGGGATGCTGGTGCTTATGGATGTCCAGTAATCGATCATGTGATGATAATATCACCAGTTACCAGGTGTCCATGTAGACCCTTTATCATTTTCTCATCATTGATCTGGGTAGTCTCTTAAGTAATTGGGTGCATTTTACTACGTTGGGGGGGCCCATGTGAGTTACTCTTGATCTAACTAGAGGGATTATTCTCATGAGCATTGGGTTCATTGGATACCTCCTAACAACAGGTTCAATATAAACATAGATGAATCCAGTCCGCTTAGCCTCATGCATAGAGACATCATTGTTCGTGACTACAATGTCTTAGTGTTCATTACCTTCAACAATTTCTATGGTCAGGGTGACTTTCTTCTTTCCAAATCCAAATTTCTTCTCGACAGGATTGAGGTTTTCTGTTTGATGTGTATATCTCAAACTGCCATAGAATATGAATTTTTTGTTCTTATCAGTGATCTAGAGGTAATGGATGTCATTTCATATTAAATAGTGTATATAATCTGAAAAATAAAGGGACTCGTCAACAAAGATATCCTGATGGATACGTGGCATGAAGGAAATAAAGTGGAAGACATTTTGGATTCAAAGTATAATCAAGGTAATCATAGAATGTTTTTTATAGTTTGGATTACCTCCCTCCTAAGTGTGAAAATCTAGTTTGTGCTGATGATCTAGGTCTATATTATTTTAGACCCCTGACCTAGTTCTCTTATGGGTCTATTAATAAAATTTCTTACTTTGGATGGATGTGGGGCATATGTTATCATAAATTTTGTTTCTATTTTTAAATGGATGGGATGAAAGAAAAAATTAAATAATATTTCACCTTTAAATAATAATTATTATATCATATATATTATATATATTAATTAAATATATCCTTATTAATATCCATTTCCAAATAAAATGAAAATCATTTCACATCACAACATGGAGGCGGTAGTCTACACGTATGCACAAGAGACGTTATTGTTTTCTAATGGATTGTATGGTAATAAGTTATATCATATATAATAATTAAAAAATATATTAATTTCATAAATTATATCTAAATTTGTTAAATAAATAATTTTATCAAGCTATTAGGGGTTGTGATGGAAGATGATTTACATCGGTTTGTGAGGCATTAGTCTATTCTACACATGATATATGGTTTCATTTTCCATTTTATGGAAGACGAGACGTATATAGGTTTTCAATCAACATAAAAACATCTCATAATATATTAGATATTGGTGTTGTTATATTGTAATTATTAATACATGAATGAAGATTGTAAAAGATGAAAGAAAAGGGAAGATCTTTGTTAAGATGATTACCTTCTATTAGAAAAAATCTCTTTCATCTCTCCTTAAGATCCCTAGTATTAGTATTTTGGGTGGATAAGTATCTTTAGAATATGTATAGGATATTTTGGAGGGATATTTTCAGGGCTTGGTTGTGCCAAGCAGCTTAATAAGTGTGAAGAAGTGAAGGGATGAAGTTCCCTTTTATAATTGAGCATTGGAATTTTTGTAAATACCCAAAACTATTCAAAAATGGGAAGTCGATATCTCCCCAACTACCTCCAAAATTGATAATAAAAAAATTTTATGGATTATATGGTTGATCCACACCTCCACTATACAAAAAATACAAGTTTTAAACATTTTGTTCCATAACTTTTTTGTTTCCATACTTTTACCATTTTAGTCTTCACTACGATAACTAGTCTTTTTACCAAGATAATTTATCAATTAAGAGTAGTCATAAATGATCATAATTAGATAATTTATACACACTATTTAAAAATATGAAATTTAATTTATAAAATAAAAATCATATGTGAGTGAAAAATTAATTTTAACACAAACTCATGTAATGCACAAAACTCTATTTAACCATTTAATATGGTAAATATATTTTTACTATTTAGGGTTTAATATATTTTCTATGAAAGGAAAATTGGTCCATTAATGGATTATGGTTGATATTTTTAAACATATTACAATAAATTCATAGAGGATAGGATTTTTAGAAAACTTAATTCATTTAATGAAATATTATTTGTTATAAAATAACATTATTGTCAATTTTGACACTATTCAATTAATTTGACTTTACAAACATCAAGAAAAATATGGAATTTTAATATATCATTTTATATAAATATATAAATTTATATTTATCTAAAAAGTTCATTTATCAAAATAATTCATTCAATTGATATTATTTTTATTTTTTTCAGTATCATTTATTTTATTTTTCAATCAATTAAATAATTATTGTGTTGATGCTGATTGAGCATTTAAAGTAATTATATAACTAAAAAACTAAAAAAATTACCCTCATTAAATTAATTTTATTAAGCTCTTAATTACCATCAATATTCATTAAAAAATCACTTTTTTCCCTATGTGAACACATAGTTGATATTTAAAATCTAGAGGGTGAAATTTTTTGTTTTTCTTTACTTAAATTATTATATAGGTCAATTTCATTTAAAAGTGTACCAAAACTCATACAAAGATAGATTGAGGTGATAAGAGATAAAATATTTCTACCCAATATCAATTAGAAACGTGTTAGGCCATTTTTAACCATTATATTTTTATATTAACACCGTGGTAAACTTGCTTTATCATTAACTATTTTAATTAATTTTTATTTTTTTACATATTCATTAAGACCAAAAATAAATTTTACCTTATTATATAATATTTATTAATATAATTACAAATAATAAATACATTTTTCTATATTCCAATCACAGAATTAGAACTTTTTAATTTAAAATTAAACTCAAAGGCGTGATGAAAAAGCAGTTTTCAAAAGAGAGAATTATCATAATAATAGAAAGGTTTAATATAAAAAATTCAACATGTAACTGATTAAAATGACATAAATTGTATATATTATTATATTATTGAAATAATTTTAATTTTAAAATAATTTTTAATGAAAATTTAAACTTTATATTATTTTAACAAAATTGTAGTTTTCAATAAAAATCAAAACAATAATTATTCATCAAAAAATTAATCATTTAAGAGAATTATGAAAAATTCACTATAAGTTAATATTTACATGATTATTAAAAAATAAATTTATTTTTTTGAAATAAATTTGAAAAAAATTGTGAGAAATTAATTTTATAGTATGTGTGGAAAGTGCGATAAAATATCCCTTTTGAAAAATATATCTTTTTAGAAAACATTTATTTTTTGTTTAAATAATTCTTATTTAATATATAATCAAAATATAAATATTTATTTTATTTTATATATGTGTAAAACATATAATTTTTATAACCTATGCATACATGCTAATTTAACATCTAGTTTATAATGATATACTATTTTACAATTCTTTTAGTCTCAAGGTTTCATGTTTCGCAAGCTATCGAAGAGATTAAATTTAAATAAATATATTTTGTGAGTATTTTAAGATTTGTGCTTCATGTCACTTATTCTATAGAATTTTTTTTATTCTTGTAAAATATTAGGGTTTTATAACTGATAATGGTCTAGAGTACCATTCTACAGAGTTTGTTGAATTATATGAGGCTGATGGAATTATTAGAAAACATTATAAAAGTTTCAATCCTTAGAATAATTAGTGGGATAAACACATGAACTGAACTATTCTTGATATTATTACTAGAATTCCTTCATACTCAGGCCTACTCATATCCTTTTGGGCTAAGACTTCCCCATTACAACTTATCTTATCAATTTTTATCCTCGATCTTCTAATTGATTCAAAACTCATGAAGAACTTTGGAACAACTATCCCTTATCCTATAGAAATCTAATAGTGTTTTAATACACTAACTTCACTCATGTTAAGACCAATAATCAACATTATAAATTTTTTATGTGTGTATTAATAGGTTACCATGATTCAGTGAAAGAGTATAAGCATTGGTTAGAAAATACTATCTTTAAAAATGCATTATTATCTAGGATTTAGTGTTCTATGAGTACATTCTTCTAATAGAATAACCTCCTAGAGATGATAGTGATGATGAACCAAAAATAGGGATGTTAAGGATATTATTCCTTCTAATAATGAGTCTCATGTTGATAAATTCCACCTACTCCTCAAACAGAACCATATTTTAGGTTTTAACCTAACAGTTCTTAAGATTGTGAAGCTCTCCTTGTGATATTATGAATTACTATATCACAAATAAAAGAGATTTATTTAACCTCCTTCCAGTTCTAGCCATGAAAATATAGAAAACTTTTATCTACATGTTTCACATCATCTATACAATGTGGATCCCTAATGTTAGAAGTAAAATATTAATGATAGATACTCTAAGAATTGTATTTCTTCTGGGAAAGAGAAGATGAGATCCCTTAAGGAGAACCATACATGGTTCAATGTTAAAAATCCACCTACTACCAAGGTGATAGGTTATAAATGGATCATTAATATAAAATAAAACTTAATTATAGGTAATATGATTAAATTTAAATCTATATTAATTTCTAATTGTTTTTTTCAAGGATAAAGAGTGAATTCTATATAAATATTTTCTCCCATAGTAAATCATTTTTCTATTTGAATCTTACTTGAATTTACTAATTATGTTTATATTCAGATAACTTGATAAAAAATCACTTTCATATATGATGATCAGGATGAATTATTGTACATTCATCCTCATAATGGTTTTGAATTATAATTTAATTCTAATGGGGTCTTTCTGGTGAATAAATATCTTTATGGAATAAAAACATCTTATAGACGGTGGTATATAATATTTGATTCTAGCATGTTGCAAAAATGATTTAAAAAGAGTATGTATGAATTTTTTATAAATCCATTTAAAATATATGTTTTATATATATATATAATTTGATGATATACTACTTATGTGTAGAAATATATAATTTAATGAAGTTCAAGGTAATTTTTATAAAGGTCAGAATGTTTTTAATGGTGTAAAAACTGATATTTTCCATTAAATACGGATTTTTATTTAAAAGTGTAAATTATTATATTTTGAAAATTATTTTTATAATATAAATATTATTTTTGAAATCAAAATGTAAAAATTATCCTATGGTGAATTATTCATGATTTTCTTGGATAATTGAATATTCAGGTAAAAATTAAATATTGTCCATATACGCTATGTATTATGACATAATAGTATCCCAAAAGGGATGTAATAAATACTATAAATAGAATTAATTAGCAAATATATATTTCCACATTAAAATAATTTGTTTTCAAAGTTATTTTATTAATTTTTAAAAACCAATAATAAATCCTCTAAAACCAATATTATATTTTAGGGTTTTAAAAAGAATTCTCTATGTAGATGACTCACTTACACATCATCAATGGTATTGTGTTAATTGGTTCAATTCCTATCCTAATAAAGTATTTAAACCCAATCATATTTGGTAGAAACCAAGATAAAAAACTATGATAAGGTTTGGGTTTTAAATTATTTTATCACTTAGATTCAAAAACTTATGTTTAGAAATTAATAAAGAATTCCCTTCTCTTTTTTTTATAAATATCAACCCAAAATCCCATTCCAATTCACTAAAAACCATTGAGAAAAAAATTACTCTCACTAAACCACTATAAATCCCTCCCAATGTGTTACCAATCAATTAATAAGATCATCCCATACATTTAGAAGCAACCCCTCAAGGTATTTAGTTTTCTCCTCTTCCTTTTTATTTAAGTACTTTATTTATAATAATCAATTTTGATTTAAATTTTTTTAGGTTTTAATGTGTTTTTAAACAACACCCTTATTATACATATGATTTTTAGGTAATGATATAACACCTTTAACTCTCATTAAACCCTTCAATGAATCTTTAATTACTCTAATTATAGTGGGGAAATTATCCCATAATTTTCCATGCTAAACATTTGTGTTGAGAATACCTATCACCATTTAATCTGAATGGTATTCACCAAGTATACCTTTACTTAATTTATTTGGGTATTCAATGTATCTAACCCAAACTCATTGATCATGGGATTAAAAGTGATAGAATAAGTGCATATGTTGTATAATCTTTGTAGAAGACAAATGCATGTACATGATATGAATGTGACAGGCTGACCCGAAATTATATATCCCTCCAATAAATTGGGTAATATTTTTATCTCATCAGATACCATGTATGGTGAATTTTTTGTTATCCTAAGAACACTATGTTTTTATATCTCATTGGATATCTTTGACTTGTTCTTATGATGTCATGTTTTATGTTATTTCCACATTCTTGGGATTCCTTGTATTTATCAGCCTATATCATGCTTCAATGTTCATAATTATGATTCTCACCTTTTTATGACACCAAGTTATACCCCCTTGACTCACATGTACTACTTTACATTATGATATTCTTTGATTATTCCCTTACAGGGCTTTATAGCTCACCCATTTCTTTTGCACATCCCCAGGCAATCATTTTCATTTTTAGAATATCAAAAAAAATCATAAGGGGATGTTATAGAGTTTTAATTAATGTCATTTTATCCCTATTTCATTTTATTAATATACATATCTAATTAAACAAATACATTTTATCTCTCTATATTTTTGGGTTTTATTATTTGTATTTATGTAATTAATCCAAAATTAATGTTTATAAAATATATGGATTTTCATACCCATTCCCATAAAACTAATTTTAGGAACATTCCACACTAGATACCATCTTATAAAAATCCATTAAAATACTATATACATGTCCCAAAATGGAATACTTAGAGTGATTTTATATTTTCATTTGTGGGAGAAACTACGTATTGGATATTTGAGATCAATTTAAATAGGTTGTAATCTTGGATGACTTTAAAAACTGTTATATTGAAATATTATTCCTATCATCTCAAAACATGATTATTTAGATAGAAATAATCGATATTAAGTAACTATATGCTGAAAAACTACATATATACTAGGATATTTTCAAGATGAACATTGAAATTTGTTTTCAAAATCAAATTACTAAAGAAATCCTAATTCCTTATTTTTAATTTGGGATAAATTAAATAGATAAAAAAAATTTTGTTGCTTCATTTAGAATAGAATTAGATGAATTATATTCCCTAAATACCAAACAACTAATTGAGAAGGTAACTCAAACCTCAAATTGATTTTGTGATTGATAAGATATTGAGTGAGTATATGAGATCCATGCACTTTAGTTCGGGACTATGAAAATTATAAGAAGGAGATGAAGACATTAATTAATAAAATGATCATAATATAAGGATTAATGAAAAATGAACCTAAAAGAATTATGTCTTGTGAACATCAATTAGCAATTTAGTTGTTAACTATAATTAATTTCAAAAAACTAAATACCATTACAATATTTTCTATGATAAAATATATCATAAAAAATTGGAAAATAATTATCATTGGTGTGATAATTCTAGCCAGTGATATGGAAAAGTACACCAAATGAAGAATAGAATTTTCCAATAAAGGAAACCTATTCAATAACCATATTAACTACCTGTATTTCAAAAAAACATCTGAGCATTGTAATTGTACCAAATCCATTAAAATCCAAAAACACGATGAAATGTTAATAATAAAAAATTATAGATCCTAATATTGATGAAATGTTGAGTAAATTTATAATTGCTCAAGATTTTATCCATAATAAACAATAAATATATATATATATATATATAAATAGTTCTAAACTATGATTGAATAAATTCCAAATACCTTGAATAAGTTATCTAGAAAAACATCTTTCTTACATTTTTTATAATATATATTTAATCCTAAGGGTAATATTAGTGCTATCATATTATTAAGTGAATGATAATTATAATATCATAGTAAAACAAGAATTTAATAATCCACTAAACCACCATTAAAGACTACTCAAATGGATGGACAAATAAAAGTGTCTGATAATGTTGAGAAAGAATCACATAAGAAGGTGTACCATAAGAAATAAAAAATAAATACATTGTTTTGGATATTTAATTATGTATGCTTACATTTCCACCATGAGTTAGTCGTCCTAAGAATCAATTCGAAGAGGATACACAAAAGGATATCTTGTAAAAAATTAAAAATGTTTAAGTGAACATTAATATTTATTATGAGGTGATAATAATTCCCAAATATTATGAATTTCACAAAACTCTGAACTCTAAATTGGAAGATTTGTAGAGATGAGAATATTAACATTAGAAGAAATATTTCCTCCCTAATCTAACCTAAACTTTAAATAATGTTCACTAACCCTTGAAATATTGGTAATAAGAAATTATTTGATACTATGTTAGATTTGGGTGTTTCAATTAATGTAATAAATCACTATATATTTTATATATTATAATTTTTAGAGATAAAAACCATAATAATTTTTGTTGAAATAATAAGTTAAAGCATGAATTATAATTTTAGTGGTCTTGAATATGTCTTTTTCAAGGTTAAAGATCATGTTTTTCATGTGAAATTTTATGCCCTATAAATGGAATATGAGAAATCATAAGGACATGCACCAATTATACTTGGTAGAACATTTTACAAGATAGAAATAATCATCATCAATATATATAATGGTATTTTTCATGGGTTTTAGTGAATATGTGATCAAATTTAATGTATTTTATCCTATAAATCACCCACAAGAATAACTCTCTACTATGGTTTTAAAATTCAATTATCATGGTGTCTCATGACTTGACAATTCAAGAGGAACCATTCAGATGATTATATTATCTTACAAGGGAATTGGGTTATGAACCATCAAAAGTATTGTTTTGGGAGACAAGAATCATCTTTCTAGTGTATAAATTGAATAATTTCTAAAATAAAGATACTATGAACACATTGAAAAAGTTATTGAAGTGATACTAATTGAGAAAGTATAGGTAGAATAAATTCAAAGTCTAAATAATTTCCTTAACATTTATATCATCAAAATCTCTTCGATCGAGTTAATAAATCTTCCTAGATAATTGAATTTTTCATTCTATTAAAGTATTGAAAAATTAATTGTAATTATTTATAAAAATATTTTAAAATAATAGGAGACTCATGTGGTTGATCTCTATAATAGAAAGAGAAAGATATCAGTTCAAAAATGACATACATTCTTGGTATTATATTGTAGAAAACCAAATATTCAGGTGAGGTAATTTAGGTTATATATCAGGATGTCCATTCTTTTTTGGAATATATTGAGGTTTTTAGTGTTTTAGTGTCGGTTGGGAATCAAATTTTTTACAGTTTACATGAGTTTAGGGTTGGAATTCTCTAACTGGTTGAAAATATTCCACAAAATAAGGGATTATAGAATATACAAGAGAAACATCTTATTAAAATTTTCAGTTTAGGTTTATGGTCATGTTATAGCCGATGGGAACCATAGTGTGATAGTACTAAATAGGAATATGTTTTTTGGGTTAGTCGAGGACCACATTGTAGCCAATGGATTTGCGACATGGTGGATGTTGTGTAACAAAAACTGAGAGTTTCTTAATATCTATTTATGGAATGGTAGTGAGTTTCACAATAGCTCATATTATTTCTCTATGAATTTTATTTTAGGAGTGCTTATTTCATATTGAAAGGTAGTTTCAAGTCGTAATATGAAACTAGTTAGGGGAATAAGGGCTCTAGGGGAATCTTATTACACTATGACCTGAAGGTTCATGACGTGAGGGGTGTACACCTAAGGAATTGCATCGTTAGACCTATGGGTGACAACACAATGATCCTACTATAAAATTTTTTAATTTTAATTAATTTTTTTATTTTAATATTTAAATGAGTTATTAGTCTCATTTTGAGTATCATTATTGGGAGAATAAATTAGTTCTCGATCATTATTCTATTCTTTCTTAAGTGGGATCTTAACCATTCAAATTTAGATCAAAGTTCTATTTGTTGCATGGAGTAGTCATGGTAAGAATAATTTTCCTTGAGTGTCTATTTCTAGTTTCTCTCACCATTTACACTTAATATTATTGTAGTGCCTTAATTATAGGGTTATATTTTTTTATTCCTTGTACTTTATGATAAATGAACCATGAATACTAAGTGATTAGTTTTATACTAACTCTAGGTAGATGGTTCCATTCTCATTATTTTATCATGCATGTGTTTATATATCATATGAAAATTAGGCAAGGTTATGGTCATGTGTGCAAAAAAAATGGAACCACTTTTGGTTTTAGTTGTTCATATGAGACATTGAGGGGTTTTCTCTTATGGTAAAGGATATGTGATGATTTTTTAGTGTTCAATTCTTGATTTATAGAATAATTCCTTGATATTAAAATATCTATGTGTGTAAACAATAAATAATCATGATATTTGGACCGAGGTGGTTTCTTAGGATCATGATTAGTGTATATTTAAAGTCCATGGGGTTACCATATTTGTTGATGTGATGCGAATTTTGTTGGAAATTAATGTGTGTCATAGTTTAAATTAATTGTTTTATGGTTTTATTTTGTTGTTTATTGCTACAAAAAATAGGTTTTATGGCCATTGGGATCAATTTCTTAAACTAAATTTACCATGAAGTGGTTTTAACCACTGGTTGTTAGAGGTATCGTGTATAGATTTTATTTTATTTGGGGTGATATAGTTAAAAAAAATTCATATGATTAATATTCCATAGGTTCCATAGAATCATGTTGATTATTCAAATCATCGGTTATGAGTGGGGTTCTTAATCTATATTTCACATATATTGGGGATGATCAGATTCGCTTCATAATGGACGAGTGTCATCTTTCCTTGGATTTCATCAACCTATTGATGTGGTGGTTGCTAAATGTTTTGGATGAATATGGGAATTATGATATGATATGTGGGAATACCTTTATGTAATTGTGGTTTTCTTGGGATGGTTATATCAGTTATGGGATAACATGTGATGTTGAGTGAAATGGTTATAGATTGAAGTTCATGGGTGATTTCTGTATGATAAACTCTGGTTATCTCATCCCACTAATACACTAGTGGATATAAGTAAGGGTAAAACTTGAGGATGGTTAAGCATGCTATGGAGTGGCATATATGGATTTCATTTTTTCAATTATTTCACTATCCATATAATTATTCTCATATAGATATTATCTGGGAACATCGTTGGTGGTGTCTAATTAAATTTACACTCACACTATTCACGATCCCTCTAGTATGTATGTAGATTTTATATCACATGGAAAAGGAAATGGTAAGATATCAACCTTTTCATCTCATTGTCTAAATGTGGAGTGGATTCATGTGTTTGATGTAGATGGTTTTGAAAGTTCTGATCATAACAGAAGCACCTTGGTCAGAGAAATATCCATAAAGGTTTTGTTGATTTGACGGATCATTCACAAAATTGTACAATAATTAAACATCATAATCAATGAGATTTTTCTACTGAATATTTATATAAGATAACACAGAACCTGGAGAGGATATTTTCATATAAAATTTATAATAATTTATATTATAACAGAATAAATTTTACCGTTCCTTAAGATCATTCTTCTTAGATTATTTTGATCATTTGAAAAAAAAATCTAGATTACCTTCATGCGCTATAAGGATCCAAGTGTATAATCCCTATAATATTAATCCAAATGTGCTCCTTTGATCTGTAAGAAACAATAAAATAATGTTGGGTGCTAGAGTGGAATATATATCATCTTGTGTAGACCATGATGATCACTTCTAATCATTTTATCTTGAAGGAATCTCCCTAGACATACTCCTTATTGAGGGTTAAAGAGGATAAGGAATGGAGAGAAATTTTATTTGTGAACAAAAATTCTCAAGTATTTATTAACCCTACATAATAGACATGAACATCTATTTATAGAGAAAGTGTTTAGTTTAGAATATTAATTTTTTGTGTATGGTACCTTAAATAATATAATAATCCTTAATAAACCCCATTCCAAATAGTAATAATATTAATATATTATAGTGTGTTTTAACCCATGCAATGATAAATGTTATGTTTCTGGCATGAAAACTAATATTCATTACTAGAAATGATCTTGGTCTACTCCAACTCCTTGTAATTTATCTAATACCCAAATAAATATTTAATTAAATATTTCATTCAACAATAAATATTTGAGACTAATAAAAAATTAATACAATTGTTTATCAGTCTTGAGATTAATATTTAGTCCACTAATTAAATTAAAATAGAATTTAATTTAGATCAACATAAATGATTCATGTGTGACTCTTTAGTACTCTTTCTTATTGTCATTATGATGGATTTCCTAAAGTTCCATGTTACTATCTAGAAATGGTTTAAGGAACCCAATATAAATAACATAATGTCATAATATCCATAACCACATACGAATTCTCACTATGTAATACACTCACATTGTCTCAATATCTCATCAATAAGGTTGCACATCTATGTCATCATCCTATATGATTGATTTATCTTTCTTTGATTATATGAAATAAACACATCATTACACCATATCCATAAAATTAAATGTAACCTTTTTATTTAAATCAAATGGTCGAGATATCAACATCCATTTATATGGAAGGTAAAAATCCTTCCTCAATATATCTATTAATCAATTTTCACTTGAAAATCACCCAATGTATCCAACTTCACTATGAACTGTATTATCATGGTTTTCAAAACATATTTAAGTTATTGGTTCCAAGCATGAATTAATTATAATATTAAATTCTATGGACTATTACACATGTTCATGGATAGGCATATCCAAGGACACATAAACATATGTAATTTCAACCGGTGGGTTTGTTCTCATAATATATGATCTTGGAGATTACTAAGTGTGTAAATCATGAGATGAAGTCTCATCTACTTATGAGTACACACACCAGATAGTCAATATTTTATGTTTCCTATCATAGTATTTCATCTAATGGTAGAACTATATTTAATAATATCAATATTAAATTTTAAGTTTCTCATCATAGAAGAGAACTAATATGACCTTATAAATGATACAAATACTCTAGGATATTATTACATCAAAGTCATACAGAATAATGAAAAATATGTAATAAGATGTTTTATTAATATTCAAATATTTAAATATACCTTTAATCAATGTAAAAATATTTGGTTCAAGAACACAAACTCCAATAGACTCCCACTTGGTCTAGATACAACTACCAACAACTTTTAGTCTACTAGACCTCACATAATGATAATTTTTCTGTTGAGTTAAGGATTTATTCAAGGGGCCACCACATTTTATTTTATTGATATTATGCTTATTGTGACTTCACCACTTTGAGAAAAATCCATCAAGATATAATACTTCCAATATATATGTTTTGTCTATTGATTTGAACTTGGATCCTTTTCAAGGTCCATTACTATAGTATTATCACAATAGAGTGTGGTAGGAATTTTACTACTAGGTACTAAATCATGATCCTAGAAATAGTGTTATATCCATACTTATTATTTTACTTCCTCAGAAGATGTAAAATACTCAAACTTTGATATAGAATATATAACCACAACATTCATTGAGATATTCTTTCTCAAAACTCCTCTATTTGGGGTGGATATATGTCCTTCCTATGAATTTATATCATCTTGATCTATTTGGAAACTAGCATCTGCATATCCTCTGATCACTAGTTCCTTATCACCACCATAGACTCGGAATATATCCTTAGTATGCCTATAATACTTAAGGAAAGTCTTGAGATACATCCAATGGCTGTAAACTAGTTCATCTTCATATCTACCAACTGCACTTAAGGTATAGAAAACATCGAGCATAGTATATAACATAACATACTCGAAGGACCAAATTATAGATGTGTAAAGGACCCTTTCCATCCATTATATTTCCTCATGTGTATATGGATAAATTTTTATAGAAAGTTAAATGTCATGTAACATTAGAGATAATCCCCTCTAGGATTGTTCTATATTGAATCTATTTAGTATATTGTAAATATATGCACCTTGACATAGGCCAGGAAGCCTCTTAAGAATATCATGATGGATCTTGATAACAAGAATATATGATGCTTCACCTATGTCCATAATGGAGGAGAATTCATCTAGGAAGGATTTAACATACCATAATACTGGTATTTTGATTTTAATAAGTAATATGTAATTGACATATACTATTAAGAAAAGACCACACTCTCACTAAACTATTTATATACACAAGTCTTGCATTTATTCTTTATGAAACCAACTTTTTTATGGATGCATTAAACCAAATCATCCTTGATCAAGAATTTTCTTTAATACATAAATAAATATCTTTAATTTTCATACAATTATAGCAACCTTATGAGTCACAAAACTCTTATGGTGTATCATATGGACATCTTACTTAAGGTTATCATTATAGAAGGTTGTTTTAAATTCCAATTTCCCAATCTAATAGTCATGGAAGGAACAATGGAAATTAGAATTTTATTTCATTTTAACATCGCAATTGGTGAAAAAGGTTTCATCATAGTCTATTCGTTAACATTGTTTTAACCCTTTTAAAACCATTCAATTCTTATAAGTACCAAATTTTATATCCATACCCAATTTATTCTTTAATACCAATTTAAAACCGATGTTATTTACATCCACTAAAAGATTAATAAAAATTTAGACTTGGTTTTCGTATGTGGAATCCATTTTAGAATTCATAGATTCTTTCCATTTCAAAACTACCATGCCACTAACTCCTTTATTGTAGGTTAGAGGATTATTATTATCAACTAATAATGAGTCACCATACTCAGTGAGTAGAAAACCATATCACTCTAGTTCTTTAACCTGACTTGTACTGTAATGAGATAATTGTGTCTCTAGAACATCTTATTCCATGTGGCTTTGTGGAATTTGTTATTCTTCCAACTCATGTGTTTCCTAAGGCACCACTTCATTTAATTTTATCTCCTCCCACTATACCATTTTTAGATATGATTCTTCATGATAAATTCAAAACATCTATCAACCACATCTGTTTTATCTAAAGGATTTTATAGTTAATATCTACTTGTTTACTTTGGATATCCTATAATGATACACTTTTTTCCCTATAATGCAATTTGTTTACCCAAAGAGGCCTTAAAATTTATTCACATCCCCATACATGTAACAATGACAATATAGGTTTCTTTTTTTACTTCATAATTGGCATGGAATACCATATTAAACTTTAGTTGGAGCACAATTTAATATGTATATTGTTGTTTGTAATATGTATCCCCAAAAGGATAATGGAAGACATGCAATACAAATCATTAATCTCACCATATCAAATAGGTTATGGTCCCTCTATTCACTTACAACATTCCATTAAAGTTTATAAGGAGTATTGAGTTGAGATATAATCCAAAACTCTAGTAAGTAATCAATGGTGTTTTGATTAAGATATTATCCACCACATTTTGAGTAGAGTTTATTAATATTCATACCGAGATGGTCCGCTAAATCATTATTGTATTTAATTAATCTTTCAAAGTAATTTGACTTATGAAAATCAGTTAAAAAAATCAATATATACTAAAATCATAAGTAAATGATATGAGGTATGAGTATCTGTCCATTAATTCAATTGGAAATGGTCTACACACATCATTATGAACTAATTCAAGAATCTATTTTTCCATTAAAAATTTCCAATAAATTGTTCTTTAGTCATTTGTTTTGAAAACATTCATGACATACACCAAGTGGTTATATTTTAAAGGGTTATAAATATCCATCTTCATGTAATTTAATCAAACAATTTTTGTTTACATAACCTAGAAAGTGAGGCCAAATTTAGGCATGGTATGATTCATGTGAAGTAATTTCATTATTGATTTTAATTAATTGTTTTGTGTAATCAAACATATAAATAGTATATTTAAGTATTCCATACTAGAACAAGTGTTATCTTAATAAAAGAAGTGGTATTTATCTCAAACTTTAAAATAAATCTATATATATTAAGTAAGGATACATAAATAATTATTTTTTTGTAACAGATGGAATATAAAAATATCCTTTCAAAACCAAGATCAATCCCATCAGTAAGGTGTGGTGGTAAAACTTGATATCCATAGTAGAAATTTTGGCTTAGTTGGATAATCATATATCTACCTACCCTCAATAAATATTTCTTTATCTACATGGTACCAATATTTGAATACATATGTGAGAATCGAAAGTTTTATCTAATACAAACTTTTAGAAATAGATAAATTAATTTAGATTAAAAATACACCTAAAGCATACCCTAGATTATTTTTTAGGTATAGTTTTTCTTCCATTATCCATTCTTACCACATACAAAAAACATAACATTCTATTCCCCTTCCTACCCCGTGATCTTTCTCTTCTTGGAAGGGTGTTCTAAAGAATCATTAGGCTTTGAGATCATTGCATGTCTTATCCATTTATTCACTATAAGGATATAATGATTTCCATTTTTTATCTCTATATCAACTTGGTGAATAAGAGTAAGTATATCTGGGAGATACTTCTCAATATTTTTCATAATTAAGTTAGAGTGATTCAAGAATGAGATTGGTGCAAAATTCATCAAGGATTTTAAAACCTAGAACCTCTATACGATCAATGTAGCCAATGGGTTATTCTAAATGAGTTTCAGATGACTCTACCGCTATAATTTTACTCTAAAAGAGTGATTTATATGTCTCAAACAATTCTTATATTTCTCTCTCATAGTATAAACCATGGAGATTCCAGAGAAAGATATAAGCATCCATGTTTTCATGAGACTGTATGTGTTCACTTTACACAAATGAAAGCATTAAATAGTTAACTATGATTTTATCATTAATGTGTTTATCATAGATATAAAACTCTTCATTACTCTCCTCCTTTGTAGGATTATTATATAGTGAGTAATCTGGAATGTAATATTTCTATTCATGTCACAAACAACCCAATGGAATATGAACCATTACTTCAGGTTACTTCTTAAAAGGAAATGGTATTTCTCCCTTATTGATACCTAAGATAATGTGAATGATAAAATTTCCATTATTCTACAATTATAAAAAATATGATTATTAGTAATTCACTTAATTACAATTTATTTGAGATATAATGAAATTAAATTTGTTAAGTCTCCAACTATTTTATCAAATCACAAATTCACTCACCATTGAACATGCAATGTCCCATCATGGTAGTCATTCTATTTGAAGGGATATATGTTTCCTTTATTATAATTCATCTTCAGGCTATGAAAATTACAAGAAATTATTTTGGTAAGTAGTGTTTCTAATTATAGGACTGTAGTTCCTTGATCCATTGAGCGAACTCCCCAACCATGAAATCCTAACTAGTATTTCCTAAACACCTTCTTACAAATTTTTATTGAATATATGTAGGGTGTTAAACCCAGTATATATTCAGTTAAGTTGACTCATTATATTAGTTAAAAGTTATCATTAATTGAAAAATCCCCTGACATAATCTAAACTGACACCTTAACTATCAGTTCATATTAACTCAGTTTATAGAATTCCTAATGACTTAATTTTTAGTTGGTTTTTTTTTTGTTTTTTTCATAAAATTATATTTTTTTATCTTTTACATTTCTTTTTAATATTAATTGGATTTCAATAAAGTGATTGACCATGTTTTGATAAAACATTTATGCATAATCTATTTATTTATATCTCATCTTTTCACATTATTGAATTTATTTATGTCATCGTGGTCTTACATCCATAAAATAAATAATTCATAAGATGTATCTAAATATATAAATAAATGACCTGATCCTAATCTCATCTATTTATTGATTTATTGAGCGGATAATAAGTCAACCTATGATATAGGGGAAAACTCATTACTCTAGTACAACTTGGCATTTTATCAACGCTAGAAAAGCATTGTTAATGCCTGCGAAGATAAAGGGGGGTCCCCTTTATCAGCTCTTTTAGGAGCGCGGATAAAGGGGACCCCCTCTTTATTTTCCCCAACATTAACATCGCTTTTCTAGCGCTGATAATGGGGTGCCTTTATCAGTGCGATCTTGAGTGCTGATAATAGGGCCCTTTATCAGTGCTCTTTTAGCGCTGTTAAAGGTGTCATTTATCAGCACTCAAAAAAGAGATAATAAGGGCACCTTCCCCTGCACCTGTAGAACCAACACCAGAACAAACCAGCACCTGCACACCTGCACAAAATAGAACCTACACACCTATACAAAACAGCACCCGCACACAATATTTTGACAAACAATGCTATATACATTTACTTAACATCATGAATACAAAAACACACACTTTTATAAACATTTCAAACAATGTTTTACATGGTTACAATTATAATTATCCAAAAACAGTTGTAAACATTAATGTTTTATCCTTTGATATCCATGATCCTATATCAAAAATTTATGTCCATGGTATTTTTTGCCGAACAAAGCATTCAAACTCAATGAAAAAAATTCACCTATATAAGAAAACAAATATTATGTTAGTAATAAATTAATGAAATAAATTAAAACATTAATATTAAATAATACATTAATATGGAAATTTGAAACTAAAATATGGAAATGATAAACTCAAATGTTTTCATTCTGATAATAATGAAAGGGAATAATGTAAAATCAATATGTTTTTGGATGATTTGTCTCATTTAATAAATACTGATTCTTTATCTAATGAAAAGCATTACCGTTCCCACTGTGCATCGGATTGTGGTGCGGTTGATTTGTACACCTCAAAAATGACTCATGGATTTTTTTCCTAAAGTATCAAAACAATCCGAATGCATTTGTTCGGTTTTTCGTATGTCACTTGTGTTGTTTTCTAAAGTTTATGTCAATTTGAAACTGATATCAAACACTTTTATCCATACCGGTCACACCGTGCTTTAGATTGAGATTTTTTTGATTCGTACACATCACAAATGACTCATGGATCATTTTCCTAAAGTATCAAAACAATCTGTATGCATTTGCTCGGTTTTCCGTATGTTAGTAGTGTTGTTTTCTAAAGTTAATGTCAATTTGAAACTGATATCAGAAACTTTTAGCCATACCGGTCACACCGTACATCAGATTAAGGTGCGGTCAATTCTTATACATCAAAAATGACTCATGGATCATTTTCCTAAAGTATAAAAACAATCTGAATGCGTTTTATCAGTTCTCCGTATGTTAGTAGTGTTGTTTTCTAAAGTTTATGTCAATTTGAAACTGATATCAGACACTTTTATCCATACCGGTCACACTGTGCATCGGATTATGGTGTGTTTGATTTGTACACATCAAAAATGACTCATGGATCGTTTTCCTAAAGTATCAAAACAATCCAAATGCATTTTCTTGGTTTTCCATATGTCACTTGTGTTGTTTTCTAAAGTTTATGTCAATTTGAAACTGATATTAGACACTTTTAGCCATACCGGTCACACCATGCGTTGGATTGAGGTCCAGTCAATTCGTACACCTCAAAAATGACTCATGGATTGTTTTCCTAAAGTATAAAAACACTCCAAATGCATTTTCTTGGTTTTTCTTATGTCACTTGTGTTGTTTTCTAAAGTTAATGTCAATTTCAAACTGATTTCAGACACTTTTAGCCATACTGGTCACACTGTGCATTGGATTGAGGTACGGTTGATTTTTAGACATCAAAAATGACTCATGGATTATTTTCCTAAAGTATAAAGACAATCTGAACGTGTTTTCTCAGTATTCCATATGTCAGTAGTGTTGTTTTCTAAAGTTAATGTCAATTTCAAACTGATATCAGACACTTTTAGCCATACCGATCACACCATGCATCATATTGAGGTGTGGTCAATTTTTACACATCAAAAATGACTCATGGATTGTTGTCCTAAAGTATCAAAACAATCCTAATGCATTTTCTTGGTTTTATGTATGTTAATTTTGTTAATTTCTAAAGTTTATGTCAATTTGAAACTAATATCAGACACGTTTCACCATACCGGTCACACTGTGCATCGAATTGAGGTGCGGTTGATTCGTACACATCAAAAATGACTCATAGATCTTTTTCCTAAAGTATCAAAACAATATGAATGTGTTTTCTTGGTTTTCCATATGTTAGAAGTGTTGTTTTCTAAAGTTAATGTCAATTTGAAACTGATATCAGACACTTTTAGCCATACTGGTCACACTGTGCGTCGGATTGAGGTGCAGTCAATTCATACATGTCACAAATGACTCATGGATCGTTCTCCTAAAGTGTCAAAACCATCCGAACGTGTTTGATCAGTTTTCCATACATCACTTGTGTTGTTTTCTAAAGTTAATGTTAATTTCAAACTGATATCAGGCACTTTTATCCATACCGGTCACACTGTGCGTCGGAATGAGGTTCAGTTGATTCATAAACCTGAAAAATTACTCATGGATCGTTTTAAAAAAGTATCAAAACAATACGAACGTGTTTTCTCAGTTTTTCGTATGTCACTTGTGTTGTTTTCTAAAGTTAATGTCAATTTAAAACTGATATCAGACACTTTTATCCATACCGGTCACACCGTGCAATGGATTGTGGTGCAGTTGATTTTTACATGTCACAAATGACTCATGGATCATTGTCCAAAAGTATGAAAACAATCCAAATGTGTTTGATCCAATTTTCGTATGTCACTTGTGTTGTTTAATAAAGTTAATGTCAATTTAAAAATGATATCAGACACTTTTAGCCATACCGGTCACACCATACGTCGGATTAAGGTTCAGTTGATTCGTACATGTCAAAAACGACTCATGGATCATTTTCCTAAAGTATCAAAAAAAATACGAATGTGTTTTCTTGGTATTCCGTATTTCACTAGTGTTGTTTTCTAAAGTTAATGTCAATTTCAAACTGATATCAGACACTTTTAGCCATATCGATCACACCGTGCATCGAATTGAGGCGTGTTCAATTCATACATGTCAAAAATGAATCATGGATTATTTTCCTAAAGTATCAAAACAATATGAAGGCTTTTTCTTAGTTTTTTGTATGTTAGTAGTGTTGTTTTCTAAAGTTTATGTCAATTTGAAACTAATATCAGAAACTTTTATCAATACCGGTCACACCGTGCATCGGATTGTGGTTCAGTTGATTCGTACATGTCAAAAATGACTCATGTATCATTTTTCTAAAGGATCAAAACAATCGGAACACGTTTGCTCAGTTTTCCGTATTTCACTTGTGTTGTTTTCTAAAGTTTATGTCAATTTCAAATTGATATCAGACACATTTATCCATATTTGTCACACTGTGTATCGGATTGAGGTGTGGTTGATTCATACATGTCACAAATGACTCATGGATCATTTTCCTAAAGTATCAAAACAATCTGAATGTGTTTACTTAGTATTCCGTATGTCAGTAGTGTTATTTTCTAAATAGGGTGTTTTTGATCCACCAAGAGATAGAGTGATGGTTCTGTTGAATGTTTTTTATTTTTTGATCATACAGAGATTATGTCTCCATGGAGGTGAGGTTTCTAGTTGAGTTTATGAGAGTATTGTATTTATTATGAGTTTTTTATAGCCTAGTTAGGTTTTCTAAGGCTATTTGAGTAGGTATTAGAGTCTTAGGCCTAAAGAAGATGGATAACATAGATTTATATATCACATATGATGGGGAACACACTCTTAAGAATATATAAGAGTCATGGTGTGTGTGATGAGTAGGATATTTCATATAGGGATTGGTGAAGTGTGACATAGAGGATTTCCTCCTTATAATTTGATTACGATGCTCGTGAGTGGACTGAATGACTATGCATCGGTCGACTTCCACACTATTGACCATTGTAGTCCAATGAGTTATGCTTTACTAGAAAGAAAAATCATATCTAAAACCATTATTCATATCCTAAGGATATGAAACATAATAAAGGGTGATCATATATGCTCAATAAGTGTAAACAAGGGAGATATCAATGATCATATGTGGATAACATTAGTATGAATTCACCTTCATCCTATTTGTGTACAATATTCCATCAGGTATGTTGCCCATTCATTTCTAAACACGTCTATATCATCTTCTGAATATATGTTTTTACGACAGTCATGGTAGTACTAAGAAAATATAAATACAAATGGGATTAATAAATATTTTAAATGAAATCGTAATTATTTTCTAAAATACCTCATCAGTGATGCTAGTTTATTGATGAAATACGATCTCTTTCATAAATTTACAAACATAATAACCACAGTCCTTTCCATTTGTTTGTTTTGGACACTATAGAAACATCAACAACAATAAATAATTTGTTTTCATATGTGTTTGGATAGTGCAATGTTATTATATATACCCGAATACTTTTCTATTTATAGATCTTTTAGGCTTGCTCATCCTTATTTCATGGATTCATTCCATGAATTAGACGATATTGATGCACCGCCCTATCATAACAGAATCCTCATTAAAAGATAACATAAATTATATAACTAGATGTTTATTTTTAAAATGTTTGATCTAGTGTATTAATAATTAACAAACGCCATCATGTGTGGTCGGTTTGTTGGATATCCATGCGTTGAATCCAGAAAATAAATCTTTGGAGTATCCAAATTGACTGTAATCCGCATCCAATGCTCCTTAAAAATAAAAAAAGGAATAAGTAAAGAAATAAATGAAAATACAGTTGATATGATTAAATTGTAGAGTTTTACCCCTGCATCGTTGGTATTAAAAAGAGTCTGTCATCCGTAATTTTGTTTTCAAATGATTTAAGCTGGGATGACATTATTGCAGCCTATTTATCGGAATCTAATTCTTCTTTTGAAGAGGTGGTGTGAGGACTAACGATTCCAAATTTTTGTTCATGGGTAAATCCCTTCAATTTTTTTTCATATATACGCCTGTAAAAATATAAAATTTATTTAGTTATAATTATCAGAGTATATCAGCTTTTGTAAAATCAAATAATAAAATCATACCTCATGTATACATTTACAACTAAGGCACCTAACCATTCATACTTCAGGATTTCATTTACATTTTCAGCACTAATTAAATCTGATGTTTCCTCTCCATACATATTTTTTTAAAAATCAACTGTGTGGGAATTGTTGTCTATCAACTTTATATCCACATGAGCCTGAAATGATATTAACTGTGGATATATAACGGGTGGGGTGGAGGTGCTCTTAGTAGACCATTTCAATCAGTTGGTTGATCCTTGAGATAGTTTTGAGCTTATATTTCATTTCACCCCCTTCTATTTGTCGTTCTGTAATAACATTCATCAGTTCATACCTTTTTTCATTAAATGTTAAAGGTCCAGCTTGAAAAATTACATGGAAATGGATACCTCCTTGTCGACATGTTTTTTTACAAGAACTGACGGCCATGTGATGAATATTCCAACATCTTGTTCAACCATATGAATGTCGTCATCATCATTTGGAACAGGTAGATCATCACTCGGCTCTTTAGCTACATTAATTGACACTTTGAAATGATCTGTTGGAAGCTGTCAGTTGTGTAGAATGTCATTTTTTGTATCGAACATCGTAGCCCTTGCTACAAGGCGATAGGTGGGAGTTGATAGATATAAATCACTGTCATTTTCACCCTATAGAATATTAGTACAGGAAAGGTATCAGTGTCTATGTGAATCTCATTTCACAGAAACAATTATTAAAACATTGATTACCTCAGCTAAGTCAGGTTTTTTAGGGGAAAGGCTTACCTCAAAGCTGGTGGGGGTGGGGCAGGATCTTCAAGCACAGGTTCTTGTTGAGTTGTTTCTTCTCTATTCCTCACCCCCATCAATGTTGCTATCATATCTCTCTGGTATTGTAATTATTCTTGAAAAATATCTAATTTTTCTTACAGCTTTTCCATTTTTTTCATTTTCATCCTCTGATTGTTTTTGTTTTTTAAAATATGTTTGGGGTGTCACCCCAAAACCTGCACCTCTGACACGACCATACTGGTCTGACCACTTCAAGGCTACTGAAAGTATGTCTACATCTGGTGCGGGTGTTGTTGATTCCTGTGACTATGTAAGATAGAAAATATAGAAAAATAAGTAGTCATTGTAATGTAATAGCGATTTAAAACAAATCAAATTTATATTATGTCATACTTACACATGTTTGCCACACTTTTTGTGTGTTTTCATCTATCAGTATCCCCTATTTATTTACACGAGCCTCCTTCCATAGCACATGGGGTTGGATGGATTTCGATTTCGATTTCAATTCATCAATCTACATATAAATAGAGAAACATGGTTATGGTGTTGTTTTATGTCACATATAAGTAGTACGGTAGATTTAAGACGTACTAATTTTTTCTCAAGTGAAGCGTACCCCATCCTTGCTTTACGGTAAGGGTACGCTGGTTCGGATGCGTGTTTTTTATTTTCAGCACTCAGTTGTTGTTTCATAAATAAAAAACTATTAATCAAAGTGATGAATACAAGAAACGTCAAACAATGTATTACCCCACACAATGTACCTGAAAAGTCTGGTCCCCATGACAGTTGATAAATTCATCCCATGCTCCTTGGGATATCAAGTGTGCATAAAGAGGAGGTGGGTGAGGCTTGATTTTCCCTTCAGCATCTTTAAGATGATATTTCATTAAAATTGTGTGGAAAACTCTATAAATCCTTCATGCAGCTCTTAATACATATTCCTTGTGCGAGGCGTCTATTATAAATGCACTCTGCAATGGATGATGAAGAGTAAGTCAATGTTTTGGTATTTTATTTTAATAAATTAAAAAAATTATATCATAATGTTACTGATATCTATTCCCACATTAGTGTCTTAAGATCGGTGAAAACATGGTGCCACGTATTTACATCAATCGGCACGCGTTTCTGAGTAACGATTCCAATGTAGCTACTAAATATGGCTTTGTTGGGGTTAACATGTTGGCCTCGCTTATTCCATCCCACCTCAAATTTGATGCCTTTTTCTTTTGCCTTAAAGATTTTGGCTAACATTGTCTAACTACAGCACTCTTGTTTTTTTTTCCTTTTCAGGGTTTCATTTCCCACCATTTCCTTAGAAGTATCATCAATATCTTTCTCCGGAGCACTAGCATCAGCACTAGGACCAGTAAAAATAGGTTGAGAAACTTGTTGTTGCTCTGCACCAGGACCAACAACAATAGGTTGAGAAAATTTTTGTTGCTCTACACTGGGACCACCACCAGTTGGTTGAGAAACCTATTGTTGCTCTGCACTGGAACCACCAGCAGGTGGTTGAGAGACCTTTTGTGCCTCGGGATTGGGTGCATCAGCAGGTGCAGAAGTCATTATCTGTATAAGTGGTTTAACATTTGATTTAGATTATATAAAATCTGTAGCAGAAAGATAATAACAAAATGTAACACAATGTATATTACAATAAACAAATAACCTGATTATTGTACTCTCTTTTTTTCTTTAAAGGATGAAGAGATTTGAATCCTCTGTCAACTATGTAAATCCCTTCACTGTGGTCTTCTCTGACATACAAAACGCTATCTACATTGGGACCACTGCGAAATGATTGTGAAGTCCCTATAAAAGGGTCATCCTTGTTTTGGTCGATAACAGAACAATTGACCAATTTTTGTTTGTGGGGTCTGGAACATAAAATACTTGTACTGCCTGTGATTCCACTATAAATGGTTTGTCTTTCTCCACTTCCTTACTGAAATTAGCTTTTACAAATCCTAATTCATCTATTTTAACAGCACTCCTATTATCAACCCACTTGCATTGAAAAATAGGAACTTTTAATTTCGTATAATCCAACTACCATATTCGTTTGATGATGCCAAAGTATGACATATTCGCATAAATTGGATTTTTTTCCTCAACACCGGAAACATGCATTGCCTCAGCCACAAGTTTAACCCCACTATTCTGCATGGTAATGTCTTCATCATGTCCATTAGTATAGAATGTATATCCATTAACTGCATAAGCATTGTAAGATAATACATACACACTTGTCCTACGACTAGTGATCGAAGTCGTTCTGAAATTGAGTCTGGATTTTCATCTAACTGCTTCTAAATATGGTCCTGAAACCATCCTATAAACTGTTGATTATGTGTATCTGATATCCATTTTTTAGCCCTAGATGGATTCAAATTCCTAATAATTTCTTTGTGGGTTTGAACATATGGGTCAACGTCGAAACTGTTATGAAAAATGTAAAGGTGAGCCTGCTCGTGATCTATAATATTGATTGTGACAACCTCTCTTCCAGAAATTCCTTCACCCACAAGTCGCTCAGTGTGACGAAATTTCGGTAGGCCAAAGTTTTCCACACCAGACAGGTATTCAGTACAAAATTCAACGGCTTCCTCAACAATATATTGGTCTGCAATACAACCCTCTGGTCGACTTTGATTTTTGACATACCCTTTCAAAATCTTCATATACCATTAAATGTTGTACATCTATCTATAATGTACAAAACCACATAGTTGAATCTCTCTCACCAAATGAACCATCATATCGAAAAATGTCAGTGGGAAGAACATTTCCAATTCACATAATATAAAAGCAATTTCTCTTTCCATAGTTGGAAATTTCGTTGGGTCTATAACTTTACTGCATATAGCTTTGAAGAAGAAACAAAGCTTCATTAATGTATAACGGACATTCTTGGAAAAAAATGCAACGTAAAACTACAGGAATTAGATCTTGCATCAAAACATGGAAGTCATGTGATTTTAGACCCTTTAATTTTAAATCTCTAATTGATACGATGTTCTTGATATTTGATGAATACCCCTCTGGAACCTTTACGTCATTCAAGAAGTTGCAAAACTAATATCTCTCCTTCCTGGAAAGAGTCTAAGCAGCAGGAGGAATAAATGTTCATTTTTCACCCTTCATTGGTGCCAACTCTTCTCGTATTCTCATCTCAACCATGTCCAATCTATCCTTAATTCCATCCATTGTTTTTATGGGTGCATTTAGCAACATGTCGATGACACTATCACATACAATTTTTTCAATATGCATAACATCTAGAAAATTTCTGACATACAGACAATTCCAGTATGGTAATTCAAAAAAAACTGATCTCTTTTTCCAACCAGTTTTCGTAAGGTTTTTCGAAAACGGTTTACCAAAAGTAGTGTCCAAAACTTTTACCTTCTCAAAAAATTGATCACCTATTAGTGGAGACGGTGTTGTACGTTCTTCTAAACTTCCATTGAATGATGTTGTCCAATATCGGAACTTATGCCGTCGGGGTAGAAATCTGCGATGTCCTAAAAACATGGTTTTCGATGAATGTTTCAACCTAATTGACTGTGTACCTTATTCGCAAACGGGACACCCTTGAGTTCCTTTAATTCTATATCCTGACTAATTTCCATAAGCAGGAAAGTCATTTATCATCCCATACAACATGTCTTTCAAAGTGAAATCTTCTTTTTTGTAAGCATCATACAACGTAACACCTGAATCCCACAATATTTTCAAATCCTCGGTCAATGGACCCAAATAAACATCAATATCTTTACCCAGTTGTTTTGGTACTGATATAATCATAGATAAAATGATGTAATTTCATTTCATGCACAACCACGGTGGTAAGTTATAATTTACCAACATAACCGGCCATGTACTGTGAATGCTGCTTTGAAAACCAAAAGGATTCACCCCATCTGTAGATAATTCCAGACGAAGGTTTATCGGCTCGTTTCCAAATTTAGGATACTCGTGATCAATTCTCTTCCACTAAAGAGAGTCTGCCTAGTGATTTAGTTTCCCATATTTAATTCTGGTATCTGCATGCCATGTCAATTGTCATGTAGTCTCGTCACATCCATATAGGCACCTAAACCTTGGAATGATTGGAAAGTATGATACAACTTTCGTAGGACTCGAATCATCTTTCTTGTATCGAGAATCACCACACTTTGAGAATTCTTTAAGTGATTTTTGGTCCTTACAAAACAATATACAGGCATTCGGGCAGGCATGTATTCTTTTAGAGATCATACCCATTGATCGTAGCATTGGTTTGGCATCGTATGTTCAGATTGGGAGTTCATTATCTTCTGGGATCATGTCATTCAGGAGAGAAAGTAGTTCCGTAAAACTGGTGTCACTCCACCCATTTCCTACTGTCAAATTATACAGCTTCAGTACAGCTGACAATGCTATATATTTAGTGTAACCAGCATACAATGGCGTTTCTGCACAACTCTTTAACTTCTCAAACAATTTTGGGTAATCACGAAGTTCATCTTCAACTGTCCTTGTCATTTTTTCAATACAATCTTCATCATCATTCACATCTGTAATCACACCCTCCATACGATCATTTTCACTGTTCACGCTTGTAATCATATCAGATCTTCCGTAAAATGTCATGTTATCTGAGCCACTAACTACATTCGTTTTTCCCCATGTTTATTCCAACATGTATAACTTCGATCTATTATGTGACAGATCAGGTGTTCTTCCAACTCCTCTGGACTAATTTGTCTTGAATAACAATAGTGTAAACACAGACAAAGGATTTTAGAAAGGCCACATGCATGATCTTCTGCAAACTTGATAAACTCTTTCACACCATCTTCATACTCTTTTGTCAACCAATTGTCATTCATCCGTTCTTTATTCATATTCATCTTCTTTATGGGTTCGATCTCGAACTTTCCTAATATTATGTTTTAATTAATCAAGTATCATTGTTTGGGTTTTATAAAAAAAATCATGGTAAAAATGCCTCTATAATAAAATAGAGGAACCTACCCCAAAACATGTGAAAGTACTTGAACTCTATCTATATATGGGGGATTGTGTCCTGTCTTTTGTATATCTCCATAGAGTACCTAAAACCTATACATGGAGGACTCTTCAACGAAACATGGGGGAGTACCATACTCTATATTTTCTCTAAACATCTCACTTGTCACTTGTCAACTCTCCAACAGAGTGAGATAATTAAAATATCCAAACCACATCGTGTGCAATTTCTAATGAATGAGGGAATCATAATATTGTGATCGACATGAGAAGATATTTATAATGGGATAATCATACATGAAATATTATCATCTATGTGAAAAATAAATAATAATAATGAAATTAACATAGCACACAATTTGTTAAATGGATACACAATGTGCAGGGTTCTCAGTCAAGGATGGTTGTATACTACCATTTCTAAACTCATGTGAAATCCATATACATGGTGTGTCCAATAGGGTGAACATCGTCTATGGATAAGATACCTGATTTAATCTGACATATATAAAATTAATTCCAAGTTAGTCTTACAAATACTGCATGATGCCTTTGAAAATACATGACATATAGAACAACTTGAGCTAAAGGAATGTACTTTAGATACAAAATGAGTCACTTCACCAGCTATGTATCACATTTTTTTGGAATACATGGTGTGTATTCCTTACATGACCACTAAGGGTGTATAGTATATACACATCAAGTTTCTATGGTATTTATACATGGTGTGAGTGAATTAAAAGACATATCATATGGTTCTCCCATTATTTAATGGAATGTACATGGTTTCATGCTGAAGTATATGTCTTGGAGATACATTGTGTGTGACCTACATTCACATGACATGTAACATTTAAAATAAAACTTATTCCAAGTTTGAGTCAGAAGATGAGTCACGTGGTGTAAATTTTAGAGATAATTGTTGTCTGGAATTAAAATATATATGAAATCCATGTATGGTGAAGCATGTTCCATTTAACAAGACTACATACCATGAATTTTAAAAATATATAGAATTTGAAAAACATCATCTTCACACCATAAATAGTCTCATAGAGTCCTCTAGAAGTGGTTTTTCAGGATTCAGTGGAATTGAACTAGTAACAAAGTGGTGGTGCCATTGAAATGGGTAAAGTTTGGATTGATATTCAATGGTGGAAGAACTACAACATGGAAAACAAATGGCATATCAATCATGCCAACAACCACAACACTATACAAAAACACAATCGTGCTCACAATCACAACACCATACAAACCAAACAATCAAAATTTTAGATTTTTCAAAGCATCCCTTATTAAATTGGGTTTTTTAATTCAAGGGTTATCACAAAAGTTTTATCATCCTGGGGCATTCATTCATAAGTCAAGTATGCGTAAATTACTAATTTTTATATTCAAATTTTCAACAATAACTAACCAACATGCAATTCATTTAGTGCGCAAACAAGGACCACCAACGGCCACGATTTTCAGCGGGGCGTTTAACCCGTACATTTTAGATTATAAAAAATCAATATGAAATAGTAATAACATGTGAACAAGAGGAAACCAATGAGTAATAGGAGAAAACTCACCGCGAAGTTTTCATTAAGCACACGGCAGAGGTGCGTTCATGGCAGAGGAGAGGCGCACAACAGAGGAGATTTCCAACTGAAAAGAAAACATAAAATAGGGGAAACTCATGAGAATAAAATAATCTAAAACCGAGTACACCATTTAACACATCCCACAAACCCCAAGAACCCACTAAAACTGAAATCAACCCACACCATCGTTAAACACACCTTAAGATAACAAGAAATTATAGAACCCACCTTCGATAGAACATGTTCAACAGCCTTTTTAAAATATAAAAGATGAACATACAATGGGTTAGCCCTGACCAATAGGTCCTTCTTACTAGGTGTAATCCCCAAGTTTATTCTAGATAGAATATCACAAATGAGTAAGCCCTAATCAATCCTCTGTTATCACACCTTTCATGACACATACATCCTAATCGCATGACTTTAAACTTCATGGTACAATATTTTCAACACAACACGTGGTATCTAGTGAGTAGGATCATATCCCTATTCAAACTCAATGACCCTACCCGTACATCTTGACAAAAATTAGGGGGAATGCACATATTTCCAATGGGACACCCCTGGTACTCTTTTCCAATCTTAACATCACACCATGCCAAAACTCACCACACGATCACCAGTTACCCAACATTATTCCAAAACCAAAGGAATATACCCATGCTTAATTACCCTAAACCCATCCATCTAGGTTCAATAGTTATGGTCACATTAAAACCATGATATAAATCAATAGGGTTATGAATCCAAATGATCATGTACCTCAACCCAGCCATAACACCAAAACTCAAGATTAGAGAGTGCTTCCCCAATAAAAATCCAAGGCATGACCATTCCTTAGATATCAACTTGATAACACCTAATATGCATAAATCCCTCATGTCAAAGAATATGCCCAAGATTTATGTATCTAAGGTATTCATAACACCAATATAACCCCACTCATTAGTCTCCCCCAACCACCAAAACTCACTAACTCGCTACCATCCTGAGTCACATGCTAATGAGCACTGGGATCTCACACAAACCCCTTACATCAGTTCTTACACAATCCATATCCCATGGGTGCCACTCTTATCCCCACCTAAAAACACAGATCATCTAGTGAACCAAACCAACCACTTACTATAGGTTCTCACACAACCTCTATCTAAAACAACCTAAAATACAAGGGTCTCACCACCTGTGCTCTCACTCTTTGCCCAACTACTCATAAAAAGGTTCAAATAACTTATAAAAAACTATAAGTCATCATAATCATTCAAGGATCATAATTTATCATTTATATTAACCCAATAGAAGGAAAAATACTCCTACACTGACCAATGGCGGAGGAGGTAGCGACGGTAGAGGTAGCGGTGGTCACAGTGGAGGAGCAAAACCCAACGGTGGCGGCGGAGGAGGAGGATGAGGAGGAGGACGACAACGATGCTGGGGAGGAGGAGGAAGAGGAAGAGGACACAAAAGAGGAGGAGAATGAGGAGGAGAGGTCGCGGTGGAAGAGGGGCCTAGTTTAGCTCTTGCGAAAGCATTACCGTGTGCGAGAGAGGAGGGCATGTTAGGGTTATTAAATTAGAAACCACTGGAACCTTTATCAGTGCTTGTTGAAAATGCTGATAAATGTATATTTTATCCGCGCTAAAATAAAAGTGCTGATAAAACATAAATGTATAAGCGCTGAAAAAGCACTGATAAATTTATGTTTTAACAGTGCTTTTATTTTAGCGCGGATAAATATTATAATTTTATATAAATTAAGAATAAGAACGTTTATCAGTGCTAAAATAAATGATAATAAATGTAACCTTTTATCAGCACTAAAAAGGCACTGATAAAGGGTATACCTTTTTGTCAACGCTTATTTTAGCGTTGATAAAGGTTAGATTTATCAGTGCTTTTAACTATCACTGATAAAGGAATACCCCTTTATCAACGCTTTCTGTTTAGCACTGATAAAGGAAAGTTCTTCCCTTGCCATGTTTTGTGGTATTAACATTCATTTTTATTCATTCTTTATTATTAAGATAAATGTATGTGCATTAATTAATTAATTGATAAATACATAAATTAATTAATTAAATTTTATCTTAATGATTATTAAAATTATCTTAAAGATACACATTACTAAAGAAAAATGGAAAATAAACAGAAAAACCAATCATTATATATTATTATAACAAATTAATTAAGAATTTAATAATTATTTAAAATCTTTATTAAATTTTCAAATGCATCTAGTGTTAATAAATATTACAAGGTTTTAATGTTGAAATTGGTAATTTAATGTAATGTAATTTTTTTTTCTTGAGATACTATACAGAATATACCTATGAGCTATATGTTGTACACATTGATTGTCATATACCTAGGTTAATATCATGGTGCTTCCTGCATGTACCTCAACCAGAATACACAGCATGTGAAGGCCAGCTACATTTCATCTATCACACTTTTTGTGCATCCACTCAACCCATTGAAATAATTGACATGTTCTTTGGATGTAGGGTACACAACGTGTAATCTAGCTACACACTATTTGTTCTGGTAGCTGTGTGTCTACGGAACTCTCCAAAAGAATCCATGTGTATTTTTGATGTGGGAAATAATGAACTACATGTTTTGTAAGAAATATTAACATAATGTATTTAATTAATGTTTATGGATTTCAGTCTCAAGAGGTTTTGACCATGTGTTTGACCAAATGGTTTGCATGAATTTCTCTATTAAACCATATAGACTACATGATGTCTACGACAGTTACACACCATATAATCTGAAAATATGTGTTCTAATTTTTCCAAGCTGACACATGATATATAATTAATTCACTTCATGTAGTTAATTATTGGAATGTTAGGTATCCCATGACACATCTAGGAATGGTGAATTTGGGTACATGGCATGTACTCTGTCTAGATACTGTGTAACCTAGTCTCACCAGATATAATCCTTGACACCTCCCAATGGAATTTCTAGTCTTTCTTCATGTTTTCATAAACCTTTAATAAAATATTATTCTTCAATGAAATAATAAAAAATTATAAATATTTTTTTATTAAAAAAATGTATTAAAGAAAAAATATTCTTGAAATGAAATATCTAACTACTATTGTGAATAATAGATGAAAAATCAGATAAATAGTTATAAATTAGAAACATGTCCCACTCTAACACCAATTGAAGGTTCTAGTTGAAGTGGAAGAACTGTTTTGAAAAAATAAAAAATAAATAAATTCAATAAATTATTCACATAATTTTAAAAGACATAAATGTCATGACAAATGATACTTTACCACCAAAAAATTGAAAAAATAGATATCAAAACCTAGAGAGGATATTTGAACATTAAATTTGTAATTAATTTATATCATAATGGAAGAAATTATAAATTTTCTTAGAATCTTTCTTCATAGATGATTTTGATCTTCTGAAAAAACATATTACAGATTACCTTTGTTTCACTATAATGATCCATGTATAGAACCCCTCTAATGTCTATCCACATGTGCTCCTTTGATATCTGAGAAACACCAAAAGAACATTAGGTGATAGCATGGTAGATCTATCATCTTTTATTTATCATATTGATAAATTCTATTTCCTTTGATACTGAAGGAATATATCTAGTACTTATCATTATTGATTGGAATAGAAGAGGAGTAATGTGATGTCCCAAACCTGAATTCTACTTAAAGGATTCCCTAAGCCCAGTGGGCCACATGGCCCCAAACGTATCTCTGTGAATGCTAAAGGCTTCCGACTAGCAATGAGGGAATAGGGTGTGCCTATGGGGAGACTATTCCCTTATTACCAAAGTGAATTATAGTGGAAGAGTATAAACAAATATAAATAAGGGAAGCAATATAAGTAAACAGAAGTCACAGCTGAAAATGGAGAGAATAATAATAATAACTGAAACAACTGGAATAGCATTCAACAACCGATGATATGTCATGTCACTATCAAATCGGTAAACATGGATACAATTAAGTAGGAATAAAATGTTCCACAAAATTATAAAGAAAATAAAAGAGTATCCCAAGCATCTCGAGTCCGAACTCAGTCCTCTGCTATCAAGATCCATACTAAATAGAAAGCAATAAAGTGTTTGATGTAGTATGCTTCCCTTTGTCAACACCTGAAACCATGCAATCTACTACAGGTACCAAACGGTTCCCAAAGAGGGTTTGAGATAAATCTTAGTGGGCCACCACCAATGGTATCTATAACATTCATCCCATTTAATGGAAATTTAATAGTGTGTAGGAATGCATATATAAATTAAAGTAGTATAATCTAAATAAATACCCAAGTACTTATTTCAGCCCTCAACTAGTGTCTGGACATATAACCACTTCATTATTTGATTATTATGAGATTGTAAATAAGTCACATGTTAACCATTGCAATGGTTCCAAGTTTTCATAAGGCAACATGTAGTAATATTTAGTAGTGAAGTCCCAAGGTGATAACCAAGGTGACGTAGACCTTAAGGGTCGCCAATTCAAAAATAACTATAGCCTAGAATGGGCTAAGATTATAATACATGGATCATATTCCAAGGAATTCCACAATGATATGCCTACCAAGTTCAAGGTTTTCATCCAAGGTAAAATGGGGCTAAGTAAAGACTGGGCCCGATGGGCTTTAACCATGGCACCAACTCGTCAATTCTGGATCCAAGGAGTGTATATAAGGCATCCTGTAATGATATTGAAGGGATCTTATGGTGTCATACCTGGAATCCATGAACAAGAAAGTATCTAGATAAAGGTGGGTCCTAACCTAGGAAATCTATATCCTGGAATCGAAATGGGGTTCCCAAGTGCTCATGGCATTCCCCAATCGAAATCCAAGGCAAGCTCGAGTCAGGACATTACTATTTGATTATGAAGTCATGTAATATTTCATTTGTTTCAATACTTTCCTTTAATTTTTGTGATAAGATCAAGTATCATGAAACCATTGGTTCAAGCCTTGTCTTTCATTAGTGGGATAAGGTTAAGTATCATGAAACCTTTTTAATCGAGTCCCAATTAATCAATAAGTTCATTTGGTTTAAGCCTTTACTTTCATTAGTGTGACAAGGAAAAGTAGCATGAAACCATTCATTTAAATCATTTAAAGCATATTCCATATTCAAGGTTCATTCCACTACCTTCCATTAATGTGGTAAGGGGTTCTACAGACATGCAACCTACTATTCATTTACATTTAAGGCCAATTCATATTCTTAGTATACTTTCCAAT
The DNA here is from genome assembly GCA_963277665.1 of Viscum album. NCBI lineage: Eukaryota > Viridiplantae > Streptophyta > Magnoliopsida > Santalales > Viscaceae > Viscum > Viscum album. Next base: position 1,385,335,463 of record OY728125.1, on the reverse strand, counting down.
TAAAATTTCACATTTCATTGTCAAATTGAAGAACTTAACTTAGAAAGGTAAGTGGTGAGAATACATGGAAATTTCTATTATGTAATTCTCATTAGAAAAAATCCATTTAATATATAAATTATTACTCTTAGGACAGGAAAGAAAAGGCACACTTGAATAATGGCTCAAATGTTTCAAAACACTAAAACGACAATTATGACAAAACATAATACATGGAATTAATGGATTTATGGTCATAACCACCAACATATAATCACATATTTAGAAATATAATAACCATATTGTCCTAATGATTATAATCATGGCATGTAAATTCAATAAATGATACTTGATGAAATCGGTGGGACGCACACAACAATTCCAAAATCAATCTACTTGAGGGATGAGTTATAGACCACCCACCTTAGGTTTGTATGATCCTCCTTTTATGGTATTGGAGCTTGATTTTTCTTAGATCGGAGTAGATCTAAGAAAAATATAAAAATACTCATACCATGATAACTTGTTCGAGAGAAAAAAGAGAAGGATAATGGATTAAGAGGAATCGAGTACTTACCATTGTGCATCCAACGTGATGAACGAAAGATCGATTAGATTTCAGATGAAGGAGATATATTTATTAACTCCTTAGATCTTAAAAGGTATCCAAAATGGTAAAAATTTAGGTTAATCCTACTGAAATATGGATTAGGGAGGAAAGGGGGTTCTAATTAGATTATTAAAGGGAAAACTGGAAAATTACCCTGGAAAATGTCCTATGCACGGTTTGTCCACACGATTACATTGGAAGAAGGGTCACTTGTATTGTTATTCCTCATGGACATGCACAAATCATGTGTATTGGTTATTTCTATAAATTTAAATCTCCATGGTCAGCCAAGACGTGCGCCAACCATGCACTAACTGTGCGACATGGCCAATTTCCACAGAAAAATGGTTTTCAGACTCCAAAAATTTTCTAAACACCCCTGAGACCATTGATAACTCATTATTAATCCATATTAGGTTTAAATTAAATATTTAGACCAAAATATAAAGGATACATACCTAGGTAAAAATCCGAGTTCTTATTGTCTTCCCCCCTTAAAAGAATTTGTCCCCGAGTTTACCTTTTAATGGTGGAGAAACACTGTCTGAGAACAAATCTGGCCATTGGGCACGTAAGTTGGCTCCCCACTCCCAAATCTAACCCTATACTCGGTCTTGATACAATAACACCTTTACTAGAGGGTTATACTAGCCTCAGAGATCCCTTGTGATCTGGTCAATGATGCATACTGGATACTACTCAAAGGTAGAATCAGCATCTAACTCAACTTCCTCGGGATAAAAGGTATGAGATGGATCAGCATGATAATGGCGAAGCTATGAGATTTGGAAGATGTTTTTCATTTCATGGTACCTATGAGGTAGTATCAACTAATATTCTACTAACCTGAATCACTCTAGAATTTCAAACGTCCCTACGTAATGAGGATACAACTTTCCATACTTTCATAACCATCTATGACCTAACCTTAAGCGATACTCGAAAAAAAAAATATGATCCCTAAACTCAAACTCAGGAGGTCTTAGATGATGATTGTCATAATATTTCTATCCAGATTTAGCAGTATTCATACACTTTCTGATCATCTGAACCTACCCTAAAGTCTCCTGAACGAGTCGAGGACCCAGTTGGGCTGCCTCACCTACCTCTAGCCAACACAAGGTTGAATAGAATGGCCTAACATATAATACCTAAAAATGATCCATTTGAACTGTTTCTTGGAATATGTTATTATAGGAAAACTTAGTGAGAGGGATATACTTCTCCCATGAAACACCGAAATCAATGACACATTCTCAGAGCATATCCTCTAGAACATGTATTGTCCATTCTGATTTTCCATTGGTCTAAGGGTTCAAATTTGTTCTTAGAAAAACCTATATTTCCATAAGCTTTTGCAATCCCTTCTAGAATTGGGATGTGAAATGAGAATCCTGATCTAAATCTATAGTATGGGGAACCCCGTTTAGTTATATGATCTCCTGAACATATATTCTTCTCATTTCATTATCTGAGAAAATATCTTGAATAGGAATGAAGTGGGATGACTTCATTAGTTAGTCAATGACTACCCAAATAGAATTGCTACCCCTTGGTGACCTAGGTAATCCAACTAATAAATACATAGAAACATATTCCCATTTCCATTCCGGGACTATAAGAAGTTGTAGAAGGTCCTCAGGTCTCTAGTGCTCCACCTTCACCTGCTAACAGGTGGAACACCTAGTGATAAAAAATTTTATCTGACATTTCATCCCAAGACACCAATACTGGTGGAACATGTCTCGATACATCTTCAATATTCCTAGATGAATTTCCCACTGAGAAGGGTGGGACTCTCACATCAAATCCTCTCTCATGTCTCTAGGAACCCAGATATGTCCATGTAGATGCAGGACATCAACCCTATCTATAGACCAATCCAGAGGTAGGTTATCTCCTGATATACTCTCACAGAGTACAAAGCCAGCAGGATCAAAAAATTTCTTACTCTTCACCTTCTCAAGGAGGGAAGAGGTGACATTCAAGGATGAGAGGTAAAACTGCTTGTGACTGTCATGAAACTTCAGATGCAGCTCAAAAAAAGAGGGCCATTAACTATTATTCATCACTAGCTTCCTATATGACCTGTGTTTCAGTTTTCTAACTTAGTACATATACAACCACATAGACCTCATGGGAATATAGGTATGCTCAAAATCATAGGATTTTAGATATTTTATCTATCTCTATTATCTGAGGTTCAAGTCAATTGAGAAAAGATATATTTGAGGCACTTATAGTATATGTACACCACAAAGTACTCACACAATAGATATTGTCTCCAGCAACATAAGGTGTGGACAACTGTTTCTAGCTCAAGGTTATGTGTCAGGTAATTTCTCCCATCAGACCTCAACTATCAAGAACTGTACACAACGACTTTGTCCTCCTACATTAGGACTGCTCCTAGCATGAAGCCAGATGCATCACAGAAGATGGTATAACCTATACTTGGCTCCTTAAGAGTCTTAATAGGTGTGAATACAAGCCTCCCTTTCAGATTCTGAAAGTATTTATCACATGGTTCTGGCCACATGAACTTGACACCCATATTTTTATGACTAGTAAGAGGTGAATAAAGATGTAATAAGTCTTATATGAAATGCCTGTAATATCTAGACAACCCCCAGAAACTCCATATATCAAACACCTTCATAGGATTATCCTAGGAAACTAAATCACTAAACTTTTTAGGGTTAATATATATATTCTTTATTCCGATATTATGTGACCCAATAATTAAACTTTATCGATCTATAATTTTAACTTAGCAAGATTGGTATAAAGCTGATGCTCTCTCAGTGTACTCAGAATGATCTCAATATGTTTTTCATGGTCGCTATGAGTGTGAGAATACACCATGATTTCATCCACAAAGACCATGATAAAAGAATATAAATAGGGGTGGAACATCATATTCATTAGATCCATGAAAATGGTGAGCGTGTTCATAAGATCGAACAACGTAACAAGTTACTCATATAGACCATTCCAGATATGGAAATATGTATGAGGTATGTTTGATGGTATGACTCATACCTAATGATAACCTGATCTCATGTCAATCATGGACAATATCTTTTTCCCTTATATCTGGTCAAAGAGATCATCTATTAGAGGAAATGGATATCAGTTCTTGACTGTAATCTGGTTCAATAGTCTATAATCCATGCATATATGTATGGTTCCGTCTATATTCTTGGAAAAAAGCACGGGAAAACATCCTGAGGATGTATTGGGCCATATAAATCCTTTGGATTCAAAGTCCTCTAACTACTGATTGGGCTATTAAAGCTCTGTTGGATCCATCTTGTATGGAGGAATGGTCACTAGAGCTACTCCTTGAACAAGCTTGATTGTAAACTCTACCTCTCTCTCAGGATGTAATCTAGAAAAAATCATTGGGAAATACATCCCTGAAATGATCCACTACTGGAATAAAATCATCTTAATGTAAACCCTAATCCACCATGAAGAGATTTTCAATCCGTGTTGTGACTCCACCTAACCCATGACGCTCTAGTCCTGCTTTACTAGCCTGGAAATCCCACTCAAACTTATATAGATAACTGATTCCCTTTGGTGATTTAAAAGATACCATATGGTGATAGACGTATACAAAAGTGTGCTACTGAACCAACTAGTCCATCCCAAAAATGAAATGAAATCCTATCATGTCAAGAATGAAGATGTTTCATAAGAACGGGTAATGGACTACCTCAAGGGGATAGTCCCTATATTGATGTATACCCTCTGTTCGTACCCCTAACGACATATCTAGTGTCATTACACCATAGTAATATTGTATCTCCAATATGAGACTCTCCGCGATAGATACAGAGATAAAAGAGTTTGAATCACTGGTATCAAATAAAGAATATACTATAGTAGAGGATACTAGAATAGTCCCATGAACTATAAATCGTCTCTTAGCCTAATCCTCGGGTATCGGATGTAGTGCATGAAACAAACATAATCCATGGCCTTATGAAACAAATGGACTACCATGATCATAATGACTCTATTGGTGATACTGGTGATCAGGGTTCTGGCTACCTCATCCATGACCTCCTCCTCGGCAAGACCTACCATAGTTATTCCAACTCCCTGCCTGATGTGGTGTGAAAGAACCTTCCCATGAAGTTCAAGTTGGTGCGGATCCTTTTCCACTATAAGCTAGTGTAAAGGTCCTATAGAAATTATATAGATTCCCCATACGATCACGAGCATGTCACTCTAGTGGGTCTCTATCACACGGAGGCTTCGAATGACCCCATCTTCAACACTAATGACACACTTTAGAGCTATCGAAACAGGAACTCTGGTTTTGATTGCCCTAATGAGAGACCTTGAGGAAATTTTTCCTTCCACAGGAAGAACTACTGGCCTAACACAACACTAATCCTTTAAACCCAGTACGATTTTCATCCCTCAGGTTATACTAAGTGATAATATCATGATTGACTATCTCCAAAAATGTAGGCAGGTGAAAGACATTTACCTACATATCGATGGTGTATTGGATCCCCTCATCAAAGCGTCTAGCACACAAAATCTCATCACTGGCTAGAAGCGGTGAAAAGCATTGAAACACAATGAAACATTCTAAATATTACATAATTGACATGAACCCTGCTTGAGATTCATGAACTCTCTGACTCTGTTATCTCTCATCATATGAGGAAAGAACTGATCATAGAAGGTAGTCTGGAAATGCCCTAATGACAACTGGTCTGGGTAATTATAGCCCACCAATTCTTGGCCTAATCCCAAAGAATTTATGTGGCAATCATGACCCTCTTCTCTGGAGGTGTCTCCAGAAGCTTGAAGATAGATAGGATGGCTTTTATCCAAGACTTAGTAGCCTACAGACTGTCATCCCCTGAGAAAGTAGGAGGATGCTACTGGTAGAACTCATGAGTCAGACCAGCCATCATAGGTGCAAGATGTGGAGAACCATGTATGGATTTCATCAGATGTAGGAAACTGTCATAACTTTGGAATTAGTTCCTAGATCAGTTATAACATATGATGCCTCAAGTGGAACTCCTGGAGGTAATAATGGAGGCTCAGGGACCACCATGTGTAGAGCATGGTCATAGCCACACTCATGGCATATAATATGATGATGTCATGGTGGAATTAGTCTACAATAGCCAGGAACACTCCCCATAACAAGATTAGCAGAAAGATATCATCACTAGTAGAAGCGGAACGTAGGAAAACTCACTACCCAAGGTATACTACCCCCAACTACCAGCTTAGACATCCAGGTATCAGTAAGAACTCAAGTACAAGTTTCATTTCATTTTACATTTAATTACCAGGTTCACTCCTTTACCCTTTATAAACATGACAAGGAGGGATAAGGATGTGCAACTATTTTATATTAGATTTGAGGATTCACTTTATAATAGATAGCTATTTTCGATGAATTAGTGCCCATACACCTATCACTAGAAACGACACCCATTCATTTATATCATATTTGCTCGAATAATTAAATTAATAATCCCAACCCGTGAGGGCCCATACACATCATGAATTGAGATATCCAATCACTGAATCGCAACCCAAAGTAATACATTTACAAGTTAACTATCACAAAATCACTCAACAATCACAAGCATATCAAGCAATGAAAAGCAGTTAAATACACCTATATGTCATGGAAATATGCATGACATGCTAAATCTAGGTTCCTTATATGATGCATGTAACAATGCTCCTTGCCATCATATCATCGGGCCCAAGGATGAAAGAAAATACTCAATAAGAGTAATAATAAATAACTCCACACAACATGGGCATCACCCAATGGTGAAAAAACTAGAACTATAATAGGAAAAAGAAAAACAACAATTATAATTTCGGAAACTTGGTTTTTACCCTGAACGTGTGTTTGCGTTTCCCAAGAATGGCTTATGACCAAGTCCTAAGAATTCCTAATATCCAATTTATTATCTCCAAATATTAATGCAAGAAAATAAACCTTCCTCTCATACCACTTTGTGATGTCTTGGAGTTGGATTCTACTAAAGGGGTGCCTCGAGCCTTGTGGGCCACATAGCCTCAAGCACATCTCCCCAAATTCTAGAGGCTACTGACTACCATTGAGGTCCCAGGGTTTGTATGTGGGGAGACTATTCTCTCATTACCAAAGTGCATAAAAATTGTTGAGTGTAAAAAAATTTAAATAGAAAAACAATATAAGAAAATATAAGGCATAGAGGAAAATAGAGACAACAATAACAATAGCTGAAACAACTATGTATAGGCATGCATATATAAAGTAATGGAAATTCAATAGTGTATAGGCATGCATATATAAAGTAATGAAATACAGTATAACTAAATACCCAATTACCAACTTCATCCCTCAGCTGGTGTCTAAACATATAACAAATTTATTATTTGATTATTACTGGTTTTAAAACAAGTCACATGTTAACCATAGGAAAGGTTTTAATTTGTAACAAGGAAACACATAGTAATATTTAGTAGAGAAGTCCCAAGGTGATAAGCATTGTGATGTAAACCTTAAGGGTCACCAACTTAGTAATAAATATAGCCTGGAATGGGGTAATAGTTTAATCTAAGGAGCATAGTCCAAGGCATTCTATAATGAGAGGCCTACTGAGTCCCAAAAGTTCATCCAAGGTAAAATAGGGCTAAGAAAATACTGGGTTCGATGGACTTTAACCATGTCACCTACATGTCAATGCTGGATCTAAAGAGTGTATCCAAGGCATCCTGTAATGATATTGATGGGATCCTACAGTGTCATACTAAGAATCCAAGAACTGAAAATGATCAATATCTAGGTTGGTATCAACCTAATAAAGTCGTATCCTTGAATCAGAATGGGGATCCCGAGTGCTCATGGAATTCCCCAATTGGAATCCAAGGTGAGCTCGAGTCAGTCCATTCTTATTTGATTATGGAGTCATGTAATATTTTATTTGGTTCATGCATTTCCTTTAATTTGTGTGATGAGGTAAAGTAGCATGAAACTGTTGGTTCAAGTATTGACTTTCATTAGTGTGATATGGTCAAGTAGCATGCAACCTTTTTAATCCAGTCATAATTAATCAATAAGTCCATTATGTTCATGCCTTTCCTTTCATTAGTGTGACAATGCCAGGTAGCATGAAACCATTCATTAAATCCATTAAAATCATATTAAATATTCAAGGGTCATTCCTCTACCTTCCTTTAATGTGGTAAGGGGTGCTATATATATGAACCCTAACATTCATTTACATTTAATTCAAAGTCATATTCTTAGTATACTTTCCAATTCACATTTCATATTTCATTTTAAAATTGAAGCACTTACCTTAGGTGGGTCAAGTGGTGAGTATATATGGTACTTTACATTATAAAATTATCATTATAAAAAAAATCCATTTAATATAGAAATCCATACCCTTAGTAAGGTCAATCCAAGTCACACCCGAACGATGGCTCAAATCTGTCAAAACACTAAAACGATAATTATGGCATAACATCCTACATGGGATGAATGGAGTTGTGGGTGTAACCACCAACAAATAATAAAATATTTGTAAATAGAATAACTATATGGTTCTATTGATTATAAGCATGGCATATAAATTCTATAAATGACACCTAATAAAATTGGTGGGGCCCACACAACAATTCCAAAATCAATGAACTTGAGGGATGAGTTATAGGCCACCCACCATAGGGTTGTATGATCCTCATCCTACAGTATTGGCCCTTGGTTTTTCTTGGATCATAGTAGTTCTAAGAAAAAGAGAAAAATTATCATACCCTGATAACTTGGTCGAGAGAAAAAGAGAAGAAGAATGGCTCAAGAGAACTCGAGTACTTACCACACGCCAATTGTGCGCTAACCGTGCGATATGGACACTTTCCCCAAAAAGATGGTTTCTGAGCTCCAGACTTCCCCTAGACACCCATGAGACCTTTAATAACTCATTAAGAATCCATATTATGTATAAATTAAATATATAGACCGAAATATAAAGAATCCATAGCTGAGTGAAAAACAAGGTTCTTACAAGGAATGGAGATAGAATTTCATTGAGTGCGAGGATTCTCAATTCTTAATTAACCCTGCATAATAAATATAAATATCTCTTTATTGAGATATATTTTAGGTTAAAATAGTATTTAATTGTATACATACCATTAAATAATATAATAATTCTCAACAAACCCCATGAATTAGAATATTATTATTATAATTTTATGTTGTGTTCTAACTCACTCAATGATAAATATTATTTTTTCAAATTTCAAATTAATATTCATCACTATAAAAGATATTGGTCCACTCAAACTCATAATCATTAATTTAATACTCAAATAAATATTTTATTAAATATTTTATTCATCAATTAATATTTTCAATCAATAACACATAAATAAAATTATAACTCATTATTGAGAATAATATTTATTAGATTAATTAAATTAAAATAGAATTTAATTGAGATCGAAGAAAATAATTTGTGTGTAATCCTCTAGGATTATTTCTTGTTGTAATTATGTACGATTTCATAAAGTACAATATTACTATCTAGTAATGGGTCAAGTAACCCAAGATAAAAAACTTAATTTCATAATGTCGACAACCACATATGAATGCTCACTCTGTAATAAAATATCTTTATCTCAATATCTTATCAATAATGTTTCACATCCATGTCAAAAACCTATATTATTGAAACATCATTATGTTATTATCTCAAGTAAACATGTCATTACACAATTTATAGGACATTTAATGTGAAAATTATATTTCAATCAAAGTAGAAAGGTATTAACAACCATTAATATGGAAGGGAAAATTTATTCCTCTACTCATCTATTAATAACATGTCACTCATGACACACCCAACATATCTAAAATTCTCATGAACTATATCATGAAGTTTTACATAATAAATCTAATTTCATGATTAATAACATTAATTAATAATAATATTAAATTATAAGGATGATTACACATTCTCATGGATAGAAAAATCTAATGCACATAAACTTGTTGAATTTATATTGACAGTTTTGTTCTCATAATCTCCCTTCATGAAGATTTTCAAGAAAAAACATCATGAGATGATGTTTCGTATTCTTATGATTACTCACACCTAAATTTAAATATTATATTTTTCTTATCATATAATGTTATCCAAATATAGAACTATATCTAAGAATATCATTTTTATATTTTAAGGTTCTTCTTATTGTGTGGAACAACTATGACATTATCAATATGAATGGTACTCTTTGATATTATTACATCAATGTCATGAAGAATAATGAAAAATATGTAAAAATATGTTTTATTAGTATTAAAATAATAATAAATACATGTAATAAAATTAAAAATAGTTGGTTCTAGAACACTAACTTCAATAGGTTTGAGCTAGTAAGGGTGGATACTTAGTTCCAAGTTTGGGGTTTTTTTTTTTGTTTTTTTTTTGAATATGATGAGTGTAATAATTCTACATAAACTTTTGTTATTTATTATAATACTTGTATATAATTATAGTTATAACTTTCACATATCTCTCGGTATGTTTAAGTTTATGTGATGTTTAAATATAAATTTTGGTTATTTATCATTTTTCTTATGTAATTATTTTACTGGTTGTTATTTCATTTTTAAAGGGTATAGTCCCCCAATAACACCAATTAAACCAAATCTATTATTTTTTAGCCTATAGTATATGGGGATGCGTGATTCATTTTAGTGTTTATTTAGTTCATGTTTCATTTATGAGATTATAGTTAAGGATACTATAGATTGGTATCATAGAGGATTGTTACAAAGTGGTATTATGTGAGTTTTGTTTGTTATTTAGTATATGGTATATTGAGGTTTTGTGATGTATTAGAACTTAGGGAGGATTTCATGTTGTGTGCCTGGATATTAAAAGTATGGATCACTATCCAAGTTTCTAGGTAAACTAGGATTATTTTTTAGGTTTTCATGGATACAATTAAGCTATTTTAATTTGAAAATTTTGTATTTTATGTTATTTATTCTTCTTTTGAAATATTTAACTGATTAGAAGTGGTGTTAATCATGAATCAAGCTTGGTAAATAGGTATCACATGACATGTGGATGCATAATTTTGGTTTCCATTTTAATTATAGAAGGTAAATGGTTTTTTTAATGTGTCAGGAAAAACCTATATGGTATTTTCACATATAGCAACTTGATGTAATTATATTTATCTAAACCAAGTTGTGATTCTCATTGTAACAAGCATGTGGATCCTTAATCTATTTTATGTGTGTATTACATTAACCTAAAATGGGTAGTTTGGTATATGAGGATGTTTGATACGAAATATAGCTCTGGGTAGCAAGGCATAAGATAAATAGTGATGTTCATCATGTTAATGGTTTTCCCTATTTACAATATTTGGACTTTTATATCTTTGTTGAGCATGTTATTTGTTTATCGGTGAGATAGAACCTAAATGGTATCTATTAGATCATCATGAGGGTATATATATGGTTTTAGTGAGGCATTAACTAGATGAGGTCCCTGAGGTTGGAGGTAAGTTTGAGTCATAGGGTAAGTTTTTGAGTTAGGAAGATCTTCCACAATGGTGAGAAAGAAGGGGTAGTGGTTTAATGAATATCATAGGGATAGACTAATATGGATTTTAAGGGGAATAAATTGTAGAGTTTAGGGATCTCTTTAATCCCTAGAATACCTAACGATAGAGTTATAGTCACAACATTCTCACATGTTCTAGAGTGAGCGAGAACCCCAGGAAACTGAGTATTGGATCGATATGGGTCAAAAAATATTCGATCCGGATGAGGAAGTGAACCAAACCATGATAGATATTTGAAACATGAATTATGAGATTATATATATCTATACATTGGACTCTAAAAATATGTGTAGTGGATATTTGGGTCATCAAAAGTGGGGATTTGAGGTGATCTACCAAGGTAGCCAAAGAAAGGGATTAATGTTGCAATCATTGAGTGGGTTATTAATGATGTGTTTCTAGTATGGGTAGATAGGACATGTTAATATGTAGTTTTATTAACAATAGGAGGTGTGTAAGGTATGTGGATAGATGGTACATTTAGATCATCTTTATTAGATGACCTGGTAGTTAGTTGAGGTCATAGATCAGTCAGTCATAGGCATCCTATATAGGGAAGGTAACATTTTATGGATTTGGTTGTTGAGATTTTTCTATATGAATAGGTCAATATATTATAAAATATTTCTAGTAATTTGGGTAGTTATAAAAATGAGTGAGACTTCATAGTGAGGATAGGTATCATGTAGTTGTATTTTTGGTTAGTTACATGTGATTCAGCTGACTTTCTCATAGTATGCCAAAGAACCTGTAACAATCATAGGTACATTTGGGGTATAAATAGTATTAACTAAAATTTTAAAATATATGGTTTACACCTATATATTAAATTAATTATTTGGTTACTAATTAACTATAAATGAAAATAAAAAAACATTATAAAATAAATGAAATCATTTTCTAAAAAACTATTTTTATGGATACAACTTTCTTTTATCTAAATAAATTAAATAAATAAATTTAGGTGAATGATTTTGATGAAATTTAAATATAATATATTCAATCTAATTTTTTAACATTCATATTATGTGTTTTCTAATCATGAGATAAAAATAAATTCAATTTTATACTTAAAGGATATATTTTTCTAAAAAATAATTAATCCCATATTGTGCACTTATTTTTAAAATTAATTTTTTATAATTTTAGAAAATTTATTTCAAAAAATAAAATTCATTTTTGAAATACATATGTTAAAATTACATTATGGAGAACTTTATTTATTTTTATGAAAGGTTTAATTTTTTGATAAATAGTGAAAAATAATGGTTTTTATTGTAAACTGGTCTTCCATTTTAAAAATTTATAAGTTATCTTTTATTTTAAAATGGTTTTAAAATAAATATTAGTTAAATTATATATTTATTAATCAGATTTATTTCATTGGAATAAATTTCATTTTGAGTTTTTATATAAAAACGTTTTAAACTTTTTATTATTTTCTCTTTGGAAAACTGGTTTCTTATCACGTCTGTGATCTTCATTTGAAATTACATTTTTTCACTTCTGGGAATGGAAATTTAGAAAATATATTAAATATTTTTGGTAAAATAATTTATATTATATAATAATTTGAAATTTATTTTTTTCAAAATGAATCGTAAAAATTAATAATTGCGGTTAAGGTTGAAACAGATGTATGAGGGGTTAAACTAAAATGATAAGGGATAAAATGACCTATAAACTTGTAAAAACCCAATTTTATGGACATATGTATACCTTATAATATATAATGTTAGGTAATGTTCCAATTTTTATCTTTTTTTAATGTAAAAAACATGGGTACACTTTATTCTTTTCAAAAATTCCAAATGTGTCATCTACACTACATATAAAAGGCCACCCCCTTTCCTCCCATATTAACACTTCCAAACCCATTTGGTTTGGAAAATACATAAAAATATATATTCTATAATTCCATATTCACTTCATATTGGCCTTATTGTAACTATTAAAATCTCTTAGTAATTTTTAGGTATAATCGTAAAGAGGTTCTCCAAATAAGAGGTAATATTCTTAAACATGTATTTATATTTTAATTATTCTTACACCTCCTTAAAATAATCTTCATGTATACTGATATAATAACACATATATACCTCATATAATAATATTTTATTATGTTAATTTCATAATCAATATCTATCACCACTTCTATCAAATGGGAACTAAACTATCGCTCATGTGTACTACGGACTACTGCCATGTGAACAGATGTTATTCATTTTCCATCAACCCATATCACGAATGGATATAATGATTAATTTAATGTTTTTATATTAAATTTATGATATTATTATACTTAATTGATTATAATATAAAACATACCTTCTTACCTTACAACCATCTATAAAATAATAACATCGCTCGTGTGTACAATGGACTATCGCCCCACGAACCAATGTGATGGGTTTTTCATTTCAATTCTAATTCAATAGTAATAAGGATAAATTAAATGAATATATATGATATTTTTAAAATAATTATACTTATATAATTAATATATCACATATACCTTCTAAGTTTTTATTCTGTGGAGGATACAATTACATCGTTCGTGAGTACGACGGACTACCACATCGCAAAGTGAGGTGATTTGTTTTTCACCAATGCTTTGAATAGATGGTTGTTATAATAAATTTATTGAATATATGTGATATATATGACATAAAAATTATTTTATAAAGTTAATATATTATTTAACTTTCTTGAATTTCATCCATCAAAAAAAATGAAAATAGTGTTCATGCGTACGTACAACCTAACGTATCCATGAATGGTGTATTTAATTTTTTATCTATAACATTTATGGAATAATATAAATACATATATGTTGAATATTTATTATATTTATATCATTGTTAAAAATATTGATATTTTTGAACCATGAAAAAATTAAGAATACCAGAAACAAATAATCAAAACATACATTAAAAACAAAGAAGATATTACCTGAAACATGATTTTAACATGATATTGTTAATAAATGTGTAAATAAAGTTCATAAGAAAATAATATATGGAATGATATATATTTAAATTTACTTAATATATATATATATAATTAACTTATATTTTTTATACAGGAGGTTCTAATGTGTATGAAGGAAGTTGAGACTTAATGTTAGGTATTTTTGTCTCGATTTGTCTTCTCTTAGACATATGTTATCTTAAGTACCTAAAATATTTTATGAGATTTATATTTATCCCCTTTTACATGTAAAACATTAATTTATTTATTGTAATAATATTTTAAGTTTAATTTAATTTGATTCATTCATGGGGCCTATTATTCAAATTTAACAACGTGGTAAGTGTTTTTTGACACAATCCTATCATTTATCAGGATTATTTATATTTATAATTATAATGATGATATATTATGATATCTCTCTCAAGAAACAAATTAATTTTATTATAATCAATTACTTTATTTAGATACATGTTTTCTCTTCATTTTCCTCTCAATATTTACTCAAAATTCAAAAATATATTTTAAAAAATAAAATTTACTTCATTTCTCTCTTCAGTCAAAAACCCTTTTTCCCGTATTCATGTTTTCTAAAAATGTTTTAAAATTCATTTTAATTTCACTATGGGTTTTTTAAAGTAATTTTTACCATTTCATTTTTTTAAATGTCTAAAATTAATCTTTATGTTGATTTCAAAACAAGACCCATTTTTACTAAAAGTGTAAAAGGAATATTTGTTTTAATGTGTATAAAATTTCATACAGTCATGACTAATCAATGTTTTAAATCATTATTTATATGTTTCAATGTTTACTTTTAATGAAAATTATTTTTTTTGTTTTAATGATTTTTTTTCAAATTGTAAAGGATATTTTTCTCAAGAAATTTTTTAAATTATTTTTAAATCATTCTTTATATGTTTTAATGGTTATTTTCAAAGAAAAGCATTTCAACAAAATTTTATGAATTTTTAGTTTTCAAAATTTTATTTTCAAATAAATTTTATTTTCCTCAAGAAATGTTTTAAGGGATTTTTCTTTAAAAAATATTTTCCATATAAGATTAAATCCTTTTATGTTACTTAATATTTATTTAGGATATGATCTAATGATACAATATTTATTCATTATCTGGATTGTTCATTTTTTTAATGACAAGATGTTTATGAAAATTTTTTCTTTTTTGTGGGTTATGTTATGATAAAATGTTTATAGAAACCCATTTGTTTTCATTGGTTCTAATATGGTGAATGTTTTATGAAACCGATTTCATTTCATGGGTTCTGATATGATTAATGTTTTATGATCTTTTGGAACAGAAATTTATAGATTTTGTGATAATTTGGACCTATATCTCCCTATAATTAATTGGGGAATTATTAATGTTATATGATCTCATAGGGTATATGGGAGGCTATCCCATGACTGAAAATAGGTCACACTGGAGGTTATCCCATGTGTGAAGTAGGTACACTAGTGGTTCACCAAATCTTAACATGTTATGAATGTATTTTTGGGTATCCTTGACATAAGTATTTCTATAATTATGTGATTTACACAAATATATACCTTTTCTAATGTTATTATCTTGTGTATTGTGTTCTTTGACTCCATTATGATTCATGTCTTATGAATTTCTATGCTTTATTCCATGACTGACATGTATAATCTATGATATATAGGTTATGTTATTCAATATTAATCTCATGTTATCATACCCTTATTCTCATGTTATTCTTATGTTATCATTGAAATATCCATTTTTTACCCTTAATAAGCATCTAAGATCACTGGTTTTTATGTTTTATTCCTCAGGATATGAATAATGGTTCTATGTGTGATAAGTCTAAGAAGGATGCTAGATATGATGAACTTAGTGGAAGGATATTTAGTTAACCTATGGACAAGTTGTTTATGTGTCTATATTTATAAAGGAACTATACCTACAAAATTATGGTATGGATCATTATGTTATGTTATGAATTGTTTCCTATGAAGATTTAATATTTTTTATGATATGTTTTGGGTATCTATTAAAACCACAAAGACAAACTATATCATAAAATAAAAGAAAATAAAATATCATCCCATAATTTATGTACAATGTAAATAGATACAAATAAAGTCACCAAATAAATAAGAAAATAAATTCTATGGAGGAGACTTAGAAACAACTCCAATGTTTAGGCTAGTGATATTCATATCTTTCCTTGAATTCGTCCTAGAAACCTAGAACAAAATTTTTATGTGTATAGGGTTAGAATTATATGTATTCTCAATAAGATATTTTCCAAGGTCTCTCATGAAAATTTGATAATAGTATATTATTACAAAAATAGATAAATATCATAACCAAAAATCACCTAGAAATTTCAACTAACCAATGTAATCCACACCATAAAATGCTCACTAAATAACACATCAAATATAGTATCATAAAAAACATAATAATAAAGATCCCCCTCACCACTTTCCTGTTGATTTTTCATTCTCATACCCCAAATTCATATATCATGAATCTATCATCCCTTATGTAATATTCATTCCCAATGAAACATAGTAAACCACATCACATCATGCCAAAAGAAACCTAAGAAAAAATATTGTATAATTTACCCCGTGAAATAAGGAATCACATAAACATCCTCTTATTACCACTACCAAAAAAAATATAATGGTATCATAAACATTAATAACATCAACCTCATAACATCCTCCTATCGTGAATGATCCCCACTATAAACCACCTCATCCTCTCCTTAATCACCCATATAGTATACGTATTGACATCTAGACATCACAACCCATGTGTATAAATATCTCGTCGAAGACAGATTGGGGAAGAGGGGTATCAATCCATCAATCATAACCATAATGTACTTGTTGGAAAAATACATGGAACCTAAATCCCTAGTTGTCAATGTAAACACATGACTCTATTAGGGTCTAAATATAAATCACATAAAAATGAACGATAGATAGGTAACACGCAATTAAAACCTAGGGGTTCATAATAAGGGAAACATAACTACTAATAACATCAATACAAGGTCTCATAACCATTGTCACTACCACCTCCACCTATAAATTCATCCCACCACAAAAGAAATCCAAAACAGTCTACAAATTATCTTTCCTTTAAAAATAACCAATTTCTAGATTTTTCAAATTATCAACAATATTTTTTTATCAAGCCTTTTCAATTAATATTTCAATCTATCTCATTATTTATATATTCCATATGTTACTTCATTTACCATACACATTAATTTCCACCCACATTAATTCATATTTTGTTATTTCATGTTCATTCAATAGATAATTAGAAACAACACAACACAAAATATAACAACCCTTCTAAATCATTAAAATGAACCCTAATTAAAAACCACACCACATCAAGACCACAATAAATATAATCCTCCACACATCACAACCTTCATCCATCATGACTACCATACATCACAACCACCACACATCATATCCACCATACACGTTTTAGTTTTTAATAAGTTATTCCTTCATGATTGCTTCATTATTTTTGATCACATTCTCACAAAAATATGAGATTCCATGGGAAACCAATTTTTTTAATATAAGTTCTTAATTTTTTTCATGTATGGTGAGTTTAATCAAACAAACATAGAGAGGTTAGAAAATTTCAATAACTATAAAAACACGCCAATATCAACATAAGTCACATAGGAAAATAAACAAGTATGGATAAATATATAATAAAAAACACAAGAACAATTAAAACTCTTATGATTTTATCTCCCCCTTAAATTTCAATTTATTTGATTCATTATCTTCATTAAGAAGATACGTTTCATTTACCCAAAGGAAAAAATCAAAATATTCCCATATTTATGTATAAAAAATAGAGATCAAGGATCCCCTACCTCTTATAATAAAATTCCAGAATTCATCACCTAGAAAAAGAGATGAGAAAGGTGATGCCCATTGGTACAGAAAGTATAAGAAGCCTAGAATGATTTCATAAGGCTTTATAAACTTAGTTAGTAAGTATTTGGATCAATAGGACATCATAGAAGGAGAGGGAAATAAATTTGAGTGATAGCTATTATATTTTTAGAAATTAAAAGGTTCTATTAGATTATTCCCAATAGACTCATTCAAAACCATCATTTTATTCATGATTAAATTTTACTTTCCAATTTATTTTGTATAACCCATTAAGACCTACAAAAATTAATTGGAGTCAATAGTATTTATTCAAGAATATTAATAGATAAAAATCCACTGATTTCCCACATTAAATCTAATCTACTTCATTGAAACCACATTATAAGTCAAAAGGATGGTAAAAAATGAAGGTTTTATACAAAAAAGTGCTACCCATATGCAAGAATCATGTTCTTCATAATTTGAATGTGCTTTTAACATTATATGAATAGTTACCCTTATATGGGGTTTGGAAAACTTAGCTAACATTTATAAAGCTTCGGGAGGACCCTTATGTGAGCATAAAAAATTAAATTTCACCCTTACATGATAACATGATGACCCTCATGAAACCTTTAGAAAATTGGGATACCAATACACAATTTTTAACCCATTCTTAAGTAACTAGTTCAAAATATAGGCTTCCTTTACACATATTTATAAATTAGGGTCCTAACATTACAAAAATAGGAAATAGCCATTATGGAGTACATAGAGGAAATTGATTACATATACATACATAGAAGAAAAATGGAATTAGCTTTATTAAACTCAAATGATTTCGGTGTTTCCTTTATACAAATAAGGGAAACTTTGTCTTGTGTGAGATATTTTAGGTTACCATTATATAGGGTTTAAAATCAATGACTTACCCTTACACATCACTTACAAAACAATCATTTCCATTATTCATAAGTAATGTCTTGTGTAATAGTAAAATTAACTTTTGAAAGTATAATTTTTCACTAAAGAAACTTATAAGTAATTAAAATATGGATTTATTTTCACTTCCAGGATTCCAAAAACACTTCAAAAAATAGAAAATCACTTAAAAATATTCAAATTAATTTCTCAATAAAAAATTTATGCTTTAAATTACTTAAATAATTTGAAAACCATTTTAAAACAACATAATAAATTATAAAATCATTTTAAAAAATTATAATTTTTTTAAACTACTCCAAAACCACTAGACACCCCAAAATCACAAAGGAAGGTTTCAAGAAGATCTAGTACCTTACAAATTTTGAGACATTGGGAATCATTTTCTAATGTGTGTGTGTCTGAAGGTGATCATAGTGAAGACATTGTCATGAATTTATAGAAATAAGTTAATTTCCTTTTAAATATTTACATTTTTTAAAAAATATCCCACCATCCTGTAGAATCTAAATTAACATCATCAAGACCTCTTTATTAGAACATATTTCTATATCTAAAGTAAAGGACATGTCAGACTCTTCGAAAGTATATGGAATTTTCATACATACATGATCGTTCAAAAATCCATTACTATATTTATCATTGAATAATGAGTGAAATTTGGGGTTGGATAATAAATTATAAATGGATATTAGGTTAAAATTTTATGAATAGTCCATAAATGAGGCTTCGGACCCAACCTTTAAAATAATTTTAAATGGTACATGATGAATTTTAGAATAAAAATGATTAAATAATTTCTAATTATTAATTTTTATATTTATTAACATGATTCTGAGTGCACTTGAGTTTTTATTCATGATTACTTTTTCTATAGGGTGTAAAAGTTCAATTGAATAGGATATTATTCATCAAAGGTTTCCCCCCAATATTTGGTATTAGATCCGGATTGATTCATGGAATATAAATTAGTCCATATACAACAACCTATGCTTAATCATAATTTTCTATAAAATAATATGTCAAACTGATAGTGTCATTAAAATCTCAAATAACCACATGGATAAGGGATACACAAAATTAGATGATTAGAAATATTTTAATGCACTAAAAAGAAGATAAATAAGAACTAGTGGATATTTGAAAATATGATCAAAGTGTATTGTATGCAATTTTTTTAAATAATAGAAGAAAAAATATTTGAGAACATGTCAGTGATAGAAACCAAAAATGTTTCATGATATATTTTTTTAAAATACATAGAGGATAATATCAGGTCAAATACGTTGACTTAATATGATTAGAGGTGATTTTTATTCTCTACTCATGAAATACTCAAAAATCATAACCATATATTTTGATTGAGTATAGTTTATTATAAGAACAAATTATATGTAAATAGTGAAAATTTTGGAAAAGTAAGTGTGGTTGTAAATGTCATATGATCGTTAACCACCAAATTCAAATATATTGTTAAAAAAATAAAGGAATATCAAGATTTATCAACCATAATAATGGAATGAATTATGGTACTATTTTATTTTCATGAAAAAAAATGAATTAAAATCACCATGTTTCACATTCAGAGCAGGCATTATAAGTCAAGGTAGTCAGAATTGGTTTAGGAGGATTTCAAGAAAGTCAAGTATGTGAATTCATGCACAGACATGGTTGGGGAAGAAGTTGGAATTTAACTACTAATTATTAAGGAAATCAAATAGAGAGATAGAACTTTGGTTGTTCATATTAATAAAATATTTAAATATTTAAATATCAAAATAATTACATATTAAATAGAATGCATAACCCAGATTCCAGTTGAGTGGATGGGGAAAGGAAAAATCAATGAAACTATAGAAAATATATTTCTCACGTGAAATAAATATGAACTATCTGTATATTTTACAAATATTTTGTATATTAACACCAAATATAGTAATCACATGTGTGGTAAAAAAATAATTTTTTCTGAAAATTATAGGAATCATTTCATGAAGAAGCTAATTCTTGGAATAAATCCAATGTTTATATTAGGGGGAAGGTAACATCAATATCTAATCTTCATATGGTATAAATTTTAATATATAGAGTTGTTTTTTTGAGAAATTAATTTTTTGGATTTTTTTTAGAATTGGATAAATTTATAAGAAAGGTAATAAAATTGATATATTAGATATGATTGTACTACCGAAACATTAGCTAAAAATGATAAAAATTTTAAAATGAAAAAAAATATTTCATTTGAAACTCAAAACAATTGTTGTAATGAATCGTTCAATGATTTTTAAAGATAAGGATTATTTAAGGAACATATGGCTTAAGCATTTAAAAAATTAAGGTTTTATGTTATTGGATTGGAAGAAAATAATAACAAGGTTACCCATTATAATGATTATTTATTGTCCATGGAAATGTTTTATTCTCTAAAAATAAACTAGAAACCCATATAATAAGAGTCCAAAGAACAAGGAAACATATAGAGTTAGTTCATACCAATATCTATGACCAAGTTGGGATTAAATCAAATGGAAATAAAAGGTACATTTTAGTATTTATTGATGAATTTACCTAAAAAATGTGACCATATTCCCTAAGGATATTTGAGAGGGTGGAATATCCTCATATATCAAATATGTTCTGAAATATTCTTAATGATAAAAATACAAAAAAAACATTTTTATTGGATATAATAATCTTACCGAGGGTTATAAATTATATAATATAGTAATAGTATAGGGTATTATAATTATACATTTCAAGTTTAATGAAAACAAATAGAGGACATTGAATTAAGTGCATGACAAAGGAAAAGGTTTCATCATCATAATAGAAATGATTAAGGAATTTATTGAAGGTTAGAATGTAATAGATATTTCAATATAATTAGTATCCTTGAAGATTTAAGAATATCTAAAAAAGGAAACATGTGACTTTGATCCATTTATTAGATTTTATGGTCATAACTGATAATGATAGTAACAATGATATAAATAATGATTCAAAGGATAATTTTTTTCATTTTCATATTGTGGTCCCATTTTATATGAAGATGTTGTGAATGGTGAGTGGTGGATTCATGAAATGGATAAAAATATTAATTCCATTGAAAAAAATGACATGTGTAAAATGAAATATTTATTTCCAGGTAAAAAGGAAATCAATGTGAATTGAAAATACATGATGAAGTAAAAATCTGATGGTTAGATATACTATTTTAAAAAAGGTTGGTTATAAAGGGATATAAGAAAAAAAATAGGGATTGATTATTTTTGAAGTATTTTAATTAGTTTCTAGTATTTATAACATTGTGATGATCATAGAACTTGAAGCTAAAACCTGGTAGAAAATTAATCATATTGATATATAATTGCCTTTCTTGAATTCTATTCTTGAATATGTGGTCTACATGGAATAACCTTCTGGCCATGTGTGAAAAGGACATGGAATTCAAGTTTTCAAGATGAAACAATATTTGTATGGTTTGAAACATGAACCTCACATTTGGTATGTGAATATTGACTCATATATGTTGAAACGTGGTTTTAATAAACATCCTTATGAGTATACGTTATATATTAAGAAAAAAACTAATTTCAATATATTTAATATTTTCCTTTAAGTGGATGAAAATTTATTTATATTAAATTCATAAGAAATGATTTCATGATTCAAGGAGGAAATAATAAATCACATTGAAATGATGGAAATGGGATTAATGCCTTTTTTTATTAGACATTGAATTGATTAAGAAAATAAAACTTATATTTATTTTGAAGATAAATATGAAAATAATATTTTGAACCATATTAAGATGGAGATTATAAATACCATTCAAACTATAATGATGGAATGTTTCAAATTGAATAATTAAGTGAGTGATGAACAAATAAATCTTAAATATTTCAAAACCATTATTTACAAATTATGATATTTGGATTTCAAAAGATTTGATATAGTTTTTCAGTTGGGATTATTATACAATTTATATAAAGAGAATATTGGAAACATTTTTAGTAAGAAAAAATATTTTATAATATATCATTGATGCACGAGATCATGTGATCTTTTTACTCCTATTATAATGAATTTAGTTGAGTCAGACATAAATATACTAATTGGGATGTTAAAATGGAAACCTAGAAAAACACCTCTGGGTATATATTCTCTATTTATCTTAAGATATGATATTTTTAAAGATCCTAAAAAATGAATAGGTTATTTAATAATCTAAAACATAATTCGAATATATAATTAGGACATATGTATCATGTAATGCGGTTTAGAGTTAGATCATGATTAGTGGGTAAGAGAATGAGTGAAATAAACCCATGAATATTTTTTTGGAGTAATAAATCTTTTATTTCATTAGGTAAAAATCTAATATTTTATAAAAGGAGGAAACACAATGATATTAAATATCATTATATCCATCTTGAAAATGATGGAAGTATTGAGAAAAAAATTTACAGAACCAAATATATGATTGAATATGTTTTGATTAAAACATTAAAGGTTTATTTATCTTACTCATTAAAATTGTATCTCAATATTATGGGAAATAATATTTATTATAGGATGTTTTAAATGACTTAAATTTTATATATTGATACCATTTAAGTGGGAGAATTTATTAGAAGAAATGGGAGATGTTGACCATTTTTTTATTAATACTAGATAGTTATGATTTTAATTGTAATAAATTCTATTTATGTTGTATTAGGTATTTTTTTTATAAACAATGTGTTTATCTAAAATTATTTATATTTATTGAAATTAATTAATTTTTATTTATTTCCTATATTATTATTATCATGGTTTTCCCAAAAACCACTTTAATGCCTTCTAAGATGATTCCAACACCATTGTTGCATGCCTACATCTTCATCTTATGGGACTAATATGTTTGGTTTTTCTACCCATGATCATTACAGTTTCTGCATTTGGTCATGAAATTATTTTCCATTGCATCAGTAACTACATTGTACTGCCCTATAAAAAAATAAGTATACTATAAAAAATCATAGAGATCAATGGTTTTTCAGATAATATTATTAGAATGATAACAACAGAAATATCATTTTTTGATTTCTAGCACCGTAATCAAAGAATTGGTTTCAATGCATACATCCCTTGTATGATTATTCTTAACTCAATTAAGATAATACAAGCCTGATTTTTCTTTATGATTTTATAATCAATCACAAAGATGATTTGACATGTATAATTAATCAAATTTCAATGATGGTCATGGAAAATCATAGCAACACCTGAAGAATCAACATTAAAAATAATAGTTTAATGATTTTTTTTATAAAAATAGGAATTTTAAAATTGAAATTAAATTTGAAAAATAATTGGATTTTTGTATTTATTAAAATAACATGGATGTTATATTTATATATATTAATTTTTGTAAATAATATATATATATATATATATCAAGTTCTATATATGGAAGATGATCCTGTCAAGTCAAGTGATTATTTATCCACTTCTTAGCCTGAGAACCTTGGGTTTGAATCTCTCCAGCATCCAAGGCCAAAAAAAATTCATCCAATGTTTTTTATTTGTGCTAAAATAATCATTGATAAATGTTACATTACTATAATTACCATCATACAAAACTTTGCAGACAAATAGTTTGATTATCATGTTTTATTGGATGCATTTATTTATAAACTAATGAGATGTCATTCAATTGTTTTATGAATAGAATTTTTTTCTAGACAATTATCTCTATTTCATTGAGAAAACAATTGGTATACTTATATTTAACTATATGTGGTTGGGTTTTAAATACATAATACACACACAAATATATATATATATATGTAATGTTAATACCATACATGTTTACTTTTTATAATTTATAATGTATATTCTATATGTATAATTAATATTATATTATAATATATATATAATTTATATGTATACATTATATACATTATAAATGTAATCATTATAAACTATATATATACTTTTATACACATTAATTATAAAAAAAAATTATTTGGATATGGTTTTTTTGTCCTTTAGTAGTGGTTTAATCCACAACTAAATAATATGAACCACTTTCTATAACCATCACGTATTCATGTGTCAGAAATCTTCAGTTTTTTCCATTTCTATTTTTTATTCAGTGGTAGTTTAAACCACTATTAATTATTTAGTGGTGATTTTTTAATTATTTTTAATTATATTATTTTTTATTATTATTATTTACAGTTTATTATTATTTTTTATTTATTATTTACCTCAGGCCCACCACACAATGATTCACCTGGACTCACCCTATAGTATTAAGAATATATATGTGTATGGTGAGATTCAAACCCCTTACTTATTAGTTATTCTACAAAGCTTTTACCACTCTACTAAACTCTTCTTATGGCGATCAAACAAACTTTAATGTACTTATATATATACACAAAAGAAAATACAAATGAATATATATATATATATATATATATATATATATTTGTGTGTGTGTACATATAGTTATTTTTCATTTATAAATATATAGATATAAAAATAAAATTACATATATACATTTACATACAAACACGCATATACGTGAACATAATATATATATATATATGAATGTATATAAATATGTTGAAATATATTTAAATATCTATAAATATAAATGAATTTCTAGAAATGTATATAAATGCATAAATATATATACATTTATATATATATATAATTAAATGTAATTGTATATATATACCCACATAATATATATATATGTCTATGTATAAACACAAATAAATATAAATAAATGTAAGTTCATATAAATATATTTAAATATATATATAAAAAGAAATATAATTATCAATAAATATAAATAAATATAAATAAATATAAATAAATTTAGATAAATTTATATAAAGGGATGTTTAAAAATATATAAATATACATACACATATATATATAATAATAAATAAATAATAAACAATAAACAGTAAATAATATAAAGATATATAATAAATATTAAATAATAATAGGTCGAAGCTCAGAGATGCCTTTATTAAATAAAATAAAGAGTAAAATAAAGGGAAGAGCAAACATGATAGAGGATTCCCACAAAAAAATAAAAATAATGATAGGAAAATTCATAAAGATTGAGATCAAGTATGCATACTATGATGAGATTCTAATCTTCCCCTTCTATGAGAATATCGTCTCCCCCTATATGTCTTGGCCAACCTCCATCATCTAAAGTCCCATCATTAAAATATTCCCTTGCATCTTTGATTTCAGACACTCATAAACTTCTTTATCCATCCTTCGCACTGCCTTCTAAGGCAAGTAACTCAAAATATTTATGCGTGCAAAGTTTCATATTCACCTTGTTTGTAGCATGTTGACTATGAAGAATGATCATTGAAGAAGAATATATATTTGGATGACTTATTCTATCCAATTTAAAGATAAATAGATTTAAGGCCTTCGGCTTGGATAATTCAAGATTAGAGGCATGTGAATCAAAATGATCACTATTATTTTTTTGAACTAATCCAAAATACTATTTTCCAAACTAATCTACAACATCAAATAGCTGCATTTTTTTACCAGGTGAGCCCAAGAGTAAAGAAACCAACAAATTTCCATTCCCTTTATTCATCCTTATAACCCCCTCAGAATTATTTTTCCTTAATTCAGAATCAATAGGCATTGTGGCAGGGTCATGAGATTCAACCCATATCATGAGCAGTAAATGTCACTATCTGATCTCCCACATGGACTCTAGAGTCAAATACAGTGGGAACATTTCCACCCTTTGACACACTACAAACAACATTTTTGTCCTAATAACCCATGTAAACCTTACTGGATTCGTCATGTTGATTAAGATTAAATTCTTCACTATAGGGATTTAGGGCTTCCTCATCTCCCTTATAAAGAACAGATCATTACTAACCCGCATGTTCCTACCCCTGAAAAATAGAAGGCCTCTTAGGTTTATATTATACTAAGTAGTTTCATTTTTTCATTTTCCCTTTTCAACCATTGGCAGTTATAAATTTTTGTTCCTTCCCCATATTGAAGTCTACATTGTCCCATGCAGATAATTTTATGATGGCCTGACTATAATCATATTCCTCATCAGCAAGATCAATCCCTAAACCTTTATATAAGGAATCCTTAAAAGAAACCCCAAAATTATATAACTTTATATAATCCTCAATGTTATCACATGGGATAGTGGGCTTAGTAAATTACCAAAGGGACTTTGGAGTAAATGTCAAATATTTATCCAAATAGAATACTAAAAAATTAGGTATTTACAGTAATTTTTTTCTAATGGTTGTGGTTTAAACTGCCACTAAATCGTTTTGAGGCATTTACAAAAACTGCCACATATTTCATGGTCTGAAATCATTTAGCGCTGGTTATTCTCTTTTAGCATCTATTTTGTTATGTGTTGTTTTTAGAGAATTTAGTGATGGTTTATATATTATTTAGAATAATTTTAAAAAAAATTAATGTGAAAATAAAATATATAAAATGAACCTAACCGTCATTATTTACATTATTATTGGTTATTTTTTGCGATAGTGAATATTAACCACCGCTAACTAAAATTTTAAGAAATATATTTAGAGTTGGTTATCATAAACCACTTCAAAATAAATCTCTAAAAATTTAATTTTTTAAAAAACATTTAATAAATAAATATAAATACAAAAACTCTTAAATAAAATAAATTAAAACATAAATTCACAATAAGAGCATTATACATAAAAAAAATCATACATCCATAATCATATATACATACAAACTTATTCAAATCTTAACCTCAGTCACCCCATACCTCAATCATCAATATATAAAAATAAAATATGTCTGACAATAATAGCCTATGTCCAAAATACTTACATCATGTGACCTACACTACTTACATATGCCTTTATATCATCTCATCATTTAGAACAAACCCCATCATCTTATCTACTATAAAAGGAAAAGATAGATATTAAAACTAAATATAATTAATCACAATTATAGTAGAATCATTGATAAAATTTAAACATACCACAGAATCTAAGAAACATCATAATTGTCTTCTAAAGAATGTCATGAATGAGAACGGTGATCATCATATCTACTACCAATATATGTAACCTATAATAAAAATTAGATACTTTAAGAAAGGAAATTTGAAAGATAAAATACGCATAATATATTTGGAATGTTCCACATAAAATTTCTTATTTTTTAATAAAAGAGAAGAAATTTTAATGTAAAAAATAATATATCATGTGGAACACTTTCTAAACATAAACTTATCTATTTAAGATATGATTCAATACTTGAAACTAAAAAGGTATAAGTATATAACAATGTAATTATTTTTTAAATAAATGTGCTGTGTGCTTGAAATTTACTTAATAAACATATTTTTACGACATTGATATGGAAGAATGTCCTATACTTTAGAAAAAATTCAACGGTGGTTGTATCATGATATCATTTCAATCTGAGGTCGTTTTATATGGTTTTGATTGTTACATGCACATTTTAGTGTTTTAAAACACTAAAAACATGTTTATGGATATCCTAAGGAAATTGTAACTCATAATGATGTCTTTTAAGTTTGTACATTTCAAAAATCAATATACGGTCATTATCCTTGGATTTCATGGAAATATGACATTGTTTTCCTCGTTTTGACCCCCTAATACATGTTTTTAAAGGCTTTAGTACTTTTAAAAATTATTTATTAAGTCGTTATGACCAAACCATACATCGGATTGACATTTTTTATGAAGTTATATGGAAAACATAAGAAAAAATGGTTGTCCCATGATTTCACATCAATCTGAGGTTGTTTACAATGGTTTGACCATTATACACATGTTTTAGTGTTTTAAAACACTAAAGTTGTGTTTATGGGAATCCTAGACAAACCATAGCTCAGAATGATGTTTTATCAATTTCTACAATTAAAAAATCAATATATGGTCGTTTTAATCTAATTTCATAGAAATCCAACATTTTTTCCTAGTTTTAGACCCATGATACACGTTTTTAAAGGTTTTTTTACCTTTAAAAACTATTTACCAAGTCATTCCAATCACACCACATGTCAGGTTAATATTTTTTCTATGAATATATGTCAAAAATAACTCAATAGTAGTTTTACCATGATTTAAAATCAATATGAATTCATTTTTTATTTTTTCGACCGTTACACGCATGTTTTACAATTTTAAAAGAAAAAAAATGTGTTAGCATCCTGAGAAAATTGTAACTCAGAATGACATTTTGTTAGTTCTTAAATTTAAAAAATAAATCTACATTCATTTTTATCCGATTTCATGACCATATGACATCATTTTCTTATTTTTTACCCACTAACACGCATTTTTAAAGGATTTGGTACCTTTAAAAAAAATTCTAAGTCTTTTTGACCACACCGCACTCCATATTTATGTGTTTTCTATGAGTAAACATAAAAAAATAACTCAATGGTGGTTTTATTTTTATTTCAGAATAATATGAGTTCTTTTTCTATGGTTTTTACCATTACAAGCACATTTTTTGTGTTTTAAAACACTAAAAATGCATTTATGGACATCTCAGGAAAACCATAAATTTTAATGATGTGTTTTCTGTTCCTATTTTTCAAAAAAGAATCTAAAATCATTTTTCTATAATATTTTTTTGATCCAAGGTCATTTTCCAAGTTTTGATCCCCCCTAATAAATTTTTTTAAAGGGTTTTGTGCCCTTAAAAACCATTCATCGAGTCATACCAACCACACCACATGTCATATTGACTTATTGTGTGCACATACACATAAAAGTAATTAAATGTTAGGTTTCCCATGTTTTAACATCAATAAGAGTTCATTTTCTATGTTGTTGATTGTTACATGCTTGTTTAACTATTTTAAAATAATAAAAATACATTTATGGGAATCTTGAGCACACTGTAACTCTGAATGGCATGCTGTGAGTTTATACATTTTAAAAATAAATATACAGTCATTATGATTTTATTTCATGAAAATTTGACACCATTTTATTGGTTCCCCCCCCCCCCCCCGACACATGTTTTTAAAGGTTATGGTACCTTTAAAATCTGTTTAATGAGTCATTCCAAGCACACCACACATCGTAGTAATGTTTTGTTCCTAAATACACATTAAAAATGTCTCAAATCTGGTCTTCCTAGGATTTAATATCAATATTAGTTTATTTTCTATGGTTTTGACCATTACACACATGTTTTAGTATTTTAAAACACAAAAAATGGTTTTATAGACATCCTAGGAAAACTGTAGCTCACAATTATGTTTTGTCAGTTACTAAATTTCAAAAATCAATCTATAGTCATTTTCCTCTGAATTCATGACCATATAACATCATTCCCCTAGTTTTTACCCCCTCACACAAGTTCTAAAGGCTTCAGTACCTTTAAAAATAGTTTACCGAGTAATTCGGACCACACCACACATCAGATTAATGTTTTGTATATGAATACACATAAATATTAAATCAAAAGTGGTTTTCCAATAATTTTACACCAAAATGAGGTCTTTTTGTGGTCATGAATGTTATATGCATTTTTAGTGTTTTAAAACACTAAAAACACATTATGGGAATACCAAGAGAACCGTAACATGGGATTATGTTCTATTAGTTCCTATATTTAGAAAATAAACCTAAGGTCATTTTTATATAATTTTATGTCCATGCAACATTTTTTCTTAGTTTTTACCCCTCAACACATGTTTTTAATGGATTTAGTACCTTTAAAAACTATATACCGAGTCATTTTGACCACACTTCATGTCTAATTAATGTTTTTTCTATGCATACACATCAAAAAAATAAAATTAGGTTTTTCTGTAATTTCATTTCAATATGAGGTCTTTTTCTATGATTTTGACCATTATATAGATGTTTTAGTGTTTTACAACACTAAAAACATTTTTACGAGCATCCTAATAAAATCATAACTCAAAATGATGGTCTGTCAGTTCATATATTTGAAAAATAAATATATGGTCAATTTAATTTTATTTCTTGGTTATAAGACATTGTTTTCCTATTTTTTTTACCACAAACACACATTTTTTAAGGCATTAGTACCTTTAAAAACTTTTTATTGAGTCATTCTGACCGCAACACATATTGGATAGACCTGTTGTTTGTGAATACATGATAATAATAAGTAAAGGGTTGTTTTCCCATGATTTCACATAAATGTAAGTTCATTTTATATGGTTTTTAGTTTTGCACACATGTTTTATTTTTTAAAACATCGTAAACATATTTACAAGTATCCTGTGAAAACTGTAACTCAGAATGACATGTATATGGTTTCTAAATTTCAAAAATAAATCTATGTCCATTTTTATCTTATTTCATGGAAATAAAATGACATTTTTCTAGTTTTGACCCCCCAAAATATGTTTCAAAGGATTTAGTACCATTAAAATATTTCTATTCTCTCAAACCTGATAAAACGATCTTGGATTGTTTTCAAACATTTGGATAAATATCCATAATTCGTTTTTGACATGGAGGAATAAACCACACATTAATCTAGAACATGATGTGGTTGGTATGACTCAAAGTATATTTTTTAAATATAAAAGTGTCACTTTAGTTTTATTTATGGAATTTGTATGAGTTCATTAAAAATGTGTAAATAATCTATTTAATATATAATTTTCATCGGCAGGATGAGATATAAGGCTCCAAATTTCCATGATGATCATGCAATTTATCTTCTTAAATATAAAAAATAAATAATTTTCTATTGTTGACCACCATTGATAATATTTTTTCTATAAAATTCTTATTATTATACTTGTTATTCTAACCTTTTGATTTATCTTTGTGATTCCTGACCA
Organism: Viscum album; assembly: GCA_963277665.1. Taxonomy (NCBI): domain Eukaryota; kingdom Viridiplantae; phylum Streptophyta; class Magnoliopsida; order Santalales; family Viscaceae; genus Viscum; species Viscum album. The sequence continues at coordinate 1,385,303,556 of OY728125.1, read as the reverse complement.
ACGAAACTAGTTAAACCCCCTGGGTGATGTAGTAATTAATGATGATTCCCTACCTAAGATAGCTAATGGATTAGGACCAGAACCTATCGTCAATTTATTTATGATATCCTCTTTTGATAAAACAATTGCAACTATATTGTTCAAGGAAACCGATGATGATTGTGAAGGGTTTTCTTCCCATACTTCTTGAATTTTAACTGGTTAATAGAAATATATTAACTGTTATTTTTTAAATTATCTGAAATTCATAAAACTATCTAACTAATAAAATTTCATTATTATTTATTGTTATTTTATTACAATAAAACATAATAATGAAAAATAAATTATTACCAAAAATAAGCCTTAAACCCAATTAATTGGGATAGACTAGATACACCAAACGATTCCAAATTTGGAATCATTTGATCAATACAGCCACCCAAATTAATTGGGTTTAAGGATTTTTTATTTTAATAATATATTTTCCATTGTTATGTTTTTATAGTAATGAAATAACATGAAATAGTATTGAAACTTCTTACTCCAACATCATTGGTACGTTCATTTACAAAATAGTCACCTGGTTTCCTATTAACCTTAAACAACATATCTTTTCATCCAAAAGAGTAACCCCATTCATTATCTTTTATAAAAAAATATTAAAAATTCAGAAAAAAACATATAATTATAATAAAATTATATAAATAATAATGGATAAAATAAAAACCAATATTGTTCTTTTTCTTGAAAAACTATGAGACCGAGTGACTTGAGGAATAACTTTTTTACCACGATTCATTGTATTTTTTTAGAAAATTAATGCAAAAAATAAAAAAATAAAAAAATTATAATTTTATTATGTATATGTTATTAAGATTATTTAAAATGTGTAATTAACTCATGATATGTATCTATGTTAATATCTATAAACAACTTTCATTTCTCATGATAAATACCTTCGGACACTTTCTCATAAATTTTCCATCAGCTTGGAGTTGTGTCATTAAACTCATCCCATAATCTCCATTTAAAATATCTATATTTCATGCCCAAATTTTTTAGAGATAATGGGTGTGAAACAGAGTTAGGTACATCAAAATTAAAAAACATCTTAAAATAAAAAAAATAACACTTTATAAGTATATTAATAATTTTACTCATCTTATTTAAATTAATTATCAAATAATATTTAATTAATATTACATTTAATTGATTATCAATGACCTCATTATTCCATTTGGTGGGAATATATCTCCAATAATTATAATTAATGAGAAATATCACCATCTCACAAGAAAGTTGCCCAAGAATTTGTTGATAGAATCTTGTAGTGTCACCAGTAGGCACTCCATACTCATCAAATAGAATAAAAAATTTGAATTCCTTTAGGTCTCATACACCAATCATGTTCATATTCATATCCCTTATATTGTTATATTTATCATTATGACAAATTCATCATACAATTAATAATATATATATATATTTTCAATTAAATACATACTAGTAATGGTAACTCTCCAATATCTCCTAGATAGAGGGGTGACCAACTACTCCATCACCAAAGGTGAATCAGATAGTGGGATACCAATAACATCTACATAAATGGCTAGATATCTATATGTCATGAGTATAGAAAAATCACTTGGATCCACTAAAGTTGATGGTAGTGGTGGTGTTCTCTGAGATGCGGATCAATTAAGATCTTAAAAAATATCATAAATCCTGTAAATCAATTGGTTAAGATACATTAAATGTATAAAAATTTCAAAATAAAATGTTTTTTATAAATAAATAAATAAAATATAATAATTTATATATGTAAGAAATGATAATAAATTAGAAATTTTAATATAGTTTCATTACCAATTTATATATTCAATTTTCTCTATCATCATTTTATTTATTATTATTGACCTTAATTATGATGAGTGATTCATTTTCACCCTCTCTTTCAAGTTCTATTATATCAATATTATCAAAAAATATGTTCATTGTTTTTTGGATGATGATGTTCACTATGAAAAATTACTAATTGATGTAAATCACCCATATCATATAATTATATCTACTTTAAGTGTATGATAACACTCCAACATTCATTCATTTCATAGTCCACATAAAAAATCCATATTATCTTATGATTCCGAGATAAATGGATCGTGCTTTACACAGTCACTAGTATGGATAACGAGAGAGAAGCTGAAAAAATTAAAATGTAACTAATCTTTCATTACACACATATCAATGTTTACCCCTTTCATTTGAATAAGGCAATTGAAAATTATTCATGATAGTTTAATTCAGTTATATAAATAAAATTTCTATATTATCCCACCTATTTAAGTGTAAATACACTAATATTTTAAGTTTTAAAGTCCTCTTCGTGATAAATTGTATGAAACCTAAACCCATGAATATTATAGGCATTGAATCTCTTAAACTTCCTTAGAGGAACTCAAGCAAAAAAACATAAAATAATTTAATATTTTAGAATGATTATCAACATTTATTATCTATAAAATAAGATATATGGTGTTAATTTTAACATAGAAAAAATAACTACATGTCAATAATATTAATATGAGTATATACATACCCAAAAGGGGAACTATTTAACAATATCGTTATTAATATCTTTTGTTAATTCTAGCTCATTCTAAGCTCAAAACCTTAACTGTCTCTTTGTTTTCAATCACAATACTTTAATAAATAGATCTGTAACAAGACTATTTAGTAGCACATATCGATGTTCTTATAAAAACTCCAATTCAGTCATTGAAAAATTTTAACCCTTTCTAATTGGTTAGCTGATAGTTGGAATTATGAATGATTAGTTTTTATAATGAGAATTAGGGGAGATGTCATCAAAACATCTAACACTATTTAGTCTAGTCTCAATCCCATCCAAATACATAGAACATAAGGTCAAGCACTGTTTGACTATGTTACCTTCTGAAACAAAGCCTTATGGTTGATTTTTATTCCTCATATATGATTTCAAATGACCTAATTACCTCATGGAAAAAAATAATAAACATATTAAAAAACATTTGGAAATGATTTGATAAAATTGAATTTACCAATAAAAATAAAAATAATACCAATATACCTCTTATTTGGATACATCCATTGAAAGTGTACCATTCCACCAAGTTTATCTTCTTCAACCAAATGAACTATCAAATGTATCATGAAAGTGAAGAATTAAGGTGGAAATAACATCTCCAAATGAAAATTTTCAAAACATTTCTTTCTTGAAGTTTATAAACTAAGTTGGATTTATAATTTTTCTATAAATATCTCTAAAAGTTACACAAATCAACATGAATCGTAGTTAAATTTTTAGGTGATGTGTCACGTAATTCTAGTGAAAAAATTGCTTTGTCAAAATATTTGATTCATGACATCATCATCATCATCATCATTACATTTTTACAATCCATGTAAATCTCAATGTTTTAAGTCAAAAAACATTGAAATGTTACTCAAATATCCATATATCACTTTTAAATTCATTAACATTCGAAGTAATACATATTTCTCAAAAAATATCACTGTAAAAATAGCATAATGATACTTTCCATTATCATTTTCACACAAACCATGCTTTATATTCACTGATTCCAAATACTTATGAGAATTAAAAGAATCCTTCAATTTATCATTCTCATTAATCATTGTAAAAATTAAATTTTCATGGATGTTCTTATCAATATGCATTATTTCATGCTTATGACATATCAAATTAAACTCCCAATATGGGAGTTTAAAAAATATACTCATTTTATTCAACTATTGTGTTCCAGCTATTTCAAATATTATTTCTCGTACCCTTTTACCACTTATTTAAAATGATTAATTTTTTTCAAAATATATAGTGACATTCATTAATTTTACTAAGATTTTTAAAACATATAATACCTTTTGAAGGATTTATCAATTCAAAAGTTATATAGAACTGTGTCTTTTTAAACCTAAATTTATGAGAATCATCATTAAATTGATAATGAAACATAAAAAATCATTTTTTATAATGAGGTAATCATTGAGGCTCAAAATCAAAATTACAAACTAGAAAAGACAAACCAATATGAGTGATACAACTGGATAAGATTCATAATCTAGGAAAGTCACTAATTTTGAACATTAAAGAAGCATGGATTTTGAATATTTTTCTTAATGAATCATCATATGTTTCCATGCCATCATCTCATAATTCTCGTAATTCTTTGATTAGAGGTTGAAGAATGCATTAGTTTTATTTCTTGGAATTTTATTTCTAGGAATAATCGTCAAAATAATGAAAGAATTATTCTTCATACACATCTATGGAGGTAGATTATAGCGGATTAGAACAACTGTCCATATACTATAATTATTACTTAAAGTGAAAAAGGGTTAATCCATCATAATCATATCCCAAAAATATATTTATAGGATCCAAAAAACCTATATATAATAAATAAAACACCTTCCATGAAGTTGAATCTTTTGGATGTATCATCAGTCCATTTTTTTATGATCCTCAGTATTCCAATTCATGTCATTTACAGTCTTAGATGACATGAATAATCTTTGCAAGAATAATATCAGAGGAAAGTAACACAATACCATTGTGGGAGTTTTCTTCTTTTATTTATATCTATGTTTTCATTGATTTGCACTATCATTGTTTCTAATTTACTTCCACATGCTTGTATTACATCTTATTCATTCTTCTTTATTAGAACCTCCTCCCCAACAAAGAAATAAATCATTAGGTAATGCATGTATCTTTATATAACCAAGTCCAAGTTTGTAGAGGATTTTCCTCATCTAATTGTTGATGCATGGAGATTAAAATCATTTAACTCATCATGAAACAACTCTAAAATCATGGACATTTATTTTTTATTAATCCCATAGAGAAACTTGATATGATACACCTTAATTAAAAAAGACAACTTTGAATACTTGGCACACCCTTTATACAGTTCTTTTTATACATCTTCAACTAATTTATAAAACTCATTATTTGGGACACTGAAGTTTTGAGAAATATTAACCTGGTCATGATCAACTAAAGGTTCAATTGATCAACTAAAATCTTTTACATTGTATCCTATAAAGACAAATTCATAATTTATCAAAATTCGAGTTGAATTCTCCTCTGGTGGGTCACTTTGTATTTATTTTATAGGATTGTTTATGTTTTTACTTTCCATAACAATTGATTCACCATGTATAATACAATATATATATATATATATATTGAGAATGAAACTTTTTCAATATAAAATTATCATATACATCATTTATATTCAATCATTTCATGAATTTACAATCAAGACTCAAACATTTTATTTTACCATATACTGATTGGTTTGAAATTTCATAATCTAAAAATTATTTCAAACCCCTAGAAAAATGAGGTGTGTTTTAAGGTAAATTAATCAAAATTTTATCCATAGGTATTGGATTTTCACTCTTCTACCTATACATTCATATATAAATATATAAATGTTCAATAAAATAAGTACTATAAAAATTAAACATCACCAAACTTCATCATTGGCCAGGGTAGGGTCTTGATTCGACATTACACAAATTCAACATAAAAATGATTCAATCTAACATAAAAAACATAAATGAATAAATATTACCCCTCAGAATAATATGGTCAGATGTCATGGAATATGTTCATTGATCCAACGATAGAGATTATTGTGATGTTAAGTTTACTATAATCATCCCACAACAATACATGAACCTAGTTATTCTACTAAATAATATCTAACTTTTTGGTTTTCATATTATCAATTTTTTTATTTTAGAAACATGATTGTCTCTATAGATATCTATTTCATTGATAATTATAAACATCAAGATTTTTTGTATTGTAAAATAAAAACATGGCACTATGATATCTAGTTACATAGTCTCTTTTAGTCTAGCTTGAAAATTTTTACGTTCATCAAATATAAAATATATTCATAGTAAATGTAAATTCATTTAATAATATGCTATAAAATTGATTAGACCTTTAAATATATAAAAACAATTATTGATCATAAAAAATTTAACTAAAATAATATTTAATCTAGACATTAAAATTCCAAATTTATGTTTTTCTGATTAAAATAAACAATATAAGAAAAATTTTAATTATAAACTTATAACACATTAAAACAACAGAATGTGAATGTAGTATAATTTTAACATGAATTGGGGGTATTTAAAAAGTTAATTGAAAATAAAATATTTAATAAAATCATGTGTTTTTATTTACCGACACTTAGAATTTAATTTATGTATTAATAAAAATGAATGGATTTTAAAAATATATAACTGAATAGATGGCCATTATAATGATTTTAGAATATCATTTATAAACCATTCTAAAATTTTTACACTTAAAAATTCAAAGTATAAATATGGTGATAAATTATGTTTTTTAAGGAATTACATAAAGGTGCCATGCAAAAAAATAAAAATAAAAAATAATGACTCAAAATAAATACAAATACTCAAAAAAATTACACTATTAAGTAATAAAGTAGTGGAAAAACTAGATTAAGAATAAAGGGTTATTATAGGTCCACATTTTATAGTATATTTAATGATAATTGATTATCACTCTCAAATTATAGTAAAAACATTATTCCCATTAAAATCTAGGAAAATATATAAAATTTAATGCATAAAAAACAACACTCAATTACACATATCATTAAATAATTTAAGTAAAAACGTTATAAAAATCCAACATGAATCATGTACCTTAAATGAAATATATTTTAGAAGAGGATGGGGTCTTGGGTAGTAGGTAGTTAGGGTTATTTCTATCGTTGGGTGTCACACTCACTCAGAAAAGTGGAATAGGGGCCTCCATTTGGGATCACCATCAAGGAGTAGTGGGGTGTTGTGGGGTCGTTATTGGGGATCAAGGGGTTGGGGTAACAAGGATAGAAGGACAGGGAGGGTCTAGGGGGATTCACCTTTAGGGATAAAACCATCATTGATAGGGGATATTGGGGCTGGTCATCGTCGGGAGAAGGCTATCGGGGAGAGGGGAGGGTCGTGGGATCGGGGGGAGTGGTCGTAATATTTAGATATTTTAATGATTTAGTAGCAGTTTAAAACACACCACAACAAAAATTAAAATATATATATATACAGTGGTGGTTTAATATAACTGCAGATATATTAAAAATTATATTTAATATAGTTTGTTTAGTGGTGGTTATTTGAACCGCTTCTAACAAACCCCCGCTAAGATATATTTTTTTGTAGCGCAAGTGAACAAAAATCTTATAACTAAATCCATTTTCACACCAAGCTTTCTAAAGGGAATATATAGTAGCAGTCTATTGCACCTATTGAGAAAATCCTTCATTTAAAACGTCAAATTCCTTCTATCTCATTATGAGACCTTGATTTCCCATAGCCGGAAATAGCATGGCAATTTCCTTGAATTATACGTTGGGTGGATTCTCATAGACCTGGGCAGTCACATTACCCTTCTTCCTTTAATAATGATCTAAGTTAATACCTCTTAGCTAACAATTGGAAAAAACAAGAACAATCCCACAATCAAACTTTTATTGGTAAATAATTCCACAAGAATAATAGAAGGGGGTTTCATTTCATTCTTGATTTTAATGTTAGCTTCATCTCCTGGTGTGGATAAATAATAAATTTATAATTAGTAATTAATAATAAATAATTACTAATTGCTAATTATTAATTAGTAATTAATATCTAAATATATCAATATAAAAAGATATATAATAATAAATAAATAACTATAAATAAGAAAAAAAATCAATTTATGGATATACAAAAATAATATAAATAATATAAATAATATATAATATATAAATAAACAATATACAATAAATTATAAATATATTATAAATATATATATATATATAACTAGTAAATAGTAAATAATTTATATATATATATAATTAAAAATGAATATATATATATATATAATTACACTTTAATAATTAGCAATTAATTAATAATTAACAGTAAATAGTTATTATTTAACAATTTTTAATTATTTAAAATTTTAAATAATAAATTGTAATTAAATAATACTAATTATTAAATAATAAATACTAATAAATACTAAATAAATAAATAAATAGTACTAATAACTTTAATAAAAGTAATAATTACAATATTATTATTATTATTATTATATAATTATTAATAAATAATAAATAATTATGAATAAAATAAATAAGAATCATTTAAAAAAAAATAAACCATTATACATTTTATGGGGTTTTGAACTTCCATGAAATCCACCAACACTAAACAAAAAAACACTCTGAAAAAACTGACTCTAAAACCACCATTAAACATGGTTTTTATTATAGTATTTATATATGTATACATTATTCACTTTTTATGTGTACTTTTATATAATTCATATATTTATACATTATACACTTTATATATGTGTAAATTTAACAATTTATATTTATACTTTTACAAAATTTATCTAATACTTTCAAAAAATCTGATTATAGTTAATGAATTCACAATTGTGTCACCTTCCCTCCAAATATGTGAGCAATATGTGTTCTATAGAACAAAAAAAAAGTGATAGTCACTCATAATATAGATAATGGATGAGTTTTTGTGGCCACAAATTGCCACTCTAATGTAATTATCAATAATTGAATGCCTTAAACAATTCGCAACACAAAGGCAGAGGCCACACTGGTATGGTGTGGTCATGCACAAAATACTGTTGTCTAACATTGATCTATTGATATAGAAACCATTTGTACTTAGATTAAACATTTAATTAGGATGATCCTAGTGAACCTATATTCCTTTTAATTGAGCGTTTATCATTATATAAATCATTGATAGGCTAAAATAATGAATATTTCTTTTTGAGGGATGATGTCAGTTATCTAACTCACTAGCATGAAAGAAAAGGTTGAAAGGGTTTTTGACTCGAATAAAGCCTCATTACCATTGATCCAAAATTTCCAAAAAAATATAATTGAAGGTGACTGACCTAACATGACCCTTCATGGTTTTATCTTGTGTTCTCATAGACCATGAATTAAGAAAAAGATCAATTGGCATGAGTTTCTCTCTTATATCTTGTGTGAATATTTATTCACCTATTTTTTCAAAATAAATGGTTTTTATTAATTTCTATTCCTAAAAGGATATGTGTTTTCCCATATTTCCTTATCATCTAGTGTCATTTGTTCTTATTTCATCATCTGATGGTTCATTTTGGTTTCTTTATATTCATTTACGTGTGTTTCCCATTTTTACCAGCTTTAGTTTTGTTGTTCCTTCCTTGCTTCATCCTTGTCATGGGTTTCCTCCTTGACTCCTATGGTGTGCCAATATATTTTGGGGGAAATTCATTTGTGGGTAGAGCTCTGTTTTGGAGTTGTGATTCTCAATATAGTGGTGGATCTGGTCATGAAAAAGAATAAGGAACATTGTGGGCCTCCTTGGCTTAAAGAAAAAGAAGTAGAATGGTGGAGGAGTATAGGTTTTCATCCTCAACACTTTGTGAGTAGCTATAATGAGATACAGGTGATTTACTTCATTACATGTGCTTTGATGAGGATGATAAGGATGAAAAAATATGTTATTAATGACCATAATGATCAACACTGGATGAGTAGAGGCTCTCTTTCAATGACACAAAGGAGACACTGAGCCCCAGTAAGGGGGTCTCAGTCCATTTTTTATCTTCATTATCAATTCTTGAGTTCTTTCACTTGTTTATTTCTTCAGTGTTGTTTGTATATGTTCCTTGATTTCTTCCAAGTTATGTGGTATGTGTTACTCTCTTAGGTCAATTTATTCATGAGTCTTGGGGTTGAAAGAATCCTACCTTTAGATAGTTTCTTTATACTCAATTACCTTTTTTGGTCTATGTTTGTTACTTTATGTATTTTGTATAATATTTTTTTAATTTTAATTTTGGATCCTAGTTCCCCTGCATCATGCACATAGTCCAATTGGTTGAAGTATGTAAAATCCTAGTGTTATTTTCTTTCTTTCCTTACTAATTGTTTTGACCTACTTATGCTAATGTTCATTAATTTTGATTATTTTATTTTTAATTGATTTTTTGTTTATTAATTTGTATGATCCCCCTGTACTTTTTTTTGGAGATGCTATAAATTTATATAAATGAATTTGGTATTCTATCTCTATTCCTTTGATTCTGGCTTATTATAATCATCATGTATCTAGTTATTTTGATGAGAATTAAATAGAATATTGGATATATTAGAGAATTTTGATAATCAATTTCTTTTCAAATTGAACTTCCCATGTTATTATTATACCATTTATATTGCATTAAATTCAGTAATTCAAAATGATTTAAATATATTTAATTTTTTCTCAAATTTGATTTGACGTAATTATTATATTATGATGTATTTTTCTGTATGGTACCATAACATAGGCCATGTAATTTGGTTTTACTACTTCCAATTATGTCTCATAACCCTTGTTGAATTCATGTGCCACCATGACAATCCATTATAGTTGTTTTCTTGTCCATTTATCCACACTTCCACCCCTAGTACTTATGTTATTCATCTATCCCAGTTAATCAATTATGCCTCTTGACATTATTTTCAATTATGGTACATAGCTCATTCTGATTGGGTTTTCCATTTCGAGACACTACATGTGTCAGTGGATTGATGACCCTTGCATCCCTCGAATCTTTAGCATTTGATCATTTTATATTCCTTTGAGTTTTGTCTCCCAGTTGTCCCTGAAAAAAAAACCATCACTCACCAACACTTATTGTTAACTTTTTCAGAGTTTCAATCCCATATTTTCATCCACCTTGACCTCAAATCATTTATGGATTATGGTGGAGATGATATAAATTTTATAATGGAAGAATAATGGCCTCTCAGCGATGAATCCAAAATCACAAAGGGAAATAAGAGTCTTCATATCTAGGTGTCTTGCACACCCATGTTATAGAATCAAGAGTTTAGGGCAGCCAGAATGTTACATGCCCCAACTCTATAAGTATCAATGTTTTTTTCATTTCTTTTGAAGTTTCCATTTCTAGAATACTTCTTTTACTTTTTAGTTATTCATGGATTTCATTATGTACCATTTCAAATTTTTGGGCATTAATAAAACATATTTGTGGTTGGTGTTCTTGTTTTCCGTGTAGGTTCCAATGGGATTGAAGAATGTAAAAATTTTTGTTCTTCATTCTTTCTTTAATTATTTCATTTTGTGTGTTAGATTCTATTGTTTTAGTAATCTATGAGAAAAACCCCAGTTTAGTTCTTTTATGGTTCATGTGTTATTCCTTCATTCAATAAACCCTTACCCATCACGAAGTGGTATGAGTGCTTTACTGGTTCTATTTTTTTTCAAACTTATTTTTTTCTTACAATATTGGTTTCTTATTTAATTTATTCATTTAAATATCTTCTTAAATCACATCTCTTATCTACTATTTAAAATTAGAGCCACTTTCCCCTTAATTAATTCCAATATATTTCAAATCTAGTTGTATGAGAATTTTGTACCCTTGATATTAGTTGGTTGATGGGAGTGTATGCTTAACATGGTCTATAATAACTAGGTGACTAATCATTTGGATAAACATGTCAACAACTAGGTTTGAAATCACGAAAATTGATAGTGACAATGAATTTAATATTTGGTGAATTATTATGATAGTCCTACTGGTTCAACATATCTTAACTGTTGTCCTATGTGGTCCTAAGAAACCTATTGTAACTATAAATGAAATTTGATAGACTAATAATAAATATTAATATGTTTCCCCAAATTTTTTGGCTAAATCACATAGTTTTTTGTATATTTCTTTAGTATATGAAGTTCTTAGGGAATTTTCCTATGAATCTACTAATTTTGGTATATAGATTAAATAAGGAAAATTAAACATGATATTTTTTTATTTGGAATGATTTTTAGAAAAAACTGAATGTTCACGTTTAAGACTAATCTTGGTAGTTCAATAAATGCCTATTTATATGAATTTAACAAAGTTATGTCAGATTTAGCAGACATAATTACTAATTTTGATGATGAAGATCAAGAAATGATCCTTATAATTCATTTAGATAATTCCAACATCACCTTAGTGGGAAACAAAATGTATGGAAATGAATCATCAACCCTTGATGAAGTTAAGTCAACCCGTTGCTCTAAATAATTACATTACAAACCTAGAATAAAAGGTGAGGCAGAGAGCTTGTTTACAAGGGGTAAAACAAATTCTAAAGGTGAAAAGAAAGAGTTTAATAAAGATAAAATCATAAATAATAATAATCCCAAACCTATTTCAAATTATATGGAATGAAAAGTTGATTTATTTTATTTTAGTAAAGTTGGGAACATTAAGACTGAGTGTAGGAAGATAAAATAATATCATGAATATAAATAGTTCATTGACCAATCAATTTTAGTGGACTCTGGTTATGAAACGGATTATTTATTAAATGTGTCCATCCATACTCGCAATTATGAGTGGGTCCTTAACTCAGGCTACTCATTCAGAATATTTCCTTTTAGAGTTTCATTCCAATAATTGGTAGAGAGAGTATAAGTTGATGTCCTCTTAAGGAATAATAAGTGGTGTAAGGTGGAGAGAAGAGGTTCATTTTTGATAAAACTAGCTGACCATTCCATCATCACTTTCCATGATGTTAGGTGGGTTCCCATGTTTCATAGAAATCAAATTTCATTAAGGGTTCCAGACCAAAAGGGGTTAACTTTTAGTTCTGAAATAGGATGTCTAAAATACACCAAAGGATATATAATTATCATTAAAGGTTATCTCATTAATGGGTTGTATGTTTTGAATGAATATATCCATTCAATGCCATTAGGTGGTGTTTATACCACTAATACTGATAAAACTCTTCTATGAAATAGAAGATTGAGGAATGTAAGCTCCAAGGGTCTAGAATAACTCAAAAAGAAAGGGTTTTGAGTGACATCACACCATGAAACCTTCCATTTTGTGAAGATTGTGTGATTGAAAATTCTAATAGAGACAACTTTAATATATAAAATTTTAAATCTAACAACACCTTAGAATACATACATTTTGATCTATGGGGACCGGATAGGACAGCCTCCCATAGTGGAGGTTCTTATTTTTTCACCTTTATAGAAGACTTCTCAAGAAAAGACCGGATTTATATTCTAAAAAATAAATCTGAGGTTTTCTAACTTTTAAAACTTGGAAATATTTAGTTGAAAATTATGTTGGTAGAAAAATTAAAACCATGAGAACATATAATCAATTACCTATTTTTGATTTTATAGAATTTTTTGAATCTAGGGGTATTAAAAGACACAAAAATATTTGGGACCCCCACCCCCCAAATGATCAAGTAGAAATAATGAATATAACTAGATTATAATGATTCTAAAGAATAATTTCATGCTTAGGTCTCTCTAAATCTTTTTTGGGCTATGGATTCCAACACAACTATATACCTTATAAATAGGTTCCTTTTTTCTTCCATTTAGTTTAAAACCCTATAAGAATTATGGAATGGTATACCACATTCTTGAAGATACTTAATATTCTTTCGCTTCAATGCTTATTCTCATCTTGTGATGACCCAGACTCTCTTGGTCCTTCCCTTTTCCAAAATCCAGGTCCTAAAGGAGTGACGTCTCAGTGAGACCGATCGGCGTGACCGATCAGTGACACCGATTGGTGAGACCGATCGGCGTCACCCGACCTTTTCAAGTTGTTTCCAGTAGCGCTCCTTTTTGGACAAATAGGGTTTTAAACCCTATTTTGACCTGTTTGAGCACATTTTAAAGACCCGTAACGTGCATAAGAGTTTTAATTAAATACTTAATCAATTTATGAGTCAGATTAAACCACCCGACCCCCCTTTTAATGATGAGTGGAGCCGCGTGGTCAACCCACGACCTCCGCGCCATACGCGGTTTCGCGTTTTCACCGCAACCATCCTTGGCTCTTATAAACTAAGGGTTAGTCGTGGTTTCTCTTTTCTCGATCGTGGCTTTTCACAAACAGCTTCTGGTGCATCGGGTGCGCCGCATCGTTATCCATAAAGTTCCATGCCCCTGACCTAAAACGTCGATCATCTATCAACAAGTAGGGAATTTCTCCTTCGTCTCTCTCTTTTGTGTATCATGCGGGGTGGGAGTGCTTTTGTTTCTGTAGAACTGGTTGGACCGAACTTAATGAAGATAATGAACGAATTCTATAAAGAAAGAGGGGGGGTCTGTGTTTGTTGATGTTATCTTATATTTTTGATGTTGTTTCTTTTGTGACCATCTTGTTGAGTTGTGATGGCTTATGCCTCCTGAAAATCAAGGTCGTTGGTGGTCGTTGTTTGTGAACTAATGAACCCTGCTGATGTTTTAAATGGATTGTTTGTGGTTGTAAACTCTTGCTGTGAAAAATGAATTGGTTAATCACGTATATCCAGCTGAATAAATTGAAAGCACCAGGATCAACCCTTCTGTGATAACTCCCATTTAGAACACATGGAATTTGAAATCATGGAGTGTGTTAAGTCGTTTAAATCTGAAAATACCTGACTTGTGTTGGTGGTGGTAGTTGGTTGTTTCCCTTTCGGGCCGATTGCTGGAGATGTGAGAGGGGATGAGATCCCCTATTCTTTTATACCCTTGTTGGTTGTGTGAATTTGGGGGATGGGATCTCCTGTTGGTATGGATTCGGTGGTTGTGAGTTTTAAGACCAGGTGGATACTTGTTTATATCATGAATTGGGGTGGAATCCTCTGTTGTTGAGAACCGGGTGTGGGCATTTTGGTTGATGTTTGACTGTTTACTTTCTTGTACTTATGCCTATGCCTACTAGTTGCCCAGTAGTGATTAAACATAAACATTATTACTGAACGTGAAATAAGAAAGGGGACAAATGGGTTGTTAGCGTGAGTCATGACTCGTACTTGAGTGTTGTTGTGATCTGTAGGCTGTCTGAAAAAAAACTAGATTGGGTGAGTGCTTGTTACCTATATATATATATACTTGTAGCTTTGTGTTTCTTATTCGCGCCCCACCCAAGTTGAGCACTTAGTGCTGAACACCCCCATTTCATGGGGGAGGGTGTTTTTCCCAACACTATTTATAGTGGCTGGTTATTAGCTCCTTTTTTGCTCCCTTTCCCGGATAGCCCAAGTATCTTCGGGCAGGCTGTGATGGCCTAAGGTCCATTATTAGCCCAAGAACCTTCGGGCGGGGTAGTGTGGTGGTTGGCTAGGTGTGTGCAGTAGGTGGTTTCCCAAGTGTCTTCGAGATGAGGCCCAGGTGTCTTCGGGCGTGGTGGTTGTTTTTCTGGCCTAGGTGTTTACAGGCATGGTTACATGTGACCGTTGTGGCCCAGGTGTGTTCGGGCGGGATTCAGTAGTGGGACTCTGTGCGGTTGAGGCCCAGGTGTGTGCGGGCGGGATTTCGGCAGTGGGACTGCGTGTGGTTGTGGCCCAGGTGTGTGCGGGCTAGTGTGGCAGTGAGACTGCGGTGAGAATGGCGGGATTGGTCCGATGCGTAGGATGCCTCAATAACCAGTGGGAAAGTGGCGCGGGGTACCCAAAAATCGATGTGATCTTAATATATATATATATTACTTGACTTGCGTTATTTGGGGAGTGTGCCTTGTTGAGGCCTGGGGTGGATAGTTTGCCTTGTTAGGTGTTTGGTTTACTCTTTTTCTCACGGGACTTTAGTACGTTCCCCCACTTGTGCACGAGAGTCTTTGGTTTTCCCTACTGAGTGTACTTGTATGCTCACCCTACGTATATAAAACTGCTTTTAGGTTTCCAGGAGGACTTCGGGGATCACGCAGGACCTTACTAGCTCAGACCCTTGGAGCAGTTGCAGTTGTTGTTTTTCTTTTCCTCTTTGGTACTTACCTTGTAGTCACCTTTTGTACTTGTGGCTTTACTTTTGGAACATGCATGTGGGAATGGTTTATTTTTTTGGCTTTACTTTTATTTTACCTTGGTGTTGTTGAGTTTCATCATCTCATCTCTCTATCTTATAAAACAAAAAGGGGTAATGCCTTCCATTTGTGATAAATTTCTATACCCTTGGTGCTAGTCGCCACTCTGAGACCTATTGAAGGCGGGTCTCGGGGGTCATTATCTCTCCTTCAACTCAAAGAAGGAAGGGCTTGGAAATCTGCTGACCCTTCCCTCCTTTTGGTGAAGGCGGGTCGTGACAGAATGGTATCAGAGGGGATGGTTGAGAGATAGGATGGAGTCTGGAGTTAGAAATAGTGAGGATTGCATGGGGTGGTAAGGCAACAGTGTTGGGTAACCTTGGTGCGTGAATTGGGCCAGGGAAGACCGGCTAGGTCACAGGATTTTAGGGGCCCCTGTGATCCGATGCAAGGACTCTGGACCTACTGAACGACCAAGTGATGCCACACTGATTGCAGGGTAGATACCCTTGGAAAGGTACATGCATCATAATGACTTGTGTTCTTGTGTTTCTGGGATGTCTTGGCGATTAAGAATAAATTAAATTTTAAGAAGTTTTAAGAATGATATTTTGAACTACTTGGGCTTAGGCATTCCTTGTTTACCTTGCAGCTATGGCACCTGGAAGGCGACCACGTGTGGTACAGGCGATCGAGGCCCCAGAGACTACTTTGGCCGAATGGCAGAGAGCTCATTGAGGGGAAGAGGACGACTAGTGGTAGAAGACTCTTCGAGCCTTCCAGCGACAGGCCCTCGAGAAGTATGAGGGCAGTAACTTCGATATGAAGACGGAAGGCTGGCTAGAGGAGCTAGTTATAGCCTTTGGCCTGATTCGGGCCCCGACCGAGTACTGGGTTCCTCTGGTTGTCATCCAGATGCAGGGAGCGGCACATCAGTGGTGGACGCTTTACCTGGGGGAGAGGAGAGAGTCTGAGGTTGCTTGGGTGGATTTCGAGAGGGAGTTCCGGGCGGAATTCCTCTCCTCGACGATGAAGGAAGAAAAGAGGCAGGAACTACTCTCCCTCCAGCAGGGGAGTATGTCCATGAGGGAGCTAGGGATAAAGTTCAAGGACCTCCAACAATTTTCTCCAGATCTCTTTCCTGATGAGGAGTCATAGGCAAGACGTTTAGAGGAGGCACTCCGACCCTCCCCCTAGTATGTTGTTACCCCCTTTACCCTACCGACGTACTTGGAGGTCCAGAAGAAGGCCGAAGTGGTGGAGAGGATGCATGCTCTAGGGTGAGTGTCGCGAGAGGGGATCCGCTGGGACCATCGAAGGGGAAGGCCGTCAGCACCAAGCCTCCAGCGTCAGGACCCTCCAAGTTCTGATCAGCAGGGAGCAGACCGCAGCAGTTTCAGTTTCTATCCCCCAGCCCTCGCCCTTTCCCTTCGGGCCCGGGACTGTGGTGCTTCGTCTGTGGGAGACCTGGACATCTCCAGAGTCAGTGCCCCGACCAGGTGCAGTATAGCAGTGGCAGTCAGCCCCAGCACCCGCCCCAGCAGCAGCTTCCAGCCAGACCTTTCCAGCAGCAGCAGTAGGGACAGCGAGCTCCCGCTCCTCCGAGGGCAGATGTAGGAGGAGGCCGACCTCAGGGCGCTCCACAGGGACCTCGACCAGGGCATGGTCGAGGAGGTGGCCGACAGCCGAGGGGCATGGGAGCTGGGCGTGGACAGTTACACGCCGCAGAGGCAGTAGTTCCAGTAGGGCCAGAGGTTGTTCAAGGTACGACCAGTCTGTTTAGCACTCTTGCTTATGCCTTGTTTGATACCGGAGCTTCGCACTCCTTTGTTGCACCCAACCTAGCCCGTGCATTGGGTTTAGATGCGGAGAGACTTCCAGTGCCCCTGGTGTTGAGCACACCAGTCGGAGGTCATACCAACTTGGTGTTTGTTTGTTGGGGATGTAGACTGATGATAGGGCCACATCAGTCGGTTAGGGATCTTCTTCTGCTACAGATTAAGCCATACGATGTCATCCTAGGCATCAACTGGCTATTTTCTATGTGCACCGTCATCGACTGTTTTTGAAGAAGGGTGGTGTTCTCAGACTTGGACAGCCGGCATGTTACTTTCACCGGCAAGCGGAGCAGTCCGAAGGGAAACAGAAGAGAGGAACCTCTCCTCTCCTTGTTGACCGAGCTGACAGTGGAATTAGTAAATGCTGAAATGATGTAAGTGCCAGAGATCGTCCGTGAGTTTATGGACATCTTTCCTGAGGAGGTGACGACTCTACCCCCTCGATGTGATATCGAGTTCGGGATAGACCTGCAGCCCGACGCTCGTCCAATCTCGATGGCTCCTTACCGGATGGCACCTTCGGAGCTACAGGAGTTGCGGATACAGATTGACGATCAAATGAAGAGGGGTTATGTTCGTCCGAGTGTGTCACCGTGGGGTGCTCCGGTCTTGTTTGAAAAGAAGGCAGATGGTGGTATTAGGTTGTGCATAGACTACAGGAGGCTGAATCAGGTGACGATCAAGAATCGCTACCCTCTTCAAGGATATATGATCTTTTCGACCAGTTGAAAGGGGAAGGATGGTTCTCGAAGATCAACCTGTGGTCTGGGTACCACCAGATGAGGGTGAAAGGGAGCGAAATTCCGAAGACAGTGTTCAGGTGCAGGTATGGGCACTTCGAGTTCGTAGCCATGCCCTTCGGTGTTACGAACGCCCCGGCTGTGTTCATGGGGCTTATGAACTCCATCTTCCGGGAGTATCTGGATCGGTTCATGGTTGTGTTCATCAACGACATCCTGGTCTACTCAAGATCAGAGGAGGACCATGCAGAGCACCTGAGGATAGTTTTGGAGGTCCTCTGACAGCACCAGCTCTATGGGAAGTTGTCAAAATGCAAGTACTGGACACGGGAAGTGCACTTCCTCGGGCACGTAGTGTCTGAGCAGGGGGTAGCGGTGGACCCATCAAAGGTTGAGGCGGTTGTTTCTTGGGAAGCACCCAAGAATGTGGCAGAAGTCCGAAGTTTCCTCAGGATGGCGGGTTACTATCAGAGATTCGTACCCAACTTCTCCTGAATAGCAGCCCCTTTGACGGCTCTGACCAAGATGGACCAGGATTTTGTATGGAGTGAGCAGTGCCAGTCAGCCTTCAGCTATCTGAAGGAGAAGTTGGTCAGTGCCCCAGTGATGAGATTACCAGAAGAAGGGGTGGACTATGAGGTATTTTGTGATGCTTCGGGACAGGGTCTGGGATGCGTGTTGATGCAGCAACAAGGGGTGATCTCTTATGGGTCCAGGCAGCTGCGTTCCAATGAGCGTAATTACGCCTCCCACGACCTTGAGCTTGTAGAGGTTGTTTTTACGCTAAAGTTATGGTGGCACTACCTCATCGGGGAACGCTTTGTGGTCTTCACGGATCAGAACAGCTTGAGGTATATCTTCTCCCAGCGGGACTTAAACTTGCGACAGTGGAGATGGGTGGAGTTCCTCTAGGATTACGACTTTGAGATCTCTTATACTGAGGGAAAGGGCAATGTGATGGCCAATGCCTTGATCAGGAGGACGTATAAGGATGCAGTCTGAGAGTCTGCGGATGCCTGGAAGGCAATGGAAGAGTTGGATGCCTTACACCTGGATTTGAAGATGGATAGCGGTAGAGGCCGCCCATATCAGATGACAGTGCAGTCATCCCTGTTTCATCAAGTGGAGGAGTCTCAGTGGGGAGACCTAGAGTGTGAAGTGATGCGTGACCATGTTGACCAGGGAAATGCTCCGGAGGGATGGACAGTGGATGGTCAGAACTGGATGCTTTTCCAGAAAAGGTTCACTACTAGAAAAACAGGTATTTGTGATAGGGCATTTGCGACGGGATCCCGTCACAAATGGCTTTTTGCGACGGGGGCCCGTCGGAAATAGCCCGTTGCTGAAAACGGCGTCGCAACAACACTTATTTGCGACGGGCCCGTCGCTAAAGCCTTTTTTTGCGACGGTCATTCTCCCCGTCGCAAATAGTATTCCGTATTTTTGTAAAAAACTTTTAAAATAGTTTTTGCGACGGGTCCCGTCGTAAAAACTATTTTTAAAAAAAATAAAAAACTATTAATAATAATAATATTTGCGACGGGCATAGTATCCCGTCGCAAATACTATAAATAGTTTTTGCGACGGGACCCGTCGCAAAAACTATTTTTTAAAAAAAATAAAAAAAAAATAAATTATTAATATATTATTTTAATTAATATAATAATAGAATTATAATTCACAAATAAAAATAATTAATTATTTTAATTAATATAATAATAATAGAATTATAATTCAAAAATAAAAAATAATAGAATATTAATAAATGATTTAATTAATAAAATAATATTAGAATTATAATTCATAAATAAAAAAATATTAATAATTTATTTTAATTAATATAAAAATAATAGAATTATTTTACATTCAAATATTAAAATAATTCAAGTATTACAAAAAATATAATTAAATTATAATATTATAAAATTTTAATATATATATATATTTTAATATTATAAAATATAAATAATATTATTATTCATATTAATATTGTTATTTAAAAATATAATATTATTAATATTTTATAATGAGACAAAAACTAAGGATAGAAAAAAAAATATTCTGATTTCCCAAATTTTATAACATAAATACAAACTCTAATCTGAAGGAGGGGGGGAGGTGGGGGATCTGCAGATGGTGGTGGAGGAAACTCCATCCCTAAAGCATGAGTGAGTCGGCGCATGTACTCCATCTGCTCCTGATGCTGCTACTGCCACCGACTCGTCTGCTACTCGTACAACTGTTGCTGGCGTCGACGCTCCTCCTCATACTGCTGACGCATCTGCTCCTGCTCCTGTCGGAGACTCTCTATCTATGCAGTCTGAGATCGCAACTGATCCTCATACTGTGTAGTAGAAGAAGATGCACGAGCTCCTCTCGAGCTGGACGCCGACATCGCAGCACTGCCATAATAATCTCCAGGAGTCAGTCGAGAGCCGATACTAACTACCCGGCCCTTCTCGAAGGCATACCGGGTGGCCTGCATCCATGCCGCCTCATCAAACTGACGGGCAGTGGTCTGATCTGATGACTCGGCCTGACTCTCAGGTCGGGCCTGTGACGCTGCGGCCTCATATGACTCCTATAGTTGCAATTTAAAATTAAAATTGTGAATATATTATATGCAGTTAATTTTTAAACGTGAAAACAAATAATACTGACCACGATGTGATGCTGACGATCACCTCTGAGCTCCCCAGTAGCAGGATCACTATACATCCTCCGATATACGTCGTACTCTGTAATATCGGGGTGCTCGACAGCCTATAAGAATAACAAATAAACTGTTAATATTTATAGTTATATAAAATATTTATAAATAATGTACGTACCAGATGCTGTCTATGAGTACTGAAAGAACGACTTCCAGCTCGATGAGTCACCTCCTGTCTCCCCCGATTCTGCCTCCCCACCGATGATCTCCTCTAAAAGGCACCACTCAACCAGTGCGCACATAATCCATCCCATACATGGGATGAAATATACTCTGGTTGGTGTGCTCTACATGACTCCTCAAAATCTGACACTCCTGCTTTCTTCATCGCAGCTTTTCTTAAATTGTGCAAAAACTGACGAAGGCGATCACGCATTGCCACCTCCCATGCCTCGTGGATGGCGTCACGCAAGGTATCCTCGATCGGATACCATAAACCCTACAAATAAATCAAAATATCAAGTTATAAATGAAATAATTTTCAAAATAAAAATTATTTATTTACGTACGTACCAACCAATGGCTGAACATGGCCTGCTGCACATCAATGGGAATCTACTCCCATGTGGTCCACGGCTGAGAGAAATAGTTGCGCAAAATAGCGCTGCCCTGTCTGACTGCTATATGCGGAAAACTGAAAAAATAATAAACATTTATTATGTGAATAGATTAATGAAATCTGAGTCAAATCCACAGGTTATCACACAGGTTATCACACCTCCGTGTGCGTGGATCAAACCCAAGACGTGGACGTCGCTCGGGGATGGGGTCAAGAATCATCAATCGTGCAAGACCGCGCCCCCTCCGCATACTCCCTGGAGCGCCTGCATGCTGAGGGTCATCTGTCAGCAACTCATCCGCATCGAAAGTCAGGTCAGCATCCACCAACTCACAAAATGTGGCCTCGTCCATCTGAAACATAAAATGTTAATGTTAGAAAATAATTGATAATTACTATTATATATACATATATACATATATACATATTATGATTGTATATAAATACCATGGAATGCTATCAGTGTTCATCTTCATCATCATCTTCATATATATCAATGTCATCTTCATATTCCTCCTCAACATCATCGATATCCATTTGAGTTACAGTTGCTTCATCTCTTACCATTTCAAATTCATATGTGACATCATTAACATCATCGTCATCACCAACTCTTAAATGTGGGGTGTCGTCATCGATACTCATGTCTCTTTGTAAAAAAGATTGATTTTGAGTACTCTCTTGAAAAACTTCAATTCTTTGCACATCAGTGAAAGCACATTCACTTTGACTAAACTGATTGTCTCGAATTTTGATTTTTATTATACTCCACCAATCAGTCAAGTCTCTTGATGTTGCACAGTACTTTGCATAATAAACTTGATATGCCTGTTGAGCCAATAAGAATGGTTCATTTACTATGAGAACACTTTTACATTTAATATCGATGATTCCATGAGTCGGATGAACACGCACGCCTCTCTTTGTATCCAACCACCGACATTTGAACATGGTTATGTAATGTTGTCCAAGATAACAGGGTTCAATGATTTCATCAAGTATGCCATAAAAGTCAACTTCATTTTCTCGATGATGAGATCCTCTCAAGATAACTCCACTGTTCATTGTTTTTTTCAATTCCTCATATGCATGTGTGTGGAATCAAAATCCATTCACCACATATGCATTATAATTTTTAACAAGTTTGGAAGGTGGGTTACTCAATACACACAGCCGTTTGTCAATTTTATCAGCATGTCGAGACACCTGAAAATTTGTGAAATAATTATCAATATAGTAAACTATACATTGAATGAGTTGCTAAAAGATAAAGAATTTATGTTACCAGTTTTTGAAACCACTGAGAGAAATTTTTCAGTCGACGTTCTTCGAGATCAGCTGCTGTAATTTGTGGAATTTGTTTCTTGATATGATTATCATACAACCTATAAAAACCAAAGTTATTTACTGTAACATAAATGATAGAATAAGTGATATAAACACTTACAGTACAACTGATGTCATCTCTTCACAGTTGAGCAGAACATACGTATGAGCTCTCTAATGTTCATCATCTGAAAGTCAGCGTTCATAAACTCCACCAAAACCAAGCTCTAACTGGTTGAAAATAGATAATTGATTGTCGATTTCATCAATATTCCTCTCGTTCCGTCCCATTCAATTGTGTTTTGAAGGATACTCAGATTCAAAATAATGGGAGCAGAAAAAAGATATTTCCTCTTGCAAATAAGCTTCTGCAATAGATCCTTCAACAGATACTTTGTTACGTACTTTTCTTTTCAATTTTTGCATGCATCTTTCAAATGGGTACATCCATCGAAACTGTACTGGACCTCCACATTTGGCTTCATATGGCAAATGTAACATCAAATGTTCCATTGAGTCGAAGAAAGACGGCGGAAATATTTTTTCCAGTTTACATATAATTACAACAACATCTTTTTCAAGTTTGCCTAGAGCATCATAATCTGCCGTAGCCGCACAAATTTCCTGAAAAAAATGAGACATGTCTGTTATGGAATCCCAAATCAAAGAATTCAACAGACCTCTTAATCCAATGGGTAGAAGTCTCTCCATTATAACATGACAATCATGACTTTTTAATCCAGTAATATGACCATTCTTTACACATCTACCCAAATTAGAAGCACAACCATCTGGAAGTCTCAAATCTGCAATCCACTGACAAAATAATAAATGGTTTTCTTTAGACAGTGTATAAGCTGCTTTTGGTTTTAGTAACCTTTCTGTTCTGACATTCTCAAATAGTTCCAATTCTGGACGCCTTCAAATTTGGGCAAGATCTAAACGTGCATTTACATTGTATTTGCTCTTTCCTGGCGTATCCAAAACTGTATGAAACAAATTATCAAAACAGTTCTTCTCAATATGCATGACATCTAACATGTGTCGGACCAACAGATCAGACCAATATGGCAAATCCCAAAATATGCTACGTTTAATCCAATTGTGTTCTTTCCCAAAACCAAAAATTTTCTGTTGATTTATTGTGGGACCAAAAGTGATGGGAGGTAATGAAAATACAACTGATTTTAACTCCGAACCTGATAGCATTTTTGGAGGTCCATCCCTTTCAACTGTTCCTTTTCTGAAATGAGATTTGTTTCTGCGAAAAGGATGATCAGTTGGAAGAAATCTGCGATGACAGTCAAAATAACAAGGTTTCTTTCCTTGAATGAGCATAAATGCTTTGTTCTCTCCCATACACTAAGGATATGATTTCTGACCATGTGTACTCCAGCCAGATAACATCCCATAAGCCGGGAAGTCACTTATTGTCCACATCAATGCTGCTCTCAGTATGAAATTCTGTTTCGTTGCAACATCATATGTACTGACACCAGTACTCCACAATAAATTTAATTCATCAATCAATGGCTTCAAATAAACATCAATATTTTTCTTCGGATGTCATAGAATTAGTAAAGTCAAAAAGATATATGGCTCCTTCATCAACATCCATGGAGGTAAATTGTACGGAGTTAAAAAAATAGGCCAACATGAATATTGACTACCATAAGATCCAAACGGACAGAAACCATCATTGGAAAGGCCCAGTCAAACATTTCTAGCTTCTAAAGCAAAGGATGGATGCACTCTATCAAAATGTTTCCATGAATCACCATCGGCTGGATGATTCAAGCTTTTATCGGTTGAAATATTCTCTTTATGCCATGACATCATTGTCGCTGTATTCTTAGACATGAATAAATGCTGAAGTCTGGATGTAAGTGGAAAATATCTCAACTGTTTTACAGGAATCAAACCAGACTTCCCGTGTTGTCCTTCTTTATATCTCAGTTGCCCACATGTAGGACAACTATCCAACGACTCATTTTCCCCAGAATATAAAATGCAGTCATTTGAACATGCATGAATCTTCTGACAAGTAAGTCCCAAATTTTGAACCAGCCTCTTACTCTCATAGTAATTTGCAGGTAAAACATTTCCTTCGGGTAACAGTGTTTTCAGCAAAGAAAATATCTGGTCAAAACAGGTGTTTGACATTCCGTTATCTGATTTAATAGCCATAAATTTTGCAACTGCTTCTAATTTGCTCATCTTGCAGCCAGGATATAATGCATCCTCAGCAGATTTCAACAACTCATAAAATTCAGATGGTGCCAACTCAGGATTTGAAGCTATATCAGCCGGAGTTTCTGTATGTTGAACAGATGAACCTGCAACATCATGTACTAAATCTTGAAACCGGGATGGATCCGAAATCAAGTTGGTATCACCTGCTCTGGAACTGCGTTCAACGTGTTGATACCAAAAAACATAATCTGGTTGAAAACCAAAAAGCAAGAGATGTTCTCCCACTTTTTCAAACGTGTTAAATGTTCTCAATGCACATTTTCTGCAAGGGCATTTTATTTTGCCTTCTGAAACAAATTCTGAATTTGATGCTGAAAATGATAAAAAAGTCTCCACACCCTCAACATATACTGGATTTAAACCAGAACCGTTTGGATTTCTACGTTGATTTATCCATATGCGGTCACCTAATAATGATTGTCGACGACCTCGTTGTTCCATATTTCTCTATAAAATATAAAAGCATTACTGGTTTTGAATAATTTGTTAGAAAAAACACTCAAGTAAAGATTGAATATATTGAGAATAAAGCAAAACATGTTACAAATATTGATAATTTTAATATTATATTGATTTTTTATTATTTTAATAATACTAATATAATTTTTTCATAAACATTAATTATATAATAATAACATTATTACATTATTAATATATTTTATTATTAATATTAAAATAACATAATTTTTTATATTATATACAATTCTCCTTTCATCTGTGTGTTTAACATTCTGTCTCCACATGTAATATTTGCATTCACTTTCACCTCTCCATTGGCGAGTAGGTTGATAATTTGGAAAAAGAATGCGAATATTACATGTGGAGATAGAAAACACACAGATGAAAAGAGAATTGTATATAATATAGAAAATTATATTATTTTAATATTAATAATAAAATATACAAATAATGTACTAATGTTATTATTTGTAAATATTGGTAATTATTCCAAATTATTGGTAATTATTTCTAATTATTGGTAATTATTTCTAATTATTGGTAATTATTTCTAATTATTGGTAAATATTGGTAAATATTGGTAAATATTGGTAAATATTGGTAACTATTGGTAAATATTGGTAACTATTGGTAATTATTGGTAACTATTGGTAATTATTGGTAATTATTACTAATTATTGCTAATTATTACTAATTATTGCTAATTATTACTAATTATTTGTACTTATTACTAATTATTGGTAATTAATACTAATTATTGGTAATTCTTACTAATTATTGTTAATTATTACTAATTATTGGTAATTATTACTAATTATTGGTAATTATTACTAATTATTGGTAATTATTACTAATTATTGGTAATTATTACTAATTATTGGTAATTATTACTAATTATTGGTAATTATTACTAATTATTACTAATTATTGGTAATTATTACTAATTATTACCAATTATTGGTAATTATTGGTAATTATTACTAATTATTGGTAATTATTGGTAATTATTGGTAATTATTGGTAATTATTGGTAAATATTGTTAATTATTACTAATTATTGGTAATTAATACTAATTATTGGTAATTAATACTAATTATTGGTAATTAATACTAATTATTGGTAATTATTACTAATTATTGGTAATTATTACTAATTATTACTAATTATTGGTAATTATTACTAATTATTACCAATTATTGGTAATTAATACCAATTATTGGTAATTATTACTAATTATTGGTAATTATTGGTAATTATTGGTAATTATTGGTAATTATTGGTAATTATTGTTAATTATTACTAATTATTGGTAATTATTACTAATTATTGGTAATTAATACTAATTATTGGTAATTAATACTAATTATTGGTAATTAATAATAATTATTACTAATTATTGGTAATTATTACTAATTACTGGCAATTATTACTAATTATTGTTAATTAATACTAATTATTGGTAATTAATACTAATTATTCCTAATTATTACTAATTATTACTAATTATTACTAATTATTAGTAATTATTGTTAATTATTGTTCATTATTACTAATTATTACTAATTATTGATATTTATTACTAATTATTACTAATTATTACTAATTGTTGATATTTATTACCAATTATTGACAATTATTGGTAATTATTGGCAATTATTGTTAATTATTACTAATTATTGGTAATTATTGGTAATTATTACTAATTATTACTAATTATTACTAATTATTGCTAATTATTGTTAATTATTACTAATTATTACTAATTATTGGTAATTATTACTAATTATTGGTAATTATTACTAATTATTGGAAATTATTCCTAATTATTACTAATTATTGGTAATTATTACTAATTATTGGTAATTAATACTAATTATTGGTAATTAATACTAATTATTGGTAATTAATACTAATTATTACTAATTATTGGTAATTAATACTAAATATTACTAATTATTACTAATTATTGGTAATTTTTCCTAATTTTTCCTAATTTTTCCTAATTTTTCCTAATTTTTGCTAATTATTGGTAATTATTGGTAATTATTGGTAATTATTGGTAATTATTGGTAATTATTGGTAATTATTGGTAATTATTGGTAATTATTCCTAATTATTCCTAATTATTCCTAATTATTCCTAATTATTCCTAATTATTACTAATTATTACTAATTATTACTAATTATTACTAATTATTACTAATTATTACTAATTATTACTAATTATACCTAATTATTACTAATTATTCCTAATTATTACTAATTATTACTAATTATTTCTAATTATTACTAATTATTACTAATTATTGGTAATTATTGGTAATTATTACTAATTATTACAAATTATTGGTAATTATTGGTAATTATTGGTAATTATTACTAATTATTACTAATTATTGTTAATTATTGGTAATTATTCCAAATTATTGGTAAGTATTACTAATTATTGGTAATTATTACTACTTATTGGTAATTATTACTAATTATTGGTAATTATTACTAATTATTGATAATTATTACTAATTATTACTAATTATTGGTAATTATTACTAATTATTACTAATTATTCTTAATTATTGATAATTATTGATAATTGTTCCTAATTATTAGTAATTAAATGAATAATTATCAATAATTAGAAATAATTACCAATAATTACAAATAATAACATTATTAATATATTTTATTATTAATTTTAAAATAATATAATTTTCTAATTTATATACAATTCTCCTTTCATCTGTGCGTTTTCTATCTCCACATACAAATAATACATGTGAAGACAGCAAACACACAGATGAAAAGAGAATTGTATATATATAAAAAATTATATTATTTTAATATTAATAATAAAATAGACTAATAATGTAATAATGTTATTATTCCTAATTATTGGTATTTATTACTAATTATTAATATTTATTCTTAATTATTAAAAATTATTACTAATTATTCCTAATTACCATTAACTATGAACAATACTAATAATATAAATTTATTAAGTAATAAAACAATGTAAACATAATTAAATTACAACTAATTAAGAATAATTTAAACTAATAAAAAATTAAAAATAAATATTAAATTAAAATGAACATAAATACCTTGAAAATTGATCTGCTCTGATCGTTCTTCAAAACTTTAATATCAGCTCCGGAGAAAAAAAAATTAAACTGGAGAAAAACTGAACTCTAGAAATATAATTTTGAGAGAAGGAGAAGATAGAGAATGAGAATGAAATGAAAAAAACGGATGGGGTATTTATAGGTTAGATTATTTGCGACGGGATACCCGTCGCAAATACCTTAGCCAACATTTATTACGGTCTACGGGTAAATAGTTATTTGCGACGGGTCCCGTCGCAAATACCTTTTACCGCCGCCGGTTATTTGCGACGGGAATATTCCCCCGTCGCAAATAAGTTTCCCGCGATTTGGCGCGCAAACCGCGCCAGTCCTTTTGCGACGGGTAAAGATATCCCGTCGCAAAAGGCTACTTATTTGCGACGGGCAAATAACCCCGTCGCAAATAAGTTTTTCACGGGACTATTTGCGACGGGATTTATTCCCCTCGCAAATAACCCGTCGCAAATGCCCTTTTTTCCCGTAGTGGTTGTTTGTCCTGGAGGCGATGCGCGGCAAGGTTCTTAGTGAGTTCCACAACTCACCCCTGGCGGTACACCCAGGAGTTTCCAAGATGTACCAGGGTTTGAAGAGGCAGTTTTTGTGGCCCGGAGTTAAGCGATCAGTGGCAGAGTTTGTGGCCAAGTGCTTAGTGTGTTAGCAAGTGAAGGCTGAACATCGAGTTCCATGCGGCCTACTACAGCCCCTAGATGTCCCTGAGTGGAAGTGGGATGACATCTCAATGGATTTCATCACAGGACTACCCAAGGCCCAAGGGGGATACGACGCAATCTGGGTGGTAGTGGATAGGTTGACGAAATTGGCTCACTTTCTGGCGATCAGGGAGTCGAGTACTGTGGACGCTTTGGCACGAAAGTACGTGGATGAGGTGGTGAGGTTGCATGGAGTTCCGAGGTCTATAGTCTCGGATAGGGATGCACGGTTTACCTGGCGAGTCTGGAGAGGATTGCAGCATGTGTTTGGC
Source organism: Viscum album (assembly GCA_963277665.1). Lineage (NCBI taxonomy): Eukaryota > Viridiplantae > Streptophyta > Magnoliopsida > Santalales > Viscaceae > Viscum > Viscum album. The sequence continues at coordinate 1,385,273,635 of OY728125.1, read as the reverse complement.
ACCCAGTTACGCCTTAGCAGTACTTTCCATCCCTAGACATATGGACAAACAGAGCGCACCATCCAGACCTTGGAGGATATGCTGCGAGCATGTGTTCTGTACTCAAGAGGATCATGGGTGCAATACTTGCCTCTGGTAGAGTTTTCCTACAATAATAGCTACCACTCTACCATTTGCATGGCCCTGTTTGAATCTTTGTATGGGAGGCCATGTCGTTCGCCTGTGTGTTGGACCGAAGTAGGAGAGGCAGGCATCCTTGGTCCGGAGGTGGTGCAGAACATGATAGAGAAGGTTCAGCTAATACGGGAAAGGATGAAGGCGGCCCAGAACCGACAGAAGTCGTATGCTGATACCAGGATGAGGCCCTTGGAGTTTGAGGTTGGGGACCACGTGTTCTTAAAGGTCTCCCCTCGGTGTGGGCAGTGGAGGTTTGGCAAAGGGATTAAGCTTTCTCCCAGATTCATCGGACCCTTCCAAGTGTTGCGGCGGGTCGGCGAAGTGGCTTACCAGCTAGCGTTGCCATCGCCGCTACTAAGGATACATGATTTCTTTCATGTGTCCCAGCTCCGTCGGTATCTGCATGACGATTCACACGTCCTTGATTGGGGTGATCTGGACATCGAGGACGACGTGAACTTTGTGGAGAAACCAGTGGTGATCGAGGATTGCAAAGAAAAGGTGCTTCGCGGGCGAACCATCCCCTTGGTTCGTGTGTTGTGGAGACATGGTGGACTTGAGGAGAGTACGTGGGAGAGGGAAGCATAGATGCGTACCCAGTACCCAGAGTTGTTTTAATTTTTGTTCCTTGTTGTACCTGTTGTGATAGAACCTTTTTTCGTTTGGCTATGAAATGTACTGGTTTTCTTCCTCTGCTTGTGTGTGAAAAGCCCCGGCTATGGGGAAGGAGAAAACCCGACCCCTAATCAGGACGCATTAAGGTGGATGCGATTAAACCCGTGCAGGCGAGTCAGTGCTGCCCAAAGCGGATAATATCTTAACATGGGGGAGGAGACTCCCCAACCCAAATGCTCGGGCAGTTTGGCATGGTATGTTGTTTGGTTCATGACAAGAAGGTGTTCTTAGTTAACGATGAGGTTTACTCTTAAGAGGTATCTTTCGGGGTGGTTGTTCGGACCCGCCCTTTCCTTCTAGGTTGTTTAAATTCTCGGGGATAAGAATAGTTTGAGAGGTATCTAATGTGATGACCCAGACTCTCTTGGTCCTTCCCTTTGCCAAAATCCGGGTCCTAAAGGAGTGACATCTCGGTGAGACCGATCGGTGAGACTGATCGGTGCGACCGATCGGTGAGACCGATCGGCGAGACGGATTGGCGCGACCGATCAGCGTCACCTGGCCTTGTCAAGTTGTTTCCAGTAGCGCTCCCTTTTGTTCAAATAGGGGTTTAAACCCTATTTTGACCTGTTTGAGCGTGTTTTAAAGACCTGTAACGTGCATAAGAGTTTTAATTAAATACTTAATCAATTCATGAGTCGGCTTAAACCACCCGACTCCCCTTTTAATGACGAGTGGAGCCGCGTGGTCAACCCACGACCCCCGTGCCTTACGCGGTTTCGCGTTTTCACTGCAACCGTCCTCAGATCTTATAAACTAAGGGTTAGTCGTGGTTTCTCTTTTCTCGATCGTGGCTTTTCCCAAACAGATTCTGGTGCATCGGGCGCGCCGCATCGTTATCCGTAAAGTTCCGCACCCCCAGCCTAAAACGTCGATCATCTATCAACAAGTAGGGAATTTCTCCTTCGTCTCTCTCTTTTTTGTATCATGTGGGGTGGGTGTGCTTTTTTTTCTATAGAACTAGTTGGACCGAACTTAATGAAGATAATGAACGAATTCTATAAAGAAAGAGAGGGGGGCTATGTTTGTTGATGCTGTCTTATATTTTTGATGTTGTTTCTTCTGTGACCATCTTGTTGAGTTGTGCTGGCTTATGCCTCCTGAAAATCGAGGCTGTTGGTGGTTGTTGGTTGTGCACTAATGAACCCTGTTGATGTTTTAAATGGATTGTTTGTGGTTGTAAACTCTTTCTGTGAAAAATGAATTGGTTAATCACGTATATCTGGCTGAATAAATTGAAAGCACCAGGATCAACCCTTCTGTGATAACTCCCAGTTAGAACACACGGAATTTGAAATCATGGAGTGTGTTAAGTCGTTTAAATCTGAAAATCCATGACTTGTGTTGGTGGTGGTAGTTGGTTGTTTCCCTTTCAGGCCGATTGCTGGAGATGTGAAAGGGGATGGGATCCCCTATTCTTTTATACCCTCAGTGGTTGTGTGAATTTGGGGGATGGGATCACCTGTTGCTATGGATTCGGTGGTTGTGAGTTTTAAGACCGGGTGGATACTTGTTTATATCACGAATTGGGGTGGAATCCTCTGTTGTTGAGAACCGGGTGTGGGCGTTTTGGTTGGTGTTTGACTGTTTACTTTCCTGGACTTATGTCTATGCCTAATAGTTTCCCAGTAGTGCTTAAACATAAACATTATTACTGAACGTGAAATAAGAAAGGGGACAAATGGGTTGTTAGCGTGAGTCGTGACTCGGACTTGAGTGTTGTTGTGATCTGTAGGATGTCTGAAGAAAAACCTAGCTTGGTTGAGTGCTTGTTACCTATATATATATATATACTTTTCGCTTTGTGTTTCTTATTCGCGCCCCACCCAAGTTGAGCACTTAGTGCCGAACACCCCCATTTCATGGGGGAGGGTGTTTTTCCCAATGCTATTCATAGTGGCTGGTTATTAGCTCCTTTTCTGCTCCCTTTCCCGGATAGCCCAAGTATCTTCGGGCAGGCTGTGATGGCCTGAGGTCCATTATTATCCCAAGAACCTTCGGGCGGGGTAGTTTGGTGGTTGGCCAGGTGTGTGCGGCAGGTGGTTTCCCAAGTGTCTTCGGGATGAGGCCCAGGTGTCTTCGGGTGTGGTGGTGGTTGTTCTGGCCTAGGTGTTTGCAGGAATGGTTACATGTGACAGTTGTGGCCCAGGTGTGTGCGGGTTGGATTCAGCAGTTGGACTGCGTGTGGTTGAGGCCCATGTGTGTGCGGGCAAGATTTCGGCAGTGGGACTGCGTGTGGTTGTGGCCCAGGTGTGTGCGGGCGGGTGTGGCAGTGGGACTGCGGTGAGAATGGTGGGATTGGTTTGATGCATAGGATGTCTTAATAACCAGTGGGAAAGTGGCATGGGGTACCCAAACATCGATGTGCTCTTAATATATATATATTAGTTGACTTGCGTTATTTGGGGAGTGTGCCTTGGTGAGGCCTGGGGTGGATAGTTTGCCTTGTTAGGTGTTTGGTTTACTCTTTTTCTCACGGGACTTTAGTACGTTCCCCCACTTGTGCATGAGAGTCTTTGGTTTTCCCTACTGAGTGTACTTGTATGCTCACCCTACGTATATAAAACTACTTTCAGATTTCCAGGAGGACTTCGGGGATCACTCAGGACCTTACTAGCTCGGACCCTTGGAGTAGTTGCAGTTGTTGTTTTTCTTTTCCTCTTTGGTACTTACCTTGTAGTCACCTTTTGTACTTGTGGATTTACTTTTGGAACATGCATGTGGGAATGGTTTATTTTTCTGGCTTTACTTTTCTTTTACCTTGGTGTTGTTGAGTTTCATCATCTCATCTCTCGATCTTATAAAACAATAAGGGGTAATGCCTTCCGTTTGTGAGAAATTTCTATACCCTTGGTGCTAGTCGCCACTCCAGGACCTATTGAAGGAGGGTCTCGAGGGTCATTATCTCTCCTTCAACTCAAAGAAGGAAGGGCTTGGATATCTGCTGACCCTTCCCTCCTTTTGGTGAAGACGGGTCGTGACAAATCTTAAGACTAATAAAATTGAACCTAGATCCCTTAAATTCATATTTTTATGGTATCCAAAGGGTTTTAAAGGTTAGAAACTTTTGGTTGATAAACCCAATTACCAAAAATTCATCATAAGTAGGGATGTGGTGTTTCATGAGTCGTCTTCTCCCAAATCCAAGTCTTTCAAAACTGACAGTAATGATTTAGATATAGATCATGATAAAGAAACCACAATTCTAGCCTATTTTGAGGTTTCTATCCAGACCACTTGACCAGATCCTCATCCTACAACTTGGCCTACTTTTGACTCCAGTTTTGGTTCAGATTCTGAAACATAACCCATTTCCAATAGTAGACACTATCAATTGACCTAAGATATAGTTAGAAAGAGTTCTTAGACCTAATTATTGTATCATCTAATATAATATGGCTTCTTATTCTTTTCATTTTTTATAAATCTAGTTGATTATGATCCTCAAACTTAGTATAAATCCCTTAATGATATAGACTCCAAATAGTGGGTATTTTCTATGTGTGAATAAACACATTCATTGAGAAAAAAATCACACTTATTATATTGTGAATAGACCACCCAATGATAAATTAATTAATTATAATTGTATTTTCAAAATTAAATAAGATAACACAATTGGAAAAAGGATTAATTTCAAAACAAATTCTAGTTTTTAAGGGATTCCTCCAAAGAGAAGGCATTGAATAATTTGATATTTTCTCCCTTGTTATTAAGAATTCTTCTACTAGGCTACTTCTTGATTTTTTTAATTATAATGACCTTCATGTTGAAAAAATTGATGTTGAAAATAGTTTTTTATCTATTTATTTAGATGATAAACTTTATAAAAAGCCTCATTATGGTTACTCAATAGATTTAAAATCTTACCAAGTTTTTCTTTTGAATAAATCTTTATATGGTTTAAAATAAGCCTCAAGTAAATGGTACACAAAATTGACTATTTTATGCATGATAACCAATTTTCCAAGATCCACTTGGATTATTGTGTTTATTTTAAATCTACTAAAAACATCATGAATTATTCTCTATTTTATATTGACAATATTCTCATTATTTTTCAAAACATGAGTCTCATTACTACTATAAAATCTCAATTAAAAGGAATGTTTGAAATGAAGTACTTGGGTGTAGGTAAAAAAGATTCTAGGTGGTGAAATAATCAGTAACCTAATAAACTTCTTTATTTATCACAACATGATTATGTTTTGAAGAATATCAAGAGATAAATTTTTTAGTCTCTCAAACCTATTATTTTAACTCTTGGAAAACACTTTAAATTGTCTTTGACACAAGAACCTACTATTTTTTATGATATTTATTTTATATCTAAAATTACTAATGATAATATAGTAGTAATTATGATGTATTATATGATATACACTAGGTATGACATTTTCTTTGCAATCCACACCCTTATTAGGTTTATGGACACTCTAGGGAAACCACATTAGCTTGACCTGAAATGGATTCTTCATTATTTTTCTTATAGATCTAATTTTTCATTATATTATGCTAAAAGTGTGGATACTTCTGAATTTATTGTTGGATCTATAGATGCTGACTATGTAGGGAAAATTTATACTATAAAATCATTTAATGGTTATGTACTCACTTCTAGTAGAGGCCCTATTATATAGAAGTGTGACATGAAATCTATAGTTTCCCTATCAACCACATAATCTGAGTACATAGCCTTGATATAGGCTATTAAAGATGCATCATGGATTAAAGGCTTTTCTTCTAAACTCAACCTTTATAAATACTATATTAATGTTTATAGTGAAATTTAATTTGAATTAAATTTATCCAATAATTTAGTATTCCATAGTAAATCAAAACACATGGTCATTACGCTATATTTTATTAAAGATGTTATAGAATCTAGAATTGTGTGTATTAACAAGATACACATGGATGATAACCTAGATAATAGTTTGAATAAAGATATAGTATTGTCTAAATTCATATATTATTTATATAGGATGAATTTGTTTCAAATTCTATAACTATAAGTATAAGAATATCACCAATTTCAATTGAAAATAGTGAATATTTTAGAATAATGGTGTTCAATGTTTTTCATATTTAATTTCCCATGTTATTATTCTTCCATTTATATTTTATTAACTTAATACGTGAAAAATTATTTTGAATTTTTTTTCTCAAATTTGATTTTTTGGACTTAATCTGTCAGGATGTACTTTTATCACACGAACCTCTAAATTGAGACCTAGCCTTTGGATGACCTACTACTAGTTATGTCCCACAACCCATGTTGCATTCTTGTTCCACCATGTAATCCTTTGGGGTTGATTTCTGGTCCTTTGATATTCTCTTCCACCCCTGGTACCAATGTCGTCTATCTATCCTAGTTAATCAATTATTTCACTCGATGTTTCGTTCAACATAGACCCAATGATCCTTTTGACTAGTTGTTCCATTTTTAGACATTGTGGGAATTAGGGTATTGATGACCCCTATATCCATCAACTCTTCAGCATTTAATCATTTTGGATTTCTCTTAGTTTTGGATCTCATTTTCCTCTAGAGAAATCCCTCGCTCACTAACACATTTGGTTCTCTTCATCGAAGTTTTATCCCTGCCCTATCATTCTCCTTAGCTTCACCTTGTTGGAAGATTATGTTGGAGATGGTATCCCTTACATAGTGGAACAAGTGTGGCCTTATAGTGAGTAATCCAGATGCATGAAGGGAATTAGGAGTCCTCAAATCTAGTTTTCTTGCACACCCCTATTACAACTTCAAGACTTTACGACCACCAGAGTGTTACCTACCTAGGATATGTATGTTTTACAATTTTTTTCATTTTTTTGATTTTTATATTTCATGTATACTTATGTTACTTGTCTATTCTTGTGGGATTCCATCATGTACCATTTTATATTCTTGAGCATTAATAAACCACATCTTTGGGTGGTGTTATTACCATACATGTGGGTCCTAATGGGACCAAAGCACATAAATATTTTTTTTCTTAATTCATTATTTAATTATTTAATATTGTATGTTATATTATACTATTTTAGTCTTATATGAGAAAATCCTAGTTCAGTCCTTTTAGGGGTTTTTGTGTTCTGTCTTCATTCAGTGCACCCTTACCCCTTACAATATTCATTTATTATTACTAATACTTGGTAATTATATAATTTTAAACATGTTTTTTATTTAGATTTGATTTTTTCACTTAAAATTTTCATTCCATTCAAATATTAGGTTGTTTAAGGCGGACAACCCAACAACACATCCCCGAAAAATTAGTATCTGATCTACTATTGAATTAATTTACATCTAAAAATTTGATGTTGGGTATTTTTTTTTTTGGAACCTTAAGTATTCTTGGAATATATTTTGATCAATTTAGTTTTATGGTTTTTTTGTCTTTTTTTATGTTTTGATTGATAAATATAATTTTATACTTTTTATTTCTCCCTATCATGCCTCATTATGTTTTGAGGATCTAGGTATATTATTTATGTTTTGGCCTGATAGAAGTTGGTTTAGAGCTAGTGACATGTTTTCCATGTGTTTTCTAACATTTCAACTATTACGTTTGATTTAGAATTGATCTATTAGTGTGGTTTCTTAGGGTACCTTCTCATTAATGAAGAATCCTTTTGGTGATTTGTAGATTATGAAGGGTGTTCTACTTATATAAATATTTCTCTGAATCATGCTCATTGAATATTATCATGGTAATTGAATTGAAATCGGAATGGATTTAGGTTTTCCACTTTTCTAGAAGAGGTTTAAAAGGTATTTTATCAGGATCAATGTGGTTTTAGTGTCTTTATGGTTGTGTGTTTTCTGAATTGGACTCATAAATGGCCCATGATGATGTATGGGAATAAAAGGATTTTGGTTGATTGTCAAGGTGTTATATATTTGTATAACTATGTTTACTTTGTATTGTTTTCACTTAACATAATTTTTGAATATGGTCTATTTTAGATTATGGTATTGTTCATACATTGAGTTTATGATTTTACATATTCTTCTATTTTAGGAATGGTACTGTTGTTTTCTATTTTTTTCTTATAGGTTCAAGTGATATGTACAGACCTCTGATTGTATGGGTTGAATTGGAGATCATCTATGTGATTATGGTAAGCTTTTTTAAGTAAAGATATGATTTTTTAATGGTTTTTCTTCATTTAGAAATTTATTTTGATCATGTTTTTGTATTTAGCATTATATTTTATTGAATTTAAGTAGGTGTTTGTCACTATGATTCACATAAAGGACACATTGATGAATTCTAATAATTGGTTAGGATTTCTTATTAATCTAAATTAGTTTGATAGGTTTTGAGTTATAGGGTCATAAATTGTATAAGTTGATGCATTTAATTTTAAAGGTGGGGATATGTTAATTTTTATTCACCTATTTTTTTCAAATTAAATGGTTTCAATTAATTTTATTTTTGTGATTAAATATAATTTAGGGATTTTATTATGTTATTATGCCTATAATTCCTTTAGATGGGTCGTGTGGGTCTTCTTCTTGGCATATACCTTGGTCTTGTCTATCTTGGATGATATCTTCTAGTTAAATCCATTTTCATCTTTCAACTTTTCTATGATCCCTTGATTTTAGGGTACTACGATTTTTAGATTCTTAGAATATTTTAAAAAACAATTAATAGAAGGTCATTTCAGGATGAATCCGTACTTTCCCCCATCACTCTATCATTTGTTGTTTCATGTTCTTATTTCCATATTTGTTGGTTCAGTTGGATTTCTCTGTATCTTTCCACATGTGTTTCACATTTAAACTAACTTATGAGATTCTAAACCTTCCTTTATTCATCATTATCACGAGGTGCCTCCTTGATTATTGTGGTGAACTTCTCTATTTTTTGGGTGATTTAGTTGGGTTAATAGATCCATTTTTGGATCCATGTTATCTGATATGGATTATGTTTTGGTCATGCCAAAGAATAAGGAACATTAAGTGCCTCATTGGCTCACCATAGAAGAAGCTAAGTGGTGGAGTAGAAGAGGTCATTATCCTCATTTCTTGGTGAATATCTCCAATAATCTACTGGTGATTCTTTATGTTCCTTATACCCATATGATGTTAATGAGGATATATCAGAATGTTTTTTATGATTTCAACAGCTAACATCAGAAGTATAGAGTCTCTCCATCAATGACACAATGGTGAGAATGTGCCCTGGTAAGGGGATCTCAGTCCATTTTTTCCATCTTTATAAATTATTGAGGCCTTATGCTTGTTTTTTTATCTAGTACTACTTGGTTTATACTATTTGAGTATGTACAAGTTTTGTGGTATATGCTTCTTCCTTGTCTTGGTTTCATCAAGAGTATAGGGGATCAAAAAAACACTACCTTTGGATATTTTCTTTATGTTCCTTTGAATTTCCAGGTATATAGGTATTGTTTCAAGAATTTACTATAAATATATTTAATTTTCATAGTATAACCTTGTACCCTAGCCCTGTGCACATTGGTCAATTGTCTAAATCACATAAAATCCTAGTGTTCTTTTCATTCATTCTTTCTTTACATCCTTTTTAAATTTATTGATATTGATGTTTATTTCTTTTTATTCTTCTATTTTTATTTAATTATGATTTTATCCATTTTGATGGTTCAATTATTATTTTCTTTTTAGAGTTTATATATATATATGAAAATTTAATTCTTTTTTATCTTTTATTTTTATTCTATTGCATTTCAATAATCATGTATCATCTTCTTTCAATGAGAATGTAACAGACGTTTAGCTATATTCATGTATGGTTGTTATTACTTTTTGTTTGTATAATCTTAAACATGTTTTATATTTTTCTTTGGAATTCTATGATCCAAAATTACATTTCATTCATATCCTGGGTTGTTGATTTTTTATGGTACCACAATTCACCACTTAACATCTAATAAAGAACTAAACTACTTCCATAAGATTAAAACCTGGATTTTTTTAGGAAGAGGTGATCAAAAGTTACATTTACAGAGTGTTCACAACACTATAATTTAGACACCATTGAAACACCTATTTTCTAGATTGATCAATCAGTTGGCATGACATATTTATATAAGCATGTGATCTTTTATTTGGGATAATCTTGTTCCATAATAGTGTGTCCCAATGCACATGGGCTAAGGATTATATTAGTTTTATTAAATTCTATAGTATAAAAATTACCAAATGAATTTCTTGTATTGATAAGTCTATTTACCACATTGGACATGATAATTTAATTTGAAACTAATATTTTTTATTCATATTTTACAACTTCTATGAAGACCTTATATATCAAGGATATTTGGATTTCCATTAAGTAGGATTCCTAGGGAAGAAATGATGAGACCCAATAAAAATGTCATTCCAAAATTGAATTATACCATTTATGAAAATTCATTTTGTGTCCCTAAGAGAATATATACCAATCACTTTTAAATGGGAGATTCATAGTCCCCAATTCAAATACAAACAATGTTAAACTGGTGTGACAATTTTTTTTCATATACCTTTCCAAATGACATCAACCCTTAATTAGTACACTTACCAATTTACCATGAAATTTCATCGTGGTTTCATATTATCCCATTATATTAATAAATCCATACTCCTATAGAATTTTTAATTTTATTCCTAATTTTATAATAATATCTCAAGTCTGAATAAGAATCCCATAAAAATTCTAAAAATTATTTCTCAATATAATGATGGAATACTTTATGTGCTTTTAACATTAAAAGGATATATATAAAATTGGAGTAAGGTGTTCTATGGATTATAATGATAGTCCCTAAAAAAATAAAAACGTTTTTTTTATTTATAATAAGGGGAGAAATTTTATTAATATGGAAATCAAAGTGTTAGATATAGAAAAAACTATGGTTGATAAGTTCTCTTGGGAGATCAAAAGGAAATGAAAATTTTCTAAAGCCTAACCAAAGTTCTAGTAGAGAGACATTCCATTTTAACAAATTGGGAGACCCTAAAAGTTTGTGTTTTGTAATGTTGTTATTTTATATGATCCAACCACAATGTTTGGTAAGAGTTTCTTTGAAATACATCATGAATTTTTTAAGGAAAATGAATAATTCATCCCAAAATATTATATTCAAGATCCATGGTATACTAAATTTACCATTAAAATGGTCTATTTGGACTTCATTTAACCGAGTGTTGAGATTATTGCTTAATACATCTTCTTTAGTAATGAAAAAGATATAGGATAGTGGGATTTTTTATCTCAACCCTCGAAAATATTTTAAAATACCAAATTTCTTCACCATGAGATGATTTGAACACTGTGGTGAAGAGAAGAATATGAAGGGGTGAAACCCAACCATTGAGAAAAATAACTACCTTAAAACCTTAAATGTATAGTCTATATCCATATTTTCATAAAAATTTACATATCCACATTAATCATAACATTCCCACCATACACCTCCCTATCAAGGCCCACTATCATTTCTAATGTTGTCCCTATACCCCCTGAATGCTTCCCCCTAATATAATTCCATGATTTTCATATGAAATAATGAGTGGATAAACTTGATAAAACCATTAATTTACAATATTGGATATATGTTTATAGAATAAGTGGAACATATTATTGGATCTAAACTACTAGAAAAAATGGTTTTTAAACTATGGGAACCATAAAAAAAAGTTATAACAATACTTTTTTACTTTAATGAAATATTAAGAAATAAGGAATAAGGATTTAGGGAACCTATTTAGTCCAAGAATATTTTCCCTACCCATTCCCTTCATCACATTGAGAATTTTGACATTGTATAGATATTCCTTCAAGGAATAATTTTTATTGATTAGTGATGGATAAAGGGATAACTCTAAAGAAATCAGTTTTCCTTAATCACCCAAGTGTGAGATAGACATACACTATAACAATTAGAAGAGTGGATAAAATGAAAATTCCATTAGAACCATCTCATTAATATCATTATTTAATGAACAGTTAACTCTTTAAAGGTTGAGTTTTCAATATCATTTTCTTTCACAGACACAAAACATATAAGTATGATTTATTATGATCTTATTACTAAATTTATAAATCCTCAGAACTCTTCCTTGAATATCTTTTATATTATTGTAAATGATCTTCCATTTGTTTTTATTCATGAAAAAAGAAGAATGGGTTTGAAAATCCCATTGATATTATAGGGATAAGTACAACTCTTAAATATCCTTATTATTTTCTTGATCACTGACCCTATCTTTCTATTTTTTATGTGAAACTCAAATGGGATATATTTCATCAATTTTCAGATTATGTTATAGAATAACTCATAATAAACATTGTATTTCCATATCTCAAAATGATATCAACAATTTCATGGAATATACAAAGTCCACTATGGGTATAATATTATCCTCCAGTTCTGTGTCAATCATTAACCAAATTTAAATTGAAGATGAGAATGGTCTCATGGATTATTGGGTAGATGAATAACATTCCATTTAGAAGAAGATAACTTAATACCTTAAATGTTTTATAGAACCAATCCAAGAGTATCCACATTCAATTTCCTTGTTTCAAAGTGTTACAACATCAAAAATTATCTCCAATGAATCTCATATAAAAAGTTTGGTTCAGACCCAAGAAAAGAACTATAAAAATCCAATATTTGTTAAATATCACATTAAGATTAAATAAAGGACATAAAAATATTATGGATTAATGTTGTTTACTTAATGGTAGTATTTTTATGTATCCCACTTACACATAGATATTTATAATAACTTATATATGATGATTACTAGATAAACATGTAGGAATTTAAGGAATCAAATATTCTTTTCAAATTTATTAAGGATTCCATAATTATGTTATAGTTCAAGATAAGATGGAAGAGTTTCTTTAAGGAGTTTTTCCAATTTTGATGATTCCCTCACCTCCAGATATTCCATGATTAGAATGATATTTGTATGATTTATAATCCATTAAAATCTCTTTGTTCTTGTCGATTTTAAATTTTAAATTTTAAATCCTACCCTCATGTATTTTCTGAGTGATGGTCCTAATAATAATCATTTTAGGTACAAAAATAAGGACCTCATACACTTTTAAACTAATTGAATACTTCAAATTTACTTTTATCTTCTTTTACTATAATTTTAAACATGAGAGGGAAGTTTCTTCAGGATAATCCTCCCCCTCTATTGGGATGAACATGTTACTTAGGGTAAATAGAGTAGGAGGTTACTATTCTATATGAAATAATCTTTTTCTCCCATTAAATACAGAAGACAATAAATTGATTTTAGTAAAACCATTCACTCAATAAATAACCTAAATAAGTATCACAAAATAATAAGATAGTGTTATGAAAGAAATAATCAGTCCTAGGATAAAATATATTTTGTAAAAAAAATTGAATCACTAAAAAATAGGATAAAAAATCAGATAAATAAATCATTATGCATGATGTGCCAAAAAACCCACTAATGTGGAGAATTAAACAAATATTGGGTAACTCTGAAAAATAAAATAATAATAAAAGAGTATAAGATTAAATAAAATGTATGAACATGAATTATAATGATAGAATAGAAAAATATACATGAATCCACATACCAATACACCTTAATCACCATTCTAAAAAACATCCTATGAAAAAATTACACCCATGAGATATCAAATCTAACCATTAATAATCATTATTAAACCTCTTTTAATACTCCTAGATACCACTAAACAACCTTACCTTCCACTAATCATTACTTCCTGACCTACATAATGTTTCCATACACATTTATTTTGAAACTCCAAGGACACCTTTCCCACTCAGATCCTTGTGAGATCCCCCATTTATCCCATAGGAATCCTAAAAATTCTCTTATGTGCCTTTTATTTAAAATTAAAACATTTTTAGATAAGAAATACATATCACTCCAAAATTAATGCTCTTAATATAAAAAATGGGGTGAAATTTTTATTTAAACAAACATTATATTCATATTTGGAAAAATTGATCCAGATGAAACTTATTATTTTCTCTCTTTAGACAATAAAAGTAGTATATGAATTCTAATAATCATTGTAGGAATAAAAATCTAGTAGGCATCATACCAATGATCAACCTCTTCTGAATATATTCCATCCCCCTATTGAAATTCTAATAGAAAACTGATATCTTACTTAGAAAAAGAAATACAAATGCAATATCCTTTATAATACTTGTATTTACACATTCAAGAATAAAACTAATAACATATGGATCCCCTATAATAGTGACCACCACATAATTAGATTTACCAATAGAAATTAACATCTCCTACTGAGCACTATATCTTAGGAAAACAATATCACCTTCACCACCTGAAACTAATAGTGCATCACCTATATCTTTAACATTAATACTTTATTCACTAATGGAACTTTATAAAGAAATATATTAGGGTGTAATACATGAAACAACTCTCTAAAAGTATAAATGATTTCAAACCTCTTTTAACATAGTGAATGGGTTTTTAATCATATGATATGAACATTCATTCCAGAAATATGATGATGCCTTATTTTGAATTACATTTTTCACTCCACTAATCACCATTACAACGATTCTATAAATACTGCCAACCATTATATCTTGTGAACACACCATAAACCATCTCAGAAAATGTGATCTTTTATTTCTAATAAAAATTGGATTCCAAAATTATCATGATCATAAAAAAATTAAAAAAATTATGTAACATACCGATAACATGTTGTACATCTCTTAACATCACTTTTCAATATTTATAGTGATTAAAATATCACCAACACCATTAACATTGGATACATATTTATTGGCCATATTCAATCTATTAATGTAAACATAATTTTATGATTCAAATAATTACCACTTTGAGATAAGATGGTATATTCATTACATAGATTTTTCATATGATAATCTACACTAATTGAAATTAAATCGCCCTCACCCTTTATTAAATAGAAACTAGTATCCTCAAAATTGATTATATGCATCTTATTTTCTTCTTCATTTTAATAGTTTGGACTTTATAACCCATTAATTTTTTGTAATTTTGATAATTGATGTGTATGGAAGAGGTTTCAAAGTAGTTGGAAGGAAAAATGAGGTTGTATTTGGAAAATTTAGCTGTGGAGGATTCTATGATGTAGATCCATGGCTGCACTATTAAAGAGAGGTATCTATAGTGTGGGAAGGCCAATTGTGGTGCAAAGACTCGGGAAGATTTTTTTAGTGATACTTAAAAAATAGGCCTAGCTACACCATGGACTCTTGGGTTATTATGTGGAAGAGATCAGTTCTTCCATTGAGATAATGGCTATAACATAGTTTCTTGGGTTGTATTCTTAAAAAGTTTTTACATTTTTGCATGGTTTCACTGTGGATAAGGGTTATGTAATAGGCCTTCCTTGGTGAGTGGGTTCTGTGGGATAGTGTTTTCTACTTCACCATGATATTATTCCTATTTTATCAAATTTATGCCATGGATATTGACGAAATTCTTAGACGTGGCTTTGACCATCCATGTTTTGGAGTGGTCCTCTTCTTTATGACATAGTCCCTTAGTTTTTCTGAAATGATTTTTCATGGTGAAGGGGGTTATGTTGAGGTCTTATGTTTTAAAGACCACCTATAAAACCCAAAATTCCCTTGAAACCCCTTATTCTCCAGACTTTCTTCTCAATTTTAGGGCGACTCAAGTACATCCTTTATTAATTCTTTTATCCCCCTTTCAGTGTATTTTAACCTTGGACCTGGGAGATAAATCCATGGTGGGTTCAAGTTAATTTATTACTTCCCTTTCCCTAGTTTTCTCCCAATACATTATCTGTATAAGGGTGATAATAGGATAAATTATTGGTTTTGATGGTATTTTGATAAGGGGTGATATGGTATGTTGTGTTCTAGGCTAATCGAGGTCTCTTCCATCATTATATTGCTCCATGATTGTCTTCGTCTTGCTCTATCCTTATGTAAAATTTCAAAAATGTTGTTTTGAGTTAGGGGATCCATCATTCCACATCAATTTATGCCATGTATCAGGGTTTATACTCTTTCCATATTTCTGAAAGATCGTATTTATCATCCTAATGATGATAAATAATTATTTTAATTGAAATTGAAGGGTATGGGGAATGAAATCCCATGATTTTACAAATTTTATATTATTTATATTTTGATTGTATGGGATTTATTCCTTGTTCAATGTTATGTATGTTGAGGGAGGTTTTATACTATGATTATTGTGACAATGGAAACCTTATTTTGTGGTTATTTTTTATCACCTTGAATAAAGTGGAAAATCAATTTTTTATAGATAATAAATTTTTTGCACATGTAAAATCTAGTTTGTGTGAGAATTCCCTTGAAAATAAGCGAAAGTGAAAAAAATCCCCTTGCTAAATCAGAAAAAAATAATATTTTTGGACGAAGTGAAAATTATTATGATGTGTAGTTTTTATGTGGTGGTAGTGATGATAAGTTTAGGTTATATAGAATAGTGGCTATGTGGGGTTTATTGTCATGGGAAGGAGGATGGTTTGTCATTTTTTGGTGTGTTATTATAGTTTCTCAGTAGTAATATAATGAAATTAAAAAGGATGAATTAAAATGGAATGGGTTGAAATGGATAATGAATTCTTGAAATAATATGGTAAGTGTGGTTAAATTTTTTGGATGTTTAAATGTAAAATTAACATGATGAAATAATGAATTGGTTGGAAATGGGAAATATGGAAATTGGATTAACTTGAAATAAAAGGAAGAATGTAGTTTGTGGATTGTGGATTTCTTGTGTGGTGTTATGTATTTATAGGTAGCATCTAAAGTGGAAGAGTTTATGAGGCTTCATGGTGATGTTATGAGTTGGGATGATACTATTGTTGGGAACCCTTAGGTTGGGGATTCTGTGTGGAGGCTACTATGTATATTTTTACATTCACTTAGATTTATATATGCACCCCACCCATGTCATACACCTTCTCTTGACAAACAACTATTTTTGGGGTGTTTTTTCCAATATCCCAATGGCTAATATAGATGGTTGGCTACCTGCTCTTCCATTTTCTCTCTCCTAATTGATTTTGTTATGCATGGAATGTGATGGCCATAATTCCAAATTGCAATATGGTGATGTTTTATGAGATGAATTATATTGGGGTCATATATAATAGGAGGGGAATGAGGTTTACGTCCTTTATTTTTGTGATACCCTACTATTTCAGTTATGGTTGTGGCTAAGATGTGATGTGATGACCTAAAATTACCTCTTTTATTTTTAAAACACTTTTAAGGGATAAGTGAGAACCTAGGGAGTATAAAAAATAAAGAATCAAATACCATATGATATGGAAGAACCATTAAAATATACTTTTAACCTATTATACACAATATCCTTAAATAATTTCCAATTGAGATGGTTTACCTCTCTTGTCAGATCATCCTTTTTAAGGTTTTCAAACTAATAATCCATCATGCCCCGTGTTTGAATGTACTCCCCCATTTTTATTTTCCCTGCATTTATACCTCTTACCAGATTATGATCTTTCTTATTGATCTATTATATCTGCTCCTTGTTAGTTTCCAAAAGTAACAGTCACTCATCCATATTTTCAGCATTCTCTTAATAGACCAAGTGACTTTGGGAAATATATGATGTGATGGTTCAAGTCTCTTCATGTGATATGTGTTATGATTCCCCAGGTTTCTATGTAAAATATGTTATGTGAGGTGATTTAATGGCCTAGGTGTCTCCAGGTGATATGTGTTGTGATGGCCCATGTGATTTTGGACAGAATTTTATATAAAAGAGATTTGAGTGCAAGGATATACGAAGTTGGGGTGTGAGAGAAGAAAACTAGTGGGAAAGTGGCATGGGGTGCCCTTATTATCAATATAATTCTTATTATGTTACTATACTTTGATGAGTTATTTAGTGTGTGTTCCATGGTGAGGATGGGATAATTTAGTTAACCTATTTAAGTGTTGTTGGTTCTATTGTTTGATCACTAGTGCATTAGTATGCTCAATTAACATTTTCTTTAGGGAATATGGATATGATCCTATAGATTATAAATGTATTCTCACCCAACATATATAAAAAATTCTTTTTAGGTTTCCATCAAGACTTCATGGACTTTGCTGGACATTTTCATCTCTGACATTGGAGTTATTTTTTATTAGAAACTATAAGAATTTTATTTTGTGAATTTATTTAGATACTCTCTTATATGTTTATTTGATACATTCATGGTGGGAAGGTTTTTGGTACACTTTTATTTTATGTCATGGGGTTTCTTGTGGTTCATTTATCTTATCTCATGATCCTATATTATAGAGGGTAATTCTTACTATTTATTTGATATTTTTATACCCTTAGTTCTTGTCGCTAGCCTAAGGCCTATTAATGGTGGGAATCCATGGGTTATTATATATCTACCTTAATTTTCATCCCATGATGGGTTAATTTGGAGGGAGTGGGTCATTATAAACTAGTATAAAAGGGTTTAGTTTAAGGATAAGATGAATTTCAAAGTTTGGAATAGTGAGGATTTCATGGGTTGGAATGTAAATGGTGTTAGTTGATCTTAGTGTGTGATATAGGAAAGTTAATACTAGGTAGGACATGAAATTTTATCCCCAAATGATCTAATACATTGACTCGTATCCAACCGAATGACCTAGTGAGGTGGCACCCCTTATAGTGTATAAACTGAGTAGAGTAACATGCATCATGATTTCCTATGTTCTTATATGAATTGGGTGGTTGGTAAAGATAAAAAGGAATAAATGAGTCTAAATAAAATTCTATACAACCAAGATTAAGAAATATTTATTCCTCTCTCAGCTATATATCCTAGTAATTATCTACATATTTTTAGGTAGAGTAGATTCATTAGTTTGAACTGGTCGATCATCAGAGTATCGACCTAATAGGGGAGGATAAGGCATGGTAGAGGGCCCTGCTTTCCTTCCAACAGTAGAATCTATGGAAGTATGAGGGGAACATTTCTGATCTCGAGATAGAGAGTAACATAGAAAATATTTTCAATTATTTTACATTTAATTTCATTATTTTTAATCCCACCAATGTTTTATTTCAAGGTAAATTGCCACATTTTATGGTTTTTGAAGCATTTTTAACTTAATTGAAATAATGGACTATTTTGGATTTTAGTCATTTTATAGTTATTCGGCATTTCAGACATCACTTTTTATAAACTAATAAAAATTGTAAAATTATTTTTTTAGGATTCTATATTCTTTTGGATTCATTTAATTCTTCTGTACCTAAATCTAAATCCCCCACTTGAGGTCCCAAAACTAGCTCACATGTAGGGCCTTGCAAACTATGGATATATTTTGAGATTTTTTATGTTGGGACCATATCTCATAAAGGGATGGATGAAAATAGATGAGATACAAAATGGATCAAGATAATAGTTATAGTAATAAATTCTATAATTGTGGCCCCAACTTATTTGGCCTAATCCATGATCATAATGAATAATAAAGTGGAGCATTGGAATATGATGAGTCACCTCTCTAGAATTAACTTCTCAAACTAAATATTCCATAACTTCTACATAATTTTTCAAATATTTCTCAATTTTTGATAGTTTACAAAGGATAAAAAAGTTAAAACTTTATAAAAGACACATTATCCAAAATTTTCCTTTTATGAGGTTATACACGTGAATACATTCAGTGGATATATTTGGATCCAAAAAATTTTTCTCCCTTTGCCTATAAAAGGGTGTCCCCTCTTCTTTTCAAAGTGCTGGCACTCTAGGTGCCCATTTTTAGTATATTTTTAGTGTTTTATTTTTCTATAATAATATAATTCAGTTTTATTATATTTCAGTCTTCTTCTTCCTCAAATTCTCTCATTTTTTATCTTTTTTATTTCCACCTCAACTACTTCACATTGTGATGTCTTATACTCATGATCATGAGTAAATGACCTAAGGAAGTTCATGGGGGATCAATCCAGTGTTAAACCTAAGTTTTTGAGCTATAATTATTAATGTTTATTATTTTATTAGAGTTATGCTGAGGCGGATCTTAGTGGGAAAGTTTTTTTTGTATCTATACTTTCCATCCAACTCTTAGCATTCTCTTGTGTAATAGTTTCCCTCAAGCACGGAGGTGGATGTGTGGTCTCTTGATGATCGTTCAGATCACCATATATTTACAACCATAAGAAAAATAGGATTTTCACTCATATTATAGAGTGTATTCATTAAGTAAATTTTAAACTAATAATAATACAATGAAGGGTCAATATGTATGATTATCTCAGGAACGTCTCCTTTCTTTCTAACTTCATTTTGTTTTCATTAATTTTTTTTACATTGCATCTACATGTTTAATTTTAATAATTCATTATAAATTATCAAACATTTATTTATTTTAGTTTTATTTTATAAATAAATTATAAAACTAATAATAATTTAATTAGAAGTAGTTAGTGATTGACCACAAAAATTCCTCAAGAGAATGACCTAGGTCTTCCCCTATACTGCACTTAGTTATAAATATTTTGAGAGGGCACACGAAAATGCTTCATCAAATTAGAATCATTTATGGGGATCAAAGTGGTCTTAAATCACTATTTTTATTCAAATTTTGTAAATAATTTATTTTTTTCATAAAAAATACAATAAAAAATCATAAATTTCAAAAACAAAAAAAAGTATTCTTTATCCATGATGTATTTCAATTAAAATTATTATTTATTGAATAAACAATATCAGGTTCAAGAAGAAGTTCAAAAGGATCTTTAATGTTATATTAAATGGATTGGTGATTCAATTCATAACTTGGAGAGCCAAATAGAGTGGATAACTAAATATTTACTTGTATGGAATGAGCAACAGCTGGAGCTAGAACCTGAACCAAGACTAGTGGTGGAATATGTTTCACCAATAAATTTTTATGTTAAAGAACATTAGGTCGGTGAGAAGGAGAAACTAAAAAAATTAATTACATAATCCCACACTCAACCATTGCATGAGGAGGTCCCTGGATAACACATACAAGCAGATGTACTTATGGGAGATCAGTTTTTTTCAAGAATCATGGAATCACCATGTTGAAGATAACCAGAAACTTGATCTCCCCATCCTTGACAATGAAAAATCAGCACTTATACAATTCTCTATTTCTTTGGAAGATGATAATCAATAGTCTCCTGATGAGATTGAGTTTACAATGGTCCTACCAAAATAGATAAATTTACAAGATGACTTACTTGAATGGGAATATTTATTTATTAATTTTTCTTATTTCAATATCATTCAAGATAAATTATTTTCTAACTTCTATTTTTCTGAATTTTAGGATAGAAAAAAGGTGGTAGGCCTTGTATGTTAAGGAAGATTTCCCATAAGTTTTGGTTTTAGAGGAAGATATGTACAATATATTGGTGGTGTGACTAACACCTCTAAAACAACATGAATACCATATAGAATAGGAAACCATAGAAGTCAATAAAGAGAACACCTATATTCTTTTCCCTTCCACTTCGGATCTCAAATTCTCTATTTAATCATTATTGGGGGTTTTAATTTACATATATTATTTGGATTTCTCTATTCTTGGTGTTTACTCATGGACATTAGGAAAATTCACATGCAGTGGTTCATCTCAAAGAAACCACACCCACCATCGGATTTGTAATAAAATTATACAACTCCCTAACTAGGGGCAGTAAAAACCAAACACCCACTTGGGGGTCTAAATAAAGAATTATCCCTTTTATTTCTCCAATATATTACATTTTAATTATTTTTATTATGTTTTGTTTCTTTCTTTTTTATAGTTTTTAAGTTGTGGCTTCTATGACCTTAACTCAAGGCTACCAATAAAAAATAAATCAGGTTGTGTCTTTCCATTTCTTTATTTTATTTTATTCCCAATTTAAATTCTGAATGTAGAACATTATTAATATGATTTTAGATTAGAAAAATGGTATTAAATATAATAATTATGGGGGATGTATTTCAATCTATTTTTAGGAATTTTTTTATGATTCCCTTTTATTTTTTGTGCCTTTTCTGAATTTTTTATGTCTTCCTTTTTAATTTTTTGGGTGTGTTTTTAGAATTCTTGGGATGAATAGAATAATTTGGAAAATTGAAACCATATTTTTGTTTTTTTAATAGTTTTTAATTTCAATGTTTGATTATTTAAATGATTGATGTATGGATTTTGTTTCTTTAATTCTGATCTTTTCATTTGATTAAGTTTGATTGATTGTGAAACTCATGTGCACTAGTTATCACATTCGTGATTTTATGTTGAGGTATTAACTTTTTTTATTTTTGTTTTGGTATTTATACCTTGGTTTTACTATGAGTTTTTGGAAAACAAATGGAGTTTTTGGGCTTGGTATCTGGTGGCACACAGTTGGTGCATGATTATGGGAAATCATGCACTATTCTCTAGGAAACTGTGTAGCCACATTCCTCTTGGAAAATGAGGGACGTACAGTTACTTAACGGTTTGTAAAACCATGTGAACTAACCATGTGACATTTTCCTCATAGACAATGATAGATACATGACTTCTACATAGTTAGGAAAACTTTGTGGGCTAATCGTGAAACGTACCCAGGTCATTAAAAATTAGAAAATTACTCTTCTATCCTTCTCTAATTTAATCCTAAATCACATTTAATAAAAACCCTAAGGGATTTTCATCCTCGTGAGCTTCCTAAAAACGTTCTTGGAACCTTTGAGCATCAATATTTGGGTTTTTTGGTGTGTATGTTTCAAGGAAAATCATTTAAGTCTCATTCTCTTTGATTTCTTCCTTCTTTTAGGGTTCCTCTCCCTCCCACTTTAGGTTCTTCCTTTCGAATGGGGTGTTTGGCCTAATTAGGGGTATATCTTGAATTTTGGGGTGAAATGATGATGATTGTGGTTTGATATTTCCTTTATAGGGTCTTATGGTGGTATGGTTTTGGTTTTCCACTAGTTTCCTGAAGCTTCCAAATGTAAGGTAGGTGGTTCCATGAATTTACTTTATTAGATGATTTTGTATTGCTTACTTTGTGTTAGAAATGTTTTCTAAGGACTGTTTTTGTGGTGAAAATTTTGTTTTTAAAAGGTTCTGAGATGCATAATAAATGAAATTTTATTTTCTAAATTAAAGTGGTTATTTTTCATGAGTTTTATGCCTTGTGTGAAAGGTGAGAAGGATGGTTTCAAAATAAACTTGAGGTGAAAATATGTAGAAAGTTGGTTTTCTGAAATAAAATTATTTTAATGCATGTTGGCTTATTGTTTGTCCACCTTAAATGTGGTTTGTGAACTGTGAAAGTGATGTGAAGCATGTAATAAAATGTTTTTGGTGTGTTTGTGAATTTAATAGGGACTTTTCCTATATAAATGGTTGGATTTCATGTGTAATTTTATTTTAGTATTCCCCAATGGGATTTATGAACTATGAAAATGGTGAAAAATGTGTTTCAATGTCATTTTGGCATGCATGGTAAAATGGAGGTGGTTTTTTATGGAAAATGGTGGTTTCTATGTGATTTTTGATTGTTGGATAAATGTGAATTTTAAAAGTGGTGATTTCCTTATGTGTTCATGATTCTTAGCATGTGTGTGTGGAAGTAATGATTTACATGATATGTGAAATATACTTTTAACATAAATGGAATCCCGTGTATCTAGGTGGGAAAAATAAAAATATTATGCTAGCTGATTCAGAAGGGGATGAGGCCTAGATTCTTCTAGAAATATTGACTCTATAACTCTAACTAGACATGTGATATGATCAGAGACCACTAGACCTTGGGATGAGATCCCATATAGTGGCTCATTCATGGTAACATTGTTGGTTTTAGATTATGATATGGAGACCTCTAAAAATTTTATTGACTTCTCTCTATTGGATCATTCGTGAGAATGCTAATGGTTTTGGTTAGAGGATTTTGATCACCAAGGTAAGAGGTTTATAGGGTCCCAATTTTTTAGTTACCTATAAGGATTTCCCATGGTGATCTCTTGTGAAATGATGCTTTGTTGATGTGGTTCCAACCATTGGTATACGGTGGGCCTTGTGTATATTGTGCTTTCAAAGAAAGTTTCTTTTGAAAAAATGGACTCTTTAAAGTGTTTTTATAAATATATTTTCCTTGAAATGTTCCTTGAAAATGTTACCAAATGTCCTTATAAAAATTTTTATGTTAATTTATCTTCTAATTTTATAGCATGGAAACTTTTTCTTTGGGTGGAATCCTATTCGGGTTTGTCTCACACCCAACATACACCTTTGGGTGTATGTATACTTTGTTTTGTATGACCAAGGTAGAGGAAATATGTTTCATGGTGGTGATGGTGGATCTACTTTCAAGTGTTCCACTTCTCAAAGGTGTTGGTGGTGGTGTCTTGAGGGTGATGTCCCTCTTATTAAATAGTGCTTTCTGGGATTTTTTTTATTGTTACCTTTTCATTTCTTCATTATTTTGTATTGGTTAAAGTTATAAAACTTTGAATATGAAAATTGGTGTATCTCAGTTGGTTATGATTATTAGTTATGTGAAGTTTTATTCTCATGGGTTGTTTATTGTAATATACATGGGTGAAATTGTTCCCAAAGTAAATTTTGGATGCCCAAACACTAAATCCCAGCATGTGGAAGTTGGGAACACCCTTCGGGCCATTCCAAAGGATGAGTTGGGTGTCAGTTTGGATGGAACCCTATCTCGGTTCATGATAAAATGGTATCAGAGACAAGTTTTGCTCTTTTTGGGTCAAGTTATTTGGGAAGCGTCTGAATAGACTAGAGATATGATTATCAGGGATTGAGGTTCTAGTTGCATGTGGGGTGTTTTTCCCACACACCTCATGATAGGACTTGATTCTCCATGGGTTGTTGGGAATTTGGTTTGGCTTCTCCTCCAGGTGAGACGTATAGGTTGAAAATGTATATAGACACTGGGTAGAAGTGCAGAGGTTCGGTTTGTCTTATTATTGTGTTGGATATGGTTTTTTTATTTATGGAAGTGTTTGGAAAGTGTTTTTATTTCTGAAAATTTTCAAATAGTTGTTTTGGTGGTTGTATTGATGGTTTTTCTTTGTGGTTATTTCTTATTGTAGTAAAATTCCTCCCCAAATACCTCTTGTGCAACAACAGAAATAGGATAGAGAGAGTTATCCATCACCAATTGATCAGAGCATAGTGGGAGTAGTTTTTTAGACTATCCAAGCTTTGGGTAAGGAAGTGGACTCTAGTTCTATTCAGATTAGAGAAGCCAAACCATGTCCTGGAAAGTACAAAGCATAAGAGTTACTCAGAAATAAGTCTTATTATTTCCAAAGTATCACGGACCCCCAAAAATATTAGGATTGTCTTAAGAAAATAGAGAGGACATTTTATATTCTTGATACTTCTATGGTAGTAAGGGTGAAGTGTGCTTCATTTACATTGGAAGGTCCTAGTCTGAAGTGGTAGGACTCAGTGGTGCAATCTGGTAAGCACGACCAGATGGGATGGAATGATTTCAAGTTTATCTTTAATGAGAGTTATTTTCTTGTGGTTTTGTCCATCAAAAATTCTCTAGAGTTTTTGGAACTTCATATGTGGGATCAGATCATTATGTTGTATGAAAATCATTTCAATGAGTTAGTTCAGTTCACACCTGAGTTATTTTTCAATGAGAATTTGAAAGATCAAAAGTTCAAGATAGGGTTATGAGCATAAATATGAACCCAATTATTCTTGTTCAAGTTGAATATTTATGAATATGTGGTTGATCATGCTATGATGGAATAAATTGATCATAAAGGTGAGTCTGGTTTGTCTAGAGTAGTGTTATCAGTGGTAAGTGGCAGTACTTATGAGAATAAGAGGAAGTGAGACAAGTTGGAAAATAGAGTAGGATATTGTTCATGCCATCCTTCCTGGCTATCCTCGTCTATGGATTCAGTTGTTGGGTAAGTTTTGTTCCATCAATTTGGGAAGGCAGGGCACATGTTTTCTATATGTTCATCTCCACCTAGGCCTTTCCACTGATGTGGAACCATGGGGCACTTTCATGGTTTTGTAGGATGGTGCATCCATATCATAGTGGTGTAGGATCTATAGCTTTCAATGGGATTTAATCCCATCTAGAACCATCTAAGACAGTGGTTTATTGGTTCATAGGTTACATAGGTATGGATGGATATTCTTTTAGGAAGAGTCGATTTAGGGTAGAGTCACGGGTCAGTGGTCATTCTCAGTCTCAGGTAGAGATGAGGCAACTTCATTAGGTGTATCAAGAAATAGTGGAATCAAATGCTTGACCTAAAACAGTTCCAATAACATTCTTATTGCATCGTCTTTAGTTGTTGTTCTATTTGATAATTGTGCCTATGTTTATTTTATTTATTCCCATATCATGGATATGGTAAAGTTGTCAACTGAGATTATTCCTTATGAAATATAGTTGGTGATACCACTCGGTAAGAAATGAGAGGAGGGTTTTAGGTGTCTGTCGTGCACACTTACCATATCATGGGTCGAGTTGGAATGGGATTTCCTAGTTTTGGATATGGAACTCTTTTACATAGTCCTTGGTATGTATTAGATGGTGAGTTTTAAGGTGCACATTGATTTCTATCGATGGCGAGTAATTTTCATAGATCCTGATGGTAGTGCCCAAATTTTTCAAGGTGAATGGAATCATCAGTCATGACATGTTGGACCTCCACTTATAGAATTTGGAAACCTCATTTTCCAATTCTTTTCACTCATGTTGGAGGAAGATTATGGTACTCCTGAGGGTTTATTACCTCTTATGTTGGATGATTTCCAAGATGTTTTTATATGATTTATCGGGTTTTCCGCATGAGTGGGATGTGGAGTTATCCATTGATTTGGTGTCGAGAACATTTATGATATCCTTTCCCTCATACTATATGGCCCCCACTATGTTGATAGAATTAAAGGTATGGTTGGCAGATTTGAAATCCAAATGATTCATTTTCCTGAGTGCCTCACCTTGGGCCTCCCCAATCATATTTTAGAAAAAACTCAATGGATCACTCTGATTGTTTATCGATTACCAGAAACTGAATAAGGTGATGATCAATGAAAAATACCCTTTACCCCATATTTATGACTATTTCAATCATCTTATAGGGTAAATGTGGTTATCTAGTATTGATTTTCATTCAAGGTGTCACCAAGTCACAGTTAGTGAGGTGAATGTTCTGAAAATATCCTTCTAAAGAAGGTATGTCCATTTTGAGTATTTGTTCATGCCTTTTGGGTTGAAAAATGATCCAATAATTTTTATGGAACTTATGAATACAAAGTTCCATTAGTATATTGACTTGTTTGTCATGTTATTTGTGGATTAAATCCTAGTCTATTCTAGCATCGAGGAGGTTTATGAGAAGCATGAGGATTTTATTGGTCACTATTAAAAATCATTACTTATATGATAAGTCATATAAGTTCACCTTATGGATCAAGGTGGTAAATTTTATGGGTCATGTGATCTCAGAACGAGGGGTTTCAGCAGACCCCCAGAAGATTGGTGTTGTGATGTCATGAGATCAGCTGAATAATATTTTTTAAATTAGAATCTTTTTGGGCCTAGAAGGGTATTACATGCAGTTTGTTCAAGATTTCTCTTATCTTGTGTTGTCCATTACTGCACTTACCTGAAAAGGATTAAAGTTTTATTGGAACCCATAATTTCAAGAGTCCTTTGAGGAGCTTAAGTGGTGGTTTACCAAAACCTCTATTATGAACTTGCTAGAATATGGAAAGAGATATCTAGTCTACTTTTATGCTTCTAGTATAGATCAAGGGTGTGTGCTAATACTGGATAACCATGTGGTGGTGTATGGTTTGTACAAACATCAACCACATGAAAAGAATTACCCAAACCATGAATTGGAGTTATAGGTGGTGATGCATTCCTTGAAGACATGGCGTCATTATCATTTTGGAGAGAGATTTTCAGTTTATTTGGGTCATAAGAGCTTAGCCTACATATTCTCCAAGAAATATATTAATTTTAGGTAGATTCATTGAGTTGGATACCTTTAGGGGTTCAATTTCGATGTCATTTATATCCTAGGAAACGCAAATGTGGTTGTAGATGCATTGATAAGGAAAGTTCCAGTGCAAGAATGGAAGGATTCCATCGATGAGTAGACTTTGATTAGCCTTTTTCACAGTTTCATCTTGAGACCAAGCAGCATAGTGGAGGTGTGTTCTTGTCCAATGTTCAGCTAAAACATTCCCTTATAGAATTGATTCATCATGATCATCTAAGTTATGAACTATTTCAGCATTATATGAAGTTACTAAATGGTGGGGAGGTTCCTTATAAATGGTTGTTGTCTCTTGAGGGAGCATTATTATTTAGGGGTCTCTTCATGGTGTTGTTTTTATTATGGAAGGTGTTGATGCAGGATAGACACCAGTCTCAATGAGTCGTTCATCCCGGTTCCACTAATATGTTTTATGATGTACGTTAGTAGTTTTTATGGCTAGGTATGAGGTGGGATATAGATGGATTTGTATTGCAATGTTATAAATGTCATAAGGTTAAAGTATAGAACCAAAGGTCCTTCGGTTTTCTCCATCGGATACCCAATCCTACTCAAAAGTAGAAAGAGATCACCATGGATTTTATTGTTGGATTACCTCATACACCTCATGGGTGGAATTCTATTTGGGTAGTGATTGATCATCTGACTAAATCATCCAATTTCATTTTGATCAGGTATTCATCCAAAGTATATGAGTTGGGTTTGTTGTACTTTTAGAAGATAGTGAGGCTTCATGGTATTCTGTTGGAAATTTTTTCATATTGGGACCCTCACTTTATCTTGTAGTTTTGAGAATCCTTTTATAATATGATGGGTTCATAGGTCAATTTGAGCACGATATACCACCATTAAATAGATGGTTAGATATAGCGGAAAAACTAGATCTTGCAAGACATGCTTCGGGACTATATTTTGGATTTCGGAGGCTCATGGGATATCTATTTGGGGTTGGTTGAGTTTTCATTTAATAACAGATAAAAATACTCAATTTTAATGGATTCCTTTTAGGCTCTTTAAGTCTGGCCATGTTGGCCCCTTTTTTGTTGGGCTGAGGTGGGTGGTACCTTCTTGTTGGGATCAAGCCTTGTGCAAGAAACCTAAGACAAATTCAAGTTGATCAGGAAGTTTTTTGAGATCACAAATTCATCATAGGTCTTATTCTGATTATAGGAATTGAGATTTGGAGTTTTTTATGGGTGATCGGGTGTCCGTGAATGTGGCTCCTCGCTTGGATCACAATTGTTTGGGTAAGTATGGGAAGCTAACACTAAGGTATGTTAAACCTTTTGAGATCATCGAGAGGGGTGATAAGGTTGAATACATGTGATATTTTCCTACCTAGTTGACATAAATCTATGATTTGTTCCATGTATCTCATCTAAGAAAGTTCAATTTGGATCAGTCCCATGTGTTGAATTGGGAGGAGTTGGAGTTAGAGCCTTATTTTTCTCTATTTGAGCGGCCAGTGTGAGTCTTGGATTATTAGGAGAAAGTGATTCATTGGAATTTTATACTATTGGTCTGAGTTCTTTGGAAACATGTTAGTGATGTGCATTATACATGTGAGAATAATTCTTAGGTTGAGAAGTAGTATCTTTTTTTCTCTAATCAAACTTTCGAATGACTTTCTAGGGGTGGAAAGTTTTTATGGTGGGGATAATTGTCACATCATAATTTTTGGAGGCATTACCCTGTTTATTTTTGGTCTGGTATTTATCCCTTGGGTTTCCAATGATTTTTTTGAGAAAAATAGATTTTTGGTCTTGATAGTAGGCGGTTCACAGTTGTCACATGATTATAGAAACCATATACCACTCTCTAGGAAACTATGCGGCCTCATTCATATTTGATAGTTTGGGATGCATGGTTATGGTTGGGAAAATCATGTAGGTTAACCATGTATCATGTTCTTCTTTGATATTTAGGGATGCATTACTATCACAGGATTTGAAAACTGTACTGGCTAACTGTGATACATGTCCAGGTCATTAAAAAGTGATAAATTACCCTTCTAGCCTCCTCTGATTTAACCCTAAATCACCTCAAATATAAACCCTATGGGATTCTCATCCTTTGGAGCTTACTCTAAACATTCTTGGAGCCATTGAGCATTAATATATGGGTGGTTTTAGTGTAAATTCCTCAATGAATCATCAATTAAGTCACATTTCCTTTTATTTCTTCCTTCTTTTAGGGTTCCTCTACCTCCCTCTTTGGGTTCTTATTTTCCAGTGGGGTGTTTGACTTAATGAGGATTTGATCATGATTTTTGGGGTAAAATCATGATGTTTTTGGTTTTATATTTCCTTTATTGGTTCTCTGGGGTGTGTGATTTTGGTTTTACACTAGTTTCCAAAAGTTTATAAGTGTGAGGTAAGTGGTTCCATGATGTTACATAATTAGATGATTTTTTATTACTTGTTTGGTGTTATAAAGGTGTTCGATGGATTTTTTGTGTGGTGTAAATGTGTTTTTAAAAGGTTTTTATATGAGTAAGTGATGAAAGTTTTTTTCTAAAGGAAAGTGATTATTTTTCATGAGTGATTTATTTTAGTGATTCTTGAATGTGTTTTATTCCTTGTATGAATAGTGATAAAGATGTTTTCAAAAGTCACTTGAGGTGAGAATATGTTGAAATGTGGTTTTACAAAAGAAATGGATTTTGTTTCATGTTGGATTTTTTTTTCACTGTAAATGTGGTTTTTGAATTATGAAAGTGATGTGTAGCATGTTATAATATGGTTTTTTTGTGTGTGTGAATTTAGAAGGGGGTTTTCTCATGGAAATGGTATGATTTCATGTTTGATTTTTCTTAGTGTTTCTAAATGGTATTTATGAGCTATGAAAATGGTGTGAAATATGTTCCCAAATTATTTTCGTGTTCATGTGAAAATGGAGGTGGTTTTTTATGAAAAATGGTAGGTTCCATGTGAGATTTGATTATTAGATGAATGTGAATTATGAAAGTGGTGAATTATTTGTGTGTTCATGATGCTTGGAATGTGTGTGTGGAAGTGATGATTTATGTGATGTGTGAAATGGAATTTGAGAATAAATGGAATACTGGGTATCTAGGTGGGAGAACCATAACTAGTATTCTAGTTGATTTTGAAGGGGTTGAGGCCTGGATTATTCTAAAAGGATTTACACTACAACACTAGTTAAACATATGATATGATTAGAGACCACTAGACCTTGGGATGGTATCCTCTATATTAGATTATGAATGGGAATAATTTTGGTTTTGGGTTATGATATGAAGTCCACAAGAACTTTGGATTTACTCATCTTTAGGGAATCATACATGGGAACACTGTTGGTTTTGGTTGGAGTATTTTTATCACTGAGGTATGAGGTTCATATGTTACCACTTGTGCTAGTTACCTAGACATATTTCCCAGGGTTCACTATTATGTAATGATGCTTTTTTTATGTGGTTCCAACCATGGGTATGTGGTGGGCCTTGTGTATATTTTG
This sequence comes from Viscum album, assembly GCA_963277665.1. Lineage (NCBI taxonomy): Eukaryota > Viridiplantae > Streptophyta > Magnoliopsida > Santalales > Viscaceae > Viscum > Viscum album. The sequence goes on along the minus strand of OY728125.1, from coordinate 1,385,242,236 downwards.
GTTTCAAAGAAAGTTCCTTTTTAAAAAAATGGACTTCTTTAAATTTATTTTTGGAAAATGTTTTCCTTGAAATGTTTCATGAAAATATTACCAAATGTCCTTATGAAAATGTTCATGTTGATTTATCTTATAATTTTATGGAATAAAATATTTTTATTTGGGTGGAATCTTATTAGTATTTGTATCACACCCTACATACACCTTTGGGTGTATGCATACTTTGTTATGTATAACCAGGGTAGAGGAAAGATGTTTTTTGGTGGTGATGGTGTATTCTGTTACTAGTGTTTCACTTCTTGTAGATTTTGGTGGTGGTGGATTGATGGTGATGTCCCTCTTGTTACATGGAGATTTTTGGGATTTTTTATTTATTCCCTTTCTGTTGGGTTATTTTTCGTATTGGTTAAAGTTATAAAACTTTGAATCTGAAAATTTTTGTATCTAATTTGGTTATGATTATTAGTTATGTGATTTTTTATTCTCGTGGGTTGTTTATTATTATATACATGCATGAAATCATTCCTAGAGTGAATTATTAATTCTATTATTATTAGTTTCAAATAGAAGTAGTGAGTTATTGACCATAATAACTCTTGAGGAGAGCGACCTAGGTCATGTTGTACATCTCGTTCCCCTCGTTGTTTGATTTTCATGATCACAATCACCTTTTTATTTGTCTAATATTGTTTGAAGTGTTTTTGAATGATAGGGACAAGGTTGCCAAGAAAATGGCCCAAGAAAGAATCAAGAAGTGGACTGAATTTCAGTCCACCGGCCAACCGGTGTGATAGCACCGGCCGGCCGGTGGACCTAGCAGAGGCATTGCCCACTGCCAGGTTCCACCGGTCAGCCGGTGGCTCTGTCACCGGCCAGCCGGTGGCAACCTGATACAATAGTGAGACCTACTGTCTCACCACCGGCCAGCCGGTGGCCTTCTCACCGGCCAGCCGGTGGCTCCTGGGAAGAAGCACTCTCCACATTCCAAGGCACCGGCCAGCCGGTGGAGCTGTACCGGCCAGCCGGTAGCCCAGTCAAACTAGCCGTTGGCTTTGACCAGTCAACTCCCATTTGGCCTCCAACGGCTCCGAGGACTTCTCCAACGGCTCCGAAGGCCCCCAATGGGTTCCATGCCTATAAATAAAGGTTGAGGAAGCCCCGGACACTCCCCTGATCATATACCAAGCCAACAGACACATTTTCCATCATTTGGCGTACCTCCGGCGGACTTCCTTCAAGGAACCCACCTTGCTCCAACAACTTCCACATCCAAGGAGCTCCTTCAAAGAAGCTTGGAAGCGGCCTTCAACATCTCTAATCAATCAAAGGCGCCCAAGACTTCCTCAAATACGGTTTTTATTGTTTTATTTATTTTGAGCTTTAAATTTGGGTTTGTGCCTACAAACCCCAAACTCTTTCTTCATCTCTCTTTCTTTTGGGTTTCACATCACCATTAAGGTGTGAAGAGGTTTCTTCAAGCCTTTCCTTTTAAAAGGCTTGTGTCATAGGTGAGCTAGCCTTCACCTGTAAGAAGGCTAGTGGGTTCTTGCTCAACCATTAAAAGCAAGTGGGTTCTTGCTCAACCATCAAAAGCAAGCTGTAATAGGTTCTAGTGCTACCTCAAGGCCTAGTGGGTTTCTTGCTAAAACCATTGAAAAGCAAGCGGTAGGAATCTCTCAACGGTTGAGTTGGGAGCGGAGACGTAGGCCGGGTTTTGGCCGAACTCCGTTATCAATTTTGTGTGATTGCCTCTTTTATTTTCCACTGCACTTTCACTTTGATTTTAATTTGTTAATTTTTTTTTTAAAAGGCAATTCACCCCCCTCTTGCCATCACTCCCTCGCATTTCTCCGCCCAACAATTGGTATCAGAGGAAGTATTTGAATAATTCCCTAACCGGTTTCAAATTAAAGATCCTTTTTTTGATGGCATCTACCTCTTTCGCCCCCGAGGGCTACTCATTGGGTCGGGCTCCATTTTTTGATGGGACCGACTATAATTATTGGAAAACCCGCATGACCACTTTTTTAAGAAGCATAGGATATCCTATTTACAAAATTTTCATGCAAGGTTATACTTTGTCTACCCCCGACGAATCCAAATGGACCCCCGCCGATATTAAGAATTTTGAGCTTGATGGCAAAGCCATGAATGCTCTTCATTGCGGGTTAGATAGAAATGAGTTCAATCGAGTGTATACTTGCACCTCCTCACATGAGATTTGGAAACTTTTAGAAGTAACTCATGAGGGCACTAACAAAGTTAAGGATACTCGGTTAGACATGTATAGACAAGATTTTGAAATCTTTACTATGCATCCTTCCGAATCTATTACCGATATGTTTACACGCTTCACTGACATTTGCAATGGAAGGAAATCTCTTGGTGATGATGTTTCAGCCGAGACGATGGTCAAGAAGATCTTATGGGTCCTTCCGAGCTCATGGTCACCAAAGGTGACGGCGATCCAAGAAGCTAAGGATGTCAAAAATATGCCGGTAGAGGAGCTCATCAGATCTCTAATGACTTATGAGATCACGATGAGGAGGCAAGCACAAAAGGAGGGCACACCAATAAAGACACCAAAGAACATTGCCCTCAAGGTACAAAAAGAAGTAAGCTCCTCCTCATCTTCATCTTCTTCAAGCGGCGATTCCGAAATGGAGAATCTAGCCCGCCAAATGCAAAAATTTATGAAGAATCACAAGAAGAAGAAATCCCGCAAGCACTGAAAGCAAGAACCCACCGAAAAATCCGAGCCCAAGGTGAAATGCTACGGGTGCGGCGAAAAGGGCCATTACAAGCCCGATTGCCCACTCAACTAGAAACGGGCCACGCAAAAGGAAAAAGGAAAGAAAAAGGTCCTCAAGGCGACATGGAGTGACACCTCATCCTCCTCCTCCTCCTCCTCCTCAAGCGACCAAGGTACAAAATGCCTAATGGAAAAACATGAGGTATCATCATCCTCTTCCTCTTCTTCCTCTAGTTCTTCTAATTCATTTGATCATTTATCTTATGAAGAACTCCAACATGTTAGAGATCAACTTGAAAATGGTTTTCACGAACTCTCGTCAAAATTTTTTGCTTTAAAAAGTCTTTCAAAAAACTCTCCTCCGAAAAAGAACAACTTCTCAAGGAGAAGGAGGAGATGTCCCTCAAAATCCAAAATTTTCCCAATGTTGATTCTTTGGAATCAACCATTAAAGACCTAAGGGAATCTTTAGCTAAGTTCACCCAAGGGGAACAAAATTTGACCAAACTTTTAGGTTCTCAACGTGTTTCTAGAACCACACATGGACTTGGATATACCAACCAAGCCTCCTCCTCCCATGCTCCAACTGTTTTTGTAAGGGGGAGCTCTAGTTATAAATTTTTCAATTATTGTAAAAAACCCGGGCACCTTATTTATGAATGTAATTGTAAAAACGCCCGGTATGGTCAACCCAAAAGTATTTTCTTTTCGGACGAATTTTATAGGAGAAGACCCGCCATGAGACAAGTTTGGATTGAAAAATCCCTTCTTGCGAGTCTCTCCGGGCCAAAATTTATTTCGTTTCCCCGATGATCTTTTGTTTTTATTTAGGGGGAGAACTTTCTAAATTGTTTTCAAACCTTGTTTCAAAACTCTCAATTTCAAAAATTTCATTTGGTTTCAAATTTCAAAATTCAATTGGTTTTTGATTCAAAACTTTCAATTCAAACTGTTATTCAAATTTTCATTTCAATTTCAAAAATCTCAATTGATTTTTCAATTCTCATATCTAGTTTTTCAAACACCTTCCCTCAATCAAATTTTTATGCCCCACGCTATTTTGATAATCACAAAGGGGGAGAAATTTCTTGATTGATTGGGGGAGAATCCTTTTCATCATGCTTAGCATTTCCTTTCAATTTCAGTTTTTTACATTAATTGTTTTGGTGATTGTGATCATCAAAATAGGGGGAGATTGTTGTACATCTCGTTCCCCTCGTTGTTTGATTTTCATGATCACAATCACCTTTTTATTTGTCTAATATTGTTTGAAGTGTTTTTGAATGATAGGGACAAGGTTGCCAAGAAAATGGCCCAAGAAAGAATCAAGAAGTGGACTGAATTTCAGTCCACCGGCCAACCGGTGTGATAGCACCGGCCGGCCGGTGGACCTGGCAGAGGCATTGCCCACTGCCAGGTTCCACCGGTCAGCCGGTGGCTCTATCACCGGCCAGCCGGTGGCAACCTGATACAATAGTGAGACCTACTGTCTCACCACCGGCCAGCCGGTGGCCTTCTCACCGGCCAGCCGGTGGCTCCTGGTCTGAAGCACTCTCCACATTCCAAGGCACCGGCCAGCCGGTGGAGCTGTACCGGCTAACCGGTAGCCCAGTCAAACTAGCCGTTGGCTTTGACCAGTCAACTCCCATTTGGCCTCCAACGGCTCCGAGGACTTCTCCAACGGCTCCGAAGGCCCCCAATGGGTTCCATGCCTATAAATAAAGGCTGAGGAAGCCCCGGACACTCCCCGGATCATATACCAAGCCAACAGACACATTTTCCATCATTTGGCGTACCTCCGGCGGACTTCCTTCAAGGAACCCACCTTGCTCCAACAACTTCCACATCCAAGGAACTCCTTCAAAGAAGCTTGGAAGCGGCCTTCAACATCTCCAATCAATCAAAGGCGCCCAATACTTCCTCAAATACGGTTTTTATTGTTTTATTTATTTTGAGCTTTAAATTTGGGTTTGTGCCTACAAACCCCAAACTCTTTCTTCATCTCTCTTTCTTTTGGGTTTCACATCACCATTAAGGTGTGAAGAGGTTTCTTCAAGCCTTTCCTTTTAAAAGGATTGTGTCATAGGTGAGCTAGCCTTCACCTGTAAGAAGGCTAGTGGGTTCTTACTCAACCATTAAAAGCAAGTGGGTTCTTGCTCAACCATCAAAAGCAAGCTGTAATAGGTTCTAGTGCTACCTCAAAGCCTAGTGGGTTTCTTGCTAAAACCATTGAAAAGCAAGCGGTAGGAATCTCTCAACTGTTGAGTTGGGAGCGGAGACGTAGGCCGGGTTTTGGCCGAACTCCGTTATCAATTTTGTGTGATTGCCTCTTTTATTTTCCGCTGCACTTTCACTTTGATTTTAATTTGTTAATTTTTTTTTAAAAGGCAATTCACCCCCCTCTTGCCATCACTCCCTCGCATTTCTCCGCCCAACAGGTCATACCATGTGTTGTACTTAGTTATAAATATTTTGAAAGCATAAAATACAATACTTCATCTAATATCTGGTTGGAGGTGATCAAGATCGCCTTCAGTTTGATCTAGGCCCCAGAGGAATACAGCATTCTTTTAGACAATATTCAGATTTAAGGGGTCGTCCATAAGTAGTAGAAACTATATAATAGTGAGCAGAAGGAGATAGATGTTTCATGCATCGACTTTCAAAGGGCATTCCTAGCATAGTTTCTCTCATAGACCATAATGGAAGTAGATAATAAATATATTATATCTTTTCCACTAGGGGGAATATCTATGTGTGGTATTGAGATCATGTTCAAGGATATTTTTCATTTCACATTGGCCAATTTTTCTGACGAGGATTCCCAAGTGTAGAGTATAGAGGAATCACATTTTCCTTCTATCTAGTACGTAGTTACACCTTTTACATTGCCAACATGTATGATGGTTCAGAAGAAGGTTGAGGTTATTGAGAATATGTACTCATAATGAAGTCTATCACAAGAAGGTAACTAGTGGGTCTCCTCAATGAGAAGAGTTTTCAATGATAGATCTCTAGCACTAGGGTCATCTAGTTTTTGATTAGTAGGGATTAGACCTCAACAACATCCCTTCTAGCCTTCTAGGGCCAATTTATTTTGGGATTTAACTAGTTTCCTTCAGTTGGTATTATTTTCCTATTGATTTCATTACCATCATAATAATTAGTTCCATTTTTCTTTTCAAGATCGTTATAGTGGAGGTGTTAAGGTTCAACATCACCCTTAGAAATAGTCACTAGGGTGGTATTTCTAGCAGTAGGACTTGTAAGCTTATTCTCTTCCAATAGGATATGGGATAGGTAGAGGTCGACTATAAAATGTTAAATTTCTTCATGGATATGAACTTGATCATGGTAATAGAGTTATTCATCAGTATAGAGGTAGGGGATATGGGTGTAGTCAATTTCATGAAGTATGTGAGGCAACACCAGAGGAACCATAGATCATTATAGAAAAAATCAGTTTATCATTTACCCTTGTTTGTTTCATGTTTGATTCAAGAGATTAACACTCATTTGTTTCTCCTACTCTATTCCATTATCTATTACTAGACATATAGATTATTCTTGTACCCCTAGTTTGACTACACCATTCCAAGTCTAAACCCAGTTATTTGATATGTGTAAACTAATGACAGAGCCATATCAATCATGTGGGGATTTTTTCTAGCTAAATATTAAGTCTTATGATGTAATTATTAGCATCAAAACATTTTATTCTTTTCATGTTGTTATAGACTTCTTTCATAGGAGAGTTTTATTCTCAGATATGGATGGTCGACATGTGGTTTTCATAAGAAATAAATTTTTTGGGTGGGAATAGACATGTGGAGACACTTATTTCTTTGATGTTCAAGTTCTCTATGTAATTGGTGGATGCTGATATGGAAGAGGATATCATGGTTGTTAGGGAGTTTTGGATGTTTTTTCTGAGGTTTTGAAAATAACCCTTGATGTGATATTGATTTTGGGATATATTTACTGCTTGGTTCTTCTTCTATTTATTTGGGTTCCTATCAAGTAGAACCATTTAATTTTATGGAGTTAGGAGTCATATAGTTGATTTGATGAAGAAGGGACCCATCCAACATAATGTGTTGTTTTGGGGGTACTCTAGTGTCATTCTCTAAGAAGGCAGATTTTAGTATGAGGATATATATAGACCAATGTAGGTCGAATTAGGAGAAGATCAATAATTTTTAACCTCTTCTAAGTATCGATGATCTTTTTAATATATTGAGGTGAGAATTTGGTTTTATAATATTTATATGTGGTATGGATATCACCAGTTGAGGGTGAAGGAGGATCATATCCTAAATACATCCTTTATATTCAAGTGTGTCCATTTCTATTTTATGATCACATCATTTGGATTCATGAACACAACATCTATGCGCATGGAAAACATGGACTCTGTGTTTCAAGAGTTCCCAAAATGGTTTTTAGTTGTTTTCATCGATGACATGTTGATCTACTTGAATTAAAAGGTGGAGAATGTTGGTCATATATTAGTTTCCTTGCAAGTTCTTCTACGACACCATCTCTATAGAAAGTTATCTGAGTACAATTTCTAGACATGAGAGGTTCATTTCATTGGTCATGTAGTATCATAGAAAAATTTGTTTATAGACCCATCAAATGAAATGGGAATGTCATGGTTTATTCTTTGAGAATAAATTCATGGATGGATGTTTGTTAGGAGTCCATATTTTCTTGGAGGTATATGGAAGAGTTATCGTCTTTACACGTAGATTCAAGTATGGTTGATGGTGGAGGTTTATTATTTCATATGAAAGTGTATACTTCAATGATGCAGAAGGTGGGGGAGTATCAGTGGGGTGACTCAGAGGTGGGGGTGATGTATGGTCATATTAACCATGGTGAGATATAGTGGGATGTTCAAAGGTTGTTCAAAACCAAATTTTGTTTTAGAGGAGGTTATTTTTTTGGAACAAATGCATGAGGGAGTCCTTCCTGAGTTTTGTATCTCACCTTTAGGGAAATACCTAAGAGTATCTAAGATTTACCATGGATTAATGATGCAGTTTTTGTGGTTCATGATGAAATAGGAAGTGGTTAAGTGTATTTCTTGGTGTTAGATTTCCTAGTAGGTTAAATAAAAACTATGTGTTCTTGGTGGTCTGATGCGTCCCTTGGATGTTCTAGAGTGTAAATGGGATAAATTTTCAAAGGACTTCATCATTGGGTTACCCTGAGATTGGGTAGGTTATTATTATATCTAGGTAATCATGGGGTTTTGGATGAAATTGGATCAATTTCTATAAATCAAAGAGCTAGTCACTATGTATATTTTGGAAAAGAGGTATGTGGATGAGGTTGTGTGACTTCATAGAGTTTAATAGTCCATTATATAGGATTGGGGTGATTTTTTTATCTCATGATTCTCAATAGGATCGTAACATGATTTTGGTACTCAACTTTCCTCAACACTTGTTTCCACCCTTTGATGGGTGAGAAGATTGAGTGGACTATCCTAACATTGGAGGATATATTGCAAGAATGTATCATAGACTTCAGTAGATATTAGGAAAATTACTTTCTATTAGTTGGTGATACTTATAAAAATATCTACCACTCATTCATTTACATGGCCCCATTTGAGGTTTTTAGTGGTGGTCATGTCATTTCACCTTATGATGGATTGAGGTTGGGGAGTCATCATTTCTTAGTGTCAATGTGGTGTAGAGAATGATAGTGAAGTTTCATGTTGTTTTTAGTGGACGAAAGTAGCTTAGGAATGGAATAAGTTTTATATTGATCATAGGAGAAGGTCCTTGAAGTTCAAGGTTAGAGAAAATGTGTTTTAAAAGGTTTCCCCTCAACCTGGGCATCATAGGTTTGGTAGGTGAGTAAGCTCTCTCCCTGGTTTTTTGGGCCTTTCAAGGTGTTGGGTCACATTTTCAAGGTGGATTATCATTTTGAAGTCCTTCCTTGACTGAACTAGATTTATGACATCTTAAAAATAAATCATCTCCATCAATATATTCATGATTTACCCCATTTTATTAACTATGTAGAGTTATATATTGAGGATAATGTGATTTTTGTGGAGTGGCCTGTAGATATCTAGGATCTTCAGGAGAAGGTAGGATGTAGACAGACCATTCCTTTGGTTTGGGTATTTTGGAGGCATGGTGGCCTACTCTAGGGTAATTAGGAGTGTGATAGAAATATTCATACACAATACCTATTGTTTTTTTTATTTTTTCCATGTTTTGTTTTTTTTCATGATGTGAAATTTTGATCTTATTGGTTTTTGAGATGTTTTTCCTTGATAATTTGATGTGTTTTAAGGTTTATATCATATTTATAAGAAAAAAACAAATTCCTAATCAATAGTCATTAGTCTATGACATGAATTAAAACCATGTGGGAAAGTCAGTGATTCCCATGCAAATTTCATATCAAGTTCAAGGATATTTTTTATTTCACACTATCTAATTTTCATGATGAGGATTCCCAAGTTTAGATTATAGAGGAAGCACTTTGTTCTTTTATCTAGTATATAGTTACTCCTTTTACATTTCCAATATATATGAAGGTTCAGAAGAAGGTGGAGGTGATTGATCATATGCACTCATGAGGAAGTCTATCACAAGAAGGAAATTAGTGGGGTTCCTCAAGTAGAAGAGTTTTTAGTGACAGATCTCAAGCACTATGGCCAATTTTTTACTAGTAGGGATTCGACCTCAACAACGTCCCTTTCGGCCTTCTAGGTCCAATTTCTTTCATTATTTTACTAGTTTCCTTCAGCTGGTATGATTTTCCTACTTGGTTCATTACCATCATAATAATTATTTCTATTTTTTTTCATGATAATTATAGTGGAGGTTCTTTGGTTCAGCATCATCCTTAGAAATATCCACTAGGGAGGTCATTCTAGCAGCAGGGGTTGTAATCTTATGCTCTTACAAGAGTATATGGGGTAGGTAGAGGTCAACTGTAATATGTTACATGACATCAGGTATCTGAACATGAGCATGGTCATGAAGGTATTCATTAGTATATAGGTAAATCATATGGGTGTAGTCAATTTCATGAATTGGGGGAGGAAACACTAGAGGTACCAGAGACCATAAGAGGAAAAATCAGTTTATCATCTACCCTTGTATGTTCAAAGTTTGATTCATGAGATTCAAACTCATTTGTTTCACCTAATTAATCACATTCTCTAGGACTAGACATAGATATTCTTCATATACCCCTAGTTTGACTACACCATTTAGAGTCTAAACCCACTTACTTGATATGTGTAGACTAATGATATATCCACATCAAGCATGTGGGGATTGTTTCTTGCTACATATAAAGTCATATGATGTTATTCTTAGTATCAACGCATTTTATTCTTTTCATGATGTTATCAAATTATTATAGAGGAGATTTGTGTTCTCATATATGGATGTTTGGCATGTGGTTCTCATTATAAATCAGGTTTTTTCGGTGGTAATAGACATGTGAAGACCCTTATTTCTTTTAAGGTCAAGTTCTCTATCTAATTGGTGGATAATGAGATGGAAGAGGATATCATGGTTATTAGGGAGTTTTGGAAGTTTTTTCAAAGGAGGTTGTGACAATAACCCTTGATGTGATATTCATTTTGGGATAGATTTAATGTCTGGTGCTTCTTCTATTTCTTTGGGTTCTTATTGAATGGAACCATTTAACTTTATGGAGTTAGGATTTAGATAGTTGATTTGATTAATAAGGGTCTCATCCATCCTAGTGTATTGTTTTTGGGGTGCTCTAGTGTTATTCTCTAAGAAGGAGGATTTTTGTATGAGGCTATTTATAGACCATTGTAGGTTGAATCAGGAGAAGATCAACAATTGTTAACCTTTTCTAAGGATTGATGTTATTTTTTATCTATTGAGGGTAGAAGTAGGTTTTCAAAGATTTATATGTGGTCTGGATATCACCAATTGAGGGTGAAGGAAGATAATGTCCTGAAGACATCCTTCATATGAAAGTGTTTCCATTTCTATTTTATGATCATGTCATTTGGTTTCATGAACACACCAGCTATGCTCATGGGAAACATGAACGCTATGTTTAAAGAGTTACCAAAATAGTTTGTAGTTGTGTTCATCGATGACATTTTGATCAACTTAAAGTTAGAGGTTGAGCATGTTGGTCATTTATTAGTTTAGTCGCATGTTCTTCTATGACATCAGCTCTATGGAAAATTGTATGGGTGTAATTTCTAGATAGGAGAGGTTCATTTCAATAGTTTGAATAAGTATTCAACTACATCAAGGTGAAATTGATTAGTTCTCTAGTGATCCAGTTTCCATAGGAGGGGGTTATGTTTGAGGTGTTTTTGAAAATTCTATTCTAGTATTGGGGTGTGTCATGATGTAAAAAAAGTAGTGATCTTTTATGGGAATAGGTATTTACATCCCCATGAGTGTAACTATGTCACCCATTAATTGGATCTATCAATAGTTGTGTTTGTACAGATAATTTGGAAACATTTTCTCATTGGGGGTCACTTTTTCGTATTTAAGGATAATAAGAGCTTGTGGTATATATTTTTTTAGTATGATCTGAATCTATGGAAATTATGGTGGATGGGGTTTCTTTAGAACTATGAATTTTAGATCACTAAAAATGAAATGGGAATATCATGGTTGACACTTTGATCATAAAGTCATAGAAGGATGTTGTTTAGGAGTCTGGATTTTCATAGAGGTATATGGAAGAGTTAATATCTCTATACAATGGTGGAGGTTGATTACTTCATATGAAAGAGTATCCTTAAATGATTCATAATGCGGGGGAGTATCAGTTGTGTGACTCAGATGTGGGGGTGATGTATGGTCATATTAACCATGGTATCTATCTAGTGGAATGATCAAAGGTTGTTCAAAACCAAATGTTTTCTTAGAGGAGGTTATTTTTATGGAATAAATACTTGTGGGAGTCCTTCCTAAGTTTTATATGTCACCGTTAGTGATATACCTAGGAGTATCTAAGATTTAACGTGGATTAGGGATGTAGTTTTGGTATACCATGATGAAATATAAAGTTTCTAAGTGTATCTATTGGTGTTAGGTTTTCTAGTAGGTTAAAGAAAAACTTTCTGTTCTTGGTGGTTTGATGCATCCCTTGGATGTTCACGAGTGGAAATGGGACAAATTATCTAAGGAATTCATCATTATGATACCTTGATATTGGGGATTTTTCTATGAAATCTATGTAATCATGGTGTTTTTTGGTGAAATTGGATCAATTTATAGAAATAAAATAGTTATTCACCATATATGTTTTAGAAAGGAGGTATGTGGATTAGGTTTTTTGGATTTATAGAGTTTCACGGTCCATTGTCTTGGATTGGGGTGATTGTTTTAACTCATGATTCCTGAGAGGATCACAACATAATTTTGGTACTCAACTTTTCCTCAACACTTATTTCCACCCTTGTATGGATGAGAAGATGGATCGGACTGTCCTAATATGGATGATATGTTGCAGGAATGTATCATGGACTTTAGCAGATATTGGGAAAATTATTTTCTATTGGTTGAGTATTCTTATAATAGTAACTACCACTAATCCATTGACATGGACCCATTTAAAGTTTTTTAGGGGAGGCCATGTCATTCCACATTATGTTGGGTTGAGTTCGGGGAGTCATCAGTTCTCAATATCGATGTGGTGTAGAGCATGATAGTGAATGTTCAGGTTGTTTTTGATTGGATGAAAGTAGCTCAATAATGGAACAAGTCTTATACTTATCGTAGGAGAAGGTCCATTAAGTTCAAGGTTGGGGAAAATTAGTTTTTAATGGTTTCCCCTCAATATGGGCATCATAGGTTTGGTAGGTGAGTAAGCTCTCTCCCTGATTTGTTGGGTCTTTTGAGGTGTTGGGTCACATTTTCAAGGTGGATTATCGGTTTAAACACCTTCCATGACTAGAATAGATTCATGAAATATTACAAATATATCATCTCCATCAATATATTCATGATGGACCCCATTCCATTAACTTGGTAGGGTTGGATATTGATGATAATGTGATGTTTGTGGAGTGGCCAGTAGATATCCAAGATCTTTGAGAGAAGGTACAACGTGGATAAAAAATTCCTTTGGTTTGTGTGTTTTGGAGGCATGGTGATCTAATATAGGGTAATTTGAAGTGTGATGAAAATATTCATTCCCAATACCCATATTTTTTTAGTTTTTCCTTGTTTTTTTATTCATGATGTGAAATTTGGATCTTATTGGTTTATGAGATGTTTTTTCCTTGATAATGTGATGTGTTTTAAGGTTTCTAGCATTTGAATAAGGAAAAAACAAATTAATAATCAAGAGTAATTAGTCTATGACATGAATTAAAACCATATTGGAAAGTCAGTGATTCCAAAATATGATAATATCTTGATATGGAATATGTAATTACTTGATTTATGTGCTTGGGTATGTGATGTTTGATGGTTTTTGTGATTGTTTTCTTGGGATATGTGAAGGTTGATATGGTGGTGTTGATGCATATGTGAAAATGAAGATTAATTTAAAATGGAATGATGGGGTAGTAATGTTTTTGTGAGGGATTGTTTTCGAATTTTTTTAGTTGGGTTTGGTGTGTTTAGTTGGCGGTGGTGCTTAGTTGTAACTAGATACCTGAGCGGCATCTCATGAGTTGATTGTTTGGACCCCATATTCCTTTTTCCTATTTTGGAGTTTTCTTATTATCAAGGACTAGAATAGTTTAATTGGTATATTATGTAATGGTATATACCTTCAAACTCATTAATTTGCAGTAATTTTGGTAATGGAGGTTTCCGGAGGAGGTCCTGAGGTAGTTGGAAGGAAAAGGGAGGTTGCACCTGGAAAATATATCTAAGTATAATTTTGTCTTATAGAGCCATAAATTTTTTATGGAAAATAGGTAGTTGCATTATTTAGAGGTCAGCTATATAATAGAGGGTAAGAAAGTGTTTTTTGGTTCTACTACCAAAATCGACATAGATGTGACATAGTGGCTTGGGCTGCACTGTGGAGGATACAAGTTGCAATATAGAGAGGCAAGTTGTGATGTAGTGGATTAGGATGGAGTTTCCAACAGTTCTTCAATTTTTTCTTGGTTGCATCATGGATTTGTTCCACAGCATAGGCCTTCCATGGTGATTGGTTTTTTCATCATGGTGGTTTACATTGTGTTGTGGACTTCTTCATGTTTTATCGGATCTTCTGTGTGGAGATAGTCACAATTATCATGTGTGGATTGGACCATCTAGGAAGTGGTTTGGTCCTACCCTTTTAAACACACTCCCTTCAGTTTTCATCCACTATATAGTATGGTGATGGGGGATTCTCCATGGTATTTTGTTTTACATACCACCTATAAAACTAAAAATCCCCTCAAACTCCCACATTCTCCCATATTTATTCTTTGTTATTATGTGACCCAAGTACATCCTAAGGAGGTCCTTCATCCCACTAAGTATATTTTAGACCTGACCATTGTAAATCAATTTGTGGTGGTTTTAGGAAATTTTCATTCTTCCCTTTCCCTTTTTTTATCTTAGTTCCTTTTCTGGAGAAGGATATTGTTAGGAGAAATCATTATTCTTTATGGTGTTTTATTAAGCGTGTTATGTGGGATACTTTGTTCTAGGATAATTTAGGTGTCTTCTTTTATTGTGGTTCTCATTGGTTGTCTTCCTATTTCACTAACCATGTGCAACGGTTCAAAAATCATCATTTGAGGTATGATATCCTTTGTTTCTCATCTAGTTGTATCATACTGGAGGGGTTATGATCTTGTTATATTTTGGGAAGATAGTATACACTAACCTAATAATGATAAAAAATATTCTTAATTTAAATTAAAGGGGTAGGGAAGTGAAATTTCATGTGTTAACGCATTTGATATTATTGAAAATGTGACTATATGTTCTTGACGACTTTATAAAAATAAGTTTAATTGGGGTTTTTGTTTACAATATGGTTTTTGTCAATATGGAATACTTATTCTTTGGTTGGTTGATATCACCTTGAATAAAAGTGGATAATCACTTCACATTTCAAAAAAAGTAGAAAGAGGGAAAAACAACCTACCTTGAAAATGTTCGGTTAAATAAATATCCCACAAATTTGTAGATATAAGATCTCTCTTCCATTCGTTGTTGATTCCGAAGGTCTAAAACTTGAAGAATCAAAAAAATTAGAGTTAATAGGTTTAATATCCTAAAAAAACCAAATATAACCCTATAAGTTGAGAGAAAGAGAATTAAAACCAAAATGGGAGTTTAAAAAACTAGAATGGTTAAAATAGGAAGGACCTAACCTGATTCTCGATGTGAAAATAGATTCACATTCTGAATCTTCGATAGGTCACATACATAAAATTTCACACAGTCTCAAATTAAAATCCCACAAAATCATTCGCATCATGAATGGTCATAGAATGTAACCTAATGAATCATCTAAGAAACCCAATCATGCCCTAAAAGTGATTCATGGCATCAGTCTAGAAACCTTTCAGGACATGAATAACCATTTGAGATTTAAACTAGTTCATAAATATAGATTATAAATTCTATTATGTTTATTCCTCCAAACACTTCCATAAATTCAACCCAACCAATCCAAAAATAAAATAAGTAGCAAACAAAAAGGATGTACCTTAAACCAGGGGTGATTTATTCTCCCAACCATTGGGATTTCCATCCCCAAAAATATAGAGTCTAGATGTGACGATACATTAGGTCATTGATTTAATCAATCAACTCAAGAGTGATAATATCAACTAAAAAATAACATGAATTGAACTCACTGATAGACCATAATGAGGTAAAAGGAAGATGTATTTTTCATTGAATCTAAAATGCAATATGTTGGCCCATAAGAGATTGTTGGCCACCCTCTCTGGTTTTAATAATCACAAATCATGTCAAATATTATTAATCAATTCTAATCATTTAAATCATGTTTATTTATGATTAAATATGTCTAATTATGATTATCTATGATCGCATATAAGTTTAACACATTCTAATAATATTTATTTTGTAAGATAGTCCCAGAAGAATTTTTCCTAAATATGAGAATCTGACACTAATAGTTTAAATGTATCACCGACAGATTGGAACTGATAGAAGAGATGATAGACGGATAGTTCAACTGAGTCATCAACAGTGAAAAATGACTCACCGATATATGACTCACCATCATGGCAATTGACACACTGATGGACCGATTATCTCACTGATAGTTCCAATGAGTCACTGATAGTTCAATTGTCTCACTGACGCAAGGACTTACCGATTCATGGTGGTACCAACGCATGGTGCTATCGATGAAAGGACTCACTAATTCATAGACATACTGATAGAAAGAGACATAGATATAATGATACATCGATATCGATAGAAGGACTCACCGATGGAATGATTCACCAATGCATTACTCACCGACAAAGGAGTTACCGACAGACTGTTTAAATTTCCTTTTATTTAATATTATCTCTAATGGTCACATTTTTAGTGTTTTAATGAGACTTATTAATTTAATTATTTTTCATAAATCTTTAATGAAGATGTCCAAAATATGGGTTATAACACCTACCTCAAACATGAACATTTTTTAGCTTCAAGAATATATAAAAAAAGAGGACTCGAACGGAAAGTAGTAGAACATGAAAGATATATACAAAGATACACACAGACAAAGCATAATACCCACATGAGAAACATATAGAAAGGAAGAACACACAATGAAGTCTTCATTTTACCACTTGTTGTGAACCAAAGAGTTGTTGTCCCCCAAAGTTCCAACAACTCTACAGAATTCAATGGAACCTAAGGATAAGAACACCTCATCTTCCTAGAAGACAGAACACGGTGCTCCAGGACACTCTGTTTCAGTGTCTGTTTTCAGAAAAGGACTCTATCTTCAACTATGATACATTAAAGAGTCCAGAGCAAAATTGCATAAAACACAAATCCTTCTAAACCCTATCAAATCTTTATTGCTCTGTTGTGAGACTTTTTATTACATTTTGAAGCAATATGTGATTCTATCTATAAAATACACATTTTATTCTATAATGAATTGAAGGATACTAGATATCCTCACACAAATATATTTTTACACTTTTTTATCCCACGTAGAATTGGGGTAGAGGTCCTATGTGACATGGTTGTATTTTTTTCCCACATAGAACTATAGTATAGGTTAGGTTACCTGGACAGTTGTTAACTATTGCGTAACCCCTGATCCAGGGTGTGGATCAAAACCTTTATCTATATAGAGAACTTAGTGGAATTTTATCACCAAGTGTAGAGGACTAAGATTCATATTGAGAATTAAACTATTGTTTTATATCCGCTTTGTTTTCAAATTTATTTTTCTATGTTTTTACCTGTATTTCATAAAACTGAATTTCACTTTAATAGTTAGTCTTAGCTAGTTTTTATAATATTTTTGTCTTATTGGAATATTTTTAAAATTTGTATCCATATTTCATATTGTTACAACTGATAAATAACCAATATTCTGAGAAATTAGTTGAACAGTTAGACTATTATAAACTCACTACTTTGATTAACTGTATTATTAGGGTTTAAATTAGGGGAATCTTTTAAATAAACTTTTTAATAGAAATTTTTATAGGAACTCATTTAACCCCCCTCTTAAGTGTCCTACTCTAATCAATATTTGATATCATAGGATCTTTAAAAGTTGTTTCAAATATTTTAAGCTGTGAATTAGTTGTGTTTTAAATATCTCAAAATTTTTGTTACTTATAAACTTTTAACTCTTTAAAAATCTTTTCTTTAGTATATATAATAGATTAGAAGGTGCTTCTACAAACAGATCTCCCTACTTTAATGGAACAAACTATGAACAGTGGAATATAAAGATGAAAATTCATTTAGAAAGTATGGGCTTTGATATTTGGACAGTTATAGAAGATAAATACAAAATAATAAAGACTGCTAGGAATATATGGAGTGATTCCACAAAGATTGCTTAAAATAATAATTTCAAAGGTATGAATGCTCTATTTTATACACTAGGAGATAAATAATTTAATATAATATTTGCTTATACATCTGCCTATGATATTTGGTAAACTTTATCTATGTCACATGAAGGAAATTTTAATTTTAAAGAAATGAGACTTAATACCTATACTATTAAGTATGATAATTTTAAGATGAATCCTGATGAGTATATTTATAACATGCATCTTAGGTTTAATAAAATTGTAAACACCAGGATCTCTTTGGGAAGAGCTATTACAGCCAAGGAGATAATCATGAGAATACTCAGATGCTTACCAGATAGATGGAGAGGGACTTCTCTATCAATAAGAGAACCATGTGACCTCAACACTTTTCTAATGAAGGAGTTGATAGGCAAATTGATTATATATAAGGAAGAAGTAAAATTAAACCAATAAGAGGATGATGACCCAAAATGAATATCTGTTTATTTAAAATATACTACTTTAAAATAGAAGGACAAATTTCAAGATGAAACTGAAAGTTAAAGTGATGACCAATATTCAACAGACAGTGATGAGGAGATGGATCAGATAGCTATAAGTTTTAATAAATTCTATAGGAAGAAGAAATTTTTGAGAAATCATAACTACAAAGGGAAATATGACAATAAGGGCCATTGAAAAAAGGATTGGAAAAGAATTGACACTTCAAATGAAATCATATGTTATGAATAAAAAAGAAAGGGACATATAAAGGCTGACTATACTAAGATAAAGTATAAGAAGAAGTATGATGATAAGGATAGAAAGTATAAAAAGGCAATGAAGGAAACATAGAGTGCTTCTAAGGATAGATCAAGTGACTCAGAATCCTCTCATGATGAAAATTATAATAAGAAAAATATTTGTTTTATGACAAACACATCTCAAGTAACACTAAACTCTCCTAAATATAATGCTTACTATTCTAAAGATGAAATTGATTCTTGAAATATGAAAAATGAGGAAATGTTTGAATATTGCATAATGTTTGAAGACACTTGCAATGAACTAAAAGATAAATACAAATCTTTAAAGAAATAGAATGTGTTTACTACCACTGTTAATTCTGAACTTGCTGTAGAAAAATAGAAAAATGTTCAACTGATTAAGGAAAATAATGAGCTTAAATTGTCAAATGAGAAATTGAAAAAATATTTATAAAATTTTTCCAATGGTAAAGATATATTGTTTCAATTTCTTGGTAAAAAGGTTTCACCCAAATACACTAGTGGTATTGGATACCAACCTGGTAAAAGAAATTTTTACAAAACACATTTTGTATCAAAATCTGAAAAATCCAGTTTTATTCCTAGTTCTGGAAAATTTTCTTAAAGTTATAGCCATGAAACATATTCTACTATTTATTTTTTTTCTAGACCAAATAAATTATATTTATCAAATTATTTACATTTTTATTATATTAAACCCATGAAGAAATTATGGGTTCTAAAATCTCTTATTACTAATTTTATTATACCCAAACAAATCCGGGTACCAAAATCTTTTCTTGTCTAATCAGTTTTTATAGGAAAGTTATTTGAAGAGATCCTATAAAATCTTATGGTACTTGGATAGTGGATGTTCAAGACACATGATAGGAGATTACTCATACTTCAAGAACTTTATAAAGATTAATGGTGTACATGTCACCTTTGGTGATAATGCTAAAGGAAGAAATCATTCTCCTTGGCCATATTGGTAACTCTAACTCAGTTTTAATTTCTAAATTACTTTTTTTATGGATTAAAATACAACCTAATTATTAAATCTCAATTATGTGATGATGATTTTAATATTAAATTTGAGGATCATTCATGCATTATTTTTAATTCTAAAAATGAGTTAGTATTTTCTGCTTTTAGAAATGAAAATGTTTATGTTGTTGATTTGGACTCCATGATTTCTCCAAATGTTTCTTGTTTGAGTGATTTTCATAAAGAGTCTTGTCTTTAGCATAATATATTAGGGCACTGAAATATACAATTACTTGGAAATATTACTAGAAAAGGCTTGGTAAATTATCTACCTAAAATTGAGTTTCCAAATAACAAAGTTTGTAATCATTTTCAAAAGGATAAACAATACAAAATCTCTTTCAAACCAAAGAAAGAAGTTTTAACTTCTCAACCACTTGAGTTATTTCACATAGACTTTTTTGAACCATCTATAGTTTCATGTCTAAGTGGGAATCACTATGTCTATGTTCTTTTATATTACTACTCTATATATACTTTAACCTTCTTCTTGGCTCACAAAAGTGAAGATTGCTCTCATTTCACCGAGTATACTGGGAATGTAGAAAATATTAGTGGTATTATAATTAAAATCCTAAGAAGTGACCATGGCCATGAGTTTGAGAACTAATATATTGAATCCTTTTTCTCAAAAAATAGTTGTAGCCATAACTTATCTTCTCCTAGTCACCCCAGCAAAATGGAGTTGTAGAAAGAATAAATAAAACCTTGTAAGAAATTTCTAGAACCATTCTTAATGAGTATGAAATATCTATATACTTTTGGGAAGAATCCTTCAATATAGAATGCTATATAATCAATAGAGCCTTGATCAGACCTAACTTTAAGAGAACTCCTTATGAGTTATGGAACAATATAAAACCCAAGGTTAACTACTTCAAAAAATTTGGTTGCAAAGTCTATATTCTTAACACTTAGGATAATCTGGAAAAAAATTCCTCCAAGAGTGATGAATTAATTTTACTAGGTTATTCAATTTCTAGTAAAGAATATAGAGTATTCAATAAGATAACCAAATGTGTGGAAGAATATGTACATGTCAAGTTTGATGAGACAGATCCAAATGAGTCAAAGACCTCTCTAAAAAATCTTGAGGATGATATGTCAAATCTGGACATCAATACTAAATCTTCTGAACGTCCTGTTAAGGAATATATTAAAACTTCCAGTTCTAGAAATTCTCCAGACTCTAGTAATGATGAACCTATACCTATATAAGAACTTGAAGTGACTAGACCCTCTTTTTTTAGACCTATTATAACTCTCAAGAACCATATTTTAAATGCAATATTTATAGATTTAGAAAAAGGAACTCAGACTTGATATTCTCTCAGAAATCAGGTTGAACATCAAGCCTTTTTTCACAGCATGAACCTAAGAACATCAATGATATTATCAATAATGAATTTTGGTTGATGGATGTGCAAGAAGAGTTAAATCAGTTTAAAAGAAACAAAGTCTGGAAACTTTTATATAGACCCAAAGACACATGGACTATAGGCACTAAATAAGTGTTTAGGAATAAAGTAGATGAATCTGGTAATATAATTAGAAACAAAGGTATATTGGTTGCACAAGGTTATAGTCAAGAAAGTATTGACTATGAGAAAAACTTTTCACCAATATCTATAATTTAGGATACTAGAATCCTTCTTGCCTATGCAGCACATCTATATTTTAAACTTTATCAAATGGATATCAAGAGTACATTCTTAAATGGTCATATAATTGAGGATTTTTTTGTTAAACAACCCCCTGGTTTTAAAAATCCCCACTTTCCAAATCATTTTTTTAAATTAACTAAAGATTTATATGGTTTAAATCAATCTCCGAGAGTTTGGTATGATAGGCTCAACAATTTTCTTATTTCTAAAGGTTTTACATAAGGTATTGTTGATCCTACCCTTTTGATCAAACGAATTTCCAAATATGTTTTAGTAGTAAAAATCTATGTAGATGATTTTATTTTTGGATACTCTAAAAATTCTTTATGTGTTTATTTTTAAAAGATGATGGAAAGTTAATTTGACAAGAGTTTTATGGGGGAACTAAAATTCTTTCTTGGATTTCGAATATTTCAAAATAAATAAGGTATTGTTTTGAATCAAATTAAATATACTAAGTATCCTTTAAAAAGATTTGGATTTGAAAGTACTAATATTAGTGACACTCCAATGAGTACCACATGTAAGTTGGACCTTGATGAATATGGTAAATATTTTTATCACACCACTTATAGAGGAATGATTGGGAGTTTACTCTACTTGACTGCTAATAGGAGAGATATTATGTTTAGTGTGTGCATGTGTGCATGTTTTCCAAAAAAACCCAAAATAATATCATATAAATTATATCAAAATGATTTTTAAATACCTCAAATATACAACCAATTTAATATTATTCTATCCTAGAGGACAACCTTTTTATTTGGTGAGTTATTCAGATGCTAACTTTGGTGGCTGTAAGTTTGATAGAAATAGAACCTCTAGAACATGTCACTTTTTGGGAAAGTCTCCAGTTTCATGGTGTAGTAAGAAACATAATTCTATTTCATTATCTATTACTGGAGTTGAATAAATAGCTATTGGTAGTTGTTGTGAAAAATTTTGTGGATGAAACCACATTACATGACTATGGATATCAATTTAGACATGTCCCTATAAATTTTGATAACACTAGTGCTATTAATATTTCTAAGAATCCTATTTCAAATTATATGAAAAAACAAATTAATATAATACATCACTTTTTGAAAGACCGTTATCAAAACAGTGATATAACTTTAGAGTTCATTAGCACTGAACATCAATTTGACAACATTTTAACTAAGCCATTGAACACTAAAATAATAAAATATATCAGACATAAGTTAAGAATGATCAATCTATTGGACCTTATGTTTTGATTCCTTTGATAATTTTAAGTGAAGTTTTCATGTCAAAATTGACAGTATGAAGTTGACAATGTCATGATGACACTGATAACTTTGTCATGATGACACAGTTTTCATGTCGTCACAGACACCTTATCATGCCGACTCCGTTAGTGTTATGAAAAAAATTTCATGCTGATATCATCACCTTGTCATGGAGACACTATTAGTGTTACGAAAAATATGTCATGTCAACACAGATGACTCGTTGTTTTTATCTATTTTATGTTTTTTACTAAAATGACGCTATTTCAATTATTTTGTTGAACCCGGTTCACATTTTTTTTGATCTCAAATTCCCTAAATGTTATAAATTCCAGTCAATCCACTCTACTCATTTACCCTTACACTCACTTAGTCATTTCCCTCTTTCTACCATCGACCTTTCACCTCCTGACTTTCAAACCAAACTGTTGGAATAGCGTGTGTGAAGCAAGATCTTGAAGGTGGTTCAAGAAATAGGTCTCATGCAGCTAATAAACACAAAGGAGAATCAAGAAAATATTCTGGACCTATGAATCCTACTCTGGAAAACCGTGTAGTGACTCTAGAAAAAAAGGTTCTTGTAAAATGGATATTGGAAAGAAAGTATTTATTGCTCAGGGTGTTACAAGATCAAGGATGTCTTGAGTGGTTC
Organism: Viscum album; assembly: GCA_963277665.1. NCBI lineage: Eukaryota > Viridiplantae > Streptophyta > Magnoliopsida > Santalales > Viscaceae > Viscum > Viscum album. The sequence goes on along the minus strand of OY728125.1, from coordinate 1,385,219,145 downwards.
TTAGATAATGAAATAACTTTATACTCAAAGTTTTTTCATGAATTTTATATGAATACTAAGTTTTTGTTGGAGAGTAGTGATGTGTGCTGGATTAAGTCCATATTTAAAGGTAAGATAATTTTTTTCATCAAGTCATTGGTAGGAGTGTCTCAAAGTCCCTCATGTGGGAGTGTTTGATGACTATCAAGATAGGTCTCCACCTGAGAGTAGAATTTTCTTTTTTGAGATAGATCTGAAGGAGGATACTGACAATGATGAGCAAAGGAGGCCTATTGCTACAGAATTAAATGGGGAGTGCATAATTTTGTTCAAATTCATTCATCATTAAATTTGTCCTAGGAAAGGGGACTTTGATTCATTGAAGTATCAAGATGTTTATTTGATCTATATTCTAAAGAAATTAATTAAGGTAAACCTATGTAAATATCTCATGGTTCATATCGGTGAGATGATCAAGCCTTCTTGAAAGACCAACTCTTTATTTTCCCCAAGGATGATATCATCCATGTTGAAAGATAAGGGATGTGTTACTGATCATGATGAGATTGTTTCTTAGTGCATTGGTATCTGCCTAATAAAATAAATATGTAAAAGGATGAAAATCAATTGGAACCCATTGAAGAAATAATGGGTTAGGGATGAGAATAAATTATATTAGAAGTTCAACCCAGTGGACAACCCTATTAGGACAAGAGATATGGATGATCCTAGTCTAGGACCAGATGAGGAAGTTGTTTACTCTTTAGATGATTAAGAAGAGCTTACCACACTAGTCAAAGATCAAGGGTCACCTATCAATGATATGAGTGATCCCGACACCACTAAATCTCAAAAAGTTTTCTCTTTTGGAACTCCATGTCCACCACTTGCTTTACCCTCAGATGAACCCACTCTTGGCACTAATGGAGATAAGGAGATAGAAGTCTTGGGTAGTGTAGAGTATGTTAGTAGGTTCAAAAGCTCTGAAGATGAATCAGAAGTAGAAGAAGAAGATGATAGAGAATAATAAGATGCTAGTAGTGATGAAAGTGATGGTGGTAGTGAAAGTTGTTCTGGTTCAGGTAGTGAAAAACAAGGTGAATATAATTTTGATAGAAATGCAAGTTAAGATAATTCCTCTGGACATAATTATGATGACTATTAAGGCAGTGAAAGTGATTGTTACCATGATGAGGATGATCAAGGTAGAGATGTATATATGGTTGATGATTTGGTCGAGAAATTTGTTGTGTAACCTTCTATAGTTTATATTGAAAAAAGAAGAGAAGTTGAAACTCAAAGATAAGTATAATCTTAAATGATCCATGAACCTCAGTTAGTATATGAAAGAAGGAGACCTCATGTTGAGGGTGAGAAAGTAGTTAGGAGAGAACAAATTGAGGGGGATCTTCAAAATAGAAGAGCTCAAGTTAAGAGGGAGCCTCAAGATAGGAGAGATCAAGCTGAGGGAGAGCATCAATCTGGAAGAGTGAGACTTAACACTCTGACCCCTTTTGATGATGATGTTATGTATGAATGGGAAAGGAATCCTAGATATGTATCACTTGGTTTGGACTATGAAGACTCATATAATGAGGTGTTTGTACCTGTTTTCAAAGAATCAGTGGTTGAGACCCTTCCTAGTGACTATATCAATAAAGAAGACTTTGAAAATTTAAAGGATGAAATCTATTCAGCTATGGGAGTATCATTTCAATCTCAGAAAATCCATGAGATTCAACATGATAGAATGGAAAACACTCATCTGAGTAATGAATTACACTCTCAAATCTTCAATTAAAGATATGAAGTTGTCTATGTAAAATAATCATGCTCTAGTTCAGGCAGTTGGTGTGAGTGATCCTGATGCAGTTAAAGTTTTTGAGAAGGTTATAGTCAAGATTCATCAAAAAATAATCACAATGGCTGAAAAAATTGTTGCAAACACCACGAAACTGAGAAAAAAAATGATTGGTCTTGTCTCCATAATAAAAAAATCCAACCTCTGAGTATAAAGGCTATCTGGAGATGGTTCTTAAATCTTTGAATACTAATACCTCGTATCCTATTGTTAATTTTACCTCTAATAAGACATCTTATGCCTTGGACATTGTGGCAGTTATAAATTTTATTAAGTAAGAGCTTTAAGCTCTATTTGGTGCTTTTGTATTGAACAGCCTTGCAAAAATTAAGAAGAATAGTGACCATGTTCGTGATATGGTTATTATCTATTTCAAGAGTGTTGAGACTGCTAATGATCATATTACAGAGAAGGTGGATTATTATTTAAAGAATATTATTACCAATCATCATTTGGAAAGAATTTTTAAGTATTTGATGGATAATTTGACATTGCCTCTAGTGAGAAAAGATTTTAAGGATCATGTTCAAAAATTAAAGGACTTCACACCTCTTCTTGAAAAGTTCATAGAGAGTAAAGATGATTTTGAGAAAGTAAGGAATTATGGTGGATAAATAATTGTGTATTTAATCAAGAGATTGAATCCATACCTTAATGTGCAGAGTGAATAAATTTTGGTTCCTGCTACTGCACCTATTTTCCCTACTGGATCATTGCCTCCACCTCAGATGACAGATGCACAAGTTTTCAGTTAGATCAAACCAGTGTTCCAAGAGCATATCCAACCTTCTATGTTGTCCCAGCACAAACCCATCCTTGCACCTAATGTTCCAAAATGAGTAATCCTTCATCCTATGAATATTTTTTCAGAACCTCCTAGTTCTCATCCCCCACATAATGGACCTTCTATTGATCCCTATGAGAAATGGAAGGAACCTATTGATCCTAAGAATTTGTGTGGATAACATTCTGATAGGTTTTATGTGTTTTAATTTTTTTTCCTTTCACTAACTATTTTAATACCTTGTCCTTTATTGTTTAATGTAATTTAGTGATCTTTACTTTAAACTATTTGTGTTATATCTATTATTCTATGATATGTCTTATTCCTTTGATACTTATTTCCTTCTTGATTATTCCTTTGATTCCATTTCATTATTGATTTTATCCTTTGATACCCTTTCACTTTTTTCATAATCCCAAATGGGTGAGAATAGTTTGGCATTATCCTTGTTTAGTTTACCTTTGATATCACTCTTATGTATTTTATTTTCCTTACCACTGATTACATATGGGAAGAAAAGGAATTATTTTTTGATATCATTATTTTTGTTTCCTTTGATACCATTACTATATATTTTACCTCTGAACCTTATCTATATATTGATAAAATTCATAAGTAATGTGAGATGATAAGTAGAATGATTATATTACACATAAAATGATTTTAATTTATAATGAAATTATTTTTAATCATAAAAAATGGGGATATTGTTGGCCCCTTATAAATTTTTGGACACCCTCTCTAGTTTTAATAATCACAAATCATGTCAACTCTTATTAATCATGTCTAATCATTTCAATCATTTTTATTTAAGTTTCAATATATGTAATTATGATTATATATGATCACATTTAATTTTAACACATTATGATAATATTTACATTGTAAGAAAGTCCAAGAAAAAAAATTTCCTAAGTATGAGAAGCTGGCACCGATAGAGTAAATGTCTCACTGACAGACTGACACTAACATAAGTGATGAGACATCGATAGTTCAACTAAGTCACAAACAGTGAAAAATGACTCACTGATAGATGACTCACTGAAAATGAAATTGATTAAAAGATAGACCAATTATCTCACTGACAGTTCAAATGATTCACTGACAGTTCAATTGTCTCACCAACACAAGGACTTACCGACACATGGTGATACCGACGCATGGTGCTACCAACGTAAGGACTCACCAACATATGGATAGACTGATAGAAGGAGACACCGATAGAATGAGACACTAAAACTGATAGAAGGACTCACCAATGTAATGAGTTACTGACGCATTACTCACCAAAAAAGGAGTCACTGATGAACTATTTAAATTTCCTTTTATTTAATATTATTTCTAAGGATCATATTTTGAGTGTTTTAATGTGACTAATTAATTTAATGCTTTTTTCAGACATCTTTAATGAGGTTGTTAGAAATATGAGGTACAGTACCTACCTCAAACATGAACATTTTTGGGATTCAATAATATAGAAAAATGACTTGAGCTAAAATTAGTAGCGCATTAAAGATATATACAATGATACGCATAGACACAGTAGCAGACCCACACAAGCAACATATATAAGGGAAGAAAACATGAGAAAATATTCATTTTCCTGATTTCTGTGAACCATAGAACTGTTTTCCACCAAAGTTCCAACATCTCTGTATCATTAAACTAAACCTAAGGAGAAGAACATCTCATCTTCTTGGAAGACTAAACACAATGCTCCACAACACTTTGTTTCAGTGTCTGTTTCTAGAAGAGGACTCCAACTTCAACTCTGATACATCAAAGAGTCCATATCTTAACAACATAACACATAGAGACTTCTAATCCCTATTTTATATTTATTACTATGTTTTTTGCCTTTTATTGTGTTTTCAAGCAGTGTGTGCATCTGTCTGTAAAAAACACATTGTCTCCTTCACTGAATTGAAGGATACTAGATATCCTCACACAACTATCTTTTTACACTTATTTATCCCACATAGAACTGGGTTAGAGGTCCTGTGTGACCTGGTTGTATTTTTACCCCATGTAGAACTATGGTAGAGGTCAGGTGACTTGGACAGTTGTAAACTATTGTGTAAACCATGATCTAGGGTGTGGATCAAAACCTTTATCTATATAGACTGCTTGGTAGCAGGTGATCACCAAGTGGAGAGGACTAAGCCTTGGCTTGAGATTGAATCTCTTGTTTTATATCTGTTGTGTTTTCAAATTTCTTTTTCTCTATTTTTACCTGTATTTCAAAAAACTAAATTTCACTTTGATAGTTTGTCGTGGCTAGTGTTTATAATAGTTTTTACTTATCAGATTGTTTTAAAAAAGTTGAATCAATATATCATATTATTACAACTAAGAAATAATAAATCTTCTAAGAAATTATTTGAATAGTCAAACTATTATAAATTCACTACATTTATTAACTGGGATGTTAAGTTTTAAATTGGTGGAATCTTTTAAATAAAACTTTTAGCAAAATTTTTTATAGGAACTCAATTCACCCCCCTCTTGAGTGTCCTATTCCAACTAACAAAATACTATGAAACCAACAACCCCACCAATAAGATTTAGTATTTGAAATGGTCCTACCCATAAAATATTTAACTTCCATTGTTTAACTAGTGGATGGATCTTTAACTCCCAAAATCCATAAAGAACCAATGATCCTAGATTTACAAGATGGGAGAAAAACAAAATTAATGTGGATAACTAAAAATCAACATAGATGATGGTATTATTATCCAAATAGGGTTATATAAAGATATGTGGAGAACTAGAGACTTATTAAATCTCTACTTAGGTAAGTAAACCTTCCATGAACTACAAAAGTGAAGGGTTTTTAGAGTCTAATAAAAATTAATAGATCAATAGAAAGTAATTAATACCCTTGTATAAGGATCTCTATGCAAGATGATATAAAATTGTGTATAAAATTGAAATGAAGAATATTATAAATAAATGGTGTACCATACACTAAAGATAATTTTCAACATCCACAAACTCCATCACATAGGTTTGATCAAAATCACCAAGTGGAAAAATAATACCACCTCTGTGGTGTATCCACAGGCCGATCTGAATCAGTCAAAATTTGTGCAGGATCCACTAACCTCTATGATATTATACCATCTCATATTAAAAAAGGATGAAGATGAAAGGGAGATTTAGGTTCCTAGGAGTCACTAATTGAATATCTAAACACACCACACTCGCATCACATTATAGTTACTTATATAACACTTGAGGACACTCCAAAGTAATTCTATTCATTAACTCATGCATTAAAATGATTGTATAAATTTTATGTCTAGTTCATGAAATGTATTCACATACTCTCTACATTTTTCATATAAATATGAAACTATTTTATTTAATGAAAGATTATGTGGGTGAAATGGTTCAAGTGTCCAGCACACATGAAATAACATACCCAATGCATGAAAATCATAATTTTCATGAAAGCGAAAATATATCCAATAAATATATTATATATAAATATATAATTAGGGAATATCCTTTTCAATCTCCCACTTTTACTAATTCCTAATAGACTTTGTTCCATTTCACTTTATACTATATTGTATATAATAACTTATGAAATCATATCCAAAATTATTTTTTGGATATCTTCCAAAAAACTTTTGGAAATTTATCATTAACTTTTCCTTGTATCACATAATATGAAATACCCTATGAATAATCATCCAAAACACTTTTAGGTTAAATCTAAATCACTTTCAGAGTAACTCTCTGGGTTAAAATCAATCCCTATTCATTCAACCATAAAGAGTGATCCCATAAGAATTTATAGCATTGATGGAAAATGTGGATCTTCATGTCTATAATTATAAGAAAGAGAAACCTATAAAAATAATAAATTTCACTCAATATATAAAGGGATCTGACATGATCTCAATCAAATGCATGTATCTTTATACCAGTGTCCACCAGTCTACATCATATGAAAATGTGAATCCTCATATTTTCCCTATGTCTAATACACTAAGTGACCATGAGATACAGAGCATGTCAATCTCATTTAGACAACTCATTTTCCTTGATTCTCAGAGTATAGATTGATCTTATTGATGAATACATCACATGCCATTTATATTTATGCATAATCACATCACGTTTCACTTATCCAGATAGATATACAATATCTTGGTAAGCTCTCACACTCCTATATTTTATCCCGATAAAGGGAACTGATGTCATATGTTACACCCCAAGTCTAGCAAACAAGGACTAGTGTTTACTTTATTACATTGGTATAATATATAAGGAATATCATCATACTACATGATTCAATTTAGAAATCTTGAAGAACTAGATACATATATGATTCTCATATTACATTGGAAATATAAAATACAAAAAATAATAAATACTTTGGCATCATTGATATTATTCATAATATCCTTCTTCATATCCTGGGAAAGGAAAATAGATAAAAAAGGTGATCTCATATTCTTAGTAAGGGTTATGTACAATGAAATCTATCATAAGTAAATAAGGAATAATCAATATGGAAATATAAATAACGGAAACACGTTCTATTTAATCAATTTCTTCAGCATGAAAAGAATCCATGGATAATATCACTACAGTAATATCATAGATAATAATAACTAAATTACCAATGATGTATTGTAAATCATGATCTCATACATTATGATATTTATATCATCAATAAATTGTTCCAAGATATTTTAATTTATGGGTAGGTATACACAAAAAACCCGTTTAATTTTGCCAACTGATTTGTCTTATGAGACCTTTCAATGCATCAAGGGACTCTATAATTTTTGGCCCCATGTAACACTATATGTCCAATTCATTCATCATATATTGAATGATAAATTAAATTTATAAAAAAATATTCCTTATAAATAAATATTTGTATTGAGTAAATAATCAGTATTTATCATTTTTCCTAAGTTAGTCAAATAAATTTCATAATAAAATATTATATGTATAAATGATATATGTTGAAAGAAATAATTATATCCATGATTGATATTTAACAGAAATGTAATGTTAAATGATAAGTAATCACAATAAATTTAATGTTTCAATATAAAGTTAATGACTATGAAATTAATAAGAGATAAAATATGACCTTTAATTCATCAGAGATACATGTTTTTAAAAAAAATCATGTTTTTTGGAGAACAAGATAAAATGGATAAGAAACATTAAAATAATATTTCATAAAAGAATTTTATTTTTAAAAAATTTTAAAACTTATATAAGAATAAAAATATCATAAAATTATTATGGTGGCAGTAAAATTATTTAACATCATATAAATTAAAAAACATCCCTTTTGACTTTTTGTAAAAAAATTTAAAACTACCCTTTAGGAAAACATTAAAAAGATACCTTTCAAACATTTCAAAAATTAAAGGATAACATAAAATTTAATTTTATAAAATAAAATAATGGTTTTAAAACAATTTTGAAAAATATCAACATGGAAGCAGAATATACCTGATCAAAGAAAAAATATTGTCTTTTCTTTTAAATATTTATTTGTTTTACTCAAGTTCCAAAGAGAGGAAAATTTGGAAAAAAATATGAAAACTCATTAAAATTTTACACTTGAATTAAAAAATTAACCATGATGGATAAATATATATTCATTTTAAATACATAAATGTGGTAGTATAAATAGGTTCAAAAATACCAATTATGACTCAATGGAGTAGAAATTGAGACGAAATCCATTACCTTGCATTCGAATTACCTCTTAAGTTGTTTTAACTACCAGTAAAATAAATTTATATTTATTATAATTACATAGAAAAATCATATACATATTTATAATATCTTTTATTTTCCATTTATATCATTTTATCATCTGTTTTTTAATAATATTTTATTATCATCATTGTTTCGAGTGTTAAATGTTTCATTTTGCATGTATGTTTTGATTCATTAGTTTTGGTCCTTACAAATTGATCATGGTTCCATAATCTATGTAATTTTATCCATGATATAAATATCATATATATTCAATATATATATATATATATATATTCATCCATAAAATATATAAATAGAAAAATGAATTACACCATTCTTGGAGATGGTAGGTCGTACGTATGCATGAATGTTGTTTTCACATGTTGATAGACGGAATAAAAGAAAGGTAAATAATAATTCACATTTATAAGACCATTTTTATATCATATATATCTTATATATTCATTAAATTTATCCTTATTACCTTCCATGTAAAGTGGAAATGAAAAAAAGATCACATCACTCCGTGGAGGTGATCGCCCACATGTACACATGAAAGGCGTTATCATTTTATAAAGGATTAGAAGGTAAGAAGTTATGTATGATAATATAATTTAAGAAGAATATTTATGTCATAAATATAATATATATTCATTATATTAATCTTTATAATGATCCAGGTAAAGTGGTGATGAAAAATGAATTACACCACAATGTGTAGACGCTAAGTCAAACATACGCATGAACATTGTTTTTTATTTTTATTGGATTTCAAAGAGAAGAAATATGGTTGTACAATAATCATAATAATATATAATTATATTTATTATATTGTATTTTTTATTTTTAGAATGATTATAGCACATTAAAAGTAGATGAAGAAATAAACTTGAAAGAGTCAGTAAAGATGATTACCTATTATTTAGTAGACTTCCTTTAGATCTCCTCTTAAGGGACATAAGGTTGATCATTTGAATGGTAAAAACCTCCAAAACATGAATAAGGATTTTTTTTAGGGTATTGGGTAGGGTATTGTCTATATATTTTTTCAAGGTGCTATAAATAAAATAGAGAAAGGGTGTCCTTTTATAAGTTAGGGTGGGGCATTCTTGGAATTTTTTAAAGTATTAAATTAATATAAATTATATTTTTCGTTAAAATAGTGAAAAATTAATATATTTATAATATAATATGATTATGATTACAAATAATCTCATACAATAAAATTTTTATGTGTTTTTCTTATTTATTCACCCTTATCTTCTAACATTAACCCTCATTAACCCTTCTAACAATTACCACAATATTAATGTTTTATACCATTTAAGGGTCAAGAACATTACCATAAAATGATAAACATCCCATAAATAGACCCTATTTATTTTTTAAACCCTATTCCATTATTTTTTATGAAGAAAATATTTTCATTAATTTTAAATCATTTAAAAAAAATATTATTTATTATAAAATATCATTAATTTAATTTTTGAAACTATTCATTTAATTTGACTTTAATTATATAAATAAAATGATGGAACTAAAATCTAATCCTTTCATGCATCCCTAACATGTAATGTTTATCTATAAAATTTGTGTAACAAAAAAATTCATCCAGTTTTTATTACTTTTAATATTTTTAATGTAATTTATTTTATTTTCTATTAATTGAATTAACACCGTGTCAGCTTGGAATAAGCATTTCATCTAATTATTTTTTTGAAGAATAATATGGTGCCTGGACAAAAAACCAATGCATAATTATTATAAAGGAAAATAATTACAAGAGTATAAAAGATGGAAACATATTTCAATCTTTATTATGAAAAGGATGTAAGTCAGCAGGAAGTTCATCAAGCCAGGTAATGTATTGATTAACTCCCTTGTTTGCAAGGCCATCATCAACCATGTTAGATTCATGATATATATGAGTGATTATGTAGTTGATGTCGATAAGAGCATGGATACAGTCCATCCAACATGTGGTAATCAGCCACGCAAGATGTATCACACCATTCCAAACTACTTGCACAATGGTGGTCGAGTCACTCTCAATACAAAGGTTGTTCTAACAATGTTGTTTGGAAAAAAAGACGGCATGAATCATACCCATCATTTCATCTTCTAGTGAGAAATTGATGCCACAACTACCATAGAAGAAACCAATTATCTAACCAATATGATTCCTGAAGATGACACCACAACCCTCAGGGCCTGAATTTCCATTGGAAGCACCATCCACATTAACCTTAATCCATCCTTGTATAGGGGAACGATAAAAGACATAAAAAGTATGATGAGGTTGGAAATAATATCCAGAAATACGCAATCATCGTAGGATGCCAAAGTCGTGCACTGTGTTGTTACAGTGGCCCTTTTGGATCGAAGAGGCTTCACGGATGGCAATGAGAATCCACATTCATCTGGTATTATGACTGGATGAGAATTTATTATGAATAAGAGAATTTCTATCATACCAGATCACATGGTGAAGCTTAGTGACAGAAGCAAGGAAAATGTTCTTAATTTACTGAGAACTATTCATATTCGCACGTCTCTTTAATTGAGATTTGACAGAGTCATGCATCCACCATCTGTAATAAAAAATGACAAAAATAAAATTCCAAATAGCAGAATCAGTGGAACAAGAAAGAAAAATATGATTATCATCTTCTCTATTTTGATTACAGAGACTACATTTAGAACAGAGTTAAAAACTAGACGATTGAAGGAGATCATAAGTGGGGATTCTGTTGTGGGCAATCCTCCAGATAAAAGTAAATCTTTAGGGTTTTATCCATGGTTTTTCAAAAATATTTAACCACCCAAAATCACTTTTAGAGTTACAAAAATATTTTTTTTAATGTTTTTTGAATTAAGCATGCCATTGTGAGAAGGTTCCAAAACTAAGAAATCATCGGTGTTAGAGAAGGGATAGGTGTCAATGACATTCATAATGTTATCAGGAAGATAATAATTTTGAGAATTAAGAAAATCTCAGATAGAGAGGTTGGTGTTCTCAAGACTCTGGTCAAGGGAAACCCTGGAAATTAAAGGAGTGCCATCCCAGTTATCCAACCATAAGTTCATTGAAGAGTTTCTAGAGACCATCTTGTATAAAATGAATGTTTTATGGATGTACAGATAAAGGAGGCAAGAAAAATAGAGTTTCCTTTAATAATTTTTTAAAAAAATCTATTTTTAAGAAATTTTATGGAATTAGATTTATTATAGAAAAGATTCTAAGTGATCCTGGCTTGAAGTGAATCATTAGAATGTTTAAGATTTTTAATTCAAATGCCTCCCTTATTAATAGGTTTGCAACAAGTTGACCAGGGGATGGTGACAAGATTCCTTTCCACAATGCTGCCTATCCAAACAAAATTTTTGATTGAGGTATTACTTTTTTTATAATACTATCAGGACATTTTTAGACTATCATAGAGTAAACTATTTTAGAGACAATAGTAGATTTGATAAGATAGATTATACCCACTATAAAGAGGTATTTTCCTTTTCCAAGAGGAAATTTTATTTATTAATTGATTGGAAATTTTAGAGAAATGAAAATATTTGGGTCTTCCACAAAAGATGGGGACACCTAGGTACTTAAAAGGGAGAGATCCCTCTTTTATACCTAAGTCACTTATAATGATACATTTCCTATTACTGGTAAAATTATTTTCAAAGAAGATAGAATATTTGTTCTAGATAATCATTTAACAATAGATATCCTCATAATCAGAAAGGTAAATTTTGAGGGTTCGAATGTTTCTTTTATCACCTTGATTAAAAATAATGATATCATCAGCATACAAAAGGTGTGTGGGAGTGTTTAAATTTCACAAAACATGGATGGGTTTAAGTTTGTTTTGGTCAACTAGACCTGTGATTAAATGGATAAGATAGTCCTCCACAATGGAGAAAACGATGATTGAAAGAGGGTCCCCCTGTCTGACACCTTCGGAGCATTTGAAATATACCCTAGGGGAACCATTGATAAGAATGGAGATGGAGGGAGAATTGAACAAATTTATGATAGTAGTGACAAAATTATCACCAAAACCAAAATATTCAATCACTTTAAAAATAAAACTCAAATACGTGGTATCAAAGGCTTTTTTGATGTCATGTTTAATGGAAATATTACCACCTATGTTGGTTTTTATAGGGTATTGAAACCCTGAGAATCAAGAAAATGTAGTTTTGGATGGATCTACCCTTAATAAACCCAAATTGGTTCTAGGAGACTAATTTTTCAGTGATAGAATAGAGCATATTAGCAATGATTTTAGTGATGAATTTATGGAGGGTGTTAATGAGGGAAATGGGCCTAAATAGGCTGATCTCATAAGCATTGTCAACCTTATGAATTAGAGAGAGAAACTAGGAATTTAGACTATGAGGTAGAACACCATTGGAGAAGAAGGATTTGAAAATTATTCAAAAATCAAAATTAATAATATCCCAGTATTGGTGAAAGAAACCATTATTAAAGCCATCAGGGCCAATAGCACTATCATGATTTAAATTAAAGACAATGTCTTTAATTTCATGATCAAGTGGAATGTTAAGAATAAGGTTTTTATCTTCATCACTAACCACCATTTGAATTATCTCAGGTAAGAGGTCTTTGTTATTATCAGGGCTATTAAATATATATTCAAAATAAGAAACAATGTGGTTGGAAATATCATTTTCATTGTCTATAATGTTGTCACTAACTTTTAAAGAGGAAAGTGGTCTACATGCTTTCCGAGATCTTTGGAGGGAATTATATAACTTAGTGTTTCTGTCACTATTAGATAACCATTTTACTTTGAAATCTTGTTTCTCTATCTTCTCCTTAAATGTGAGAAAATAATTGAGATTTATCAAAAAAATTATTTCATGATTTGGATCAGTGATAAAGTCAGAGTTAGTGCTATTATTTTGAAGTTGATTGAGCTCATTATCAAGGAGGAGGATATCCTTGTTGATTTGTTTGGCATGAGAGTCACACCAACCTTTGAGAATCTATTTAAAATACTTTAATTTGATAGGGCAAGCAAAATCATTATTGAAATGTGTCATAGAGATCCAAAAATTCTTTATGATGTCAGGGAATTTAGTGTTAGAGAACCAAGCATTACTAAATCTAAAAGTAAGTGGATATTTAACAGTGTTGGTGAAGACATTGACCAAAATAGGATGATGATCAGATTGGATCTTGTGAAGGGTGGTGCTAGAAATGGTGTCCCATTTATCTAAAGGAGGAATATTCATGAAAGCTATATCTAGTTTAGAGGCGACCACCCTATTGTAGTGTTTTCTATACTAGGTGTATTTGGCACCCGTAAAATTTATTTCAATGAGGTTTTGTCTTCAATAGTGGTATATAATTCTCTCATGGAGATCATAGCATGTGAAGGAGCAATTTTCTCACTTTAATTGAGGATAGCATTGAATCTCCAATTATTAATCAATATTCTTGAATTCTAGTACCTAGATAAGTAAGATCATTCCATAGGGGTCTCCTATCTTGATATTTATTCTTGTCATAAACAAAGGAGAAGAAAATATGAGTGTCCTCAAAAACAAAATCACATGTGAATAATTGTTCTAATATGTTAAATATATTGACATTTTGAATGGAAAAATTTGAGAGGATCCATAGAGAATCAACCGCAGAGGAATTTTTAGTTCCACCGGTGAAACAATATCCATGTTGACATAAGTGGTGGAACTTGGGAGAAAAATGTTTTTTGGTTCAGCAATAGAAAATAAAATAGGGTAGTGTGTGATGACCATTATTTTTAAAACAGAGAGAGTGTAAGAGTTGGAAATACCATGATAGTTCCAAAAAAGGGTCTTCATTTAGACCTAGATTTGTAGTTAGAACTCCCCTTTAGTTTATGTCATGAACCCCTGTATCTAGAAGATCTTCTAATTTGTTTAAAAGTAATTGGGATCTTGGTCATCTTGACTTCTTTTAAAAGAAGGAGGGTTGTTCGTTCTACCTCTCTTTGAGTTATCCTTCATAGGTAAATCTATAATGTTTTTAGTGCTATTGGAATCATGTTTATCATCATGTTGAGTATTAAGGTTCACAACATTTGCAAGAAAAGCACTGTCATTAGATTGAGATATACCAACTGATTTAATACCATATTGAAGAGACATTGTACCTGAAACAATTGAGGTAGGTCCATGATTTGATGTACCTTAATGATTTATTCGTTGTTGTTAAAAATCTAGTGTTGGTGTGTCCATCAGGTTCGGATGAGCATGTGAAGAAAGGAAGGTGCAATTCTGTTTCAAAGATGAAGTGCCCTCTGTTTTCCCCTGTAGACTTGGGATAGATAGATCTAGGGAATTGCCCAGAACTCCAAAGGATTGTGTGGAATCCCAAGGTTCAGATGAAAACCCCCTGGTGAGGATAGTTCCTATACCAACTGATTGTTAAAAACAACCAATTAACATACCACTACCCACGTCTAAACCAAGTTTGGGTTTGTATTTATTCTGCTCAGAAGCTTTTACAATAACCTGTTTGGTCTCAGGTAATGAGCCTACCTATTTTTCATCATATTTTATAGAGAATTCCATAGGAGGAAGTACTGGTAATGCAGTATTATTTGTGATGATTCCTCTAACTAAGGTTGAGTCACTGTCGAACCCCAAAGATGAGAGAAAGTGGCTGCAAGTTGGTGACTCATGTTGGAGTTATATTCCTGCAATCAAGTTACCAACAAAGTGCTCAATATATTTTCCATTTACCTTACCTTCAAGCATATAATTTATTGTGTTCAAAAAATCATTAACTGAATCATGAGAGTTAGAAATAGTAATATCAATAGGGGTAGATACCTTACCTAAATCATTCACCCCAAATTATTTTTCTTACTATTTTTGAATACCATATATAATAGTGGATTCAAGCTCATTAAGGAGGTGGTGATCTTTACTTTCTTCCTCTTATATAAGATTATCCCAGGAGGCAATTGAGGTGTTCATTATATATTGATATTTAATGGTTTTCTTCACCCATACCTCGTTATTTCTTTTAAAAGATTTAGGGATATCAGTGATGGGTGGATTTCATTTTTTGTTATTTTTCATTTCTTTCTATTCATTGTCTATCGGTTGGACCACTAGTTTCCTAATCAACCTACAATTTGCTATAGTGTTTCCAAAAAGTTTGAAAATTTCACAGTATAGTGGTTTTTTCTCATATTCTATCTTAATTTCTATTTTATATTCTTTGGCAGAGAAGATTATTGAATTAGGAAGTGGTGCAGTAAGGTTAACATCAACCATTACCCATGGAAAGAGGCCCAGATTAGTATTTAGTGTTCTCTGTTCCATTTTCAGTGGTAATCCAATACAAGACACAATTTCATTAAGTATTTTAGGATTCTAAAAAGTACCAATTTATTCCATATAATATGACCCATATTTGAGACATTCTATTCCTATGAGTGTAAGGATTGAACGCATAGTCCCATTTAAAAATCCTGAGTAAACCAGGATTTAAATGTAGGTTACCAGTTTCCCACACTCTATCAAGGTCAGATTGAGAATTGAATAGAAATTTAAAGTATCTATGACCTATGGGAACTAATTTTTAGTTCGATATACCCCAATAGTTTGTAATTCTAGGTTTAAGATCTATTCAAGCCCCAGGGTGATCACCTTTCAAGTCGGAGATGTGGCCCATGATGGAGAATTTCTAGAGCAGCTCACGTTGATGAAGTGCCTTTGGATATGCTTCCACCATGAAATTTTTATCATCCAACTTCTTGGAAAGAGGAGGTCTTGTTGATAAAACATCATTGCTCAGATCTATGCTTTTGAGCACATCCAGGGAGGAGACACCATTAGATCTCCCCGCGAACGGATGGGTGAGACCTCCATTATTCGATTTGCTTTCATTGTTTTCGACATCAGATCCTCACATATCAGACTCTTGATTTTGAAAGCGGTGGGAGTCGAATCTACCAGGTGGAACAAATGTATAATCCATTAGAGGAAGAGAGTGAGAGCTTAGAAAACCCTAGCTGCTCATGATTTTAGAGAGATATGGTCTCCCATCTCTCTAGAAATCCTATCATCCTGGTGAAAATCAATCTAATTATTAAATCACTAAAAAATTAAAATAAATTACCATCATAAAAAATCATTAATATTTCAAATAACCTTCTATAACTGAACATAATTTTGTTATCCCTGTCACAAAATATTATAGATATTAAAAGAAGAAAAGTGACATTTTTGACTTTATCTATTATTTAATTATTAAAAAGGTCAAAATAATAGTCAAAAGGAAAAAATGTCTTATTTAGAAGTTTGTATGATTATATAAGAAAATTTAATCATGTGATGAAATTAAAGAAAGTTTTGGGTTTATTTTTAATGCCTTATCACATTATTTTTAACCATAATTACCTAATTTACCCATTACCGAGGTGATAAATTTTAACACAGTTATTATTCCTAATGATTAAAAATAAAGGGGAATATTTACCGAATTTTATCCTCCATATTAAAAATATGTAATAAATTTATAAATATTCAATTTATATAAGTGGAAGAAATTAATTTAATATTAAAACACAAAATGTAATGAAAATCATTTTTTGAGAAAAAAAATATCTTTTAAGTATAAAAATGTTTTTATACAAAATTAAATCAAAAAATTGATTCCAATGAACTTAATTGGATTATTAATAATAAAATAGAACTAATTTTAAAATGAAACCATTTAAAAATAAAATGTAACTTTATAAGTGTTTGAATCAAAAATACAGTTTTCAATGAAAATCGGTATTTTTCCATATTCACTGGAAAATTAATATTTACATAAAAATAAAAAAAACCACCCTAAGATAAATTTGATATGATGATTTCAAAAAAAATCATTTTATAATATTTAACTTCTTATTGTGGTAAAAATTAATTATAATTCCCATAAATAAAATTAAAAATAAAATCGTTTTTGAAGAAAATGGATTTTTGATGCATAAAATGATTTTATTGAAAATTAAGAATTATTTATTATTAATAAATACATTATATAAAACCTTTATACAAAAGTTTATAATTTTTTAACCCTATTCATATTAACTAATACAATAGCTATTTTATAATGGTCATATTTAAATAATTATATTTCATGGTTTGTTTAATCTCAGTGTCGCGTATTGTATATGCTATAAAATATAGTATTATGTTAAACTATTAGGGTGTCACATTCACCCCCCCCCCCATAATAAATTGTGTTCTTACAATTTAAACATATGCTTAGTTTTAATTTTGAAAATTCTTTTATGGAAAACCCACATTATAAAAAGAGTTAATAAAACTACCTTATAAAAAGAGGGAAATAGAAATATGAAGGTCATCTAGAATAACACAAAAAAAGGTTTACCAATAAGAGAAATTAGTGGGAAGTGAAAATATGGACATGGAAGAGAAAACTAATTCCCAAGGACTAATAGAGACTGATAGAGAACAGGTTAGGATAAATTTAATGACCACAAAACCATAAATCTGTGATGGGTAAAAATACCATCAATTCCTTTGGAATAATCATAATAGGATAAGATTTTTTTTCAAGATCCTTTTCTAAGAGTTGAGTAATTCCATTACCATATGAATTAAGAAAATATGGAAATATACTTTCTTGAAAAGTATAATTTCATCCTTTAATTAATTCTCATCACAACCTCATCCTTTCTCTATACGGTGAGTATTTAAGAAGAATTTTTCATGCTTAAATCACTAAAATTAACTTTTAATAGATAATAATATCTATAATAGAATGAAGAGTTATTCCTCATGTATCTAGATATTTTCCAAGACCAAAATGGTTAGAATAAGTTATATAATAATACATTAATCTCTAAAACCTATAAAAACCCCAAAAGTTCAATTTAATTCATTTCATAAATTATTATCCTTAATAATACTCAAAAATATTTCCAAACAACATTTTAAATCCAAATAAATATAAAATATTTGATCCAAAATTTGTTAATAGAAAACATAAAGTAGATCATAGTGTCACATAACAAACATGTGAATACCTTGAACACATATCACTATAAAACCTCAATGAAAACATAACTTCTTATAAAAATAACTTCATCCTCATTCCTTATATATATTAAATCCAAAAATGAAATAAACTCTATCCTAAATTACTTTTTCATCAAAAAACTAATCATTTTCATGATCACCAATACTATCCAATTTACTTTTATAGTTTCAACATTTCCTTCATCCTAACTAAACATTATTAACTCAAAATGAGGATCATATTAAGGGTAATTTTTCCCTTATTCATGTATTATCTAAAAATATCACCTTACCAATAAATCACTTTTTTTGGTTATTGGTATCATTCAACATATGATTTCAAATAATTAAAGAAGGACTATGGTTTCATAATCTTTATATGTTTTATTATTCTTGTAACCAAAATATCATTAATAAAAATAATTATAGAATACAAATACAGAAGTACTATAATCATTCCATTTTTCTTATAGTAAAATAATAATCTTGGCCTTCTCACTTGGATTCTTCTATAGTAAGTTCCCTTTATTATTGGGGATTTTGTTTAAATAATTGCCCATATATTTACAGTGGAATCAATGGATAGTATTGGCTACTTATTTTTCCTTAAAATCATTATAAATATGACCTTTTATCCAAACTTGTAACAAACTCTCGTACCCTTTAATCATTTTCCAAGATATTTCTTTCCACAATTTTCATGTGATGAAAATTACTTCGTTCCCTTCTTCTTCTTCTTTAATGCTTTATCTTTTTCATGGTGCTCAGTCAACCGTTTCATCTCTCTATTTCCCTTAAATATGTAGGATATAGAAAATTTCTTATCTCTATTAATGTAACTAGATACTATATCATCATATAATGAAAATGTTTGTGAAACTAGTTCCCTTCAAAGACTCAGATTAATCCCATCAATGAAATAACCAATATTTATCTCTAAGTTATGTATGTATTTTGAATTTTGCATTTATTATCTTATAAATATAGCCTCATATTTTTATACAGTTTTTTATTCCTTATACTTTAAATTGATAAACATCCATTCTATTTTAGATCGTTTTTCTTGACTTAAGTATTTCTTGAACAAACCTGCTTTAAAGGTTTTGTATTCCATGATTTCTATTTATTCAGCCTCATTATTATTCTAGATTAATGAACACAATTTATCGGAATATCCTCTCAAAAAATATACTAGTATAATAACATTTTCACTTTTATTGCATCCCAAATCTAAGAATATATTTTCAATAGATTTAATCCATTGCTTAGATACTAATGGATTAGTATTTCCACTAAAATATTTAGGCTTTTTTCACATGAAGCAATACATAATAGGTAAATTACGTTCTGGAACAACAGGTTTCTCTATTCAAAAAAGGTTATTTGTTATAACATGATTCAACTTCCAAAATATGGACATGATCTGCTTAGTTCCAATATCATCGGTATTACTTTTCTCAGTATGGAAATCCCGACATTTTCTGTGGGTGTTGATTCCCTTTCTTTTTTTAGGTTTCATCACTAAATAATGGAACAAAATGATTTAGATCATAATCATAATAAATACAGAGCTATAAAATAAA
This sequence comes from Viscum album, assembly GCA_963277665.1. Lineage (NCBI taxonomy): Eukaryota > Viridiplantae > Streptophyta > Magnoliopsida > Santalales > Viscaceae > Viscum > Viscum album. Next base: position 1,385,199,137 of record OY728125.1, on the reverse strand, counting down.
ATACCTCTAATGTTAAAAGTTTACAAATACTATAAGGTATTATTTCAATTTCCATGTTAGTTATGTTTTTTTAAAATCTTGTTTCACTGGTTTCTATTAAACTTTCTATGATACCAACTGTAACACCCCAACTCTATTAACCCATAGTTTGTGTTTACTTTATAAAAATGATACAAGATATAATGGATTTCACCAAGTAGGATTTACTAGTTTAGCAATCTAGAAGAACAATATATATAAATGATTCCCATATTTCATTTGAAATATAAAATACATTGAATAAGAAATATTTGTGCATACTTGATATTATTCATAATATCCTTCTTCATTTCCTGGAGAAAAGAAAACAAATAAAATGGTGTTATTAGATGCTCTATAAGGGTTATATATAGTACAATCAATCATGAGTAAATAAGGCATAATAAATATGGAAAGGTATATAACCGAGACACACACTATTTAATTAATAACTTGACCATTAAATGAATCCATGGATAATATCAATGTAGTTGTCTCACAAAATATAATAATTGAATTCCCAATGAAGGAAATGATAAATAATTAACTTCAAGGTCTTATAAATCATGATATTTATATCATAATGACCTTGTGCCAAGACAGTTTAATCAATGGGTAGGTATACACCAAAAAACCATTTAATTGGGTCAATTGATTTGTATCATGAGACTAATCAATGCATCTAGCGGATAGAAAATTCCAGGTCTCACCCATCACTACATGTCTAATACATTCCTCGTATATTGAATGATAAATTCTATTCATAAAAAAATATTTCTTATCAAAAAATATCCATATTGAGTGAAGAATAAAGATTTATCAATCTTTTCCATATTCAATCAAATAACTTTCATAGTAAAACGCCGTATGTAAAAATGATATATGGTTTAAGAAATATGAATATTCAAAATGTATTTTTAAGAGAAATATAATCTCTAATGACAAGTTATCACAAGAAACTGAATGTTTAAAGATAAATTTAATGACCCCAAAATTAATAAGAGATAAAATATGACCTTAAATTTATCATAAATACAGGTTTTGAAATAAATTCATGTCTTTTGGAGAGTAAATTAAAAAATATTAGAAACATTAAAATATGATTTCATAAAATATGTTTCTTTGTAATACCTTTAATACTTCTATAAAAAGATAAATATCATAAAATGGTTATGGTGGTGGGAAAATATGTTAACGCATTATAAGTTAAAAACCATTCCATTGGATTTTTTTTAAAGAAAGATGAAAATGACCCTTTCGAAAAACATTATAAAGATTCAATTAATTCCATTTAAAAATTAAAGAATGTCATAAAAAATTAAGTAAATAAATAATTCTATAAAAAATGAAAAATTTGTATATAGAAGAAAAATATACTCGACTAAAGAAATAAGATCTTATTTTCCTTCAAAAATTTCTTTGATTGATTCAAGTGCTAAAGAGAGGAAAATTTTGAATAAAATATGGAAAATACTTAAAAATATTAAATTTGAATTCAAAAATTAATCATCATGAATAAACATATATTCTTGTTAAGTACCCTAATGGGTTAGTATAAATAAGTTTATAATATCAATTATGTCACAATGGAGTGGAAATTGAGATGAAATCCCTTACATTGCATTCTATTTTCCTCAAAAGTAATTTTAACTACATGTATACTAAATTTAGATTTATTATAATTAAATAAAAGAACTGTATAAATATATATAATATCATATATAATCTATTCATATAATTTTATCACATATATTAAATATATAGTTTTTTATAGTCATCCATAAAATATATAGATATAAAAATGAAGTACAGTGTTTATGGAGATGGTAGTCCGTAGGTACACATGAACATTGTTTTCACTTCTCGATTAGTGCAAAAAAACAAAGGTAAAAAATAATTCACCTTTTTATGATCATTTTTTATATAATATATATCTTATATATTCATTATATTTAACTTTGTTTTCATCCATGTAAATCCAAAATGAAAAACAGATTGTGTCTTAGAGGTGGTAGTCAACACATAAACATGAGCAACGTTATCGTTGTCCAAAGGATTGTAAGGTAAGAAGGTATATATGATATTATAATTACAAAAACATAGTTATATCATAACTATCATATATATTACATCTTTTTAACCATCATTTTAAAGTGGTGATGAAAACAAATTACACTACTATGTGGAGATTATAAGTCGTATGTATGCACAAGTGATGTTTTTGATTTTCGTAGGATGGAAAATAGATGAACTAAGGTTTTACCAAAATAATAATAAAATATTATTATATTTATGATATTGTAGCTATTATTTTAGTATGTTTACAACACATTAAGAGGAAGTATAAGAATAAATAAAATTGAAATATTTGGTAAAGATGATTACCTTTTATTCAGTATATTTCCTTTAGATCCCCCCTTAAGGGACATAGGGTTAGTATTTTAGAAGTGATAGAACATATATAACTTAGATAAGGATGTTAATAAAGGAATTTTTCAAGGTTCGGTTATTCTAGGTTTCTCAAATTGATCTAATGAAAATATTTAAAGGGAATCCTTTTATAAGTGAGGAGAGGGGAATTCTTGGAATTTCAAAAATTATTAATTTAATATAAATTATTTTTTATGTATAAATGGATCCAAATAGATATGATTTTAAGATAAAATTAATATGAGTTGAAATAATCTCATATAATAAAATTTGGACATGTTTTGGTTATTTTATTACCCTTATCTATTAGCTTTATCCTCTCATTAACCCTTTGGACATTTACCGCAATACTAATATTTTCTATCCTTTAAGGGTCAAGAATGTTATGATAAAAGTAAAAAAGACACAAAAATGGACCATGGATGATTTTTTTAACCTTATATTATTCATTTGAATGAAGATAATATTTTTCTGAATTTTAAATCATTTAATAAAATATTATTTATTATAATATATCATTAATTTCATTTTTAACATTATTCATTTAATTTGACATTAAAAACATAAAAACAAATATTTAATTAAAATATAATATGTTAACACACACAGAACATTTCATATGTATCTATAAATTCTTAGAACACAATAATTCATCCAATTTGTATTAAATTTAATATTTTTAAATTCATTTATTTTATTTTTCTATTAATTTAATAAATAATGTGTTAACGTTGCATAAGTATTTAAGCTAATTATTCAATCACAAAAAAAAAATTAACATAAATTAACATGATAAAGACAATTCATTCATATTTGAAATAACCTTTTAAACCCAAAAATAAGTTGTATTTATCCCTATCAAAAAATTATTGACGTTAAAAGAATAAAAGTAACATTTTTTTCTTTATCTATCTCTTAAATATTATAAAAGTAAAAATCATAGTCAAAAGGAAAAAAATGTCATATTTTCATAGTTTAAATTATTATTGACTAAATTAAATCATCCAATGAAATTAATAAAAGTGTTGGGTTTATTTTTAATGTCATTTCACATTATTTTTAAACATAATTACTAGATTTACTCATTTCTGATGTGATTAATTTTACCACAATTACCATTCATAATGATTAAAAATAAAAAGGAAATATTTAAAAAATGTAATCTCTGGATTCTAAATACACTGCAACCATGGGGGAACTGAAGTCCTTCTAGACTTGAGAATACCTACAGAGCAAATACATAGCAACAAAAATTAAATATATTAGAATTATTTAAATAGAATTTTGATCTTGGTTCCTCCCTACTTGTTCAGATTGATTTATTAATTTTGAATCAGATGTATCTCATTCTTCTTCAACTAACTGAGGCAATGCGGTAGTGTATATTGAGCTGAGAACGATGGTGGGAATCTTCATCCAATGCAGGTGTGAATCGGGTTTGTGGTGGTGTGGCTTGATTCAAAAGTACATATTTTGTGGCTAAGTATTCACCACTTATCTTCTCTAGCAAGAAAGTATGATATTCTAGATCTAGCAGGCGGGTAGTGGTTCAATCCTCACTGCAGTTCCTTCTTCAATATTTCTCTATGGCATGACTCTTCCTTCACCACTCTGGCGGCAGGTTCTCTTCTCTAACAGTGCGACTGGACCTTGACAAGCGTGTTGATACACATGGCTATCTTCCATCTATGATGGGCTCAATAGAGGGTGTTTCTCGGGTTTAATGTGGATCAACTATTCATTCACAGTGGATTTGGGGTGTTGTCTCATCAACACAGTAATGCGGCGACAGGAATAGGTTTCATATTGGATTCCTCAATGGGGTTATGGATTGATATTCAACAGAGGGCAAAGTGACATATCTTCTCAATCTTCACAAAATCTGGAAGTGTAGATTACTTCAAAAAGGTTGAGCTCATTGTTGGTATATCATCTGTGAGAGGGGGTTTTCATGGTAGGTTGTAATGAGTGCATGAGAATTAAAGACATGGCAGGTTGGAAGTTACAATGAGAGAGGGTTCTCATGTTTAGTATAATGACTGTGAGAGGGGGTTTCATGGTAGGTTGCAATGGGTGGAAGAGAATTAAAGATATAGTAGGTTGGAATTTACCATGAGAGAGGGTGCTCATGGTTAGTATAATGACCATGAAAGGGGGTTGTGGAAGGTATGGGAATGATCACTTGGTAAGTGACTATGAGGAAGGGATTTTCACAGTAGGTAGACTAAAGGATTGTGGCCTTTATAGTGACCATGTGGTATAGTACGCGATCACTTTAATTTAATGTGCATGGTTACATTGGACCTTTATCATTTTTTTAACCTACAAATCACAAAGTATTTACATTTTATGGAATAATTTTTGTTCGAAATATATTTAAAAAATGAATAAACAATTAAAAACATAATTTTAACCTTTGAACCATTTTATTATAAATTAATATCAAATTCATCAACCAAATAAAATTATGATTTCTTTCAAAACACAATTCTTCATTAAATTAATTTCTAAACTGAAAATTAAAATTAAATATTATTTTTTCCTTTAAAACAATTTTCATTTATGTATTAACATTTAATTCAAAAAAAATGTTTAAAATAATTAAAAATAAAAAATAAATCAATCTAAAATTTTAATTATAGATTAAATTTGTAAGGACAAAACACCAGTTTCCCAGAGTCGGTGCCTTATTTAATTACATTGGAATATAAACAAGGAATATGCATCCCAAAGGACCAAGTAGTTTAGTAGAATTGGAAAAAAGATACATATAAGTTCATCATTACAACGTGAAATTAAAAACAACATATAAATTCCTTTGTCAACATTCATAACTCCTAGGTTATTTCAGCATGTCATTCATAATAAAAAACTTAATGTCCAGAGAAAATGAAACATAAGAAAGGGGTGAGCTCAAACACTTAGTAAGGGTAAGAAATATATTAGAAGATATTATAAACATAAACATTAGGTATTCTAAATTACTAAAAATGCATTCCCTTAACAATAAACTTGAACACCTTATAGAAGGAATAAAAGCTAAATAAATAACGCCATAGTAAAACATAATCATGGGTATTATACTAGTCTAATAACCACATGAACCATCAATACCATTTTCATAATGAGGTAATTCATAATGTGGTACATCATAACCATATCGTCAAGTCCTCGTTCCAAGACCATAAATAATAATTTTGTCAAGGCCTTATGCCAAGACCGTATTTTATCTCATGAGACCAACTCATGCACTGAGGGGATATATAAGGCCTAACCCAACACTTAATATGTCCAATTAATTCCTCATATTAATGGTGATAAACATAAACAACATATACATTCATATTGAAACTAATATATGAAATGTAAATAACTTTCCGAGGACATTAAACATAAACACTAACCATTCAGAGTAAATTTGTGAATGGTTTTAAGATAGCACAACCATAGTAAATCTAATAATAAACCATTAAATTGAATATGGTATATGATATCATAAATTATTAATTCCAATAATACCTAAGTATCAACAATAGTGTTTAAATAGATAAAGATGCTCTTATAAAACCATCGAGTAATTCTTGAGATAAATACTCTTTTACTTTGAAAAGAAGAGTTCTTTTGGAAAATTCATTATATAAAACTAGAAGTTAAGTAAGATAGTATTTTCATAATAAAATGAGTTATTTTATAAATATAATGGTTTCCAAAAACATATTATATATTTCCCTTGATAATAGGTAATAATTTGAGAAATTCCCTTGAATCGGGCTTGTATTTTGGAAAGAATTTTTGAAATTTCCTTTTAAAACATGTATCGCCCCATAAAATAAAGAATTATTCTGGTTTTTAAACATATATATAACACAAATAGATATAATATATGAGTATTACATGATAATACATAAGAATTTTGTTAAGTTAAATAGGAAATAAAAGTAACCTGAATGAAAATGGAGGTTCGGGTGGAAAACCCTTACCTTAAGTCTGAATGTGTTCTGCTCTTGAACTTAAGGTCCTAGAATATGATATTAGACTTATTAATAAAATAATTAAGAGAATATTAGACATGTATTTAGTTTATAATAATTTTATTAAGTTCATTATTTTCTTATAGATTAGTTATAAGATTTAATTTCGTCGTTCTGGAGTGTTCGTTTCCTTGGTTTTCATTACGGTATATTTGTATATGAGTATGGATGTTCATGTGGAAAGGATGTAATTATATTGAATTGAAATTATATACTGATAATTAACATATAGAATTGTTAATGGTTATATATAGCATTTTTTTACATTGTAGGAGGATGAATCATTGGATAAAATATCAATGACAATCACTTCGATTATTTGGCATTATTTGGATTATTGTGAACTAGTTTGTCATATAAATTAATAATATGTACATATAATGGTTCCTGAATATTAATTAGGTTTTAATAAATATTTTATAGTCTGTTTAAACCATAAAAATGGTTTCATGACCAGTAATGAAGGATAAATTTAAGAGCAAAACTTCATTGTCCACGAAGGTTGTAAATTGGAACCTCACAGACGGTGATTTCATTTATAAAAGAGAGTAAGAAGATTAAAAATGGTTACTACATTAACATGGTATAATTATAGTATATGGATGATACTATAGTTATAAGGATCAATTTATTAGAGGAGGTTAGGATAGAATAAGAAAAGAAGATAAATTGAAATGAAACTTAATGAAAAAGAAAGATGTTTTACCCCTTGAAATAACCTCCTTGAGAACCTCATTAAGGAAAGGGGTTTTGGTCTTTTGGAAATACCAAGAGCTCCTAGACATGGGTAGTGACTAAGGAATGATATTTTGGGCAGAACATTGAGGAGCTTCAAGGCTTATAGGAATGATGATAAGAGGGATTGAGGGAGGGGGTTATAGTGGAGGAGAGGAGGGTTTTCCTATTATTTTACCCATTATTTTATTTTTTTGGAAAAGACATCCAATAGTATTAATTTTTGTTACCAAAAATAGTAATAAGTGCATGTGAGTTCAAAAAAATGATCATTTACATCATCCATGACTCAATAATGATGCATATATTCACTTATTTAACATATTTTGTAAATTATCAAGTTTCACTTTTCACAAAAAATTCAAGTATTTTAGAAAAATATCAAAAATTCACCCTAACCATTTTTTGATGTGTAGAATTCAAAAATAACTACATTTTTTGAAAATAATTTTATAAATTTGATAAATTTGATTTTTTTAATAAAATAATAATTTATTCGAAAAATAACAATTTTAAAATTATAATTCGTTTTATATCACACTGAAAAAATAATAAAGATCATAACATTAAGAAAATAAAATAATAATATGATTTATTATTCATAAGGTTCATATTAATATTGATAAGGGTATGTTAATATTCATCAAAATTTGATTTTGTCTTATCAGGCTCTAAATATCTTACTGAACACAACTATGTATGTCAGTTTTTAGAAATTTAAAACACGGAGGTGGAAAATTATGTTTACTGGCTAGGTTGTAAAAAAGTGGTGTTTTGTAGAGATTTAGAGTTTGATGCATTCAATGTTAAATTTATTTTCAAAATCTTGGGGTGTTACAAAATTAGTTAAAAAATCAATTGAAAATCAATATTTGGATTCACCAATTAATTACAAAAAATTAATAAATAAATAAAATCATCATCTTAATACATTTACAGATAAAGTTAATAATATCAATGATTCATAAAAAAATTAAATTTACATGGGAATCAGATTAAATTAATGGTATTTTCATGAATAAGAAACAAAAAATATTGAAACTTTTAGCTCACATCACTCCCCCACACTTGAACTATTGAAATCCTAGTCAATTTTATTAATGCATCCATTTATTCATGTATTTTCATATTTTCGTGGTTCAAAAAATATTTTACAATGAATTACCAATTTAAAAGAAAAATTAATTGATGATGTCATGACCCATCCCCCGGGGCACGTGACGTGACTACCCCAAGCCCGCCTTCCAAAGGCCAGGGGCTGGCGACTAGCACCAGAGGCGTAATTCTATAAAACTAGGAAGGAATTGCCTTTATAACCTGTAAACACACACACAAGCAAGAAAACAGTTGGACTAAACACCAAGTAAACTGTATAAAAAAACAGTGCTTAACGTAAAAAGGGGCCAGAATTAAGCCCAACTGGAAAGTATGAGTACAATAGTGATGCAATACAACTGAAGAAAATTATAAGTTAGCTATTTGGTCATCCTATGAGGTTCCTACCTTAAGGGTAGGTACAGATCACCTCCTAGGAACTCCTCATCCATCTGTCTCCTCCGTGTACGGACTCGTCACAAGGTCCACCTCCAGGTACCGTCCAATCCTGGTACTCTCGGCCTCAGTCAGCGTTGTCTATTTTATGCATCCAACACAACAAGGTGTGGGTATATCCCATGCCGGGGTGAGTATAACGATACTCAGTAGGGACCCTGAGACCCTCTAGGTCTCACAAAATCCAACAAGGAAAAAACACAATGTATGAAAATCCACAGATAAGCTTACTTAGGTATATGCCCATATATATACCTAAGTTATGAAGTAATCCATCTCAATCATGAGTAAAACACAGAGGTTCTGACTCAGCTCAAAATAGGATTTATTCTAGGGGTAGTATCAAGTGACATTCTGAACACAATGTCAAACACCTCGGTTGCTAGTGAACTCCTCCTCTATCGAGTAAAGTGGGCCACCTGCATACACAGAGGCGCTTCCCACAAACCTTGGACTACTGAGGTACTCCTCCTGTTGAGTACTGTGGGTCTGCAGCGTCACACAGAGGCACTCCCCACTGTGGGTCTGCCGCGTCACCAAGGCGTTCCCCACTGGGCCTGTCGAGTCACTCCGAGTCAAACGGTCAGCAGTCGTCAAGTCTCATCCATCCACTAGGTCTTTACACTATGCTCTCTCATCTCCAAGAGGATCCGCTCCATAAGATACTAGTTAATACTCCAAATTCCATGAATTCCCATAAAGAAGTATCTCAAAGGTCCGCCACATCATAGGGATCTTAAAGTAACAGACGGCGCGTCAATCGGATGCCCGGTTCGTGAGTTATTAGTCTTTTAGTCCCAGGGGCCCGGTTGGATTCGCGATCGATCCAACCTGACCGTTCCGCATCTCAATCCAAAACTCTTTGGAATATACTCAAAGGGATCGTCTCACTCCAAGATTCCGAACACCGCTGATGGTTCGTCAAACAGACGTCTGGTGCCAAAGATATGGCCAAAAGAAATTAAAAGGGGTCATAGTGGGCCCGGGTCCAGTCCGACCCAGTTGGACCGACCCGGCCCAACCTGGCCTGACCCACTAGGTCTGGTCCAGCCTGCAGTGCAGCCCAGCCCACTGGGTTGGTTCGGATCGCTGGGTCCAGCCTGATTGGCAGTGAGGGGTTGTGGAGGGCTGTGGTTGGCCGCGAGGGCGCGACACCGCAGGGCAGCTCGAAGGGCCACGGTGAGGGAGGTTCGGCCAGGGCATAGGGTCGGTTTGGTGGGAAGGCCAGAGCACCGTGAGGGGGTGCGTGTCCAGTTCGGCTGAGAGGCTGGAGCATTTCGGGGGCACGGGGCTGGTTCGACCGGGAGGCCGGAGCGCCGCGGGGGGTGCAGGGCTGGTTCAGCCGGGAGGTTGGAGCACCGCAGGGGACGCGGGGCTAGTTCGGTCGGGATTCTGGAGTGTCGTGGGGTGGATTATCTAGGGTTCGGAGCAGGGACGCATGGCCAGTTCGGCCGGGAGACCAGAAAGTTATGGGGGTGGCGCGGGTCGCGGAGGCCGCGGGTGGCGGCGTCGTTTCCTTCGTCACCTTCTTCGCCTTCTTCGCCTTCCTCCATTTCGAAGTACACATCAAATAATAATGGTGGAGGGTTCAGTCCATGTTCGTTTGTCTCACACCCTCTGTGTTTAGAGTTGTAGCAAGCAGTTCAATTCCCTCTTGAATTTCAAAGCATTATCAAGAATGGAACAGAGATGAATATCAATCTACCTCCATATAACTTCCTACAAATAATCAAACAAAATTAAACCTTACCTCGTTCACTTGATGTCGTTAGCAAAAGAAGGTAGTATGGTCGTCAATTCACCGTAGATGATGACGTCCCACGTCGGAAGAAGTCCTAAGAAAGAAGGTTGAAGGAGTTCAGTGTTCTTCATTGGCGGAGCGTTCTTCATTGGAGAGCTTCTCCCAAGTTCTCCCAACCCTCCTTTTCCATTAATTTTTCAACTAATGAATAGCCAACAAATAAAATATGTTTATCTATTTAATTTGTTGGAAATCAGTTGGATTAATTAATTGGCAACAATTAATGGGTTTCGTTGGCATAAAATTCAAAAAGGAGGATACCAAGGGTTATCACAATTAATTAAGGAGGGTTGGCACAATTAATTAAGGAGGGTTGGGATAATTAAATGTATGAGGATTTGAAGAGTCTCTCCCTCATTTATTATGGGAGTTGAGAGGTTTAGGCCACAGGTGGTCCCCACCACCATAGCCTCTCATGGGAGGTTAGGTTCAGGTGGTCCCTACCACCATAACCTCTCATGGGAGGTTAAGGTATGGTGGTCCTCACTTCTCAACTTCCACGTGAAGGTTTAGTTCTGGTGGACCCCACCTCCCAACACCCACATGGGTGTTGCAAATAAAAATAAAAATGTCACACACTTTTATTTTTATTTTATTCTTACACGAAAAACCTAAAAACTAACTTTCACCCTCAACCATATACCATCGAGGTGAAAGTATTCTAAAGTGAATATCGACACAGCGAGTTCAACAATGCCCTCAGATTTCAATTTCGACCATCGGTTCAAAAGTTAGAAAAACCCGATCGCATGTTTACTGAATGTACCTGAAAAAAAGTTCATAAATTTCTTCCTGGCACTCTGGGCCTCGGAATCACATGCTGTAAATTTTTGCGGACTCGTAAAATTCTCATTTATTTAAAAATAATTACATGTAAATTCCGAGTCTTTACATTCTCCCCACCTCATGGCACTATGTACCCATAAAACACAACTCAAACTAGGTAAACAAGTGGGGGTACTGAGCACGCATATGATCCTCCCGCTCACATGTGCTCTCCTGGAGGTTCCCATGCTGCTAGAGAATGCACACTAGAGGTATCGACCTTCCATTAAGGACCCACTCATGTTGATCCTCAATCTATACTGGAACCTCTATAAAAGTCACCCCATCGTTGACATCCATCTCACCATGTTCGATGATGTGAGAAGGGTCGTGCACGTATCTCCTCAGCTGGGATATGTGGAAGATGCCATGCACTCGGTGCAACTAAGGTGGAAGAGCTAAGCAGTAAACTACCTCGCAAAATCTGTTGAGGACCTGTGAAGGTACGATGAATCTCGGAGATAACTTACCGCCTCAGCCAAATCTCTGTAGACCACGTCGGGGTGAGACCCATAGAAAGATGCGGTTGCCATCGTCAAACTCTAGAGGTCTTTGTCTCCTATCGGCATACGACTTCTTCCTGCTCTGTGTAGTCCTCATCTGCTCCTGGATTATCTGCACCTTCTATGTGGTATCCCGTACCATCTCTGGTCCCACTAGTGTTGACTCCCCTAGGTCAGTCCAGCACAATGGTGATCTTCAAGGTCACCCGTATAATGCCTCAAAAGGTTTCATCCCTATGGTGGAGTGATAGCTATTGTTGTAAGAAAACTCTACCAAAGGTAAGTGATCCTACCAGCTACGACCAAAGTCAAGGACACAAGCACGTAGCATGTCCTTGAGGGTATGAATGGTCTGCTCAGTCTGGCCATCAGTCTGAGGATGGAAGGCGGTGTTCAAATGAAGTTGCGTCCCAAAAGCCTCCTGCAACCCCTTCCATAGCCGGGAAGTAAAACATGCATCACAATCGGAGACAATATTCTAGGTTACTCCATGTAACCACACAATCTCCTGCACATAGAGCTGTCCCAAGCTCTCTACTGAACCCTACTCTCTGATCGGTAGGGAGTGGGCCGACTTGGTCAATCGGTCGATGATCACCCAGATCGAGTCATGACCTCTAGATGTACATGGAATTCCTGTAATGAATTCCATGGATATCTCATCCCAATTCCACTCTAGGACCTCTAAAGGATGAACCAAGCCTGCTGGTACCTGATGCTCTGCCTTCACTTGCTAACAAGTGAGGCACCGAGAGACAAACTCTAATACTACTTTCTTCATTCCCAGCCACCAGTGTTGTCGTCGGAGATCTAGGTATATCTTCACCACTCCTGGATATACCACTAGAGGTTATGTGTAGAACTCCCTCAACACTTCTTTCTGAAGTGATACTGGTACCATGGTACATCCTCTAAAGAGGATGACGTGCTCCCCACCTTCATAAAATCAATCAGGTGCCTGTCATGTGGATATCTAAGCACGTCGTGTCTCGTAGTCAATATCCCCACACTGTGCCTCCCTGACTCACTGAAGAAGTAGGGTAGTGACTGTAAGAGACTGAAGGAAAACTTTCCTATGTCTATCCACAAAGAATATCTGTAAAGAGGCCAGCTGCTCCATCGCCTCACCTAGAAGTTGTAAACCGGACCTCCTGTTGAGTGCATCTGCTATAACGTTCCCCTTCCCAAGAGTATATACTATCTCGAAGTCATGTCCAGGAGGAACTCAAGACAATGTCATTGTCTCAGTTTCAGGTCCTTTTGAGAGAAGATATACCTAAGACTCTTGTGGTCAAAGTATATGGTAAAATGCTCGCCCATAAGATAGTGTCGCCACATCTTCAAGGCGAAAACCACTGCTACTAACTCCAGGTCATGGGTTGCATAGTTCTGCTCATGTTGCCTCCGTTTTCGAGAAACATAAGCGATCATTGCTTGCTCATGCATCAGGACACATCTAAGCTTAGTCCCTGATGTGTCGCAGTAGACTACGTACCATGTGCCTTCCTCTGGAAGCCTCAAGATTTGGGCACTAGTCAGCCTTTGCCTCTGCTCCTAAAAACTCCAATGGCATTTCTTCGACCAAACGAAGGGTTAGACCTTCTTCGTTAAGGCTGATAGTGGTTTTGTAACTCTCGAGAAATCTAGTACAAATCTCTGGTAGTATCCGGCCAAACCCAGGAAACTTCATACCTCTGTCACACTTCTGGGTGGTTCCTAAGTTAGTACCACCTCAATCTTCGCTGGATCCACTGAAACTCCAGCCTATGATATGAAATGTCCTAGAAAGTGAACCTCTAGAATCCAGAACTGGAACTTCTAGAGCTTACCATAAATATGGTGCTCTCGGAGTGTGTCCAGTACAACCTACAAATGATAGGCATGCTCCTCCTCATTAGTCAAGTAGATGAGAATGTCATCGGTGAAAACTACTACAAAGTGATCATGGTATGGATGAAAGATCCTTTTCATGAGTCCCATGAACACTGCTGGATCATTGGTCATGCCAAATGGAATAACTAAGAACTTGTAATGGTCGTACCGACACCTGAAGGTCATCTTCTGCACATCCTCATCTCATACTCTAAGCTGGTGATAGCCTGATCTGAGGTCTATCTTTGAAAACCACCATGCTTTCTTTAGTTGATCAAAGAGGTCATCAATCCTCAGTAGTGAGTACTTGTTCTTCACGGTCACTTGGTTTAGGTGCCGGTAGTCAACAAAAAGCCTCAAGATCTCGTCCGCCTTCTTGGAAAATAGAATTGGGGCTGCCCAAGGTGAAACATTGGGCTAGATGAATCCCTTCCCCTGCAAGTCCTCTAGCTGTACCTACATCTCACAAAGCTCTGTGGGAGTCATCTGATATGCTGGTGTGGATATCGGTGTTGTCACGAGATACAAGTTAGTGTAAAAGTTCACCTCTCTATGAGGAGGTAGACCCGGAATATCATCAGGGAAAACATCCGCGTACTGGTCCACCACTACAAGATAGCTTAGACTCTCCACATCAACTACTCTGAGGGTAAGGCTAGCCAAATGATGAGTGATCAGCTTCACTCTCCTTCAGGTAAGTCCATCCTATGCTACAAAGTCTCCCTTCTTGCCTTTGAAGGTAAAATTGGTCCCATCCGTGTGGACACACTGCACTTTGCACCTAATACAGTAAATTTGAGCATGGACTGTAGATAACCAATCCATACCCAAGATGATGTCGTAAGGCCTCGACGCCGCTACTAGGAGATCCCAGCTGAAGCTCTCGCCTCCTAGAGTAAGCTCACACTGCAGGAACCAGTGCATAATCATTTAATTTGCTCCCGTATGAGTCTCTAGTCGTATGGATCGAGCCAATGGCTCTATCGGAATCTCCGAGCTCCGAACGAGGGCAGTGGAAATAACAGAATGACTGGAACCTGTGTTTATAAGTACTTTAGATATGGTGGAGTAGACACATATCATACCTCAAATCATCTTTGGAGCACCATGATTGTAAGCCTCAGCTGCCTGGAGCTGAGCTCTCCCCTATCCACTTGCTCACTGTGGTCGGGGTGGACATCCTTGTGGTGGTGGTGGTAATATCTCGAATTGTCGCCCACCACTAGCTACACGACCAGATACTCTACCACATCTGCCTACTCCCTACGGACCTCCTTGGTTGAACCACTGTCTCTGCCTGGGTGGTCCTTCGACCATCTGCTGATCATCCGAATGGCGGGTCGGACAGTCACGAGCCATGTGACCATTCCCACCACATGAATAACACTTCT
The DNA here is from genome assembly GCA_963277665.1 of Viscum album. Classification (NCBI taxonomy): domain Eukaryota; kingdom Viridiplantae; phylum Streptophyta; class Magnoliopsida; order Santalales; family Viscaceae; genus Viscum; species Viscum album. The sequence continues at coordinate 1,385,183,980 of OY728125.1, read as the reverse complement.
CACTCCTAGTATAACTGGCTCCGCTCCGGGTGCCCCGCACAACCAATCCTAAGTCATGCGGTCATCAACCTATAGGTATGGTCCTCTTGGAACTCTACGATATCTGTCTACTGCCAGCCACAGAAGACTCCGCTACATGATGTCTGATGGTGGGTCTCACTGTTGGTGACTTCTCATCAAGTAAACTCTCCACCAAGAGGGCTCTCTCTAACACCCTCTCCTATGTCGAGATACTGAGTGAGATCATTAAAGACTTGATCTCTTTCTTGGGCCCTGCTCGATGGTCTGGACCCTGAAGAAATGGTCCTGAACCATATCTGTGGAGTAGCATGAGAGGTCAGTGAACCTCGTTGAGTACTGAGCCATAGTCATTCTGCTCTGCGGTAGATGAAGAAGCTCCTATATGCACAATGTGCGAAGATTCACTGTTACAAAATCTTCACAAAACAGGCTCTCAAAGTCTTCCCAGAGAAGCATCACCTCATTGTGAACCTGGAGCATCAAGCTCCACCATCTGTCTGAGGTTTCCTATAGAAGGTTGGTGGCAAGGATCAACATGAGATCGGCTGGTGTCCCTACGAGTCAGAAGACTCTCACCACAGCCTTCAGCCAATCCTCATCTGCCTGTGGGTACCTCTCTCCCCAGAACCTGGGTGGCCTCTGGAACTCGAACTTGTGAAACGCGCTCAAGTGGCATACACCGTCTACTGCAGGGGCTGGTGGCAATGGTGGCCCAATGGGGAGTGGTACCGTTGGTGCCTCCGCTAGTGCCTCTACTTGAAAAGGGCCCTGTACTAAGGCCTCGTCACTCGGTGGGCTATCAGTTCATACAAATCTTGGAACTCTAGATGGATATCTGAGTGGAGGTATCCTTAAGAGAAATAGGTGCGCCATGGTCAAAAGTTATACCTGGTGAGCTGAAATTTATACCTGGTGATTTGACTTAAAAGATCACAAAGAAAACTCTTGAAAACACACACACAATCAGTATTTTTGTGCACATAGTCTGAAATCATAAGTCATGGTCCTGGTGTATGGATACGTCAGCCACCACACCAAGACTGGACTCCTTGAACTGAAAATCGTACTCATTACCCTTAATGTTATTGCTTCATAGAAAAGATCAGAGTCCTAGTTCTGTGGTAGAACCTCCATCTGATACTAATTTGTTATGACCTGTCCCCTGGGGCTCGTGATGTGACTACCCTAAGACCACCTTCCAAAGGATAGGGGTTGGCGACTAGCACCAAAGGTGTAATTCCTTAAAACTAGGAAGGCATTGCCTTTATAAACTCTAAACACACACACAAGAAATCACACAGCTGGACGAAACACCAAATAAATTGTATAACTAAAGAGTGTTGAAAGTAAAACGGAGCCATAATACAAGCTCAACTGGAAATTACAAGAACAATGGTGATACAATACAACTGAAGAAAAGGGTAAGTCAGCTGCTGGGTCATCCTCCGAGGTTCCTACCTAAAGGGTAGGTACAGATCACCTCCTCAGCACTCCTCGTCCATCTGTCTTCTCCGTGTACCGACTCATCGTAAGTTCCACCTCCATGTACCGTCTAGTCATGGTACTCTCAGCCTCAGTCAGTGTTTTCCATCATCTTCATCCAACACAACAAGGTGTGGGAATAGCCCATGCAGGGGTGAGTATAACGATGCTCAGTAGGGAGCCCGAGACCCAATAGGTCTCACAAAATCCAACAAATATAAAACACAATGTACGAAAATCCACAGATAATGTTACTTAGTTATATGCCAATACATATACCTAATTTATCATGTAATCCATCTCAATCATGAGGAAAACACAAATGTTCTGACTCATCTCAAACCAGGATTTATTCTAGGGGTAGTATCAGGTGGCATTCCGAACACAACGTCGAACACCTCAACTGCTTGAGAACTTCTCCTCTATCAAGTATAGTTGGCCTACCGCGTCACACAGAAGCACTTCCCACTAACCTTAGATAGCTGAGGTACTCCTCCTGTCGAGTACCGTGGGTCTTTCATGTCACACAGAGGCACTCCCCACCGTGGGTTTTCCGCGTCACACAGAGGCACTCCCCCTCAAAGCCTGCTGAGGTACTCCTCCAGTCGAGTATTGTGGGTCTGCCATGTCACATAGATGCGCTCCCTACTGTGGGTCTGCAGCGTCACCAAGGCGCTCCCTACTGGGCCTGTCGAGTCACTCTGAGTCAAACGGTTAGCAGTTTTCAAGTCTCATCCATCCATTAGGTCTCCGCACTATACTCACTCATCTCTAGGAGGATCCTCTCCACAAGCTACTAGTCAATACTCCAACTACCACGAAGTCCCATGAATAAGTATCTCAAAGGTCCTCAATGTAATAGGGATCTCAACTTAATAGACGGTGTGTCAATCGAACTCCCGGTCTATGAGTTATTAGCCTTTTAGTCCCAGGGGCCCAATTGGATTCATGCTCTATCCAACCTGACTGATCCCCATCTCAATCCAAAACTATTTGTAATATACTCAAAGGGGTCATCTCTCTCCAAGATTCTCAACGCTGCTGACATTTCTTCAAACGAACATCTGGTGCCAAAGATATGGCCAAAAAAAGTAAAAGGGGGTCGTAGTGGGCCCGGGTCTGGTCTGACCCGGTCGGACAGACACGGCCCAACCCGGCCTGACCCGCTGGGTCTGGTCCGGCTCGCAGTGCGGCCCAGCCAGTTGGTTCAGTCTAGCCCGACAGACCGCGAGGGGCCACGGAGGGTCGCGAGTGGCCGCGAGGGCGCAGCGATGTAGGGTGGCTCGGCCTGGGCGGCTCGGTGGGTCGGCAGGCGGAGCGAGCTAGGGTGGCTCGGAGGGCTGGCATCAGGGCGAGCCGAGGCAGCTCGGAAGGCCGGTGGGCGGCGTAAGCCAGGGCAGCTCGGAGGGCCGCGGTGAGGGCGGTTCATCCAGGGCGTGGAGCCGATTCGGTGGGGAGGTCGAAGCACCACGGGGGGGCGCGGGGCCGATTTGTCCGTGAGGCCGGAGCGCTTCGGGGATGCGGGGCTGGTTTGTCCGGGAGGCCGGAGCGCCATGGGGGGCACATAGCCGGCTCATCTGGGAGGCTGGAGCACCACGGGGGGCGCGGGGTCGGTTCGGTCGGGAGGCGGGAGCATCGCGGGGTGGCTCGGCCAGGTCACGGAGCCTGGGCGCATGGCCGGTTTGGCTGGGAGGCTGGAGCACCATTGGGAGGCTCGGCCGGGGTGCGGAGCCGGGGCATGCAGTCGGTGTGGCCAAGAGACCGGAACGCCGCAGGGGCAGTGCGGGTCGCGGAGGCTGTGGATGGTGGTGCTCTTTCCTTCATCCATTTTGAAGTACACATAAAAGAAGATCGGCGGAAGGGTTGGGCCATGTTCGTTTGGCCCGCACCCTCCACCTTTAGAGTGGTATCAAGTGGTTCAATTCCCTCTTGAATTTCAAATAATTATCAAGAATGGAAGAGAGATGAATATCAATCATCCAACCTATAACTTTCCACAAATAATCAAACCCAATTAAACCCTAACTAATTCTCTTGATGTCGTTGGCACAATAAGGTAGTACGGTCGTCGATTCATCATAGATGAGGATGTCCCATGTTAGAAGAAGTCCCAAGGAAGAAGGTCGAAGGAGGTCGGCGTTCTTTATTGGCGGAGCGTTCTTCATTGGAGAGCTTCTCCCAAGTTCCCCCAATCCTCCTTTGCTAATACTTTGTCAAAAAATGAATAACCAACAAATAAAATATGTTTATCTATTTAATTTGTTGTCAATAAATTGGCTTAATTAATTGGCAAAAATTAATGGGTTGCGTTGGCATAAAATTCCAAAAGGAGGATACCAAGGTTTGGCACAATTAATTAAGGAGGGTTAGCACAATTAATTTAGGAGGGTGGGAACAATTAAATGTATGAGGATTTGAAGAGGCTCTCCCTAATTTATTATGGTAGTTGAGAGGTTTAGGCCTTGTGTGGTCCTCACCACCATGACCTCTCATGGGAGGTTAGGTTCGGGTGGTCCCTACCACCATAACCTCTCATGGGAGGTTAAGGTCTAGTGGTCCCCACTTCTCAACTTTCACATGGAGGTTTAGTTCTGGTGGACCCCACCTCCCAACACCCACATGGGTGTTACAAATAAAAATAAAAAAGTTACACACTTTTATTTTTATTTTATTCTTACACAAAAAAACCCAAAAACTAACTTTCACCCTCGACTATCCGTCATTGAGGTGAAAGTCTCATTAAGCTAATACTGATACTGTGATTTCAACAGTGCCCTTGGATTTCAATTCCGAGCACCGGTTCAAAAGTTAGAAAAACTCACTCGCATGTTTGCTGAATGTACCGGAAAAAAAGTTCAAAAATTCATTTCGGGCACGCCGGGCCTTGGAATCACATGTCGTAAATTTTTTCGGACTCGTAAAATTATCATTTATTTAAAAAAATTACATGGAACTTCTTTGTCTTTATAGATGAAATGAAAATATAATCTTTCAGAAAATTCCAAACTATCAGGAAAAAAGAGACAGAAATTTTTTTTGGTTCTTTCCATACAAAAAAAATATCATTCTCCATACATGTGTTTAATTTCAAAGGAATTAAAGTATCATATTCAATGAAAATATAACATTCATACATCCAAAACCCCTTTTGTGACCTACCTCCCTTGTAGTGCACTGCCACTCTTCACTTAAGAGAATGTGTTTATGTGGAGTTATGCTAATATTTGGGAAGCGATTATTTACTATAGGCTTAATAAAATTATTATATCCATACACTGTGAATTATGAAAAATATAATCAATCATGAGGTATTTAAAAAAATTCAGTGTCCTTGATATGGGTAGAAAATAGATTAAAAATATGTCAGTAGAATAAAGAAGGTTTTACTCTTTAAATACAGTGCATGATTTATCAAGTAAATCAAGGAATAATCCCTCACTCAATCCCCTTTATACATGTTGTGACACATACTACCCAATGTACTCTTCTTTTCACTAGACATGAGTCATGAAATGACTCCAAAAAATATGTCATCCTAAATCCCTTTTAGATATACATTTTTTATACTTTCTTTAGAGGAATTATTTTTCATTTTGTGTATAATGAATAATTATCATTAAATTTTCTTTGATTAGTGCCATGGATGGCTCATATGATCAAAATTAATGTTTCAAACTCATACCCTTTTTAAATTTTATTTTTATTTTTATTTTTTATTTTTTTATAGGTGAATATGATGATAAAAATAGAATGTACAAAAGGTGATGCATGCTCATTTATCCTCTATCAGATTCCCCATATGGTTACTCACATCTCTCATATACCCCTTTGCATGAAATTTTTCCTAGATAAAAATACATTGAATACCCTTTTCCCCACACTTAGACTCAAATTAAACATTCAATTGTATTCTATATCAATGGTAGCTAAGGTATAATTCTAATTATAATGTGGCTTAAAACTATAAGGAAATTCATGGTTATATTATGGGATAACTTGGATCGATTTTCAAGGTAAGACTCAATGAATAATGAGGGGCCTTCCAATCAATTGCATCAATATATTGAAATTACATCATGAATACTAAATACTTGAGAGAGAATAAACAATAGTTCTAGTTTATAAAATAAATCCCAATCTTCTCTCAAGAAGTGAGGGTATAAAAAAGATGATATAAAATATGATCTAGAAACCTCTAAGGATAGGATTTAAAATTTAGGATAGTAACTAGTGGTTCTAGATTTCAATTTATAGTAAAAAATAATGAATTTTTTTTAAAATCATAGCCCAAAAAATTACATTTCAGAAATAATTTGATATTTTTATCTTCAATAATATGATCAAGATCCTCATAATCAATTAGAGTTCAACAATTGCATTGATTTTCTTAATTCATATCAAAGAAATATTGAAAGAATAAAAACTATACAAAATATATTTATAGTATTTACAAATAGGGTGGATTTTTTATACTCCAAAAAATAAAAGTAGAAACATATAGAAACTATGTATAGATTCCTAATTTTTTTGGAGATCATTTTTTCCTACATAGAGACTAAAATTTGAAAAAGGAAAAAAGAAAAAGGAACAAATGGCAATCAATATGGATAGAAGATTTCACCTCCCCACACACTTTATTGTCACTATAGCCTCAATAATAATCAGAAATAATCATGTCATTTTTAAATAGAAAATAAATAAGATATCATGAGAAATGAGTATAGAAGGAGCTCACTTGTATGTGATTATTACTTAAATTTGAAAAAACTTGGGTATGATGTGATTCCAACTTTTATTTTGAATTCTAAAGGTATTTAAAGTGGTTTTATGAGGTGTTTTCCACTTCCTTATATGCACAAATAAAAATAAGTAATTAAAAATTTATTTAGAACTAAAATACATAAAAAACAAATGAAAACTAGAGAAAATAGGAGGAGAATTATTGGTCGAACCCCTTTCCCCAAAGAGGTGTTTTAGTTTGTACTATCCATTGATGGATAGCTTTTTGGTCATCCCCAATCCACTGTAGGATTGGTTTTAGGTGATTTAAACCACCACATGTTCTTTCTTCCAATGTTCTATGATTATAATTCTTATTATAGGTCCCCTTGAACAAAGTTTTACATATACACCCCTTGATTAGTGTAATATACTTAATAAAATGGTCGTGGAAGAATCCAAATTGAGGCCAACAGTACTACCATATTCAAATAAGTTTTTTCCTCTTCATATAGTGGAAGATCCACTTAGAATGGTTAGATAAGTTCAAATAAGGGGGAGTGAGAAAGTATTTCAAGTTGAATAAAATTAAATCATATTGAATTTAAATACAAAACCCCCACCCCTCATATGTAGCAACTTGTTCCTCTATTTATTCATGAGTACTAAGAATTATTCTATTATTATGTCTCCCTCCATTTAATATTTAGAGTAATGTTGAGGGGGTCTTTCTCTTTAATTTCTATTGTCTTTTTTTCCTCAAATCCAACAAGTTCCTTTACTGCAAAGGTGGGAAGCACCATTTTCTCTTCTAGATCCACTATTTCATCTTTAAGTTATTGTAATTAACTCATGGAATCTTTATCTTCTAAAACTAATTCCTCTAATAATGGATTATAACCTACAATATTAACACACATTATCACACAATCAGGTCCATATTATAGTTTTTTATAGTTTTTTAAGATAGAAAGAGTTAAAATCAAATTTATCACTCTCTGAGGCATACTCCTATAAGGGTGAATCTCTATAAAAAATACAATGGTATTATATTCCAAATTAATTTGAGAATAATTAAAAGTATAAGGGACAATATTTGGGTTATCCCCTTCAAATTGTTCAGTTTCAATCTCCTATTTCTCCTGGAGTAACTCTGATATCATATTATATTTGTGTGTGAAAGATGGTCCCTTTAGAAATTATACCATTATGATCTAATATCTTAATGTTTTTGGTTTTGGATCATGATCCTTAGTTAATCTCATTTGGGTGTTACATTTATGAAAATTTAATAATATTTTTCTAAATAAATTCATCATCTCATAAAAATGTTTAATTGTAACATTTCTATCTATTTATTTGAGAATATACAGAAGTTCTTCCATATTTTTTGACACTAAGTAATGATCATTTTTTATTTTATTTTTAAAATTTAAATAATAAAGTATTTACAAAGTGAAAAAATAAAAAATGAATCTCCTACCTTACTCCCTGTAAATAGATCCATGTTTATTGTGTAGTTGTCGCGGAACACAGTTAAAAATAATTTTTATTTTATTAAAACATGGAATGTAGCATAGGGATGACCAATTTCATTTCCCAGAGAACATATGTGGGTCAGATTATCACTATTATAATCACGTATTGATATTTATTTATTTTTCATAATTTTTAAAGTAAATTGAAAATAATTTTTTTGTTTGTTTTGGTTTTTGATTTATGAATTTAAAACAAAATGTAGCAGAAAACACACAATGGGTAAAAAGGGTTTGGATCTATGGTTGATTACATAGATTATTTATTATCATCTAAACATTTCTTTTGAAAATCGATTTAATATCATTATTCAATTTCTCTTCTCAATATATTTTGTATTTCTAAACATACAAAAGAGAAATCTCTCATCATACATCCAATTCCACCTCCTCTATAGTGAAGATAAAATGAACACACTCAATCAAGGCATCAACTGCCTCAACAACAAACTTCATCATATGTTGTTCATCCCTAAGCCCATAGTTCACTACTCATATGCACCATGAATTAAGAGAGGGAGATGTAATTGATTTTATAAAGTAAATAATGTATTAGTTTATTAGAAAGAGAAGATGAATATCATTGATCTGCTTTTATCCAATGCATTGTCTCATTAAGGATATAAATCAAAAAATATTAAAGAATGAATGCCTATGTGATCTACCATGAGGAAATATACCTTGGTTTAATTATCTTCAATTTAGAGTGTAATATTTTATTGGAATGAAAATGAGGTTTTATAATTATCTGCAATTTAGAGTGGAATATTTTATTGGAACGAAAATGAGGCTTTATAAAAGCACAAAAAAGTGGGGGGGGATAAAAATACACACAGTTGAATGAAGAACATTAGTATTAAAATTACAAAAATAAAATAAAGAAGGGATTTAGTACAATCAAAAGATGTAAAATATTCAAAGTGGGGAAGAAGGAAAATTATTTATAATTATCGAGGAAGACGCATATTTATTCTCCTTGGCTTTAGCGCCATGGGCGGTGAGTTATTTTCCCTTGGATCAGCTCTATGTGTCATTGAGGAGGGTCATGATTAATACATTTGAGATTATTTCTTCACATGATTGTGTGTGCATAGGCTTTAGAAAATTTGGGGAAAAATCGTCTGTATTTCACAGCTTTAGTGGAACTCTTCAAAAAAAATTCCAACATATGTATTATATTCTTTGCAATTGAAATAGAAAAAAAATGTTTTAGAGTATATTGTATTGAGTAATTGCACAGGGTATCAATTAATCCAAATGAATTGGGCCTCATCATCATTAAATTTGAGTTTTGGATTTATATATACTTTTTGCACAATGAATTGGGCCTGGAAATAATAATTTTATTCGCTAATCCAACTTTTTCACCCTCATGCAGAGTTTAACACGATCACCAATAATAAGAGAACTAAAATTGAGAATAGTTAGTCATCCAAATACAACTAGGCTCAAGATATATTCTTCTAAGATCGAAGAACCTTCATATAGGTTTCAGCATATAGGTTCACTTGAATTCAATGTGTTATTTTGACAAACACATCATGTGAATTTTCTAGTGGAATTTCAGCTGCACCCTTGTGGGAATCAAGGACCCAATAGACTTCAAAATACCTGTACAAAAAATACATAGTAAAATAATTGAATTGAATAAATTTATTCAAATATAATTTTTATCTCATTCATTCCTTGCTTGTATAGTTTAAGTTATTCATTCAGGATCATTTAGTACCCATTCTTATTTGACCATCTGAGGTAGTGTGGCGATGTTGCTCGGGGTAAATGTGGTAGTTAACATCATTATTTGAGGCAGGCACGCATTTGTTTCATGGTGGAATAAATCAATTTTATGGTGCGTATTTGATTTTTAGGTGGAAAAATAACTATTACTTCACCAGTATTCTTCTCTAATAAGGTGGTTTGGGATTCTAGATTTGGCAGGCTCATGATAGTTAAGTTCATGTGATGGCGCCTTCTTCAATCTTATAAATTGGTATGTCTCTTCCTTCACCCATGTGGAAGTTTTTTCTCTTCTCTTTAGGTGCGGATAGATCTCAATAAGCATGGTAGAATTCATGTCTATCTTCCATCGATGGTGGTCTCAGGTTTGATACAGCTTTGCGGTTCTTCCAGGGTGGCTTTGGGGTGTGGTCTTATTGACATAGTAGGGTGGCAGTAAGCACGGGTTTCACATCATCTTCCTTAGTATGAATGTGGCTCGAGATTCAACAGAGGGTGGGGAAACATATCTTCTCAAGATTTATAGGATCTGTAATTGTGGCTAGAATAAAGAATGGGGATCTCAAGCTCTATATATCATCCATGACTAGAGTTTTCATGATAGTTTGTAGTAGAGCGGGTGGAGGATAAGTAATGACATAGAAGGTTGCAAGTTGTTGTGAGATAGGGTGTTCATGATCAATATATGGACTGTTATAGGGGGTTGTGATAGGTATGGTCATGGTTACTTATCAAGTAACACTGAGAATAGGGTTTTCATGGTAAGTAGAATGAATTCTTGGGGTCATTATAGTGATTGTTTGGTGCACTACATGGTCACTTGGATTCAATGCATAGGGTCACTTCAGCCCTTTATCAATTATTTTAACTTAAAAACTACAAAAAATTCACATTTTAGTGCATATTTTTTGTTCCCAAAAAATTAAAAAAATGATAAAAATGATTAAAAAAAAAATTTAACCTTGAACCATTCGATTATAAATTAATATATAATTTATTGACCAATTAAAAATATGATTTCTTTCAAAACATAATTCCCCATCACATTATTTTCTAAATTGAAAATCAAAAATCAAAATTACTTTTCCTTTAAAATAATATTAATTTATGTATTATCATTTAATTCAAAATAAAATAATGCAATTAAAGATAAAAATAAATCTATTTAAAATTTTAATTCCACATTAAATTAATCAAAACTTCAATTAAAAATAAAAAAATTCTTCACCATTTAATTCCAAAAAATGAATTAATCAATAAAATCTTCATATTCATCCATTTATAGATAAAGTACATGTAACACCCCGAACCCTCTAGGTTGGAGCTGGTGAATTACTTGTGATATTTTCATGGTTAGAAGGAATGAAAATCCTGAAGGAACGTTCAGTTTAGTATTCTTGAAAAAACTAGATACATAGATGTTACACAAATTACATTGGAAAAGTTTACAAAATACAATATATAACGAAACTAAAAACTACATCCACCTGAACTCAATAAAAGATATCCTCTTTGTCACCTATTGAAAGTAAAAAATGAAAGGGGTGAGCTCAAATGCTTAGTAAGGGTTACAAATAGTAGAATCATGAGTGCAATAATAAGTGAATCACAATCAATCCGACGTAATCAATACGGCATAGTGAATAAATAAATAACTAATACCATTAATAAACTGAGAATGAAACTGCATCCATAGATTTTGTCATAGTGAAAACCTCATGGATAATATTAATAACTAATAATGAATAAAGAGAATGATTATTAATTGGAAATCATGTATTTGTCACATTAAACTATAATACCGTAAAAACGGTTTAGTTCTATGTGTAGAAACCCGTCTGATTTTTGGAAACAAACTTGAAGGGTTTGTTGCCAAACTGATTTGTCTCATGAGACCAACCGATGCATTGAGGGGGTGTATCAGGCCCCAACTACCTCTGAATGTCCAAGTAATTATTTATACATTGATTCAATACAAGGTAAATATGCCTTTTCAATATCCTTATAGAGTAGAGTATATGGATTCATCAATATTTCCATAATAAAAATAACTTTCCAAATAAACACTGTATGTAAAATGGTATACAGTTTAGAAAACAACATATCCATGATATGAGATTATGGATATTTAATATAAATATAATTTCAAATAAAAATTGATCTCAAATGGGAAGTAGGTACACCATATAAGGATTATTAGGTGCCCAATACAAAGTTAGTCACAACAAAATAGTAGTTGAGACAAAGTCTTTTACCACAATGTAATTGGTCGAATCTTATGACCAGAACTTAATAACCCTAAAATGAATCATTGAATAACATGAATATAAAGATAATAATGTTATTATATAAAAAATTTAGTACACATATATCACATACAAGAAATAAGTGGCGCACAATGAAAATCTCACAGAAATGAAAGTGAGATGAGAAACCCTTTACAAACATTTCGGCATGGTAACGAGTGTTATTGTGAGGGATTAATGAGAAGTAAAGGGGTATTACATTATTTATATGTCACAAGGGAAGTATGGGGGAGGTTCTAAAACATACCCCATTATTAGGAATTAAAAATAAAATAGCACAACATAGGGGAGATTCTTGAACAAAAGTGAGAGAGAGGATCCCTTACCTTATGCTTGAAGGTGTTCTTGACTTGTTATTTAAGACCTGAATAAACAAATTTGGCTTATTAATTCATAATTACAGAACCTATTATATATGTAAATGATTTATTATAACCCTTTTTAGTTCATTCAAGGCTTTTTTGATTAGTTATAATGTTCAATTTCATTGTTCGGGCCCGTTTGTTTACTTGGTTTTAAATGATCGGTTCACTTATATTCAAGTTCAAATAAATATATAAGATGGATGTGGTTGTCCAGAAATGAAGTTATATTCTATTAGTGAACATCCATAATATTACATGGTTTTAAATTTAATTTGGTTACTTATAGTGAAGTTGAATTATTATATATATAACCTTAGTGACAACCGTTTTGGCTAAACGGTGGGTTTGATTACAATGAACATGTTTTGCTTTATAACTTAATACCAGTTGTAAAAAAGGATTACATAACTAAAAATATGATATATTACTTATATATTAATCTGGTTCAACCATAACACAAATGGTTTCATGATCAGAATTAAAGATTATAATAGAAATTGATAAATCGTTGTCCTTGAATGTGCTAAATTAGCACATCTCAAACGGTGTTTTCATTTATTTAAAATAAATTGTGGGGAAAGGAGAGAAGGTAATGAAATATACCATTATCATGAAAAAATTTCATTAAATGTATGTTACTAGATTTATCATACTATTATGGTGAAGAAATAAACAAAAGGAAAAGAACTTAAAATAATTGAATGAATTGGAAAGAGGAATTTACCTCTTGAGACTTCCTCCTTTGAGAACCTCTTAAGGGGAGAGGTTTTGGTATTTTGAAGAGGCTAGGAGCTTTTGGATTTGGGGGGGATCTTGGGGAGAGACTTTTTAAGAATATTGGAAAGGCACAAGGATTGATTGGTGTGTGATGAAGAGGGGGTGAGCGGTGCTTTATATAGTGGAGGGGAGAGGAGTTTTCTTAATATTATAATCATTAATTTATTATTTCCTCTCAAGACAACCAATAGTGATTATTCCATGACCAAGAACAGTAATATATGCATGTGACTTAAAACCAATTGGTCTTACATCATTAGATCATCATTAATGACTCAATTAATCCATTATTTAGCATTTATTGTGAATTATCGGATTTTACTATTCATCAAAAATTTAAGTATTTCAGAAAAATACCAAAAATTCACCCTAACCATTTTTCGATGTGTATAATCCAAAAATGAATTCCATTTTTTAAAAATCATTTTATAAATATGATTAATTAAATATTTAATTAAAATAATTATTTAATTGAAAAATATAAACACTTAAAATATTCATCTTCATTTTTAAGGTGCCTAAATTCATTTATACATTCAAGGGCATGGATACCATTCATAAGAGTCATATTACTATTAATAAGGGTAATTTACTATTCGTAAGGGTAGGTTACTATTCATAAGGGTAGGTTAATATTCACCGAAAATTAAATTAATTTAATCAGACTCTAATTATCATCTTTATCACAACCGTGTATGTTATATTTTTTAAATTCAAATCACAAAGCTGACAAATTTAAGTTTTATGGCTAGGTTATGGCTATCTCCTATAAGTAACCATGTTTTCTTCCATAGAGGCTTAGTGATTCTTGAAATATAGGCTATAACTAAAATGAATTTAAGAGAAATATACTAGAAAATGTTTGGGGTGATACAGTCCATATTATCAAAGAGTCACAAAACAATAAATTTACCTAAGAATTGGATTAAATTAATGGTGTTTTTAATTAATAATAGAAAAAAATGTTGAATTTTTTAGCTCATATCCATAGGCTAAATGATAAGATATTATAATTTAGTGATTTTCCTACAAATTATATCATTAAATGAATCACTTTATAAGATGAAATGGTATAGAGGAAATTCATTTTATGCATTCATATATGAGTTGGTTAAATCAACATTTACTCATGCATTATAAATGCATGAGTAAATACAGTATCTTGAGTATAATTCTCATGGATTTATATATCAATTACACTATATGGTAAGTGGGGTGTATGGGTTATAAAGTGTCCAGGTATATGGAACCACTAGGGGGTTGAATTGGTGGTTATCTTTTTATAATTTACTTTACTTGGAAATAAACATTTACAACTTGTTAGAGTTTAGATCCTCTCAATTATGTAACTTAGCCTCACCCATGTGTAATGAATAGAAAAAATAATTTCAAGGAACACCATTTTTATAAGATTTGGTCCCAAATTGTGTACCTACTCATTTTTGTGTTCAAAATCACCTAATAAACATATTTTCCATTAAACTCCATCATAGATACAAAAGTGGGAAGGGAAGGTGTAACACCCCGATATTTTTGTAAAATGGATTTTTAAATAATTAGATTTCTTTGATGTCTTTGTGTTGTATACTACACTATTTTAAGATTTTTTTTTTATTGTATACTGAGTTAATCTTGTGCTACATGTAACACCGACTTAGTTTGCGCTACACACAACACTAAGTTCCTACGAAACAACATTTTATTATTATAATTATTTAAACAATATAATGATAACCTAGATATTAGAATTTTTGGTATTAATAGGATTAAATGAATTATTAAAATATGGTTTATTAATGTATATATAATGAATACTTTGGTGGCCAATTAATTATAATTGAAGATAAAATCCTTCTAAAAATAAAAGGAAGTATTTTTCTGAAAAACTATTTAAATGTGCACAAGTGTGTTTTATACAAATAAACTAAAAAAATCACCCTTGTTGGATTATATTATGGAAATAAATATATAATATATTCAATATAATTTTTAATATTCATTCCATGTGTTTTCTTGACATGATATAAAAATAATTCCAGTTTTACGCTTAAAACTTCTTTTTTAAATCAGTTTTATCACCTTTTAATGACGTACTTGTTTTAAAACTTAATTTTTACACATTTGTAAATTTTACTTTAAAAAATTAACTTTATTTTTTAAATATTAATATCAAAAAATAGTTTGGTTAAACTTTTGGTATTTTTCTGATAAGTTTAATTTTCTGAGGAATAGTTAAAAATATTGCATTTTAATTGAAAACTGGCTTTTCATCTAAATAATTTATAATATCAAATTATTTATTAAATCCATTTTAAAGTTAAAATAGTTAAATTTTACATCAATTAATCCAATATAGGTCATTCAAATTATTTTTATATTGAATTTAAATATAAAAACTTAGTAAACCTTTGAATATTTTCGCTTTAAAAACTCATCTTCTCACCCCATCTACGGGATTAATTTAAAATTATTTTTAGTTACTTATATGTTTTGAATACTAAAAAATAAATTCCATGTTTGGAAATATAATATTAATATTTATTAAATTGGCCACTTTTATTTTTTGAAAGTATGTATAGTAAACTTCGTAATTTTATTACCACTATTAGGGGTAAATCAGGTAATTAAGGGTAAAATTAATATTATAAATACTATAAAATTAACTTAAAACTTGTATAAATTTTATTTTATGACTAAATTTTGATAAAAAAACATACATGGGTATAATTTATGACCCATTGGACCCACTTGGATTAATTTATGCCACTTATAGTAATTTATTTTATGAAAATTCAAACTTATCGTACTAATGTTTTTAATAAGTATAACATTCTAAATATATGTTCATCCAAAATATATATTTAAACATAAATATTCTATATAAATATAAAATATTTATATTAATCATGGAAATTTATTTTTAATTTTTTGGAAAATAAATAATTACTTTAAAGGCTTTTACAAGGATGATGTAGTAACTATTCAATTAATGGAAAAATCAATTAAATGATATTAAAAATATTAAATGAAATATAATTTGAATTAAATAATTTTATACACAAATTTTATAGATTATTATTACATATTATTGGTGTATCTAAATATTTGGTTTTAATACATCTTTTTTTCTTTATTTTCTTAATGTCAAAGTAATGAATAGTGCCAAAGTTTACACTAATGATATTTTCTGAAAATAATATTTTATTAAATTATTTAAAAATAATAAAAATATTAAATAAGGATAAAGTGCAAATGTATGGTCTAATATATAATAATGTTTCCATTTATGGTCTAATTTATAATTTATAAGTAAAAAATACAGCCTTTTAATATTAAAAGATGCATTATCGTTATTAAAATTAAAATAGGTTAACTAAGGGTTAATAAAAATGATAATTTTTAAAATAAAATGAAAAATTATCTAAAATATATTGGATGATAATATAAAAACCTTATATTATATTATATTAAAATTAAAAAACTTTTGTAGGTATTTTTATTGAGATTGAATTTATTATAAATTAATCTCTTTAGAAATTTCAAAAGTGCCCCTCACCTCAATTATAAAAGGGAACATCTTCTTATCTTTTATTCACACTTAAAAACCTATTTGGTTCTACAAAAAACTATCCAAATATCCTCCCAAATTTGATCCCTTAATACTTTAATCATTTATTTGGGTAAAAATCAAACCATGGAAGTCCTTTGGTGCTAACCAAAAGGAGATACCCGGAGAAGAGGTAACGTTCATCAACAAACGTTTTTGTTTATTTTTTCCTTAAACCCATTAAATTACTTTTATGTCTTATTTATATGATAAACTCAGTATATTAAATATATTTAGATGTTTTTATGTTAATTTTATATCCTAAAACTTCACACACTTCCATTAAATGGGATATATAATCATCATTCGTGTGTACGACGGACTACCACCTCCCGAATTGATATCGTCCGTTCTTCCATTATCACCTTTAAAGGCTGGGAATAATGATGGTTTTATATTTTATATAAGATATATATATATATACAGATTCTTTTACTAATGTTATTATGATTTTAAAATTTTCATATCATACATACATTCATTCTTTCTACTTTGTGGTAATATGATAAAGGTATTAGTGTGTACGACGGACTACCACCTTGTGAAGTAATGTGATTCATTCATGTATTACATATAATGTATTAAGGATATTTTTAATAAACTTATGTGATATACATACGGCCTATCGTCTCCGTAAACGGTGTATTTTATTTTCTACCTATAACTTTTATGAATAGACATATACTAAAAATATATGATATTTATATCATGTTTATCATTATATAGGTGATTAAATCATTATCTAAGTAAGAGGACCAAAAATAACATGTAAAAACACGTACGAAAAACAAAGTGGTTATTACACAATACATAACTTTAACATGGAATTGTTAATAAATGAGTATTATAAAGTCATAATTAAATCATATATATTATTATATATATGAATATTATTCTTTGGTATATTTATAATAAAATTATATTTATTATACAATAGTTTTAAATTTGTATGAAGTAAGTCAAGACTTAGGGTAAGAGATTATTTTTTCTCACTTTTATTTTAGTGGGTCACATGTCTTATACACAACTTGTTTCTTTTATATGGTGTATATACTCCCCATTAATATATTTTATGATTATTTTCATAAATATTATTTTATTTATATATAAATATAATTTTCTATATTTCATGGGGTATACGATTTGACTGATTACAAAAGTGGTAAGTATTTATTTTGCAATCTCATCATTATTCAGGATTGTTTATGTTTAAGTATTCACTTGGAAATATTTCTCATACAAGTATATTTTTCTAAAAATTATTTCAAAAATCCTTTTAATATTATCCTATAAATGTTTAAATTTATTTTTACCCATGTTTTACATTTTAAAAATGGTTTGAAAAGAATATTTTTGTCATTTTCTAAACAAGGTTCTTTGTTACTTTTCTGAGAAAAATATTATAGGAATGTTTTTATAAATTATACGACATGAGAAGATTTTCCTAATTTCATGGTAACTTAATGTATTGAGGAATAATTTAAAATTTTAAAAGGTTATTTTAAAATAAAATTTTTTTCTTATATAATTTCATGGCTTTTTATAATAAAAATTAATTTTAAAAAAATTGGAAAGAATATTTTCCTCAAGAATTATTTCAAATGATTTTTCAAAATAATTTTTCATATAAGATAACATTATTTAATAATTATTTTGATTTAATGGGGTTATTATTCAAGGATACTATCCTTATTCTTTATATGTTTGGTTTATGTTTATAATGGCATGATTTTTATGGATCTCATTACTTTTAAATAAGATATACTATGATGAAATGTTTATGGAAACCATTTATTTTCATGATTTATAATGTGATGAATGAATTATGTTCTTATAGAATTTTTATGTATGATTTTACTTATTTTAAGGGTGGGGTCTATATATCCCTCCAGTTCATTATGCAAAGATGGATAAATTATGAGGTAAATATGTTATGCATGGACCTGAAGCCAAGTTCACAATTCTATTATGGTACTTATTTTCTTATAAATAAGTTTATGCATGGACCTAGATTTCATGTCCATAAGTTTATTCATAGACCTTGTTTTGTGTCTATGAGATTATAAAGGGTCATGATTTCATGTCCTTAACTTAATGATTGAACCCATTTCTATTTATACATGTTCACAAAGATATAAGTTTATGTGTATACCACAATTCAATGTCTTATTCCAAAGTTATGCTCTTATGGATCATGTTCATTTATTATCTTATGATTCATGTCTTATGAACTGCCAATATGTATTCCATGAATCAGGATTATGATCTTTGTTATGAGGTGTATGGTTTTCAAATATTATGCTCATGTTTTCATACCCCTGTGTTCATGTTTTTCTTATGTATATATTATGTTTACCCTTAATTAGAATATGATCTCACGCTATATTTTGTTTCATTTCCCCAGTTTATGAATAAAGGTTTTAAATAGGGGTATAAAAGGGGAAGATCTTTGTGGAAAACATTGAAGATCTTTCACCAAACTTGAATTTTTTGTTCCAAGTTTCCAAATGAACTAAACTATTACGGTCATCAGGCATGTGTTTGTGTAATGTAATTAATATTCATCTAAAAATATATAATATCCATGTCTGAAAAGACTGGGTTGTTATACAAGGAATCGGAACTAACCCAAATGATGGCGGGAAAGAATCACCCTTGACCTAAGAGTATTGGTTATAACTAGTTAAAAAAATTCTTCCACTAATCACTAGTAGAAATACTAGATATAACGTCAATTTTATAATGTTTTTTTCTTATAAAAAACTTTAAAAGTTATGCAAAAACATTATAACATTGGTTTTGAATGAAACTGGTGTTAAAAGGTATTCAGTTAAACCTTTAACATTAGTTTTATGTAAAACGGACTTTAAAGGTTTTCAGAAGACCTTTTAACATTGGTTTTTTTAAAACCGATGTCACAAGTCCAAGAAAAACATTTCAGCATTGGTTTTTCCTATAACAAACATAAAATAATAATTACAAAATAGTTTCAATGTCATTTTTTAGAAAAATCGAGTTTTAAACCCCTTAAAAATAATCGTAGCCCGAACTCCTCATTTCATTTTATTGAAATTGATTTTATATCAATCTATGAAGGCACCCATGACCACACATCAATCATAGACCTCAATGTTAGTAGATTTTAATCAATATTAATTACCTTTTCATGATCCTTGAACCTGAATCTCTAATATTTTTTCATTTTTTAATAATCCACAAAAGGATTTATTTCTCATAATCCATATTTATGTAGACCAACGAACTGATCTCTACTCAATGATCAATGAAAATGATTTTATTCAATTTTAATCAAATTTTTATGATCATTGGTCCATAATCTTGAATCATTCATCCCTGTTTTATGATCCAAAAAAATATTTATCTCTTATAAACAATATTTTGGTCAAAAAACAACCATGTTGGAAGGTTTTTGTTTCTCTTTTCTTGTTTTTTTTTCAAACATGTTTCTTAAATCTTATAGTGTTCACACTACCACCAACTTCGAGATAGTGAATCTATATTCAGAATCGATTTTTCCTTATCAAAATCTGAATTTTTTAATTTTTTAATTTTGAAGATAAATTCATTATCTATTAGTTATAAATCTAATTTATCCATTCATTTTTTTGTTTTCATTTTATTGTTAGTTATAATTTTTTTAAAGTTTGTTTAATTTTATAAATTTTTTATTTGATGTAATTCTCAATTTTTGTCCAAAAATTTTATATATATATATATATATATATTAGTTTAAACTCATATCCATGGTGTTTTTTATTTTTGATTCTAACCAAATTATATATTTTTGGGTCATCCTGAGAAACATCAAGTAGATATAGAGTCTTATATGTAATAATATAATTATTAAAATTCAATTAAAGTTTATGAGTTAATACATAAAATGTTTTCATTCATTTCAATAAAAATAAATATTGGATAGTGATAATAACCACCCTCATTTTTAATCTTCATAACTTTATGTTATTATTGTGATTTATAGAAATCACCTTACACTAGTTGTGTTTTAAGTAAATAATAAGAAATAAAAAAATTTATGGATATTAAACCAAATTTTTTGATGTCAGATTATTATTTTAATACCATCTTGAAATTTTTGAAAACCATATTACCATATATTAATGGTTTTTTTTAATATTATTATGAAATAAATAATTTGGAAAATTTTAGCTTTAATATATTAAAAGAGTTGTTTTTTAAATTATTTAATATTATATTATGGTAAAAATGAATGCTTAATTGATTTCCCTCCCAAATTACCATATTATTTTTAGTGATTTCAATGAATTAGTTCTTTTAATTTTCTTCGTATTGTATTCAATGATTCATTTAACCTTGATTTTTTACCCTATAAAATTTACCTTTGTTTTTGATAAATAAAATTTTGAATTTATGTTTAATGTTATTTATTCTAGGTTACCTGAAGAGTAATATTGATGAATATCTTGAAGGATATAAGCAGAATAGAAGTGATTTTGTGTGGTATTCATTTAAAAAATATCTGTCTAAAATTGAAAAAAGTATCTCTATTCCTTTAATAATATCATCAAACATATTTTATAGTTAATTATTTAAATAAAATAAATTCATAGTGTAATTTTTTTATTTGATTCCTAATAATCATAGATACATCCCACTTGATCATTGATAATTTTGATTATATGTATTTATGTTTAAAATTTACATATTTATATATATTTTTAAATGTTTATATGTTTTAACATATTCATCTTTTATATTGTGATCTTAGGTATTTAATGGATTGTAATTGGATAAATTTATAAAGAACCATTAATGAATATGGAAAATGAGTTGATTATTTCTTGGAATTTTATAAACAAATTATTCAAAACATAAATTTTATTTTATATCTATGTGTGAATTGTTTCAATATAAGAAAGTTTAATTTTTGATAAATCAAGGATCATCTCATTTTCTATGGTTTTATCCATAACTATACACGTTGGATCTGAAATTGTGAAATAATGGAAAAATCAACATCTAAACTTGATAAAAATATTCATAATGAGATAGAGGATCATATTGAAGAGTCTATTCATGATTTAGGGGTTGAAATCATAAAAAAAAAGGAGAAACTATGGAATGGTTGTATGGAGATTATGAGAGACCATTATTCTTAGGTTTCATTAAATATATATTTTTATTAGTTATTCTGAGATTAGTTAACTTTAAAGTAAGAAATGGATGGAGTGAAAAAGGTTTCTATTAGTTTCTTGAACTTTTAAAAGAGCTACTTCCAAAAGGTAATAAAATTATAGCCTCTAACTATGAGGAAAAGAAAATATTATTCTCAATGAGATTGGGCTATAAAAAGATACATTCTTTCCTTAATGCTTGTGTGTTTTATAGGATGGAATAAGAATATTTATCAAAATATCCTTAATGTGGTACATCATGCTATAATATGGATAAAAAAGTCAACTCTGATTCATTCTCAGGTACTGGCATCTAACCTCCTAGTAATCAATTTAGTAACTTCCAATAATTTCTTCCATTAATTCCTTCCTATAATTCTAATAATTCAACTATGATCTATTCTCGAGTACCAGAATCAAACCTCCTGCTAAAGAAATTTGGTACCTTCCAAAAATTCCTTATTTGAAGTGTTTTTTTGCACATTCAATTGATTAAAAAATGTTAAGATGGCATACAGATGAGTGAATCTCTGATGGTAACTTACACCACTCTATTAATTCACCACAGTGGAAGATATTTGATAAAGAATTTCCTGATTTTGGAAGTGAAGTTATAAATCTCATATTAGGACTATACATAGATGGAATAAATCCATATCGGAGCCTAAGTAGCCAATATAGTTCACTCCTCATTCGATACAAAGATAAATAAACTGAATCTACCTAAATATTATATATATATATATATATGTTATACATATATATATATATATGTGTATGTATTATATTTGTAACTTTAATTGAATATATATATATGTATATGTATATGTATATGTATCTATATTATTTATCATATTTAAATTTATTTAAATATACAATATATGATTCAATGTGTATATATATAATACTATTTTTTCTAATGAAACTAAAAAAATAATATTAATAATAATTTTTAAATTATATTAATTATAAATAATTATTATTTTGGGTAATTGAGTATAAAATATAATTATTTAAATTTTTTGAAAGTTTAACTATTTCAAAAAAATGTTTATATAGTTACGTAATTTTATTATTTTGAAAGTAACATGAGTTTACAATATTTAATTGGTTATTTAATTATAAATTATTTTATTGTTAATTAAATTTATATATATACTTAAAATGTATATATATACATAAAATGATGAATACTTAAAAATAATTTCTAATATATAGAATTTCATAACTTCCAATATATTTTTTAGAACAAAAAATATAGCAACCTAAGGATTCTAGGGAGTCCATCTAATACGCATTGACCCATCCTAGAGATTCTAGGCAGGTCCATAAAGAAGTTGTTATAAAGCAATAATACACATCAACAAGATATATCAGAGATAGAGAAAAACACACCAACCCTTGCAAAGTATATCCTATAAACATTTAAATATATTTATATATATCATGGAAATTATAATACATATAATTGCAAAACAAATGCACATTTAAACATACTTTTTAATGAAAATAAATATAATCCCTTCTTAATTTGGAAATCTAGAACCATAATTTGTGAATAAATAATTATAAAATCACCCTAACATTATAAGTTTTGAAAACCCATATAAATAGATAGAAATATATATATATATATATATTTATAAAATAAACTTAAATAGATAAAAATTTATGTAACCCTTACAGTAGAATATCACAACATAGTAAAATAAATACAACACCATACTAATTTTGAAAATAGTGATCCATTGAAAATAAATAAATATGGTATCACCCTTACTAAGATTTATCTTAAAATAAAACAACATAATTATGAGAAAATAAATTTTTAAGGAAAACCCCTTAGATCATAATATTAAAACATAATTTAAATAAATAAATTCCCTTAAATCAATTGCATAAAATAGGATTATTTTTTTGCTTTTCACTATCATTAGACTGATAATTGGTTTTCTAAATCAATTTGCTCAGAACCTATAAAGAAAATTGGTTCAAAATAGTGAAGAAAATTAGGGTAAAGATGTAGACAGTAGAGAAAATTGATTCAAAACAACAATTTAAAACGACCAAAATAGGATATCCAAAAACAGTAGTCAAGAAAAAAATGGATCATAAACAAAAGAAAAATATAATACAATAACTGAATCACCAATACAGAAAATAAAATTGAAACCTACAAAGGAAAATCAGAAACCCTAGGATCTAGATCTCAAAATGACAAATACAAAAAGAAAATTGGAACATACAAAGGAAAACACATTCCAACCTAGCTAGGATGAAGAAAATTTGAGACCCTTAGATCTTGATCTCGCTGTTTTTTTTTCAGAAACCCTAACCACAACTGAACACCAAATGTTGGACGATGTTCAAAAAATTAGAGGTAGTGGGTTTATGTGATTTGAGTGGGTTTGTGTAATTCAAGCTTCGATTCACCAAGGAGGAGCATTGATAATCGGTGGCTTTTGTGGAAAGCATCTGATATCGTAATGGGTTGGCAACAGGTTAGGTTTTTTTAATTATATCGGGACACTTTTATCAGGTCTTTTTCAAAAGTGTTGACAAAGAGTCGTTTTATCAACACTTATTATTCAAGAATTGATAAAGGGCATATTTATCAGCACTTTTTTAGCACTGATAAAGGTAGGTCTTTATCAGTGCTAAAAAAGCACTCATAAAGATTTCTTTTATTATCTCTTATTACTTAAGCGCTGATAAAGGATTTATAAATATAATTATAAATAAAAAAATTAAATATATATATATATAGTTAATAAATATATATAAATATAAATATAGTAAATATATTCCTTATTTAAATATATATATTATAATTTTATAATTATTTCAATATAGATTTTTTATTTATAATTATATAAATATTTTTTAAAAATAATATTTATATCATTATATATATTTATATAATTATATATATATATAATAAATATATATAAATATAAATTAGGTAAATATATTCATTATTTATGTAAATTTATTATAAATTTAATAATTATTTAAATATATATAATTATTTATTTATAATTATATAATTACTTTTAAAAAATATTTATTTATTTATAATTATAAATATATAATTTTATAAATATAGTATGCACATTTTTAAATATATTTATTTATGAATATATTTATAAATATTTTTTTATAATTTTTTTAGAAATATTTTTTAACATTATTAATGAATATCTAATTTTATGTGTATGTGTGTTAAAAATGAGTGAAATTGAATAAATTAAAAATAAGTACACTTTAATAATATTGAAAAAATGGATAAGTTTTTTGTGTGTGCATTGCATATAAAAATGCATTAATTACATATATGTGAAATCAATATAACACACATTTGATCTATGTTGAATTGAAAAATCAAACGACATTCAATTATATGTACAGTACTCTAGGCAATTAGTCAGTATTTTTAATTCATATTGATTTTTAATTATAAACCATTATTCACTAAATATATAACTATTTAATCTAAATTGTATAAATATTTTTTAATATATAAATCATATTTATGTTAATTAACATGTATCTATATATTTAATATATGCTATTTATTAACATTATCAATAATCGTCTAATTAATAAAATGTTTAATATTTTCCCAATTTACTTATTTTTAATTTTAATCTGTTTAATTTTTATTTTGAATATCTATATATTTAATACATACTATTTATTAATATTTATAATTTATTTATATTATAATAAATTTATTCATTTTTATCAATAATTATTTAATTAATAAAATTTGTAATATTTTTTTAATAAACTCATTTTTTATTTTCTACTTTTTATTAATTTAATTAATTAATTTGATTCATTCATAACTTTGTCAACACTTTCTTTAGCACTAATAAAGATATCATTTATCAGTGCTTTTTTCTAGTGTTGATAATTACCAGCACTATTAAATGTCAGTTTTGTAGTAGTCAGTGGAAGGGATGGGCTCCTATACTTTTTAGAGGTCAGTGAAACTACATGAAAGAAAGATATGCCCTATAAAAAGGGGAACATGTGGGGATGTTGTATATATTGTTATTACTTATCTCTAGTAATCTTTAGTGACTCTTAATTTAATAAGTTGTATATTTTTCTTTTTGGAGAAAAAAAAATAAATCAATGTTCATCCCATGGATGTAGGACTATCAGTCCAAATGATATAAAAAGAAAGTGTTATTTTATTTGATTAAATTTACATTACATTATTCAAATGTTATAATTATTTATGTGAACCAGGTTGAAGTGATTTTTTTATATTAGTATAGTGATTTGGGTGAACTTTGTTTCTATCAATATCCATAACATTTAGTTGGGGGAGTTCTTTCTAGAATTAAATTCTTCCAGATGATTCTGGAATGAATGCTTCCAATAAACTATGAAAAGGATAGTTCAGTTAAAGGAATCCCCAATAAGTGGTGGCATGGACTTGGTTCTTATAAGTACAATCATTTTACTCGGTATTTAAAGTAATATTCTTTTTCCTATATGTTTATAAATTTTTTGTGGGAGTC
Organism: Viscum album; assembly: GCA_963277665.1. NCBI lineage: Eukaryota > Viridiplantae > Streptophyta > Magnoliopsida > Santalales > Viscaceae > Viscum > Viscum album. The sequence goes on along the minus strand of OY728125.1, from coordinate 1,385,157,725 downwards.
ATTATTTTTATGGAATTATGGTGTTGGAAGAAGGAAAGGTTTAGATTAAAAAATTTGATGGAACATATTTTAGTTTCTAATAAATTTAGATAGAATAAAATCTCACTCATAAATATTTAGAGCTTTTGTTTAAGGGTTTTAAAACTAAGGTACTGGATAAGGGTAAATGGGAAAATCTAGATTAGAAGGCACTTGGTTTTATATAAATGTATTTAGTCCAGAATGTGGCTTTAAACATTCAAGAGAATAAAACCATGATATAGTTGATGGAATCCCTAGAATATATATATGTGTGTGTGTGTGAGAAAACTACAAAACTAAACAAAGTGTTCTTGATGTAGTGGTTATTTAGGATAAGTTTATCGGAAGAAATATCTACATATGATTTTCTGAATTATTTTAACTTAATTTAGAACTAGGTAGATTCTATGAATGTTAAATTTATAGATGATGCATATTTAATTTTATTACTATCATGCTTACCAAGGTCTTGAAAATATGTGGTTACAATTGTGAGTATTTAAATTGGAAATAATGATTTGGTATTCACTAAATTTCAAAAATTGATTCTCAATGAGGATCTCTAAAGAAAAGAGAGAGAAACATCTTCTAGTGGTGTATTAAATACAAAAGGAAGGGTATTCTATATTCATAAAAAGAATCTAAAGTAGTTAAATAGAAAATAAATGGAAATATGCAAATTAAATTATTCCATAAGTGGGAATGTATGTTGTCATTGTGGAAAGAGAGGTCACCTCAAGAAATATTGTCATAATAAAAAGACAACAGCTTGAAGGAATTCTTTTAAATATTTGAGTGTTACAATAGAGGGTAGTATAAATCTACTTACAAATTTTTCTCTATAAATTGAATCTTGGATTATAAATTTTGGATCTTCATTTTATTCCATAAGAGATAAAGGTTGTTTATTAAATTATGTTTCTGGAAAATATAGTAAAGTTCATCATGTTGCTGATAAATATCTTGAAATTATAGAAAAGATAGAAGTGAAGGTCCGGTTGAAGAATGAATATTTTCTTAAACTAAAGGATGTTTGATAGGTTCTAGAAATTTATAAGAACCTAATTTCAATGGGTCATCTGGATAAATAAGGTTTTAAAATGAGCGTTGTCTAAGGAGTATAGAAGATTAATCAAGGTTCTCTGATTATATCCATAGGTGTAAAAGATGGTTCTTTATAGATGACCCGATGGATGGTGGGAGTTTTACTCACTGGAATGAAATCTTTTAGAAATTAAGAACTTTGACATAACCATTTCGAAAACCTTAATGAGAAGAGTATAAGGATTATAGAAGATAGAGGCATATTGAATATGGATCAATCACACATCAAAATGAATCAGAGTTGTATAATTGGTAAGTAATAGAAGGTGTGTTTTAATCTTTCTATAAGGACACAAAATGATGAAAGTTATAATTAGTTCATATAGATGTTTGGGGAACCTCCCATAGTACCTTCTTATGAAAAAACTTGGTACTTTATTACCTTTATTGATGATTCCACAAGAAAAGTATGGGTTTACTTTATGAAACATAAAAGTTAAGTGTTTTTAATATTTATTCAATGTAAGGCTATGGTTGAAATATAAACCAAAAGAAAGTTGAAATTTTTAAGACTAAACAACATTGGTGAGTTTATCAGAATAATTTTTTGGAACTAATGTAGGAAAATAAAAATCTTGTATGAGAATATTTCTCCAGGAACACCTGGAAAAAAAGTTGTAGTCGAGATAATATATTAGATATTGATGGGGGGAAATAAGTATAATACTATATTCTAGAATTTCTATGGAGTTTTTATATGAATTTTTAGAAATAAAAACGTTCTTAATCAACATTATTCCTTTGAACCCATTTGGATAGTAATTATTAAAAGAAATATGGTCCACAAAAGTTCCTTAAGTAGCTCATCTCAGAGTTATTTTAAGTTTATCCTACATTTGTGTTAATGAAAAAGATAGAGATAATATGTGAGTGAAATCATAGTAATGTTTATTATTATTCTAAATAGATGAATAAATTTTTTTTGTATTTGAGATTATTAAAAGTCTAATTTTTTCAGAAGTCAAAATGTTATATTTAATGATCCGATCTTGTTGAAAGATTTGAAATTGAAAGAGAAAAAAGTTGATGATAAAAAATTGAATTTAACTCAAGTTGATCTGAATAGAGGTTCTAAAGTTTCACATGTTATGGAATGCTCATATGTCTATGAATCTAATATAAGGTATCATATTCTCAAAGGAAGTTTAGAGGAAAGTGAAATAATTTTAGAAGTAAATTCAATGGAAGAGATATCATAAATATCGGGAACTGGGGAAGTTTTCTCAAGACTTACATAAGGCGAAGTTTTATACGGAAGAGTTCCAAAAAGAGAAGTTTCAAAAAAAAATAGTTCCGTAATAAGATAATTTATAATTTAATGTTTGAAGATATTCGAGTATCATATGATTGATGCACAAGTATTGATGTTATATGGGTTTCTTACTTTTAACAAATGCAGGGTAACTAAAGATTTTGGAAGTGGATACTTTGGGAGATTCCAAAAGGTGGAAGTTATAAATTTAAGAGGATTTGAATTCATTAAAATTTAATAACACCTGGGAGATAAAAAATTACTATTGGGGGAGAAATCACTTGAGAAAAAGTGGGTCTTCTTTTTGAAATAATAATTCAATAGAAGGAAGTGATATAAATCTAGGCTGGATGTGAATGCTTTTCAGTAGAAATAGGGCATATAATTCTCAAAGATATTCACTATAGTAGTAAAAAATACTACCATTTGAACTATATTTTGTTTAATTTATTCTAGAAATTTATACCATGAACAATTATATTTAAAGACAATTTTTTTTATAGTGATTGGGATATATACATTTATATGAAAAAACCTATTGGTTTCATGGAAAATTAGAATCAAATCTTGGTGTAAAATAAGGAGACTTTATGGTTTGAAACAATCACTAGGATATTGGAACAAAAATTTTGAGACCTTCATGGAGAAAATAGGCTTAGCATAGAGTAATTATGATCATTGTTGTTATTGGAAGGAATTAAGCAAAAATGACTTTATAATCTTACCTTTTTATATAGATGATATGTTGTTGGTAGGTCCAAATATTCAGCTGATTCAGAATTTGAAGGAATACCTATCTATAAATTTTGAAATTAAATATCTTAGGGAAAATAAAAAAAATTGGGAATGGGGACTAAACTTGATAGGATAACCAGAATCTTGGTTTTATCAAAAAAGGATTACATATAGAAGATAATTGAGAGATACATAATGAGTGAATATAATCCAGTTACAACTACTCTTACTGTCCACTTTAAGCATTCGAAGTAATGTACCCCATTAATTGAAGAAAAAAATAAGTACATGATGAAAGTTCCTTATTCCTTAGTAGTTGGAATATTTATGTATGTTATGATTTGTACACACCTAGATATTTTTCATGCAGTGGGAGTGGTTGTTCAATTTATGGAAAATACAACAAAGGTTCCCTGATAATATGTTAAATATATTATTTTTTACCTAAAATTAATAAAGGTTATAACCCTTTGTTTTGAAGATGATGATCCATTGCTTAGATTTTTTGATACAAACTTTGGGGGTGATTTTGATTCTTATAATACCCAATTGAATATGTTTACTCTTTTGGAGGAACTATGGTAAGTTGAATGTACATCCTTCAATTAGTGATAGAACTTTCTACAACTGTAGGATGGTATGTGGATATAATATAAGTAAGAGAGGATATGGTATAGTTAATATGTTTAATAGGAGAACTTGTCTGTAGTCAAGAGAAATAATTTCTCTACTTTTATAGTTAGAGTGAAATTAATTTGTCTAAGAATCATTTGTTTCATCCATGAACTAAACACATTGATATTAATTATCATTACATCTTGAAGATGATGGAATATGGTGATTTAGAGTTACAGAAGTTGTCTAGAAAAAAATCCATCTAAAATATTTACCAAGAGATTGGGTTCAAAATTATTTAGGAAATATAAATCCTTGGTAGGACTTGAGTGAACATAAAGATATGGAGTAACACTGTATACAATAGAAGTTGAATTTGATTCCTTTTTTTTCTCTGAATAAGTCTTCAGGTGATAGATTATTGAGATTTTTTTAATCTTACTTTAGTTGATTGGAAGGAGACAACTGAAGGGATTAGTTCCAAAAGTTCTTTAGTTTGTTAAAATAGTTTAAAGTGATAATATATTTCTATTATCACATCATAATGATATTTCAATAAGGAATATAGTTTGGAATAATTTCTTCTTATGGGCTCAAATCGAGGTGGTCTGTTTCAAATGTTTTAGCTTTTACTTCTAGAATTTGGTGAGTATTATTTAGTTTTCTATGTAATTGTCGGTTTATCAGAAGTCAAAGTTAGTTAGAATATTTCAATAAAAGATCCATGGTGGGAATAATGGAGTTTATGGACTCTTTCACTTTTCTTTGGTCCATACAACTTGATGACCAAATGAAACTCTTTATAAAAGGGGTGGGGGACCTATGTTGTTATTTTATATATTGTGATTACTTTTCTATAGTAATATTGAGTGAATATTAATATATTATGTTTTAATGTTTTCATTATAGATAAATAAAATGGTACAATGTTTCTCTTGTAAAGGAAGTTTTATTGGTATGAACCATGTAAAACCAAAGTGTTCTTTAATTTGCTTAAATTTACTTTATATTTTTTGGATTTTTTTAGAGTGAATATGACTGAATTCAGGTTTTCAAACTTAGTATGGTTTTTTGGGTTATCTTTTTTTCTACAATGTTCTGAAACATTATGTTCATATAGTTCCTTCTGGAATCATATTCTTCCAGATGATTCTGTAATGACCACTTCTGGTGAACTATCAGAAGGAAAAATCAGTTGAAGGAATCCTCAACAATTTCATCCTCAATTCCTAAAACCTTTAACTTGGATATTTTTTGGTAAATATATCATTAAGTTGATATTTATTATAGTTATAGTGTAACTTTATATCTCCATATGTAAACCATTCATTGATGAAATGATATATTATATCAATGTTCTTATATATGTAATGTTGAATAGGTTTTTTTTAAGATCAATTACTCTTTGATTATATAAAAAAATATTTTATACTTTCTCAAAATTCATCCACAAATATTCAAGCTTAACTTTCATTCGCATCATTTGAGTACATACATGGGTAGCAACAACATATTCGGATTTATCTATACTTAATGTGATTGAAATTTTTTCCTTACTGTTATAATAAACATAGCTTTCCCCAAAGAAAAATGTTCCAATAGATATTGATTTATAATCATTATAATCCCCATCCCAATCATCATTCGTGAATCTAAGTAATATTACTATATTACTTTTCTTATACAAAACCCCATAATTTAAAGTTACTTTCACATACCTCAAAATTCTCTTGGAATCCATCATATGAGATTCCTTAGGATCACTTTTATATCTTACACATAATATTACTAAAAATAAAATTTTGAATTGAGATGCTATAAGGTAAAGTAAACATAAAATCAACCTATGGATGCCCTTCTGATTCACCATCTTTCCAACTTCATCATTAATCAGATTCGTACTAACAAAAATAGGTGTGGAAAATCCCTTTGAATCTTTCATTCCAAATTTTCTAAATAACTCCTTGGAATACTTTTCTTTTGAGAGAAATATATAAATTTCATTTTTAATGATTTGTATCCAAATAAAGAAATTATTTTCCTTGAGTATAGACTTCTCAAATTACCACTTCATCTATTTTGAAAATTATTCACAAATATGATCTTTATCAAGATTAAATATTGTGTAATTCACATAAACTATAACAATCAATGGTTTGGAACCTATAAATTTTACATAAAGCTTGTTGTCAACTTTTCCTCTAGAAAAAATTAATGTTTTCAAAAAATTATTAGTTCTTTAATACCAGGATCGAGGAGCATAATTCAAACCATAAAATGATTAATTCAGTTTACAGACTTTGATTCCATTTTTTTTAGAATGAACCCTTCTAGTTTCTCAATATAAACTTCATCCCCAACTTACCTATATAAGAAATATAAATTGGATTCCATTTAATAAAATTTTTAATTATAATAAGTTTCAAGTTACAAGAACATTATGATAATTTCTAATATTTCAACTAGATAAAACTTATCCTAAAAATCAATACCTTCAACCCATGAATACCCTTTACAGATGAGTCTGGCCTTATTTCCTAATATTTATCATATCTCATTCAACTTATTAAAAAACACTCATTTAGTTCCTAAAACATTTTTACCTACTGGTCTAAGGAAAATTTCTCAACTATAATTCTTTTCAATCTATACCAATTATTAATCCATATCTTCCTACCATTCTTTATGTTCAAAAACATTATATAGTGAGTGTGGTTGTATTTGAAAAATGAGTTTTTTTATTCTCCATTATCAGTTTCCTTCTTTTCTGAACCGGTGCTTTACTTCTTCTAATATTGTTGGTTTTTCAACCTATTCATGTATCTTCCATAATTTATAGTTTCTATTTTCTTCAGTTTCTTTCACATAACTATAGACTATGGTGAACATTTTTTGTAACTCCTATATACTTCTTTCATTTTTATCTATAGTTCTTTCAGAAGTTTGTAATATTCCTTTTATTAAAATTTCATAAAAAAAATTTCTTTCATCTATTTATTTTAACTTATGTTCATTAACATTAACATGACATAATTACATAATTTTTTGTGATTATTTACTCTAACACTTACAACTTCTTCTATTTGTTATATACCCAAATAGGATTCCTTCCTTATATGTTTCATAAAATTTTCTGAAGTTTTTATTTTTAATATTTATTAAGTGGGGAATTTTGAATACATTAATGTACTTAATAGTAGGCCTCTTTTTTTACCAAATTTTATGGGGATTTTTTTATATATTTTTTCTTTATAAACATTTATTTTCAACATTCACTTCTATACAAACTGCTTCCCTCCATAATTATTTTGATAGATTATGCTTAGAAAGTATAGCTTGTCCCATATCAACTAGAACTAAACTTTTTCCATTCTGATACTTCATTTTATTATTTTAATGACTATGTTTTTTCCTGTAACAATTTAGAATGTTTTTAGACTCATTCGTGAAGTTGGAATGGTATTTTGGGGCATATGGAGCCTCGTTGTTGATATATTAAAAATATTAACTTTATTATATCATGTGAATAAATTTTTTCAGTTATAATATAATAACTCATGAATGATGTATCGTATAGAAAAACTAGAACCCATATTAAATCAAGAATACTTTTTTTACCCTAGTCATGTCTTAAGTTTGGTTGGCGTTGGGTGTTTTAGTAGAGTGTAGTTACTAGTGAGAAATAGACAAAATAAAGAAATTTAAATTTATTTATTTATGTATTATATAATTAAATGCTTAACATAGAAAATAACTATGTTTATACCCCTATTATGGAAAAATATAGGGTTATCCATATAACCCTAGGAGTTTTTAGTAGAGCTACAACATGGATAATCATCAGGTGAAATATCAAATTTTGGTGGATACAATGACGAATAGAATGAATTTGTCACTAGTCTATCATGCAAGAATGTCTTTGTCAACAGAGTTCTTGGATATTTCCAATAAGAATGAAAAAAAAGTTCTACGTTATCAATCGATCTGATATAAAGGTAATATGTTTGTTTTTCTTGGATTAATCCCTACTATTTTTTCTCCTTGGAAAATGTCAATCAATTCTTTTATAGGTTAATTTATGGATAAATTGTTGATATGTGGTTGAATATTCTTAATGTTTGAATCATGATTTCATTTTTGATCATCAATTTATATCTAAATGAATTATTTTCAACCTTAAAAATATCCAATATTCATTTATCACTTTTGGGTTTCATGTTTTTCACCCCTGTTCTTCAAACTTTCATTATTGGTTTTTTTTTTGAATGATGATTCTAGTATACCTAAGAATTTATCATTGTACAATCATTCTTTGGTGAAATGGATTGTTACCATGGATTAAGATTTGGGATTGAAGGTTTGAAATATTATGGATGATGAAGATGTAATATTGGCCATGGATTGAAGGAGTCTGATTTGGGGCATTTTGTGTTTTGGTGATGCGGTGTGATGGGGGTGTTTTTTAAGTAGATGGGTAACCAGAATTCAGCCACTAGGGATGACTTAGGCTTGGTTAACCCTAGATATAGACTATGTATGTGTAATTCATGTATAGAGTATAGGAGGATGTGTAATAGGCAGATATACATGAAGACTATAGGATTATAGAAAATGTCGGTATACACGGTGTGTAGTTAAAAATAAAACATTCCATATGGACTGCTTCCCATGATGGATAGGGTTTACACATGAAGAAAAATATCATGATGGCATGTGACCTAATGACATATTGTGTGATCTGAAGTCAGTAACCCAGCATATACCCCTAGGTACAGGGGAATGAATAAAACCAGTGTACATAGACATGAGTAGAGTACACAGGCACGGGCGGGAGTACATAGACACAAACATGGTCATACCAGACATAGTGGGACACGTTTTGTGCCCCTATACATGACATATACCCTTTTTAGGGTAGAATTCGTCCCTTTTTTCTCTCAGTACAGTATCAGTATCATCATGGGTGCATTACCTTTGTTTAACCATAAGAGGGACCAGGGCGAAATCTCATCCTGAGTATAGGATAAGAAATCCCCTCTATGGGTTTTCTCTAGATAGAGTCAGTTATCCCTATATGTGGCCTAGGGTGTGATCTTGTATCATTATTACCTAGTTTAGTCTAGGTATATAATTTCCAACATCTAGATCTTTTGATCCCCTTACTAGTGGATTGTCCCAGATTGGTTTAGGTATCCCCCATAGGCCCGAGTGTGATCCCCAACCTATGTATCAATATCTTGTGAGTTCCATCTCCTACCATGAATAGAAAGGCCCAATGATTGAAACCTCTCAGATGAGTTCTATCATTTTAGTGTGAATCAAGAAGTGTTCTCACGGACGAACATGGAATATGATCTATAGATAGAATCCTAATACAACAATGAGGACATAACCTTACTTTTAGAATCAATGTATATCTATGAGAATATTTGGGTTTTAATTTTATTTCCTTCTAATTGACTCATACTTTTGATATTGAGTAGATTATTTTTGATTCTTTGTGTTTGGTGATTTAGGTTTTTCCTCCTAGGTATATTTATAATCACCCCTACATGGGATCTTCCTACATGTTTCATTTATTATGCAGATTACAGGCCTTTCCATGAATTCCTAGGATAACTTGGACTGGGTGGAGATTAGTTGCACTATATAGACCATGGATGGTTCCAGGAGTTGCATTTGATAGTAGTCTCTTTCAAGTAGTAGGTTGGTCTTTTTTCCAGTTGTGGGTGGATTGTGTTTGACCCTTTTCTTTTTCATACTATTTTTCATACTCTGGTGGGATTATTTTTAATGCATGAATTTATGGTATTAGTTGTTTATCTTTTCCAAAATTATACTGGTGTTCGGAGGTGTGTGCATATGTACATGTACTTTAGGATAAGGCCTCCCATGCATGTGATATTCCTACTTGACATTAGTTACCAACCTATGGCCTATTGGAGGAGATCTTGGAGTGTCACACTCAGTTTAATTCTAGGTTGGAAGGCCTCAATGGGTTGGTTATGATATCATGGCATCATAGGATAGGTTAACATAGAAAAAAAGTTTCGAGATAGTCTAGCTTTGAGGACTGGTTTGGGAACTAAGGAAATGATTTTAAAGTGTATTGAGTTTGACTCTCAGTCTAGGTAACCTAGTGATAGTGCAGCAGCTAACATATCCATTCACCAAGACTCTAATAACCCACTTGTTGAATCGATACATGTAGGAACTGGTGGCAAGGAAAACATTGGTAAATTTATCATATAGTAATGGGTTGTGGTTTATATTCCCTTCTTGAGTCATCCCCCCAGATATACTCTTTGACCATGGTACATCTTGACTATTACAGGATATCTCCTCAATGATATCTAGTTAAGATTCCATAGTAGGATCATGATGATGATCCACTTAGTAGTGAGTACTTAGTACAGGGACCTATGTAAGAGGAAGTTCCTCCATGTGGTTTGCTAATACTACCTCCACCTATTGAGTAGATGATTATTTTGATATCACCAACTGATGAAATACACTGGATAATCCCAATTCATGAGTCCCATAGGTAGATAACATTCAGCTTTGGGGGTAATCTAGACCCCCAAAAAGTATATGACAAGGATAAGGTAGTTGGGTGACTTTTATTTCTTATTAGGACCCCTACCAATTGGATGGTGGTTCTAGTAGCAAGACTTATCCACATATTTATAGAGAAATTTTGTATCTTGATAACGTAGACTTGTGAAGAGGTGACACTCTCTTTTATAGTGTTTAAGAACCTCTTTAGATATGAGTTATATCCAGTGATGTTGTGGGTTATATATATCCAAGAGCTTATAGAGCTCTAGTAGGGAAGCATGTTGGTTACAAAGAATGCATCGAGGTTCAATAACATTTCATGGTACTCCATTGATATTTTTTAGGATATATAATTTTAATAACATACCTTTGATCATGGCATTTACCAAGATATCTAGGATAGAGTGGTATCTCTTTGTATCCCTTTATAAATTTGGGCACTTGAGTGTGTCTCGTTTTTAGAGAGATTCCTGGCTGAGAAGTTTCCTATAGTAGGTTCTAGAAGTGGTTACCCTAGATCTGAGACATCAGAATCGAGTAGTTGACATCATACTCATGGACTTAGGAACATGAGGTGTCGTTGGGGGTAGTATTAGGATATCGGGTCAGCCACTAAGGGATCTCAGAGAGGTTCCAGTCACATAAGGGAGAGGTGGTGTTTCTTATTTGGGATTACCTAACCCACTATGAATAAGATATAGAGACGGTTGATGGACCCCTAGAGATGTGTTAGTGTCTTGATAAGTTAAGTCTATAGGGTTTAAAATGTGTCATAGGAGTTGGTAGAGTAGTGGGTGGTGGAAAATGTTATGATCTATTACCATCGCTACCACCTCTAGGTAGTCCCTTTCATGCCCAGGGAGCTGGTGGACAGAATAGTGGATGGCTACAGGCAGTGGAGGCATATGAACCAGATGCTCCAATAAGGATTTGAGGTATGATATTTGAATTTTATACATTATCTATAATTTTTATAGACATGTTCATGAGAAATTATTTCCATGTTGCATCCCAAGTTCGAGATCTAGAGGTTCCAATAGATCCTTTGACATGACCATTCCACTTAGAGACTCCCATAAGGGAAGATTCAATGATTGTACACTTTTGAAGTTGGTAAGACCAGACACTTAGAGGAGAGATATTTGTATAGGAACTTTTTATAGTTGTGATGAGGCCTTATGTCATCATTCTAGGTATGGACTAGCTCTCTATTTTTCATATACATATTGACTATTTTAAGTGAAACACATAATATATCTGAGTTTATGGGATGATATTTTCCATTTTAGTGAGAAATAATTTCAAGAAAATCATAATGTGAATGTTCATAGTAGTATACAAACAATTTCTCATCAGTTAGATAGTATTTTACTTGGATTAATAGACATTGTGAGATTTTAGTTTCTTATAGTGCTACATGAGTATAAGGATGTCTTCTGTGGGGAAATTTTGGGCCTACCTCCCAAATAAAATATTAACTTCTATATATAGCTACACCTAGGGACTACCCTAATATATTCTCTTACATATATGATGGCCCTCATAGAGCTTTGAGAGCTGAATGTGCAGTTGGAGGATTTATAGTGGAAGCTTCATTACACCCAGTGTCTCCCCCTAATCAACCCCATTGAAATTCACCAAGAAGTTAAATGGGAGATTGAGGGTAGTCATGGATTATTTTCACCTAAATGAGGTTACCATCAAAAATAAGTATCCACTTATAAGGATCGACAAGCTCTTTGACCAGTTGAAACAGGTGAGGTGGCTCTCAAAGATTAACCTTAGGTATGTTATCACCATCTCTAAGTTTGAGAGGATGGAATATCAAAGATGATGTTCCGATGTTGTTGTGGTCACTATGAGTATTTATTAATTCCCTTTAATAATAAAAACACCATAAAAATTTTCATGGAAATTATGAATAGGATCTTTTAGAATTTCTTGGACCAATTCATGGAAGTCTTCATTGATGAAATCCTCATATACTCGATGTCATATGAGAATCATGTGAGACTTTGAGGATGGTTCTAGACATACTTTTAGTTCACCATATTTATGGTAATATCTCAATTTTTTAGTTATAGATTCAATATTTCTACTTTATAGGACATTTTATCTCAAAAAATGGAGTAACAATGGATTCATCCAAGATTGAGGTAGTGTTATCTTGGGATCCACTCAAGAGTTTGACTGAGGTGTGGATATTCCTTGAGTTGGTCGGTTATTATCAAAGATTCACTCTCTATTTTTCTAGGATAGTGACACCTCTCATTGCTTCGACAAAAAAACTGAAACCTTTCATGTGGATGGATGAGTGTTAATAAGGATTTTTGGTGCCATGGAATAGGTTGATGATAACCCTTGTCTCGAGACTTCTAGAAGAGGGTGATGAATATTTGAGGTTCTACGATGCCTATAAAAATATGACTAGATGAATTCTGATGTAGAGGCATATATTGATTGCTTATGGGACCTATAAACTATGATTTCATGAGAAAAACTAGGTGACCCATGACCTAGAGCTAGCAATAGTGGTTTTCTCCCTAAACTCTTGGTTACGGTATCTTATAGAAGAGGCATTCATCATTTATTCAGACTATAAGAGTCTTAGGTTTATATTTTCATAAAAATAACATAACTTGAGGCTAAGGTGATGGCTAGAGTTGCAATAGGATTATAACTTTTAGATAATCTATACTCTCGGGAAGGGAATGTGGTCGATGAATCTCTCATTAGGATATCCTATTTAGAGTTGTTGAGTGAGTAATTATAGCAGTTAGTCGCATTTTAGTTGTACTTAGTGGATGGTTATGGCACAACATACCTCCATTTGTTGGTTTCTACCCCTCCACTTATTTATCATTTCAGAGAGACAAAACTTAGGGATATCAATTATGAGGTCTTCTGTGAATATATATCCACTTGGAATGCTCCTGATATATTTTATAAAGGTGGGTAGCATGTCATCCTTTTACAAGTATGTATGATGGTAATGGTCATGTTGTTAGTGGAGGTGATGATGGAGTTCCATAACTCTCTCTTGGCAGTGCATATAAAAGTGGTGAAGATATACCAGTACATTTAGTTTTAGTTTTATCATTCATGGATGAGGAGGTGTATTACTAAGTTTATCTCTTAATGCCTCAATTACAAATATATTAAGGTCAAACACCTGGTTCTTATAGGTTTGTACCAACCCCTTGAAGTATCAAAATATGTGTGGGATGGTATCTCCATGGACTGTATGATATTACTTCCTCAATCATCTACTAGTCATGACACTATATGGGTGATCATTTACAAACTCGCCAAGTTATCCCACTTCCTACCCACCTGAGGGAAGGGTTTAGTGGATGGTTTGGATTACTGTATATATAGGATATATTCAAGATCTATGGAGTTATCTAAACAAATTTTTTAGATCATGATGCTCACTTCACATATCGATTATAGAGAGGATTACAGGAGGCCTTTGGGACTTATCTTTGGTTGATAATAGTTTTCTGCCCCCATAAAAATGACTAGACATAGTGTAACATTCACCTTATGAAGGATATTATTTAGGCTTGCATGTTATATTTTGTTCATAGCCATGGGTATCATCTACTCTTGATGGATTTTTCATATAATAATAGTTATCACTCCACCATCAGTGTGACACGATTCTAGGCCTTTTAAGGGTGACCTTGTAAGTTACCACTATACTGGAGGAAACTAGGGGATATGAAGCTTATGGGACCCAAGTCAGTGTGAATGATAGTAAAGAAGGTGCATATTATCTACAAGTGGTTGAGGACTACCCATAGCTATCAGAATTCATATTTGAACCAATTGCGGAGACTTTTAGAGTTTGATGAGGGATACCATGTGTTATTGAAGGCCTTATATCTGCATGGATTATATATATTTATAAAAGGTGGAAATATATCTCTAGGATTCATTATCCCTTTCCAAATACTATTTAGGGTTAGTGAGGTGGCATACCACTTAGTCGTACCACCTTAATTAAACCGGGTGCATGATGTATTCCTCATATCACAGTTGAGGTGATATGTGCATGACCCATTGCATGTTATCAAATGGGGAGAGATGGAAATTGAGGATGGAGATACCTTCTCAAAGTACCTAGTGGACATCATGAATTGGTAGGATAAAATCCTTCATGGGTGAGTGATTCTATTGGTGTGTGTCCATTGGCATCATTTGAATATTTAAGAGAGAACTTTGGATCGTGAGAACCAGATGCAAGCTCAGTACTCTCATCTTTTTAGTAGGATTTTTCTTATCAAGATGAAAATCCCTGAGGTGGGGAGAATGAAACAACTCTATTATTTCTATGTGACACTTTTAAGTATTTTAAAGAATGTTTTCAGAGTTAAGAATGGTGTTGGCATGGGATTCTGGGGATCATGGAGACTCATTGTTGATATATTAAAATTATTAAATTTATTATACCATGTATACACAATTTTTTAGTTATAATGGATTGAATCCCAAATGGTGTCTCATATGGTAATACATAAACTTTCATTAAATCCAGAACATGTGTTTTACACTAGGCACTACTTATGTTTGGTTAGTGTTGGATGTTTCGGTAAAGTGCAGTTGATAACGATAATTTGAAAAAATAAATTAATTAAATATTTTATTATCAAATTAAATATTTAACCAATAAAATAACACTATTTTTTACCCTTTTATGAAAAACTCTTGGGTTATCTATATAACCCTAAGATTTTGTAGGAGATCTACTATATGGATAATCTTTGGGTGTGATATTGAGGTTTGGTGGAGATGATGATGAACACAATGGATTCATTAATGGTCTCTCATGCATGAATGTATTTGTTAATGGATTTCATGGATCATTATAGTGACAATGATGTGAAATTTTTCTTCAATATAGATCGATATGATATCAAGGTAGGATGATTTTTTTGTATTAATCCTTATTCTTATTTTATCCATGGAGAATGTGAATTAATTATTTTAAAAATTAATTCATGAATCATTTGTTGATATGTGATTGAATATTATTAATGTTTTAACCTTTATTTTCTTTCATATTATTGATTTCTAAATCAATTAATGAAGTCCAACCCAAAAAATTTCCAACTTTCATTTCTCACTTTCATGTTTTGTGTTTTTCTCCCCTCATTTTTCCAACGTTCATCATCAGAATTTTGTTTGGATGATGGTTCAACTATAATCAGAAACTGATCACTATGAAATCAATATTTGGAAAAATGGATCATAATCATGGGTTCAGAATTGGTATTGAAGGTATGTTATAGTCTTGATGATGATGATGTAATATTAGTGTTGGATCTAAGGATTTTGATTTGTGGGTTTCAACGCTTTGGTGACATGGTGTTGTGAGAGGTGTTTTTCAAGAAGATGGGTGGTTGTAACTTGGACATCGGTGACGAATTAGGATTGGTCTACCCTAGATCTAGACTATGTGGATGGGATTTATGGTTATAGTGGCGGAATAATTGGAGCAGGAAGATATGCATGAAGACTAGGGGATTCTAGAAAATCCTGATATAAATGGGGTGCAGTTTGAAAGAACACATGTCATGTGGACCCCCTACCATGATAGATAAGGTTAGTTAATGAAGATAAGAATCACACAGGTGTGTTACCTAACCACACATCAAGTGACCCAAATCTGATGACTTAGCATATACCCCTTTGTACATGGGCACAGACACAACCAATGTAGATAGGCACTACCATAGTACACCTACACGGACCATAGTACACAAATATAGGCATGGTAGGGAAAAACATAGTGGAACACACTGTGTTCCCCTTATACATTCCATATACACCTTTTAGGGAAGCAGTTATCCCTTTTTCCGCAATCCATTATCGATATCATTGTGGGTGTGTTCCCTTGGTCCACCCCTAAGAGGGTACGATGCAGTATCCTCCCCTGAGTATAGGATGAGATATCCTATATATGGGTTAGTTTTGGATAGCTTTGGGTATCCATCCATCTGTCTCAGGGTGTGATCCTCTATCATTATTCCTTAGGTTGGCTCAAATATCCCATTTTAACATCCATGGTGTGATATCCCCTTTCTAGTGGGTTATCCAAGACAAGGTTAGTTATCCTCTATAGGATCTAGGTGTCATCCCCTACCTATTTAACAATATCTTGAGGGTTCTAGATCCTACCATGAATGAAAAGGATTGATGAGTGTAACCACTAGTGTGAGTTCCATCAGTTTCAGGGTGATTCAAGTAGTATTTCCTTATATGAATGTGACCTATGAGCCACGGGCAGAATAATAGGCTAAAACTGAGGACTTAACCTTGCTTTGAGGCTTATTGTCTATCTATGACAATATCTAGGTTGTAATTTTCTTTCCTTATGATTGAATTGAATTTTTAATATTGAGATGAATCTCTTTTCATTCTTTTTGTTTGGTGATTTTGGGGTGTCCTAGTAGGTATATTTATACTCACCCCTTCATGGGATCTTCCCAAATGTGTCATGTATTATATAGATAGTACACCTTTAGAAAGAGTCCTAGGAGAACCAGGATAAGGTGGAGCTTAGTTTCACTAGATGGACCACTAATAATTTCAGGAGTTTTATTTGATAGTAGTCCCTTTTAGTTAGAAACTTGGACTCTTTTCCAGTTATGTTGGCCTTGTATTTAGCACTTTTCTTTTATGTACACTTTTTCATATTCTGATGTGGGATTATTTATAATGCATTCATTTATGGTATTAGTTTTTTATCTTTTACTCATTATATTTATGTTTGGATATGTGTCCATGTGTATAGGTACTTTAGTATGAGGCCTCTCATGTGTGTGATATGCCTAAAAAGTGCTAGTCTCTACCCTTGGCCTATTGAAGATGAGCTTGGGGTGCTACACTTAGCTTAATTCCAACCAAGCAGGTCCCGATGATTCAGTCCATGACAATTGTGGAGTGTAAGGGGAACTTTATTAATTCTTAACCCCATTCCTTGACAAATAGGATTCAAATGAGTTACATTTAAACTCATATACATTGTTTGTTCTCAATTTTTGGATATATACAATTTGTTCCTTCTAAAACATCATCCAATATATTCTGAACATCTCTACAACCTCATATATGTGTTTCATAAACATTACCTGGTTCATATGTGTTAAGTCATCAATGAAGGTTATAAAGTAAAAAATCATATTTGGTGTGATTATTTCTCATTCGTCTAAAAGTATTAAAGTGAATAAGTTCAAGAGGTTGATTAGAATGAATATCTACCTATTGATGACTTTTTTTTTACCATTATTCGTTTTTTAGAAGTTTTAAAAATAACCTCACTTTGTTTATTAAGTTGAGGAAGATCTATCACAACTTGTTTCTTAGATATTTTTTTCATATTTCCATGTCCAAGATAGCTAAGTCTCAAGTGCCATAATTCATTCTCATCTTTATCACACAAATAACAATATTTACTTAGATAACTGATTTGGAACAAATCTCTTC
Organism: Viscum album; assembly: GCA_963277665.1. Lineage (NCBI taxonomy): Eukaryota > Viridiplantae > Streptophyta > Magnoliopsida > Santalales > Viscaceae > Viscum > Viscum album. The sequence goes on along the minus strand of OY728125.1, from coordinate 1,385,139,949 downwards.
TAGTTTTGTATCCATTGGTAATATTATTTCCTTATTTTAAAAGTTTTATAATGAAAGATCAACTTTTGAAGATAACTTTATTACCACCATTAAAAATTTGTATAACACTCAGTAATTTTTTTTAAGTCCATCAATATATAGAACATAATTCGATTTAAGATTATATGATTCAATAAAAGTTGTGTTAATTCCTTTTATTTTATGAGAACATAATTCCCAAATGTAACAACTTCTCTATAATTTTATCTAATGTTTTTTAGTATTTCTTATCTCCCAACATATGAGAATATAACCCACTGTCAATAATCCAAGACATAGCTTTTTTCTAGATTTTAGTACAACCTTAGCTAATAATGACTTTTCATCAATCTTCCCTTTACCAAGTTAATTTTGTTTTCTAATGAGAGAAATTTTTCTAGGTATATTAGTCTTACATTATTCTGATTGATGACAAGATTGTTCATCCCTTGAACACACATAATCAAGACATCCATACATGTTTTGTCTTTCAGACAATTTAACATGAGGACTTTACCTCTCAATATAATTTTTCAACATCCAAAATTTTTTATTACTATTATTAGATTTTCCTATTCTTCTAGTATTTCTCCCACTCAAATCATGCTTTTACCAATGAATTCAAATATCATACCAATAGTTATATAATTTATGTCTAAATTATTTGAAACACCAATAATACTCATTGAATCTTGGTCTTCCGTAGTGATATGAATATTGATTGAAAAATTTACAATAAGGTCCATCATAATTTTTAACTTCTTTTTTCCTTTTATATGAAATATTAGTCTTATAATATTTAACATATTATTTTCATTTATTTTTAAAGGAATTAAATATTTCACTATCATTTTTAATACATTTATTCCATTATCTTGCCTTTAAACCTGAATATTTAGTTTAAAAAATCTTATAAACATTTTAATTATTAGGTTGATTTCAAACCTATGTTTTATAGATAAATTCTCTATAAAAATTATTGGTGTTTTAATTCCTTTTCTTTATAAAAATATCCATTCATTCGTTTTATGGATTATTCAACTTTAAGACATTTCTATTGAGTCTTTCTTAATTATTTTTTCTTTATAGAAAGTTGTACATCATTTTCTTTTAACATTTTTTCTTGTTCTTCAACATTTTCATTGAGTGATTTAATCTTCTGAATATATTTTTCTTCCTTTTTAATAAATTATTCCATCTCAAGCAATTTGGATTATATATTGAGTTTATAATTTTTATTGATACAAGTTTTAAGTTATGACATTAGTACATAATCTATATATTATTATTAACCCTATTAGTCTTCACCATTAGAAGCTTATTCATGTTTCTTAGTATAATCCATAAAATTTTTTATAACATATTTATATGATGAATTACATTTAGTTGAGTAATTCTCATATTATTAAAAAATCTTTCTCATTCTACTTCTTCTAAAAATATTATTTTTTTTTCACCAAATCATTTGAATTCTTTATAAGTTTTCTTCAATTTGATCTATTAAAAATATTCAAGATCACCCTTTTTATTTTTTAGATAATTATAAGAAAAATGTCTAATTTCATGAAACTTAAAATATTTTAGTGGAAGTTTTCCCTTGTACTTTATTTACCTTTACCAAGTTTTTTTGTGATGAAATCCATTACTCTTGAATATTCATCATCATCTAGAGATTTATAATTTGATAAATTGGATTATAAACCATCTTCTAAAATTTTTAGTTTCTTCATAGAATCATATTATTTTTCATCATTAAACTTTTCTTAAACACTAAATCTTTACTCATTTCATAACCCCATGGTTTTTTGGATACCCATCGCCTTTGTGTGGACATTATCTAAAAAATACATAAGAAGAAAATTTCAATCATTTCCATCATTTTCAATATTCCTCTTATCAGTAAAATTTATCGGTGTATCCTTTTCTCTATATAGAAATCCAATGTTCATGTCATAAAACACTTCTATTTAATGTTAAATAATATAGGGTTCCATACCATTTCTTTTTAAACCATGGTAGTGCTTATCATTGAAAGTGGGAACTCCTTTACTGTTAACTAAATTTATATTCACTAAAAAACACTATTGAAATCTTCTTCCTACAAACATTATATTCTTCATATAGAATCTATTTCCAATGATGAATCTATTGAACTCAAAAAAAAATCTATATTTTCATTCATTGAACTCATAGAATTTCTTCTGTATTTACTTACATTGAATGTATATATGCTTCTTTTGAAACTATATCAGGTGATTTTATATCTAATACATTCAGAAACTTTCCATTTACATATCAAAAAAACATATTTCAAAAATATAAATTTCAAATTCACATATTATAAAAACATATTCTTATCTAGAACAACTTTTTTATTTTATATTAAAGTTATTATTCTTCATTTAATGATCAAAACAATCATTGTCTCAATTTATATCCAGACCATCTAGAAATTACCTTCTAAAAATTCCCTTCTAAAAATGATATCCTCAAAAATTTATATAAAACATAATCTAAAAAAATCCTTTTATATTGAGAAAAGATACAAAAACTTATAAATACCATTTTTTATTTAAGTTTCTTACACTTGGTTGAACCTCCTTGAACTTGATGCTCTCTTTTTCCATCTTATTTAAATCATAGTCACTGGCATGTTTTGAAGGGATGAATAATCCCATCATAAAGATAGATGATTTATGTCAGCCCATGGATGCCTCCAAATGTAGGGTGTACTTTGGTTATAACTATCATTATCTCTCTCAACCCCAATAGATAGTGATTGAGATGTTTCATAAGATATTTGGTGTATGGTATGCTTTATTTTTAGTGTTATTCATTTCAGTTTTTGTGAAATTTTTAATATTTCATGAATGGGAGAACCTGGGTAAGGGATAAAATATCTTCTACTTCATCATATAATTTTTATTAGATTTATTTGATTATTTTTTGTGGTTTCTAACCAATTACTATGTTTATATTTGTGAAATCATGCATAGAAAATGAAGAAAATGAAAAAATAGAGCATTGTTATTTGTTTTCTAAAATTTTCAGATTAATAGGATTACCCTTATTTAGAAAAATTCTATATAAGGGTTATCCTAGATTATCCTTACATGGAGTATTATGTATAAGGTTCATCTGTATTTACCCTTATATAATGAGGTCTATGTAACAAAAATCCTCACTTGTCCTTGTGTAGAGTATTCTATGTAAGGGTTTATTATACTTACCATTATATAGAGTGGATTATGTAATAGTTATATGGTTTACCCTTATGTATATCTTTATACATAAGGGTCATCTTCATTTACCCTTGCATAGATGTTCCTATGTGAATGTAAGCATAGATTACCTTTATATAGTTCCCCTATATAAATATAAATGATTTTATATTCACGTAGGGGATCCCTCCTACATAGGGGTAATGATAAACTTCAAAAAAAATATTTTATAAAGATTAATTATAATTCATAACTTATTTATAAATTATAATAAAAATTATTTTGTAAAAAAAATAATTAATAAAAGGTTAATTAATTAGTTAATTATAAAGGAATTATAATTAATAATAAATATTCCTTAGATATTAAATGTTATTACTTAAAATACCTTTTAAACAAATTATATGGCGTGTATTATGATCTAAAAATAAAAAAATTATTTAGAGATAATAATGCGTAATTTATAGAGTTAAAAATTATAAAATAATAGTCAAAATATAAAATTGTTTATATTTTAAATCTTGAATGATTCATAATTAATTAACTTGAATTCTTTAAACTAAAGGGGACTTATTTGGATAATATTTAAACAATATTAAAAAAATTGATGATCGATTTGACCATGATTTAAATAATATTAATTATATGATATTAGATTATTTAAAATGTATACATTATATAAATTGGATTATAAATTGTTTATAATTTATAAAATATCATATATTTAATATAAAATGACATATAGTGAATAGTATTAAAGAGTACATATTAGAATGAATATGAAGGGTTTATATTCAACATTATGTAATGTACATAGTGATAGAATAACTATAATATGTTTATAGTTTTATTTTATTTATGAATTGTATATTAATGGTTATTTAATGTTTAAATATTTTAATTCTTTATTTATTTAAAAATAATTTCTGATTTTTTTCATAATTATAAACTCTTTATATGATGGATGGTGTATTATTTAGTTTAAATGTTAAACTTATTCTAGGAAATAGAAACTTGTATTACATGCTAGGTATGAAAATGAATTTAGATTTTCATCTACCTTGACCTCTATTTATAATTAAATTTATATACTTGAATTTATTTGTTGAATATAGTTTATACAAATTAGATTTTAGAGTTATGATGAATTGAATTATCTCTTGAGTAAAGTCTCCCTGAATATATTTTTTCAACCCCCTTCATTTAAAGGTACACCTCTTGGGCTAACAAATGATAAAGGGATATAATGACCCCCTGAGTCCCACCTTCAGTAGGCAATGGGTTGGAGACTAGCATCAAGGGTATAAAGAAGGTAACACATATGGGAGACATTACCCATGATGGAAAGAAAACAAGGATTGAGAGATGGGATATCAACCACAAAACAATTTCATAACATAATAAAAAGTAAAATACACAATATCTACAATGCATGTAATGTTATATGAATACAAAAAAAGTCTCCAAGTAAAATGTTAAAGAAAATTCTATGGAAGTAACTCAGCAGCAGATCTAACATCCAAGCTAGTGATGCCTAGATTAGTCCCAGAACTCCTCCCAAAAACCTGAAAATAGTTTATTTATACATAGGTTGAGAATACATGTATACTTGATAGGATAATACCCAAGAAATCTCATGAAAATATGAGAAGAGAATATGAATTCCCCTGTGAAAAAATATCAGGATAAATGAGAACCTATCAGGTCAAATAGTTCTCATACTCACTAAGTCTCACTCACCAAATAATGCATCCAAGTATAGTAACATAATAATAAGCATATCAATAAAAAGGGTACCCTAAACCACTTTCCCATTTGTGTGTCTCTATCACACCCTAATTTCGTACATCCAAACACCATTATATCTTTTGTATAATAATATTTCTTAAAGAAACCTAGGTCATCACAATAAATCTTTTCTAAAGAAACCTAGTCCATCATGTCACATCTCTCTCAAAGACTCATGGGATATCACATCCCTCCCAAAGACACTTGGTCCATAACATCTCATCTAACCCAAAGAAATCTAGGCCACCACATCATATCCTTCTTGAAGACACTTGGTTCATCAAATCACATCTCACATGAGTACACATAGTTCATCACATCACGCACCTCCTAAATACATTAGGTTTATCACATCATAACCCAACAACTTCTCTAACCATAATAGTAGAGTATCATAAACATGAAGGAGATCAACTTTGTTCCCTCCTACTACCATGACCCCCACTATAAACCACATCATACTCTAATAAAATACAACCATAAGTTCACTATAATCCAAAATCCATTGCCACCCATGCGTATCGAACTCACATAGAAGAGAGAACATAGAAGAGGGAGTAACCAGCCATTCGTCCTCACCATCTGGATGTTGGGAAAAACACCTCCAAAGCATTTGTGTGTCAGCACATTGTTCTTGACTCAAGTGGGTTTTTTATAGAAATAATAATGTAAATAATATATATAATATAAACACAAATAAACATAACCTATAGGTTTTCAACAATAACACAATCCCACTCACAACATCACCACAATGACCTCACAACCTCCACCACTTCTGCTACCACTTCTAAATGCATCACATCACACAATAAAATTACAACCACAAACCATATTCCATATTTCTTTTCAAGTTAATATATTTCAAATTTTACTAAGATCCAACTATATTCATTTATCCATCCCATTCATTTCATATTAAATAACAATTACTTTAACCATGCATTACTTTTTAATTCAAGAGTTAATTTACCCATTCCAACCCATGCCATTTCAGTTTCATCATTGATAATTAAGTAAATTACTAGTGGGAAACTAGAAAAACATAAAAAAATCACACAACAACCCATCATCCTCATGAAAAAAAAGATCCGCATTTCCATTATTTCACATCACAGCCACTTCCTTTTAAAAACTTCCATAGAAAAGTCACATGAGCTCACATTAACAATTCTCATTTAATAACTTCAATCACCATCCATTTTAACATTAATTTTTTCCATATTCAAATTAAATATAATTATCCCATTAACATTTCATTTATTTTCATCTACACACTATTTATCCCAACTTAATTCATTTAATTAGAACTCTCCACTTTTCAAGAATTACATCCATACCATTAAATTAGTCAACTTCAAAAGAAATGGGAAACACAAAAAACTTATTTCATGAAAATAATTATTAATTTCAGCATGTCATAATACTTATAATTCAATTATTTAATTTATTTATAATGAAATTATAACACAACATGAAATTACACATTTTATTTTAAAGAAATATAAACAATATTAACTTCTTCATGTGATAATTACTTTCTATTTTCTGGATAATATTTTGATTATCTAAATTAATGAAACATGAGATAATAAGAATAATAACTACTTACACATGAGATAATATTTTCTAGGGATTAAAATATTTTCAACATAAATAAATCAAGTAAAATATAGGTGAAACCCCTCATCCCCTTAAAATTCATATTTGAACCAATTTACTATCTTTATTAAGTCAACTCTTACCATACACTAAAAAGAAAACATGTGAATTATAATATCATATATTTATAAGAAATAAAGAGAGAACTAATATCCCCTACCTGGTGGTGGTACTAGACTCACACTACACACAAAGGATAGAGGATAGAGATAGAGAGTGAGATTTATTCATCTTAGAAGCATAGACTAGAAGAAAGAAGAGCCTTGGAAAATTTTCATAAGACCTCATAAAACTCAAACATTAGGGTCTTGGGTCATTAAAACTTTATAGAAATAATAAGGAACTCAAAAAAGCTAAAGAAACTTGTTTTTAACATTCATGGATATCCCTCCTTGGATACTCTTTCAAATTTCAATTTATCCACTATTTATTCATCTTTAAAAAAACTTAATATAAAAGTGATTAAATATTCTTAAAATAATAAATTTATGTTTAAACAAGTTATAAGAATTAATAACCATGATTTTAGTCTTTTAAAATAATTAAAACATGGTTGATGAGCAATTTAAATCGAATGTAGGAAGAAAAACCTGAAAACTAGGTAAAAATGATTATCTATATGTGGGAGATATACACTACAAAAGGGTAACTTATTTTACCCTTACGTAACATCTTGGAAATTATCACATAAGGGTAACTCTATATTACCCTTATGTCAGCTTGGAAATTTCCTTCTTAACCTTACGTATAGAGTATGCACTATATAAGAGTAATTGGGTTTTACCCTTTCATAGTCGATCACCCTTATGCAGGATTTAGAAAAATTGAATAAACCTTATGCAGGCTTTGGAAGACTTAGATATCTCTTACGTAGGATTTAGAAAATCCAGATGACCCTTACGTGAGTAGGGTACTACCCATACGCAAGCTATGGGAACTCGGTTATACCCTTATACATACTAGGAATGATCCTTACGTAGTATATAGAAATTCCCACTTACCCTTATGCAAGCTGTTTAGGACCTTTATATAGCATACGGGAACAATCTCTTACCCTTAATCATAGCTAGGACTACCCTTATTTGATTATTAAAAACTCACTAATACCCTTACATGCCTCAAGAATTTTAGATATATCCTTAAATAACATAAGGAAAAAAGACCTTACCTATATACAGCCCTTGAAAAATTTTCATTACCCTTATGAAACTTAAATTTCAGGTGTAAGGGTAAATATTTCATTGAATATGCTGCATTTTTAATTAAACTAACTTGTAAATAATTAAGAAAAATGTTTATTATTACTTAAAAATTTTAAAACTTTTTCAAAAACATTAGAATCATTTTAAAAATTCTATATTAATTTCCAAATAAACTTTTAATATATTGAAATTACTTCTATAATTGTAAAACCATTTTAAAACTACTTTAAAATTTATAAAATCATTTTAAAACAAGTTATAATGTTTTATAAAACCACTCCTGAACCACTGAGAACCCTATATAGACAAAGTAATGGATCGGGATGATCTAATCCCATAAACCAGATACCTCAAAAAAAATCCATCCTCAATAATTAAAACAAAACCAAGATTGAGGGAAAATTAAGGGGAGATAATTTGACCACCCTGCGTGATACCTATAAAGGGTCCTATAATATTTTGAACAAAACAAAAACTCTAACTACAATATCTATGGAGTATATAAAATAGAATAATTACACATAGATATTAATAAAAAAACCCAACAAATAAAGCATATCAAGAAAACAATAAATACATTTAAACAACACCATAGATAGAATACTTCTGGAAATAAACACTTCGTGTCGGTTTAAAAAGAAAAAAAATTAATAGAGGTGAAAATTTATTATTTTTAGCACTTAAACAATTTTACTTGTAAAATCTATCAAATTTAAATATATATATTATTTATCCTAATTTATCATGCTATCAGATAACATTCAAAATATATCATGATTAACATGAACAAAGTATACTCGCATGCTTTCATAATAATATTTTAATAATATTATATATGTTACTTACAAAAATTCATTAAGTCCTTATATCAAATATGTTCAAAACATAACCATGCTTTTCAAATGAATATTTAATTTCTAGACATAAATTACAACATTCCATTTTTAAAACATGTTAAGTTCAAAACATGATAATAAAAAAATTTCACCAAGTATCTTGTATTCAAAATATAGCAAGTTAAGAGAAACCATTTTTAATTAAACCCTTTATTAATACTTCTCATAATATGATATTAATCAAAATACTCTTTGTGAAAAAACTTTCAACGAATTTTTCAAAATTAATTTGTAAATAAATGAAAAATTTATAAAACAATTGTTCCAGTTTTTTTTTTAGAAAACTTGTTACCAAAAAAATTAATTTTTTCTAGGTGGGTATTACTAAATTTTATTACACAACATTAATTGAACTTTCATGGATGAAATACTCGTAGTAAATTTTAATTTTCTAAAAAATTAATTACTATTTATATAACTAATACAGCTAAAAGATTAACATATTTAATTCACCATGCATCACTTGATTTAATGTATCCACTCACTATTTTAATTTATAACACAAAAATGATTCAAATCAAATCAATTGGGTGTTTATAAAAAACTTAAAACACTACCAAAATGATATCTAACCTTTTATATTTTATATGCTTCCCATACTATATTGTCAAGTCACATGCTTCCATCAAATTATTTTTATTCAAATAACACATCCCTTCCATGATATTTACCAAGTTAATATCAATATTCATAACATAAAAATTAGAGACCATAATTTAACTTGTGACATGCATCACAAATAGTAAATGGGGTTGGAATAATCCACTTTATCTAGATATAAAGTTTTCCATGTTTTTTAGTAAGACATTAGTTACCAGGAGCACACTCATGTAAACATTACAAGGGATTTAATGTTACAATTTCACTTTTCCATAGGTGCATTCCATTACTTATAATATTTTTACATTAACAAAATATAACATTCTTTAATGCCTGGTATTTAAACTTGAATGGAAATCATAATACTTCTAATCATGGTTTTTAAAACAATCATTTTGGTATGATAGTATGAAATTTACTCAAGAAAATATGCCTCATAAGGGTTTTCAAAATTCTATAGTTATTCACACAAAAAATAAACTAAGCATGCTTCAGTAAAAAAATTAAACAATAGGAAAATAGGTTATAATTTTATGCATTTTAAAAATGGGAAAAAAATAATCCATGAAGAATAATACTATAAAAAAGGAAGGAACAAACACATTAAAGTCTCAATAGGGTTTAAAACAAATGGATTAGGCTAGTTGATCACTATTTTACTCTTTATTTTCATGTGATATGACTAATTAAAAAAATAAAAGTTCATTAGCAATAATAGAATGGGAACAGTTAGAGAAACTGACATAAAATTTCATGATTTATTTAATTAAATTATTTAACTTCCCAAAAACCACCTTGTTCAATCACAAACACAACCAATCATGATCTATATACCTCTCACATGTCTTTACCCTGTAAGTAGAACCACCTTACTTGGTCATTCGGTAGGGTCAAATTCCTTTAATTAGAACATGGGGGGCCATATAATATCATGTTCTAGCTGGTCTCCTTAGCCTATATCATGATCCAATATTGACTAGAACTGTTTCCCTACCAACCCATGAAATACTCACAGTTCCTAACACCAAACTTCATCTTATCTCTAAACCTAAAAATTTTATACCACTTTTTCATGACCCCCTCTCTCTAAAGGTACCCTTCCTAGGATGAAAAATGAGAAAGGGAGATAATTACCCCCTGTGTCCCACCTCCAGTAGGCCCCAGGTTGGAGAATAGAACTGAGGGTATAAATACACATATAGGATGAATTACCCTAAATAGAAAGAAAATAATATTAAGAGATTGTATATCAACCACCAAACAACTCTATAACATAAGAAAAGGTAAAATAAATAATATCCACAATGCATGTAATGTCATATGAATAAAATTAAAGTCTCCAAGTAAAACATCAAAGAAAATCCTATAACAACAACTCAACAATGGCTCCAATTCCCAAGATGGTGATGTAAATATTAGTCACCAAATTTATCCTAGAAACCTAAAAATTATTTTATATATATATGGTGAGCATACATATATACTCATTAGGATCATACCCAAGGAATCTTATGAAAAACTAAGAAAATCATACTAATTCTCCAGTGAACAAATAGTGGAATCGATAACCACCTATCAGGACAACTAGTTCCCAACCTCACCAAGGATCACTCACCAAATAATGCATCAAAGTATAATAACATAATAAGAATAATATCTATAAAAAGAGTACCCCACACCACTTTCCCACTGGTGTGTTATTCTCACACCCCAATGTTATATATCTTGGTTCTCTTATCTCTTCTGTAAAATAATCCAACTCAAAGACACTTGAGCCATCACACCAAATCTTACTCGAATAAACTTGGGCCATAACATAACATCTCACCCAAAAATACTTGGGTCATTACATCCCATCCTTCCTGAAGACACTTGGTTTGGCACATCACATCTCACCCAAATACACATGGGCCATCACTTCACATTCTTCTCAATGGAACATGGTCCATCACACCACATCTCACCCAAAGACATCTGGGTCATCACAACACATCCCACCGGAAGACACATGGTACATTACATCATATCTCAATCGATTACATAACTAGAATTGTAGGGTATTGTGATCATTAAGGACATCAACTGTGTTCCCTCCACCTATCATGCATGTCCCCCACTGTGAACCACAACATACTCTCAACAAACACAACCATAGGTTTAATACAATCCACTAGACATCACAAACCATGTATATAAAACTCATCTAGAAGATAGAGCAGGTAATAGGGGTATACATCTATCCATCCTCACCATATGAATATTGTAAAAAACACCCCCAAATTATTTTTTTCAATAAGAATAAAATTCCATTCACAACATCACCACAAAGTCCTCGCAACCCCTACCACTTCTGTCGATACTTTTAAATTCATCACATCACACAAGAAAACCATAACCACAAACCATATTCCATATTTCTTTTCAAGTTAACCAATTTCTAGATTTACCAATTATTAACCATATACATTTTTCAATCCCATTCATCTCATATTAAGTAACAACCACTTTAACCACACTTTCCATTTTAATTCAAGAGTTTATTTATTAATTCCAACCTAGTCCATTTTAGTTTCATCATTAACAATTCATTACACTACTAATAGGAAACTATAATAACAAAAAAATAGTACACAATACCCCATCCTCCACATTAGAACAACAACCACACTGCAACCATTTCACATCATTTCCCCTTCATCATCACAATTTCCACACGTGATCCATATGAGCCCACTTTTATATTTCTCACTTAACCACATCAATTACCAACCATTTCTAGATTCATTGATAATATTTCCATATTCAAATTAAATAGAATTATCTTATTTACATTTCATTTATTTCATATCCCAAAACATTTAGCCCAACCCAAGTTCATTTAATTAGAACTCATCACCTTCCATAAATTCCATAATTATAGGGAAACAACCAAGACAACACAAAATTCCATCAACCATTCCCATAATTCCATACATTAGACATACCATCATATTAATCAACTTCACAAGAAAGGGGAAATACAGAAACTTCTTTTATTAAAAACAAAATTAATTTCAATATATGATAATACTTCAACTTAAATTCTTTAATTTTCATATCATAAAATTATAACACAACATGAAATTCAAAATTTTCATTTTAAGGAAATATAAACAATATTTATTTTTTCATGTGATAATCACTTTCTATTGACAAGATAATCTTTTAATTATTTAAATTAACATATCATGATATAATAAGAATAATAACTCCTCACAAATGTGATAATATTTTCTAGGGAATCAAATATCTTAAACATAAAAAATCAAGTAAAATACATAGGAAACTCCTCATCCCCTTCATTTTCATATTTGATCTAATTATTTATATTCATCATACCAATGATTATCATATATAAAAAAGTAAAAAAATATTTCTAATATTAAATATGCATGGGAAATAAAGAGAGAACATAGATCCCTTGCCATGTAATGATACTGGAAACATAGTACACGCATAGGATAGAGGAGATGGATATATTTATTCATATTGGAATCACATATTTGAAGTAATATTATCCCCAAAAAAATTATTGAAGACTTTAAAAAACTAAAATGTCAGGGTCTTGGGTCACCAGAAATCGAGATAAATAAGGAGGAACTCAAATGAGAGAAAGAAACTCATTTTTAACATTCATAGATATACCTTCTCAAATACTATATAAAACTTCCATTTATACACTATTTAATTCACTTTTAACAAAAAACTTAATGGAGCAGTAATTAAATCTACTTAACGTATTAAATCTATTTTTAAATGAGTCAAAATCATTAATTCCCATGATTTTAGTCTTTTAAAATCATTGAACTAGGGTCCATGAGGGTTACAAATCAAATAGAGGAAGAAAACATAAAAATAGGGTAAAAATAATTACCCATATGTGGTACTTACATATTGTGTAATGGTAACTTGTTTCTCCCTTATGCAGTTCCTTAGAAAGGCTCATTTAAGGGTAACCCCATATTACCCTTATGTAAGATTTGAAAATTTATCCTTTCCCTTATGTACAGAGTATGTGTTGTGTAAGTGTAACTATGTTTTACCCTTATACAGTTGGACACCCTCACATAGGCTTTATAAAACTTTTATTACCCTTATGCAGGAATTGGAAAACCTAGATGACCCTTACACAATATTTGGAAAAACCCAACTAACCCTTATGTGAGTAGGGTACTACCCTTAAACGAGATGTGGGAACTTGTTTCTACCCTTATGCAAGCTGGTAATGGCCCTTATATAGTGTATAGAAACATTTAATTACCCCAAATTAAGCTGGAAATGACCTTTATGAATTTCATGGTAACACCCTCTTGCCCTTACGAATGGTGAGTACTACCCTTACATGAGTATTGAAAAATCATTAGTAACCTTACGCATATCTATAATTTTTTAGATACCCTTACATTACATAAGGAAAAAAGGACCTTACCTATACACATCTATTCAAAAATAAACATTACCCTTAGACAACTTCAATTTTATACTTAAGGGTAAATATTTCATTAAAAATACTGCAATTTTATCTAAAACAACTAATAAATAATTAAGAAAAAAAATTATTATTACTTCAAAAATTCTAAAACTATTCTAAAAAAATTAGAATCATTTTAAAACTTCTAAATTAATTTCCAAATAACCTTTTGAAAATTTAAAATTACTTCCATAATTGTAAAACCATTTTTAGACTACTTTAAAATTTACAAAATCATTTTAAAATAACTTCTAAAATTTATAAAACAACTTCAAAACCACCAAAAATACAAAAAAGACAAAGGAAGGGTGAAGTAATATATGGGCCCTTATATAGAGAGACTTGGGGTAAAACTAATTATTGTTCTAGAGGCTTATTCTTTATCTAGAAATGTGAATGGGTTTGGTTATCCATCACTCTGAACTTACTCATATAGAGACTGTCAATTTTATATAAATATATTCATTTACATGAATTGTTCATAGAACTTATTCATATTATGAATTTGGATATTTCTGAATATGCTTGACTTTTATTTTTGGGTGAGTAATAAAAACTTTTTGGTTATTTAAAGATTTACACATCAATATGGTTTGAACATATTGGTTTAGTGGAGGGAATGGTATTAAAAATTAAATTACTGGAAGCATGCATACATAAATGGGAATAACATGAGATAATATAGGGAGATTAAATCCCTTTAAAATACTAAGTGTGAGATTACTTTCAAAACATCTCTTGTTAAGACCTCAATCATCCAATTAGGTAGTTTTTTTATTAACGAGGTGCCCCAAGATTATCTTGTGTCGGGAAAATAAGGATGGGAAACATTCGATCATCCTTATAAAAGTCATAAAAAATCTAGGTTCACCTAGATTATTATAATGACCCAAACATTTTTTAATGATAATTTTTTCTAGAAAATTTGTGTTATATTATTTTATACATAATAAAACCATATCTCTTAAATAATAAATTATGTATAAATTTAAAATATAACCAATGGGTTTAGAATATTATATGAAAATTGGTAAATTATAACCATTATTTAATATAACCATTAGAAACTATAGTATTGATAAAAAATTTAACAATAAATTTAAAAGTAGAAACGAAAAATGATAATTAATGTAGAAAGGAGAAGTGATGGCCTTAACTAGTAGAGTCATGTTGTAAGAATCCCATTTTTCAGAACTTGATAGGGAGGTAGCATCATTGAGATTTTCTCTTAACCAATATCAATTTGATCTTCAACAAGTGATGCTTGAACTAAATCACTTACTGGATAAGTTCAAGTTGGTGGAAATTACCACTCGGGCGATGTTAGTGGAGTCGTTGCACGAGTCTATCACCATCACACACCTCACCCTTAGGTCATATGTGGGTATTATAAGGGGTTATGTGTCGAGGACCTAGTTATATAAAGTGTAATCCCTTTGTATAAATAATATTGTTATTCCATAATTTCCATTTTAAGAATAGTTTTTCTTAATAAATGTAGATGGAATTTGATAAATTGATTTTTTCAGAAAATAATTTTAATTTTCAAAAAAGAAAAAATTATTCTAAAAAACTAAGGTATTATTAATAGTATTTATTTTAATGAAATTTTATGATTAAAATACTCTTTTTAAAAAATAAATGATAAAATAATTTTATTTTTTTAAAAGTGTTATAAATTTTACTATGCATTTTACAACCGCTGTTATTTTTTAATAAATATGGATTTTTATATTTAAAAGTTAGCATTAGAATATTTATAGAATAATTGTGATAAAATAAATTTAATTTTTTAAATCATAATGTTTAAATTATGTTAGGGTGAATTTATGATAATTTTCTAAAAATACTTTATTTTTTGTGAAGAGTAAAAATACAGTTTGAGTTTTTCAGTATGTTTAATGACATCATAATTATTTCATAATGGTATAAAAACTAATTAACCAAAATACTTGAGTTTAAATATTTTATTTTATAAATATTTATTATTTTAATATATTTTAATTAATTTCCAAATATATAATTTACTTTCCAAATCCTAAAATAGAAACTTTAACTTTAAAATTGTTATTTTGTGAAAACTTTAATTTTCCTGGCCAAAATAAGTAATATAAAATTATGGTAGAGTCTTTTGGGATAAAATGACATAAAATCTGATCCAATTTTCTGGTAACATGGGTTAATAAAATGTTAAATCCTATGGTTTTTCATTTACTGCTACTTTGGTGTCTAAAGCCTTTATTTAGAAATTAATAAATAAATATCTCACTTTTGATATAAATACCCACCCATTTATTCATTTTATTTCACTAACACGTAATTATTTATGAATATTTGATAGTTTTACTTCCCAATGAGTCCTCCCAAGGTTTCCTAAATCCCCTAAGGTCCAAATCATTGATTTTAACAAGTTACACTTCATGGTAAGGGAAATCTCAACTTCTCTTTTTCTGTCAAATTACTTTTTTATGTGAAATGTATTTAAAAATTCCAAACTATGTTATTATATCCATTTTATTCATTACCTTAATTCAAAAATATATTTTATCAATGGTATACCACTATCCCATCTCCTTTTACCCTTTTTTAAAACCAAGTTTTAAACCCTTTATGCTGCCGATTTTACATCTCAAAATTTTTCTCTTCACATCAAGAAATTCCATTTTATTTTCTTTTTGTGAATTTCCAACCCTATTTATTTTCCTGTGGTATTAAATAATATATAAAAATGATTTATTTTATTTTCATAATTACATACATAAAACTCTCATTCCCTTTCTATTGTTTATAAATAATGTAATGATCATGTTCTTTAAGAACTTTTTAAAATGCCATGATTTTGATACGAAATCTATTTCTTTTATTATCCAAAGGTTATTTATGAAATGTTTGATTAATAATTATATGGATCACATTAATTAATACATATGAAGTTATACCCTGATATAAATCCATTGCATTGGTTGAATATTTCAATCTCTATAGATGACATGTTTTCTGATACCTTGGTGAATAACCAGGGTAATTTTTACGACACCTCAGTGACAAACCTTCATGATATGCTTATGAATGTCTCATTTAAATGTTGTATCCACATTTCCAAGTTATTATTAATGTTATTATTATTATTATTATATTCCTCTTTATCATTCCTTTATGTAATTCATGAAGTTATTATTGATAATTCTCATGATCATATGTAAATTGTTTCCCTGGATTTCCCTTACTGGGCCTTATGCTCGTCCTTTCCTTTGATGTATATCCCCAGGTTATGATATTTAGTAATTATACTTAAGAGTAACATAAAAATAATCCATTCAAGTTTATTAGAATAATTTTTTATGTTTTCATTTATTATATACCTTTTTCCAAGAAACAAAACTTTAAAAGAACCTTTGTTTGTACAATGTAATGTAAAGTTATGTAATAAAAAGGTGGGACGAAATAGTTGGTATCAAAGTATGGTTTATTTATTTGTTAAAATTATGATTTTAATACATTAGGAAAAACCATACGGATAAGTTAAAATATAGGAAAACATCTTGGTATATTGTTAAAGTTTTAAGTAAGTGGTTTCTCAGAAAAGAAATCCCTATCTGGATATGAAAAAGTGGATGTGGTTCTGGAACAGATGTACCTAGGGGTAACAACTCTGACAAGATGTGTCGAGCCTGACTCAGCGTAAACTGGTATAAGACAATGGGCCTTACTACACACCTGGTTTGATACTCCCAGGGGATATGTCTGTTTAATCATGAGATTTTTATGAACCATTATGAAGGATTTATAGAAAATTTAATTATTGTTAAAGAATAAAATATTTAAGCATGATGTTTTAAGGCATAAATATTCCTTTATAATTATAATATTTTTAAAAGAAACACATTTCCTACTAAGTTTTTATTATTTTATAAAATGGTGGGAAATGGAAGGAACCGTGTAAATGGTGAGCACAATGGACAAAGTGCTGACGGCCATATGATGGAATCTAGAATGGAAAAATTCATGAGAATAATGAATCAACAAACTCGAGTTATGAGAAATAACTTGAATAAAGTTTAGAGACTAGGTTCACTTAGAAGATAATAACTTCCTTTTGAGTCCTTCATACATCAATGACCACCTACATTCAGTGGATCTATTGACCCATTGATTGTTTAACAATAGATAAGCTCTATAGATAATATCTTTTTTGTACTTAATTGTTTAGAACAAGAGAAAGTCACCCTGGATGTGTACCACTTAATGGTAAAAGCTTATAAATAGTGTAAACTAATTAAAAACATGAATCCAAGAAGGGATATTGAAGCTATGGAGTGGGAGGATTTCAGGAGAACCTTTTTTTTAAAATATTTCCCTTATTCGATGTGAACAAAAATAGAGAAGAAATTCCTAAATCTAAATCAGAATGAAAATGAATCTGCGGGAAGCTATGAGATGAACTTTACAATACCTTCACACTACACCTATATCTTTTTAATAAATCCTAATGGAAAGGTTGATAGAATATTTATTGGACTAAGACCCTATCCATAGAAGAATCTAGACAATCGAGACTATGATAGCTACGAGGAGATAGTGCAAAGTGCTATGAAGGTTGGAGTAGAGTTCAAAGAGACGTAGTGGTCCCATAGATCAAATAAAAATAAGATATAAATGGATCCAAGATTAGGGAGTAACTTTGATCTTGGAAGAGGAGGAAAGGAAGTGTAACTTTTCAAATGCAACAAATGTGGGAAGAAGCATTGAGGGAACTGCATTATCAAGAGATGTAAATGTTACAAGTGTGGAAGAGATGAACATATTGCTCAGAACTATCATAGTGTGGTGAAGCCTCAACTTCTCAGCACTAATGATATAGGGAAGATGGTGCAGGCCAATCCTGAATTCCAATGCTTCAAGTTTGTATATCTCAAGCACTTTTCCAAACACTATCCAAATCTATAGTTAATGGATGGGAATCCCCATCAACCACAACAAAGGCTAAGGGAGTGAGGTCGGGATTTTTATATCATGATGTCTTAAGTAGATTTCCCAAATAATGTGGTAGCAGGTACTCTCGTTATTATCTAAAATCTAGTAAGTACTTTGTTTGATTATAGTTCTATGCATTCCATTATTTCCTCCAAGTTTAAAAAGAATATAGAATAAATACCTAAACTAATATAAGTAGAGTTATCATTCAAGACTCTTAGAGGGATTATCCAAGAATCAAAAGTGTATAGAAACTCTAGTATTGAATTTGGAAAGCACAATCTCATCGCAAATCTTGTAGTCATTACCATATTAGAATTCAACACTATACTAGTTATGGACTAGATCTAAAATTATAATACAAAGATCAACTATAGAATTAAGTAAATCTCATTAGTCTTGAATGGAAAACCTATAGTTGTTTTTAAAGGAGAGATATCTCAAACTAATATTTTTCTAGAAACACCTCCTATATCCTAATTTATGGAAATGATCGGTGAAGATGAAGAAAGAAATGTAAGTATATGAATAGAGAATTTCCATATAGTTCAGGAATACATTGTCGTATTTCTTGAGTTACATGGATATTCCTTAGAAAGAGAGGTAGAGTTATCCATTAAACTCAAGCCAGGATCCAAGCCGATATCAAAGATGCCATATAAAATGGAAAATGTGGAGTTAGTGGAATTTAATAAATATCTTCAAGATCTTTTAAAGAAGGGGTTTATCTAACCAAGTGTGTCTCCTTGGGGAGCACATGTTCTATTTTTGAATAAGAAGGATGGATCGATAAGGCTATGAATTTATTATAGATAACTTAACAGGATCACAGTGAAGAAAAAGTACCCTCTTCTGATAACTGATGATTTATTTGACTAGTTTCATGGGGATCAATTATTCTCCAAGATTGATCTTAGATCTGGTTATCATCAATTTAGGGTAAATAAATAAGTTATTCCAAAGACTACCTTTCAATAAAGATGTGGTAATTATGATTTTATTTTTATTCTAGTTAGCTTGACTAATGATCATGCTATTTTTATGGATTTTATTAATATAGTATTTAAGGACTACCTTGATAACTTTTTGGTAGTTTCCATTGATGATATTATGATATATTCAAAAATTTGTGAGGATTATAAGGATTATCTAAGGGTTATATTTAAAACTCTAAGGATGGAGAGGCTATTTGTAAATTTCATCAAATGATAATTTTGGTTATAACAATTTGCTTTCTTGGGGAACATTTTGACCAGTAAAGGAATCTCAATTAACCCGGTGACGATAAAGGTTGTAGAGGAGTGGCCTCATCCTACAATGGTAATAGAGATTCATAGTTTCCTTAGTTTATAATGATATTATAGAAGGTTTTTGAAAAAAAAAATCATGACTTTCTAATGCACTAACCAAGTTAACTCGAAAATGATCTAATTTCATCTGGACTAAGAAGTGTGAATAATATTTCCAACAACTGAAGAAAATATTGGTTAGTACACCCATTTTAACTCTACCATCTATCAGATAAGGATTCATTATTTTTTGTGATGCATATCTAAAAGGAATTGGGTGTTTCCTCATGAAAAATAATAAGGTGATTTCTTATGTATCTCGATAGTTGAAGCCTCAAGAGAAAAATTATCCTATGCATGACCTAAATCTGGTCATGGTTATTTTTTATCTGAAGATATGGAGGCACTATCTTTATGGAGAGAAATGTGATATATATATAGACTACCAAATTTTAAAGTATATTTTCATGCAAAGGGAATTGAACATGAGACATAGGAGATGTTTAGGACGTTTTAAATGCTATGATTTTTCAATTAATTATCATTCTGGAAGAGAAAACAAATCCACTAATGCATTAAGTAGGAAAGACCCTATTGTGTTGGAAATGATGAGGATTTAAGGAGATCCATTGATAAAATACCTAGTAAAACTAGACATGGGAATCGTAAGGTAAGGGAAATCATCAACCCTATCCCAAATTATTTCTCACCCATTATTACTAAAAAATATCAAGAAATCTCAAAGAGAATATCTTTTTTTATAGAAGAAGGTAGAGGATGTAAAGAATGAGAAGTTTCCTGAGTTCAGTATTGATTAAGAAGGCGTACATAAATTTCATACAAGACTATGTGTTCCATATATTCAAGAAATAAAGAAATAGATTATGGATGAAGCTCGTAGATCTACATTCTATATACATCCAGAAAGAAATAAAATGTATAGGGACTTTCTTGATCATTGTTAGTGGGATAATATGAAAAGAGAGATTGTTGACTACACTACAAGGTGCTTGGTGTGTCAACTAGTGAAGGTAGAGAGAAAACTCCCTAAAGGGGTATTAAAACCACTAATCATACCAACATAGATGTGGGACAATATCACTATGGATTTTTTCACTGGTCTCCCAAGAACATCCAAAGGAAACAATGCAATATGGGTTTTAATGGATTCTCTTGCCAAGACAACCCACTTCATAGCTATTTGGGAATATTTTTCTCTTAACCAACTTTTCAAGATTTACATGAAGTAAGTGGTAATGTTTCATGGAGTTCCACTTTCTATCATTTTTGATCGTGATCCAAGGTTCACGTCAAAATTATAGAGAAGTCATCAACATGCTCTGAATAATGAATTGAATTTCAATATGGCCTATCACCCACAAAATTATTTCCAATCTGAAAGGAATATTTAGACACTCAAGTACATTCTGAGGACATGCTCACTATAATTTAAAGGTGGATGGGATCAATAACTCTCATTTGTTGAGTTGTCAAACAACAACAGCTTCCATTTGAGTATTCAAATAGAACCCTATGAAGCTCTATATGGGAAGTGATGTAAAACTATTACTTGTTGGGATGAAGTTGGTGAGAGAAAGTTTATTGAACTTGATCTTGTGAAAGAATGACATAAAAGTTTCATTCCATCCAACAACACGTAAAGGCTACTCAGAGTCAGAAGAAGATCTATACTGACAACCGTTGAAGGGACTTGGAGATTGATGTTAGCGATAAATAATTCCTTTGAATTTCACATTATAAGAGAGTCGTGTGATTTGGAAAGAATGGGAAACTCGTCCCTAGGTACATTGGCCCCTATGAAATCCTTAATCATATAGGAGCAGTTGCCTATCAGTTAGCACTTACACCAAACATAGATCAAGTTCCTGATGTTTTCCACATATATCTTTTGAGAAAGTACATACTTGACCCTTCACATGTACTGAATCTGGAGATGGTACAACTAGAACATGAACTCTCTTATAAGGAGTAGCTGGTGGAGATCTTGGAATATGGAGACAAGGTTGTATGTAACAAGACTACCCACCTCATCAAAGTGTTGTGGAGGAACCATATATATAAAGAATAAATGTGGGAACCAAAGGTGACAATGAGACAGGAGTACCCATCGAGTTTCGACTATTATATGACCGTTGGTAAATTAGGACCATTGGTCAATATGACTATTGGAAACTATACTCTTGATAAAAAATTAACATTACAATTTATAAGTATAAATGAAAAATGATAATTAAAGTAGAAAGGAGAAACAATGGCCTCAACCAGTAGAATCGTGTTGTATGAAACCCATTTTTCAGAACTTAGGAGGGAGGTAGAGTCACTAATCTTTTATCTTGAGCAAGACCTAGCCAAGTTACAATAAATGAGACTTGAACTAAATAACTTACGGGATAAGTTCAAGTTAGTGGAAATTACCACTCAGGTGATGTTAGTCAAGATTCCTGATGAGTCTATCATCATCGCACTCCTCACCCATAGGTAATATGCGGATGTTATAATGGGTTGTGTGTTGAGGCCCTAGTTACTTAAAGTGTAATACCTTTGTATAAAAAAAAATTTATTCCATCATTTCTGTTTTAAGAACAGTTTTTATTAATAAATTTAGATAGAATTTGATAAATTGATTTTTCAGATCGAAATATTACTTTTCAAAAAATATATAATTATTATAATAAACTAAGGTATTGTGAATAATTTTTATTTTAATGAAATAGTATGATTAAAATAATATTATTTAAAAAAATGGCAAAATAATTTTATTTTTTTCAAGTGTCAGAAATTTTACTATGCATTTTCAATCCGCTATTATTTTTTAATAAATAAGTATTTTAATATTTAAAAGTCAAAATTATCATATTTAGAGAAATATTATGATAAAATAAATTTATTTTTTTAGATTAGAACATTGAAATTAGGTTAAGTTAAATTTATGATGATTGTTTAAAAATACTTTATTTATGAATAGTAAAAATATAGTTTGAGTTTTTTCGATATGTTTAATGACATCATAATTATTTCATAATGAAGTAATAATTAATTACCCATAATCCAAAACTTAAAATATGTTATTTTATTAATATAAAGTATTTTAATATATTTTAATCAATTTACAAATATATAATTTACTTTCAAAATTCTAAAATCACAACATGAAAAAGACCATTTCTTGGTGGTTTTTTTGGAAATGGTGGCGGTTTAAACCACTGCCATATAGTTCTGTGGTGGGTTTTTTAAACTGATACTAAAGTGTGTGTCAGTATAAAATAGGTGGTGGTTTCCTAGATTTAGTGACATTTTATGGGAACCATCATAGTGGTTGCATTTCACGGCGATTTTAATGGTTTTAGCGGCGGTTTCCTCCTGGAGAAACTGGGTTTTTTTTCGCGGTGGTTATAACTGCCATGAAAAAAAATTGGCTGAGGGGAAACCATCGCTAAAACCATTAAAACTACCCTGATATAATGAAGGAATATGAAAACAATTTAGCATTGGTTAAAATCACCGCTAAAAAATATCAGTTTCACCAGGGAAAACTGCCACTAAAACTATTAAAATCGTCGCGATATAATAAAGGAATAAAAAAACTATTTAGCAGTGGTTTTAACGGCTACTAAATTATTGTCTGTATCAGCGGTTTTAACCACCAAGGATAGCAAGATACTGTAATTGTAGCGGCAGTTAAAACTGCCACTAAATATATTTTATTTATTTTGTAGTGGTTAAAACTACCGCTAAAGAAATATTTATAGAAAAATGTAGCTGATACTGTAGAACCATTACCAATGCCCTAAAAACCTATTCTAATATATATAACATATAACACATCATAACCACAACACATCTCAACCACTAATATCAAGTGAATCACTATTGAATTCAATGAATAATAAGACTCCATAAAAAACCACCCAAAAAGAGGAGAATTACCACCATAATGAACTATTGAATATAATTGAAAGATAATAAAGGATTAATGGGGAAAGAGAGGGATACCATGAATCAAATAACTTCAATCTAAATGATCCAATATGACCCAATTGGTTTGTAACACCAAGGGAGGTGAATGGGAAAGGGTAGGACGAGTAAGGGTCAATGAAGAATTGAGGGAAAGTCTAAAATTCAAAACAAGGAGGTAATAAAACTCCTATTTATAAGTGAATCACACTAGAATCTACCAAAACATGGTTAATATCCAAAACTCATGCAGTGGGTTTGGTAAAATTGTGATCTAGAACCCTCATTGTCGTTTTATCTTTTTTCCCATTTTAAAATGGAAGTTGGCCTCCCACAAATCTTTTAACATGGAGTGGTCTAAGCCATAGTGGTTATTCTATATTCTTCCATGTATATAATCCATGACCTAGTTCTCATTTCCCAACCATTTTACCCTCACTATGCCCAAGGCTACTATGTAGTGAGCTTAGGTTTCCTATTTTGGATAGTTGGTCCTCTAATATTCCACGCCCACCCAAGGGAATTTCAAGATTATCATGGTGCATAGGAAAACCACTAGGAAAACATGCATAACACCATTTCATCCTCATTCATGGTTATATATCCCATTTTACATAAGAGAACTCACAACTTAAAACTAACTTCTTCATATCCATACAAGTCATTGCACAAGCCGTGGTGGCCTTCAAAAGGCTAAAACACCACCTCAAACCTCAAAATCATCACAAAACTCTTCCTAAACATCCCCAAGACTTGCTAATGTGCAAAGGGAAGTTCATAAAGGGTATGTACCATTACACTCATTCTATTTATTTTGGTTTACCTATCAGTTCTCAATTCTAAGTCAAGATTATCATATTTTCCCCAAAATTATAAGAACTGTGTGTGGATTGATTCATATTTTCATGGGATACATAGTTATTCCTTGATCTCCTATCTCAAACCCAACCAAAAAACTGATATCAAATCCCTCACATTATCTTAGTGACTGAGTTTCTTGATTGACATTGGTTTTCTATCCATAGGGTTGGCATCAAGACAAGTTTATTTCATTTTAAACATCAGTTTAAACTATATTAAACCTCATATAATAAGGTATTTTTCATATGATCTTAAACTATAGATTATTTTAGTAATTTTCACATGATGTTAAACTATGTGATGAATGGTCCATCTTGTAAGACATGAAACTTCTTAGAGTAGTATACCTAGTAATACTTGTCTTCCTATACATATTATCCAAATCTACATAAGGATCCTTAGCATGTGGTTCTTTATCCATAAACCAATGTTATGAAAAATATGAATCATACCCTAAGAAATATCCTAATATTAATAGGGGTATTATATAAAAACTATATGTGGATTGATTTATGATGTTTCAATATATGTAATGATGTTGGGATCTCCTATAATAGGACTTGGTGAAAATTATAATCACATTGGTTATACCCTAAAAGAGAGACCCTTCCTCATTCACATCAATTTTTTTATTTATTTCTCACATAATGGTTCCCATATATCTCATCCTTCTCTTCCTATATAGGAGAAAAAAAATTTATGGAGGACCTTTTCCAAGAATTATAAATGGATTGATTCCTAATACTATAGGATATGTTTTTGATTGTTCATCATTTGGTAACAAACCAAATAAATTTAGGAAAAATTAATCATAAAACATGATTCAAAACAAAAAAGAATAGACATATATGCTGTATACCACACTTGAGAAATCAATACATAAAAGGAAACATTAGAAATCAATAAAATACATAAAATAAACATGATAAATCAAGAAAATGTTAGGTAAATAAAATTTTTAGTGGAAACTATGTGCCACACAGGATACATATACAAACCGACTATTACCATATTTTTCCAACATATCAACAAAACAATTAATCATGGTCCGATGATGAAAAAAGCTCATCACCCTCTCCACCTCCATCTCTACTTCATACTACCACCTAAAAGAACATTATACTGAAAATTAAATAATGTTGTATATTTATATTTAAACTTAAAACCAATAAAAGTTTGTAAATTATGTGGCCTTATTTTTACACAGATAGCCACATACTTTCTATTAATTTCTAATGATTTAATTAACTATTTTTACACTTTTGTTAAATAAATGCATTTTTATATTTTATAATTAAATTTTTCAAATATTCATTTTTTATAACAATTTACGTAATTATGGATTATAAAATAATTGATTTATTATTTATTTGTATTTAATATAACTAATTTTTAATTTGCTTACCTAAATTTATCTGTTTATTTTTTTTAAATTTTTCATTATTAATAATTATTGAGTTTGCTAATTAATTTACCTAAAATTTTTTAAAAAAAATTACACATCCAGAAACTTAGTTACCGGTAGCCAACTACTGATAACAGGGTTACTTTTTCTCTAGAGATAACTAGGTTACCGTTACTGACTAACGGTGACCTGCATTATTTTTGCTCTAGCAGTAGCTAGTTTTAAAATGTAACGATGACCATTGTCACCGTTATCCTTTCCTACTGATAATTCTTATTTTTAACCCCAACCTCATTGAAAAAATTTTCAGGGTCACTTTTGTCTTTTAGTTTAACTTTTACTTGTTTAAATTTTTATTTTTTTAGACTTTATTTAAGTACCAAGTTTGTCTTATTAATTTAATTTTATTTTCATCAAATAATATAAATTAACTTTATTAATTTAATAGTATAGTTATCTTCATAGAAGATTTAGGTTAGTTTTCTAATATAACGTAATGTTTATTTTTAGTGCTACTTAACTAATTAATTTTATTGTTTTAAAATTTTAAAATAAATTAAGTTTCATGCAGTTTAATTTCATTTTAAAATTATTTATTTTAATTCTGTTGTTTTAATTCATTCTTTAATTTTGTATTATTTAATATTTATAATAATTTAATTTGTTAATATTTTATTTATTTTTAGGTTTTTTGGAATTTTATTTGTTTTAAATAAATTAATGATTTAATCATTTAATTATTAGTTTAAATAATTCTTTATTTGAGTTGTGGTTCAATTAACACTTGTGGTGGTGTTTTTTGTATTTTCAGCTACTCGTAAGTAACCTCACCATTACAGCTCTTTTTCCTTTTTTTCACCTCACCATTAGCCCTTTCTTATTTTTCTTCACCGCTACAGCCCCTACTATTCCTCACGGATTTCTATTTTTCTCACCGTTGCACCCCCTTCTATCAGTAGCCTTGCTACCAGTCTTCACCTCACCATTAGGCTATTTCATTTCCTCCTCACTGATATCTCTACCTCACTGATAGGTTTTCTTCCCTTGTTCCTCACTTTCACCACCCGCGGAGAAGTCTCGCCACCACCTTTTCCACCAGGGCCTGGATGCATGAAGGAGCTCCATGAGGGAGAATTATGAGCTAGGTCTTCCGACCATCCAAAAAATCAGACCACCTTTTGAGGCCACCGCACTGGCAGAAGGCCGATTCTTCTGGAAGGCCCTTGCCGCTGCCAGACTGGGTGAAGACATGCTAGAGGAGATCACCGTGTTGCTGATGTCTGCCGCTAAAACCGAGGATCCGTCGGTACTGCTGGAGAAGGAGGGGTCCGCTAGCACTGCTCTGTGTAGCTGGAGAAGATGAAGCCAGGTCTGCCACCTGGAGTCTCTCCACACATTAGGCCGAAGTCAAGAGGTAAGAGTGGAGAGGGTAGGAAACAGGGGTCTATGAATGATCCACAAAGAGGAGCTCAAGATGATGGTGGAGTTCACTGCTACCCAAGTCGATGCCCACTACTGTTGAACCAACTCATCTGGTGGTACCATTTCACTGGATCCAGGCCACACCGCACCACCCACGAGAGCCAAATCCGACGCCGCTGGACAGCATTGCCACTACTGCCCTGCTCGGAGAAGAGGAAATCTGCGAACTGCTGCTCTGCTAGGAGGAAGAGGCTGAAACCCTTCCCCCTTCCTACTGTGCAGCAAGGAAATTAGAAGAGGGGGAAGTTAAAAAATTAGATAAAAAAATATAATAATAAAAATAATAATAAAAGTAAAGTAAAAAAAAGTTAAAGTAAAAGTAAAAGTAAACATTAAAAAGTCAAATAAATATAATAGTTTTTATTTAAGTCATGAATTTAAACAATTATAATCTTAACAAATAGATTAATTATAAATTTAAACACAAAACTAAATTAATAATAACTGTTTATAATAAATTAATATATTTTTTATATTATAAATATATTTAATTAATAATAATAAATAAACTATAAAATATACTTATTAATTTAAAAATATTTAAAACTTAAGTATCAGTTCTAATTACAAAATTAAAATAAACTAATTAATAAACTAATTGAATAGTTAATATTCTTTAAAAGTAATAATAATTATTATTATAATATTATTAATTATTATTATCTAAATTATTATTTTAATAAATTTTTTGCTTATGTTGTTTAATTTTAATAACTTAGTTAAAAATTATAGAATTAATAACTTAGTAACTATAACTATTAACTTAATTTAATTAATAACTTCTTGATAAACTTATGTATTACCTTATTACTATAAAGTGAATAATTTTTATATATAATATAAACGTAAATAATAATTATCAGTTAAGATATTTATTTATTAACTTTAGTTAACTTGTTACCAGTAATTTAATACTTAACTTTAAAAAAATAACTATTTTTCTTTCTTTGTGTTCTCATTTATTTATTTATTTATTTATTTATTTTCTTATTTGTGTAGGTTCATACCTAAGTCGAAGACATGTCCAGGTTCATGCAACTAACTCAACAAAAGTTAGTTATGAGGGCAAAACTAGTGTGACGTGCTTGTCGCGAAAAAACTCACATTTTACAGTGCGTTTGTGAAGAACTTTTGGAGTCGGTGGAAAAGGTTTGTTGATGAGCAGTAGAAGATAGCATGATATTTAAAGTAGAGAAAATAGCATATTTGAGACACAGACACTCATTGAACGAACACACCAGTCTCAGAGCAGAGCAAAGAACCTGGAACATTTCTCGGAGAGCCACTCTTCGAAGTTTCGGGGGCCAGGATTAGCAGCAATTGATGTGAGCAGAGGGAGTTTTTTTCCTCTATTTCCTTCCAAATCTCTTAATCTATAATTGAATGACTTTAGTATATGAGATAGATATGATGATAGGCTAAATACTTATAGTTCAGGGTGAAAATCGAATCTACTGGTTATCGTCTTTATCTCTTCTCACTATTATTTTTAATGTTATCAAGGTTGATTGGCGAGATCAATCTGTTTACATTCACTTGAAACGTACCACTTATACTTAATTTTGTAATTCTATATTCATATGGTGAGTTTTAATGAGGATTAATTTTCTTAATCATTTGAATTGAACTTAAATACTACAGAACAAACGGCGACTTTGTTCTGTATTCTCTTCAAACTAGAATTTCCAAGTTGGTTAATCTAAGGGTGGAAAACTCTGAAATTGGCCATCTTGAGTGATTTATCTCTTGGTGAGGGAAATAAACCACTCATTTCAGTGGTGTTAGTTGTAGTTACAATTGTGACAATATATGTTTTCAAAACCAATAGAGTTGGTTTTTTCTCCGGACGTGTTTATCTAGATTGTTCACTCTTTAGCATATTATTTCTCTATTTCTCACTATTTTTAGTTTGATCCTTGTTTTGATATAGTTTAGAACAAAAAAAAATCTTAAAAAATACGTTGTTTAATTTTTTCCTTATAATAAAAATAGAAAAAAAAGACAGATTAGATATTCAACCTCACTGCTGACAAAAGTGGGGTCTTTAGTTAGTTTTTTTAGAGAATAGTGGCCAAAATAGCCTTCCCTGTGGGTTCAAACCTACTTATCACATATACTGTAGTTAGTAGGAATATAAATTTTAAACTTTGACCAACTTCAATGATAGTACAGGTCAATTTTTTGGGGCCGTCTCCGGAGAAGGCACGATTCATTACTAAAAAAACATTTAAAAAACACATATATAAAAATCTTTAAAAAAACTGAAAATTTGAAAATTAAAAAAAAATGGTGTCATTTCTTGCTGAATTGTTACTGTTAAGTACTGCTACTATTTTTTTCATGAGCACAAGAACTTATTCTATTAAATTAGATCCACTGAACCCTGAATTAGACAAACATATCACTGCTCTTAGAAAGAAGAACAAAATTGAAATAGAAAACTTAGATAATAGAGTTCCTGAGCATAATAACTTTCAAAATAACCATCCAGAACTCTTAGATGAACATTAAAGGCCTAGGATGAGGGATTTCCAACTCCCACAAGTTTCAAGCAATCCATCATCTATCAGATTAATTCCTAGGGCTAGAAATTATGAATTGAAAAAGTCACACATTTCACTGCGGCCTGCATTTAATGGGCTCTCTAATGAGGACTCACTTGCCTTCATTAGAGACTTTTATAATACTATGTAGCAACTTCCTTTATTAGGACTCACTGAAAATGAACTAAGAATGATAGTTTTTCCTTTTTTACTTAAAGGGAATTCTAGGAATTGGATTTTAAGTTTAGATGAAAACATTTTTGAGAATTGGGATCAAGTTTACAATTCATTCATTATGAAATTTTATCCCCAAATATTAAAAGGAGAACTGAGAACTAAGATCACTAGTTTTAACCAAGAGGATGGAGAAGCTTTTCATGAATCATGGGATAGATTCAGGGACCTTCTTAGGAAGTTTCCTCATAATCAACTCCTATCTCACCTTCTTATAGATACCTTCTATGAAGGGTTGTCCTCCTCTGGTCAAAATTTAGTGGATCAATCTACTGGGGGTAGTTACAATGATAAAAAAGATGATGAGTTGAGGAAAATTTTTAACAATCTGGCCCTTAATTCTCAACATAAAAATTCAAGAAGAAAAAGAGTGAATAGAAGTGCTAACAATGGTTCAATGAATGAAACTCAAGCTCAAGTAGCCGAAATCACCAACCAACTTCAAACTTTAATGAACCAGAATTTAAAACAAACTGTAAGTAAAATTGAAAATCAGAATCAGTACCAGTTACTAAGGAAACAGTGCACTCAATGTGGTATGTTTGGGCACTCTAAATTTTTTTTCCTAATGTTGATTTAACTTCCCAACAACCAGAAACTTTAAAATTTGTTAATTATGGTCCTAGGATGCCTCAAAAAGAAGATCCATTTTCAAACAATTACAATCAAGGCTATAGGAATCATCCAAATCTATCATAGAAGGATCAAGTATTTATTAAGAAACCAACTGCCCCTAATTATCAGAACTAACCAAGACTGAAATTTCAAAATCAACAAAGGGGGAAGTCTTAAAACACTCAAGGAAATAATGATAATCAAATATCTTCTAAACTGGATCAAATCTTGAATAAAATTAATTCACAAGAGGAAAATTACATGGATCAATTTAATAAACATCAAAATCAATATGAGTCAGACAAAATGAAAAACTATATAATAATGTAGAATATGGGAACACATCTAGGTCAATTATCTGGAGATTTTACTTCTAGGGATAAAGGTAGGTTGCCTAGTACAACTGAACTTAACCCTAGCGAGAATATCATAGCTGTTGTAATTAGGAGTGGGATGAATACTAAGGATGTTGTTGAAAAAGACCATGAAAATAATCAAAATAAAAATATGATTCAATCTGATAATAAAAATATGCTTTGTATACATGCAGTTTATTCACATAAAGGTAATGAAAATGATAAAAATATGAATTTGTAACTTGAAACTCAAGCTGAAACTTTTTCTAAAAATCAAAAGAATAAAGGAAAAGAAAAATTTGTGGAAGAGGTGAGGGATATGCCTACTTTCTTGAAAAAAATTTCCCCACCCATACCTTTCTCTGAGAAGCTAAAACCTTAAAGTAACACCAAGGCTGAACTTCTTAAGTTCCTTGGTCTTATGTCCAAGCTTCAAGTAAACATTCCATTTATCTAAGCCTTAATTTAAATTCCATCATATCTGAAATATTTAAAGAAAAATGTTTCAAACAAAAATAATCTAGAAGAATTTGCTACTTACAACCTCACTGAAGAGTGTAGTTATGTACTTCAAAGGAAAATCCCACATAAACTGAAAGACCCTGGTAGTTTTTTCATACCTTTCACACTAGGAAACTCTGATCAACTCAACTATATGTGCGGTCTAGGTGCTAGCATTAATTTTGATCCCATACTCATTGTTTCGACAGTTGAGGTTGGGTGATCTTCAACCCATCACGGTCATTCTCCAATTGGCTGATAGATCTTTCACTCATCCTATGGGAAGGGTAGATGACTTGCTAGTTGGAGTTGGGAAACTGTTTCTACCAACTGACTTTCTTGTTTTGGATATGGAGTGTGATCAAGAGGTACCCATTATCTTGGGTAGACCCTTCTTGGCCATAGGTGGTGTTGTTATAGATGTCTCTAAGGGTCAGCTGATATTCAAAATTGGTGAACAAGAAGAAGAGTTCAATGTTTTTAAAAATATTAAGGAACCAACTTATTCTGAAAACTAATCAAAAATAGAGTTACTTGATGTTGAATGTTATTATAAAAATCAATTTGAACACATTGAAAAATCTGAAAATCAATTCTTTGTTGAAGGAAACATTCTTGTAGCTGAAAATCCTATTGAATCTATGTTAGAAGTTGAAAATTATGTTGTAACAACCAATATGGAAAATCTTCCAGATCTGGAAAACTGTCCAGTTTCTACTGTTGGAGAGTACTCTGTTACTGAACTTAGGAGCTTTCTGAGTGAATTTGAGGGTGTTTATGTTAGCACCGTCACTTCTGAGAACTTTGATATTCATGAGGAAGAACTTTTGAGACAACTTAATTATTTTTCTTTCATTGAGATGTTGAATTCTGATATGGAAAGTCTGGACAGTATACTACCCACCTTGGACAGCAGTACTGTTTCATCTAAATCTGAACATGAAATTGAAAATATTTCTTCTTTTAATACTCCTTACAAGAAATATGTTGAAGATATTGGACCTCCTAGGCCTAAGATTCTTCCTTCGAGTGTAGAACCACCCACTCTTGAACTGAAGCCCATCCCTGCTCATCTTAAATATTCATTTTTGGGTGAGAACTCTACTTTTCCTATAATAATTTCTGTTGAACAGAATGAAAATAAAGAGGAAAGATTGTTGAATGTTTTTAAGAAGTTTAAATCTTCCATAGGCTGGACAATAGTTGATATCAAGGGTATTAGTCCTTCATTCTGTATGCACAAGATTCCTATGGAGCTTGACCATATGCCTAGGGTAGAGTTTCAAAGAATATTAAATCCAAACATGAAAGAAGTTGTGAGAGAGGAAGTGATCAAACTGCTAGACACTGGAATGATTTATTCCATTTCTGATAGTGCTTGGGTCAGCCCTATCTAGGTTGTTCCCAAGAAGGGAGGTTTCACTGTAGTTAAAAATGAAAAAAATGAAGAAGTCCAAGTTAGGAAAGACACAAAATGGAGAGTCTGTATATATTATAGGAAGCTTAATGTAGCCACTAGGAAGGACCATTTTCCAATTCCCTTTTTGTATCGAATACTTGAGAGGCTAGCTGAAAATGAATTTTTCTTTTTTCTGGATTGGTATTTTGGTTACAACCAGATTCCTATTACTCCATAGGATCCAAATAAGACCACTTTCCCATGCCCCTTTGGAACATTTTCCTACAGGCATATTCCCATTGCGTTGTGTGGAGCTCTAGCCACCTTTCAGAGGTGTATGATGGCTATCTTTTCAGACATTATTGAGAGAATAATTGAGGTTTTCATGGATGACTTTTCCATTGTGGGTAGTACTTTTGATACTTTTATTGAAAATATTGAGTTAGTCTTAGAGAGATTCATTAAAACCAATCTTGTTCTTAATTGGTAAAAATGTCAGTTCATGGTTACAGAAGGTATTGTTCTTGGTCATAAAGTGTCTAAGAGAGGTTTATAAGTTGATACTTCTAAGATTTATGTTATTCAAAAATTGCCTCCTCCTGTTAATGTTAAGGGTGTTAGAAGTTTTCTAGGGCATGTCAGTTTCTACCGGAGATTCATAAAAGATTTTTCTAAAATAACTAAGCCCTTTTATTCTTTGTTGGTCAAGGATTCACCTTTCGATTTTGATGAAAACTATTTAAAATCATTTAATCTTCTTAAGGAGGAACTCACTACATCACCTATCATTACAACACCTGACTAGAAATTACCTTTTGAACATATGTGTGATGCTAGTGACATGGTTGTATGTGCTGTCCTTGGATAGAGGAGGGATAAGAAGTTACATGTGGTGTATTATGCTATTAGACTACTAGATGATGCCCAAAAGAATTATACCACCACTGAAAAAGAGTTGTTAGTTGTGGTGTTTGCTCTGGAGAAGTTTAGGCAGTATTTGTTAGGCTCAAAAGTCTTCATTTTCACTAATCATTCTGCCTTAAAATACTTGATGTCCAAAAAGGAAACAAAACCCATACTGATTAGATGGATTATGCTATTACAAGAGTTTGATTTAGAAATTAAGGATAAGCAGGGAGCTGAAAATTTAGTTGCTGACCACTTATCTAGGATTCCTGTTACTCAATCTGAATCTGAAAGTTCTAGGGAGATAAACTCTTCCTTTCCTGATGAAAAGCTGCTTACTGTGTGAATCAGGTAATCTGTTTGGTTTGCAGATTTTGCCAACTCTCTGGTAGCAGTTGTTTTTCCCAAAAATCTGTCCAACAACCAAAGAAAGAAATTTATCTCCGATCTTAAATATTATCTTTGGGATAATCCCTTTCTATTTAGGAGGTGTGCTGATGGTATTCTTAGAAGTTTTGTCCCTAAGGGACATATGTTTCCTGTCATATAAAGTTGTCATTCTTCACCTTGTAGAGGTCACCATGGCGGTGAGAGAACTTCTCAAAAAGTCTTACAATCTGGTTTGTATTGGCCTTCTCTTTTTAAGGATGCAAGAAGTTTTGTGGTTGGCTGTGATAGATGTCAGAGGCAGGGTAATGTTGGAAGAAAGCAAGAGTTACCCCAAAAGGGTATTTTGGAGGTAGATATCTTTGATGTTTGGGGTTTAGATTATATGGGTCCATTTTCATCATCTCATGGGAATGAGTATTTTCTTGTTTCTGTTGACTATGTTTCAAAGTAGGTTGAGGCAGTACCTATGCCCAAAAATCAAGAAAACAGTGTAATAAATTTTGTTAAAAGGAAAATTTTTACAAGATTTTGAGTCCCAAGAGATTTTATTACTAATAATGGAACACATTTCAAGAACTATAAATTTAAATCTTTGATGGAAAAATGTGGCTGTGTACATAAAACTAGAACTCCTTATCATCCATAGTTTAGTGGACAGGTGGAAATTTCAAATAGAGAACTGAAACAAATTCTTGAGAAAACTATTTCAAATTCTAGGAAATACTAGTCTCTTAAACTGTATGAAGCTTTATGGTCTTATAGAACTGCTTTCAAGACCCCAATAGGTATGTCTCCTTACAGGCTGCTATTTGGGAAATGTTTTCATTTACCGGTGGAGTTTCAACATAAGTTATATTAGGCAGTTAAGGCTCTAAACTTTGACTTTAAGAGTTATGGTTAGAGGAGATTACTTGAGCTGAGTGAACTTGATGAGATTAGGAGAGAGAGTTATGATAATTCAAGAATTTTTAAAGAGAGGACTAAAATATTTCATGATTATATCATTCAAAACAAAGAGTTCAAACCTGGACAGAAGGTCCTTCTCTTTAATTCTATACTTAAACTCTTTCCTGGAAAGCTGAATTCCAAGTGGTCTGGACCATTTACTATTATAAGAGTTCTAAAGAATGGAGCTTTGGAAATTAGTGGTGAAGAGAATAAACCCATGTTGGTTAATGTTCAAAGTGTGAAACTTTATTTTGAGGGATAGATGAAGGGCTTGGATTCCTTCACTGTGCTTGAAAACCATTCTTGAATAAAGTCTGGATGGGGACTTTAAATCTAGCACTACATAGGAGGCAACCCATGGTTCTTTTTGTCTTTATGTTGTTTCTTTTTAACTTTGAATAAACTGTTGTTTCTGTGCTCTATTTTTGTGAAATATTTTTTACTGTTTGTTCTTGGTTCCAAGGTTACATGCTTTCTATGTTTTTAGGATGCTGCTGCTTGTGCAATAAAGGAGCGGAATTCCCATAATCATTTTTATACAAGAGCTTAGTCAGGTAAGTATTCCAACTTTCTGCATTTATTTTCTGCTCCTGTTTTTGTTAATAAATCTACTTGTTTTAAAAAAAATGGTTATATTTTTTCTGAAAATATATTGCATATCTTGCATCTAAAAAACTTTTGTTGCATGTCACTATGTTGTTCTTTAAAAATTCTGCATGTGCCTCTTGCTATAAATTTGAATTAATTTATCAGTTTTGAAATAATATTTCACTGTTAGGAAAAAGAATGGGTCACTTTTAGATTAAGATCAAAGGGAAGTAGTAGTGAGGAGGTCACTGGTAGTAGGTAGTAATAGTGATAATGAGCTACCAGTGAGAAAAATATCGGTGAGGATGAAGGTCACCGGTAGGATGCAAGGGTAATTGTCACCGTTATAAAAATAAAAGATCACTGTTAGAAAATAAGTTGAAGGTCACCGTCGGCACTAAAAAATGGTCTAATGGTGAGGTACATGAACTAAGTGTGGGGGGTACTTGTTTCTAGTAGTTGTGTTTTTCATTAGAACTGATTATTCTATAGGGTGTTTATCATGTATTTTCTTTCTACTTTATTGAACATCCTTTTGAATCATACTTTTTTAAAATGCTTACACCTAATTAATTGTGGACCCACACCTTATATATTTATTTTGAGTTATATTAAAAATCCATGTCATTTTAATGTGTGTGTCATGATATGAACCTGCTAATTATTTATTTATTGTGGAAAACTAAATTTTTGAATTTCATTGAGACCTTTTATACATGTCATCTATCTACTTAATTGAAAATCTATTTTTAACCTTAATTTTCAAATTTTTCTTCTCCAATTTAGAAGTCAACTTTGGGGAAAAGTTGGGTTTTAAGTGTGTGGGAGGGGGTCAATTTTTGACTGTGCTAAACTGTTCTTTATTAAAAGTCCATCAATTCTCATTTCAATTTAGATTTTTGGTAAAAAAATGGATAATTTTTTTCAAAATTCTATTATTTTTCTAAGCTTTACAATGTACTCAATTGGGTCTTTCCTTAGGAAAAGTTCCTTTCTGGTAGTTAAGAACTGCTTAGAGTCTGAAATTGATGATAATGGATGATTGCTGAGTGATCTTACTTAGTTATTTGATTGAAATTTGTGATTGAAAACTTCTTCTTAAAGTGATATGGGTTACATGTTTGTGGAATTATGATCATAACCCTTGGAACTGAAAGTTTGA
Source organism: Viscum album (assembly GCA_963277665.1). NCBI lineage: Eukaryota > Viridiplantae > Streptophyta > Magnoliopsida > Santalales > Viscaceae > Viscum > Viscum album. Next base: position 1,385,102,424 of record OY728125.1, on the reverse strand, counting down.
ATTGATCTGAGGGGATTCATTTTTCTTTAATTTATTAAAATTAATTGCTTTAATGCACCAATGTAAATTAGTTTTATATAAATCTTTTGAAACTGGAGTAATTTGGGCATCTGGGATCCCACGGTGAGTCTCTAAGACCCTAGATGCTGGATGCATTTCTATTTACTAAAATCCCTCTGTTCACCTTGAATAAGTGCATTGCACAGTTCTTAGCACAATGATACATGGATTGGGGAAAAATAAATAAAGTTTCTAGGGTCAAAAATGATCTCATTAAGGTGAGGGGAATGATGAACTCCAGATGAAGAAGGGATCAATTGTTTATATGGGAATCATTTAGGTTGTATCATTGAGTTGATTCAAAAAAATTAATTATTTTTTGGAACCTAGGTGAAAAAGTCAAAGTACAAAGTTCCTTCGTTAAGATATTAATTCCATTGATATTTTATCTCCTGTCATTCTTGTACTTAGAATATGAGATTGGATTGAAGTGAGTCATTAAGTTGTATCACATATGAGGCATGACATATTCGTTGATGGATTGTCTTTGTGTTCTTAATTACCCTTGAGTATTTGTTTTAGGCAAGACTCATATGATTAAATCATTTTATTAAAGCCTACTGTTATGTATTGCACTCTGTTTTGAGTGCTGGACAAGTTACAATTTGAGAAAAATCATTAATACCATACTTTTTTTTTTTCAAAGAAAATAAAACATGAGATTGTTTGAGGACAAATAATTCTTAAGTGTGGTGGAATTTGATGTGGCCTTATTTTTACATAGATTCCCACATCCTTTTTATTAATTTCTAATGATTTAATTAACTATTTTTACACTTTTTATTAAATAAATGCATTTTTGTATTTTTATAATTAAATTTTTCAAATATTCATTTTTTATAACAATTTACATAATTATGGACTATAAAATAATTGATTTATTCTTTCTTTGTTTTTAATATAACTAATTTTTAATTTGCTTACCTAAATTTTATCTGTTTATTTTTTTAATTTTTCATTATTAATAATTATTGAGTTTGTTAATTAATTTACTTTAAATTTAAAAAAAAAATTACACATCCAGAAACTTAGTTACCGGTAGCCAAGCTACCGATAGTAGGGTCACTTTTGCTCTAGCAGTAACTAGGTTACTAAAACTGATTAACAGTGAACTGCATTCTTTTTTCTCTAGCGGTAGCTAGTTTTGAAATGTAACGGTGACCTTTGTCACCATTATCCTTTACTATCGGTAATTCTTATTTTTAATCCCAACCTCATTGAAAAAAAATTTAGGGTCACTGTTGTCTTTTAGTTTAAATTTTCCTTGTTTAAATTTTTATTTTTTTTAGACTTTATTTAAGTATCGAGTTTATCTTATTAATTTTATTTTATTTTCATCCAATAATATAAATTAACTTTATTAATTTAATAGTATAGTTATCTAGTTAGAAGATTTAGGTTATTTTGCTAATATAACGTAATGTTTATTTTTAGTGTTACTTAACTAATTAATTTTTTTGTTTTAAACTTTTAAAATAAATTAAGTTTTACGCATTTTCATTTCTTTTTGAAATTATTTATTTTAATTATGTTATTTTAATTCATTCATTAATTTTGTATTATTTAATCTTTATAATAATTTAATTAGTTAATGTTTTAGTTCTTTTTAGGTTTATTGGAATTTTATTTTTTTTAAATAAATTAATGATTTAATCATTTAATTGTTAGTTTAAATAATTCTTTATTTGAGTTGTAGTTCAATTAACGCTTGTGGTGGTGTTTTGTGTATTTGAAGCTACTGGTAAGTAACCTCACTGTTACAACTCTTTTTCCTTTTTTGCACATCATCGTTAGCCCTTTCTTATTTTTCTTCACCATTACAACCCCTGTTATTCCTCCCTGATTTCTCTTTTTCTCAACATTGCACCCCCTTCTATCAGTAGCCTTGCTACCGGTCTGCACCTCACTGTTAGGCTATTTCCTTCCCTCCTCACTGATATCTCTACCTCACCGATAGGTTTTATTCCCCTGCTCCTCACTTTCACAACCCACGGAGAAGTCTCACCACCACCTTTGCCACCAGATCCTGGATGCATGAAGGAGCTCTGTGAGGGAGAATTATGAGCTAGGTCTCCAGACCATCCAAAATGTCGGACCACCTTTTTAGGTCACCGCACCGATAGAAGGCTGCTTCTGCTGGAAGGGCCTTGCCACTCCCGGACTGGGTGAATACGTGCTGGAGGAGACCACCGTGCCGCTGTTGTCCACCGCTGGAACAGAGGAGCCTCGGTACTACTGGATAAGGAGGGGTCTGCTAGCGTTGCTCTGTGTAGCCAGAGAAGATGAAGTCGGGTCTTCCACCTGAAGTCTCTCCGCACATCAGGCCGAAGTCAAGCGGCAAGAGTGGAGAGGTTAGGAAATAGGGGTCAGTAACTAGTCCACAAAGAGGAGCTCAAGCTGGTGGTGGAGTCCGCTGCTACCCAAGTCGATGCCCACTACTGTTGAACCAACTCATCCAGTGGTAGGAGTTTGCTGGATCCAGGCCGCGCCGCACCACCCGCGAGAGCCAAAGCCGATGTCGTTGGACCGCATCGCCGCTGCTGCCCTTCTCGGAGAAGAGGAGATCCGCGAGTCGCTTCTATGCTAAGAGGAATATGCTAAAACCCTTCCCCCTTCCTACTATGTAGCGTGGAAATTGGGGGAGGGGGAAGTTAAAAAATTAGATAAAAAATATAATAATAAAAATAATAATAAAATTAAATTAAAAAAAGTAAAAGTAAAAGTAAACTTTAAAAGGTCAAATAAATATAATAGTTTTTGTTTAAGTCATAAATTTAAACAATTATAATCTTAAGAAATAGATTAATTATAAATTTAAACACAAAACTAAATTAATAATAAATGTTTATAATAAATTAATATATTGTTTATACTATAAATATATTTAATTAATAATAATAAATAAACTATAAAATATACTTATTAATTTAAAAATATTTAAAACTTAAGTATTAGTTCTAATTACTAAATTAAAATAAATTAATTAATAAACTAATCGAATAGTTAATATTCTTTAAAAGTCATAATAATTATTATTATAATATTATTAATTAATATTATCTAAATTATTATTTTAATAACTTATTTGCTTATGTTGTTAAATTTTAATAACTTAGTTAAAAATGATAAAATTAATAACTTAGTAACTATAACTATTAACTTAATTTAATTAATAACTTCTTGATAAACTTATGTATTACCTTAGTACTGTAAAGTGAATAATTTTTATAAATAATATAAAAGTAAATAATAATTATCAATTAATATATTTATCTATTAACTTTAGTTAACTTGTAAAGAGTAATTTAAAACTTAACTTTAAAAAAATAACTATTTTTCTTTCTTTGCGTTATCATTTATTTATTTATTTATTATTTATTTTTATTTGTGCTGGTTCATACCTAAGTCGAAGACATTTCCAGGTTCATGCAACTAACTCAACAGAAGTTAGTTTCGAGGGCAAAACTAGTGCAACATGCATGTCGCAAAAAAATGCACATTTTGCAGTACGTTTGTGAAGAACTTTTGGAATCGGTGGAAAAGGTTCGGTGACGAGAAGCAGAAGACCGCATGATATTTAAAGCAGATAAAGAAGCATATTTGAGATACAAACAATCATTGAACGAACACACCAGTCTCATAGTAGAGCAGAGAACCTGGAGCATTTCTTGGAGAGCCATTCTTCAGAGTTCCGAGGGCCAGGATTAGTAGCAATTGATGCAAGAAGAGGGAGTTTTCTTCCTCTGTTTCCTTAAAAATCTCTTCCTCTATAATTGAATGACTTTAGTATATGAGATAGAGATGATGATAGGATAAATACTTATAATTTGAGGTGAAAATCGAATCTACTGGTTATCGTCTTTATCTCTTCTCACTATTATTTTTAATGTGATCAAGGTTGATTGGCGAGATCTTTCTATTTACATTCAATTGAAACGTACCACCTATACTTAATTCTGTAATTATATATTCATATGGTGAGTTTTAATGAGGATTAATTTTCTTAATCATTTTAATTGAACTTAAAGACTACAAAACAAACGGAAACTTTGTTCTGTATTCTCTTAAAACCAGAATTTCCAAGTTAGTTAATCTAAGGGTGGCGAACTCTAAAATTGTCGGGATTGAGTGATTTATCTACTGGTGAGTAAAATAAACCACTCCTTTCAGTGGTGTTAGTTGTAGTTACAATTTTGAGAAGGTATGTTTTCAAAACCAGTAGAGTTGATGTTTTCCCCAAACGTATTTCTCTAGATTGTTCACTCTTTAGCATATTATTTCCTTGTTTCTCACTGTTTTTAATTTGATCCTTGTTTTGATACAGTTTAGAACAAAAAAAATCTAAAAAAAATGCATTGTTTCATTTGTGCCTTATAATAAAAATCGAAAAAAAGAAACATTAGATATTCAACCTCACTGCTGATAACAGTGGGGTCTTTAGTTAGTTTTTTAGAGAATAGTATCCAAAATAGCCTTCCCTGTGGGTTCGACCCTACTTGTTACATATACTATAGTTAGTAGGAATATAAATTTTAAACATTGACCGACTTCAACGACATTACTGGTCATTAAACTAAATGATTTTGAATTTTTGAGATTTACTTTCTCACCACCAGTTGATGGAATACCACCAAGGGAAGATTTGGTCATCTTCTGATATAAATCAATCAATGCTTTCTGCAAAGTAGATATCTGATCCCCCTGGTTGTGAACTATGTTTCTTAGAGAAACAATCTCTCTCTGAGTCTCTCGGGATATGGACTAACAACAACTAGGAGTAGATTCAGCTGTAATCCCCAGTGGCCTGCCAAAGACCTTAGATGGTATGAGTCCCAAACCCATCCTGCGCACTCTACCAGGATTCTCCTTTCCAAGTACTTTAGCAATCGGGTCATCCTGGGAGACTGGGTATGACTCCGCAGGATTGGAATCCCACGGTTCTTTAATTTTTACTTATAAATCAAATAGCAGTCATATTAGAAAAAATATATATTAACATAATAAAAACTTATAATAAGTTATTATAATGAAAAATGAGTTCATACCACCAACTTCTTTGGAAGGCTCCTTAACAAAACTTCCATCATATTTTTGGTTAACATTCAACCAAACTTCTGTTTGGGATGCTTCGTGCTCTAAACTTTCTTACTGCATTAAACAAACATAAATAAAAAAATTAATATATTAAACAAATAATAGTGTCTTATAAATATTTAAACTAATGAAAATATTACCAGAAAATATCGGCTTCTAGAAAAACTCTTTGACCCCGCAGTGCGAGGGATGACCTGCTTATCCTGTCTTGATGCATTCTTTCTTGAAAGATCCTGAAATAAATAAAATGAAATTTAATAGTATTGTGTTCAATGTCATCTCCTCTTCATATACATGTATAAATTTAAAATGAGATTATTATAGTAATATATATTTCAATACAATTTGTTTCTCATCACGATGTCTGTCAACAAAAACTTTACACTGCTCTTTGGGTAACCCATTGGGTAGCTTTTCATACATATGTTGGGAAGTAAACAAAGTATCATTGATATCACCCTACAATCTCTATTTAAAGTCTTTCCATTTTTTCCATGATTTTTTAATATCCACTTTTGTGATATCACATCAGCAACCGTAAAGTGGGAAAACATATGTACATAGAAATTCATTTTGAAAATATGAATAACATGACATTAAATTACACCATAATATATTAAAATTACCTTTATTTGGGAATCAAAAACTTCATTTTTCCAACTTATAGCAATATGTCTCCAATCATCATATGAAATAGGAAGGGAAACGGGCTCTGTGGCCAGCTGCCCTAAAATTTGGCCAAGTAATCCTATGGCGTCATCTGTAGGGACCCCATATGAATCAAATAGGAAAACTATCTTCTCTCTGATCAGATTCCATACATATGAACTTTTTATATTTTTCTCTATGTTTGTATTGTTTCCATCTTTAATGAAAAAATAGTTAGTATAAAAAAGTGCAATAAATTTATTCATATTAAAATTCATACCTATAACACTCACCCTCCAGTATACCCACGAAGAACTAGAAGTGGCGTGCCGCTCCCCTGCTGATGAGGCTCCTGAAGCGGGAGGTGACTACTGAGCTACTGAAGGGCCACTCACAGAGGTTGTGATAGATAGTGTATGGGATATGGTGCAGGGGGTAGGCAGATGGTGGGTCATTTATCATAGGGAGGGAGACAGATGGATCGCCATCTGTCGTAGTGGTCAATGAAATAGTATATCACTTCCTCCTTGGCATTCCTATCATTTAATCAAATAAAAATAAGTTCAGAACATATATTTCAAAAAAAAGTATGCAGAAAAAAAAATAAAAAAGATAATAGATGCACAGTACTAACAAACAAAATATACATAACAATGATAATGAATGATTGCACAAATGAAAAAGTGGCTACTGAATGAATTCATAACCGTACATACAATCATTTTCTCCTTCAATCATGTCTATTTCCTACTAAATTACTTCATCCACTTCATTCATCTTTGCTAGACTAATATTTTCAATATCATGGTGGATAAATAATTCCAATTCTTGTTGTAGATGAGATTCAATGTCAGGGGTCAAATATTCAGCTTCATCACCCATATCATACAAATCTCTTTGTTTTATGTGAGTAACTACACACCACCCTTCATCCACAAAATCATTCACATAATATACCATTTTTTCTTATGATGATAATATATATGGATCATGAAGTTCACGATCACTAACATCAATCAAGAAAGAGAAGTTCATAGAAGTAAATTGCAAGGAATATCTTTTAACACCTCTGATAATATCGACCCAATTGCATTTGAATAAAACAAAAGAAAAATGCATGTGGTAGTTTAATTCAATAATATCGGTCAGCTTTCCATAGTATCCCACTTTAGAGAATTTAAATATACCACTATTCTGTGTTTTCAAAACCTCTTCTCGATTGACTGTATGAAATTTAAAGTCATTCACGTTGTAAGCGTCGAACTTTCTAACTTGTTTTAGAGGACCTCAAGAAAGAAACTTCAAATATTCTGACAACTCTACTTGAGTATCAGTATTCATGATCTGAAAAAAAAAATATACTTTATTAGAATTAAAAAATATATGTGTCAACCTAATATTCATATTTATTGCAATATTTATGAACTTACACGTCGTGAAAACCATTCTACAAAATCTTTATTAACAGATTTCATTATATCTTTCTCATTTCATGTCCGGCCTCTCATTCCTCTCTTTTTTTGTATCCTAAACTCTTTAATAAATAGATCTTCAATTTCACTATTCAGCAACACATATCTATGTGCCTACAATAATTTTATTTATGTTAGTGTAACATTTGAGGTTCTCCCAACTGATCGGCCAATAGCAGGAAATATTTTTGATTTACCATGTATTTGAGATTGATTCGATATGTCATCAACACATCCAACTAGATTAAATATTGTCTCAATATCATTCAAGTATCTAGAAAAAAAAAAGTTAAGACACTCTTCTGCCAAATAGCATTTAGCAATAGAGCCTTATGGTTGAGATTTATTTCCCATGTATGATTTCAAATGCCCAAGATATTTGTGAAATAAAAAAACAAACATAATTATGCATTTAATTAAGTTCCAAAAAATTTTTACTTGACTAAAAACATATAAATAAAGTACCTCTCAATTGGATGTATCCATCGATAATGAACGGGACCTCCTAATTTAGCTTCCTCAACCAAATTCACAGTTAAATGCATCATGACAGTAAAAAATGATGGAGGAAAGATCATCTCTATTGCACAAAGTTTCAATAAAAACCTCTCTTGAAGGTTGTCAAGCTCAAATGGATGTAGAGATTTCTCACATAGTTTCCTGAAAAATGTGAAGAATTTGAGTACAATAGCAGTAAATTTTTCAGGTAATAATGTACACAATGCCAATGGTAGTAACTGCTATAACAAAATATGTGAATCGTGAATTTTCAATACATGTAACTTACGATTCATTAAGTCAACACACCTTGAGATGTTACTTGAATACCCATCAGATACTTTCATATGCTTTAAAATTTGAAGGAATGTATATTTATCTTTATTTTTCATTGAAAAAATTGTCGAAGCATACTTTTCATTCTCATATGGCCAGAGATCGCATTTTATGTTCATTACTTATAAGTATTTACAAGAATTGAGATGATCATTCGACTTTCCATGCCCATTAAGCAATGTGAAGATCAAATTTTCATAGACATTCTTCTCAATATGCATCACATAAACATTATTTCGCAACATATTAAATTCCCAATATAGAAGTTTGAAGAATATACTTTCTTTATTCCATTATTGTGTTCTGATTTCACTTGATGATGCACTTTGAACCTATTTCCCACTATCATTCAAATTATACACCTTACCAAATTTTGTTTCAACTTTTTCAAGTTGTGTCAATATTTCAGAACCAGTTAGAAACTTTGGAGGTGGTATATGATCAATAAAACCGTTAAATTTTGATCTGTTTAGCCGAAATCTATGAGATGCATTGAGAAATCTTTGATTGCACAAGAAGCACCATTTTCTACTGTGAGGTAGCCTTTTGGGATCAAAATCAAAGTTAAAAATAGGACAAGCTGAACCCTTATAGGTATTCCAACCAGATAAATTCCCAAGCCCAGGGAAGTCACTAATGGTCCACATTAAAGTAGCATGCATTTTGAACATTGTTTTAGAAGAAGAATCAAATGTCTCAACATTGTTGCTTCATAACTCCTGTAATTATTCAACTAAAGGATGAAAGTATACATCAATATCATTCCAATAATTTTTTTTTTCAGGAATAATCATTAAAATGATAAAAATAAGTTTGTTTCATACACATCCACAGAGGCATATTGTTAGGGATCAAAAAAACTGGCCAAATGCTATAATTGGTACTCAAATTTTCAAACAGGTTAACTCCATCGGCAGCCAATCCCAATCGAACATTCCTAGTATCATCTGAGAAATTTGGATGTAATAAATCAAATGTCTTCCACAATTATGAATATTGTGGATGTTTCATTAACCCATCATTGTTATTATCTATAGAATGTCACTTCATGTGTTCGGCAGTTTTTGATGACATGAATAATCTTTGCAATCGTGGATTTAAAGGAAAGTAATGAAAAACATTTTCAGGTGTGTTCCTTTTCTTCTTCCTCATGCTACTATGTTGATTTAGACTTCCAACATCACCCATTAACTACCATCTAAAAGAAGAACATTTTTTTCAATCCTATCTACTTGAATCCTCTCGCCAATAAAGCATACAATAATTGGGACACACATGTATTTTTGTATAATTCAAACCAAGCCTATTAACAACTTTTTTCATATCATAAAAAAGAATCAGGGATGTTTTCATTAGAAAATGCATCACACAACAATTCCAATATCATGGACATTGCCTTATTTTTAATTCCACATAGACATTTGATATGGTACAACTTTACCAAAAAAGAAAGTTTTGATATTTCAAACATACACTATACAACTCTTGATTTCCATCTTCAACTAAGTCATGAAACATATTTTCTTCAATGAAGTTTTCTCTTACATTAGTCTCTACATAATCAAGAGGAGGATCCACCGATATATTACAATCTTCATCTAGTTATCCTAAAGTCTCAAAAACATCACTTGTCATGTTGCTATTTGTAGAACCTTCATCTGGTTATTCTGATATGTTTTAATGTTGATGGTGGTGTCTTGTAGTGAAAAATGCATAATTTATAAGGTTTTTTTTTCATTTCCCATTGTCAATGATGTTGGGATCTCATTTTGTGGATTGAAATCAATGCTCAACCTTTCTATAACATTTTATTCTCCATGCCAAATCCAACACAAATATTGAATAGGGAATTACTTCAATAATAAATGTTCATAAACTTCATCTCTCTACAATCATCTTCTAAATTTACATTTAGGACATGGATATCTTATTCTCCCTTCAACGGATCGATTGGAATTTGAAAAATCTAAAAACTCCTCTAAACTCTTAACATACTGAGGTGTGTTCCTTGGTAATGTGATCCAGCTTTTATCTATGTATATCACAATGTGCCTACACAATATTAAATAAAATTAAAACACGTAACTATTAATAAATAGTGAAATAGATTCATATATACTAGTTGAAAAAATATTTAAATATGTTAAAGATTTGGAAAATTCTGGGATTAGATCAAAAAAATCCTCAAAAACAATTTTTCCCAATAGCCCATGGTGGTTATCAGGTAGAAATAATCAGATAGAGGAATAGAAAATCTAATAAAATTGAAAGATCCAAAAAACACATCAAAATAAATGATTGGAAAGCTCCATAAAATCTATGATATATAATGGATATAAATTTGTATGATGAACCTCATCCCATATAGTGGAAAGCTCTATAATCCTATTAAGTAGAGGTTTGTCTAATAGTTTCCTATGTCGAGTTTATGCACTAGAACTAGGTAGTGATATCTCCAAATTACTACAAAAAAAATCTATTAACACACTTCACACAAAATAAAACCAAATAGAAAATAAATATTTTTGTGGTTCGGATAATTCCATACATCTACAGGAGAATACTAAAAACATTTTCATTGTAAAAGATACAAGCAAATACAAAACTCATCACTCACATCCAATACATTATAAAGTCAAAAAAAATTAATCTAGAAACATGCATTATTCAGCATAATCTTACATACAAACTAATTTGGACGGAGAAATTTGATAAACTATTCTATATGGGAAAAAAACCACAAATAGGAATATCGATATATAAATCATTTATATCAACAATTTAAGTTAAAAAACCCATAATTAATTACTATAAATGGTTGATATGGAGTAATAGGTAAGGATATTAAACCAAGGTATATAAGAGATAAAGGTACAAGTAGAAAAAACCACCCCCATGATTCAAGATCTTATGTAACAAAAAAATATGTTTGGTGTAGTGATGGTGACCGAGATACCTAAATAGTACTAGGATAGAGTACTACATGACCTCATTTTCACCTCTCAATCACCAAAGGCTGGAGAATAGCATCGGGGTTCTAAGAATACCAGTGGTATTTGGTTTACCCAATTTTATTAATAAACTAAAACACAAGAAAACTGATATGATTCAAATAGATGGAATTCTATATGATAAATATTTACAAATCATATAAAGGTCAATAGTATAAAATGATCCCTAAAACCTAAGGCTAAATGAAAAAATCAATCTCCCGTATCCATTTACAATACTAAATGGAACACGAGTCATACAAAAACCAACCATTCTTAGAAAAAACAATTCATCCAAACATGTACTTGTACCTATAGGTACCCGAAAAATATAACATGAAATTTTATGTCCCTCCTAAGTGTATATACTGGGTGTGAGTATATAATACCCAGTAATAAACCACCCAGTTTCTAACTTATATGGAATATAATTACATATGTTCCTTATATTAATATAAACACTTATATATATTTATATAAAAATGACTTTACAAATGGTTATCAATAAAAACATGGAAGCATCAAATAATGGAAAAATTCATAAAATAGAATCAATTATAAACAATAAATCCCAATAATTGGAGGGTCTATACCTAACATAATTTTTTTGATCCTAGACTTGGATATGAGACATCAGGTCAAGGAATTAATGATGCCATTTCCATCGAACTAAGATCATAGCAATACTTCTCATTGTTGAGTCATGGGAAAATCCTCGAATTTTTTAAAGAGGAAGGTGTATACAAGAATCAAGGAACTATCATCACATGAATTTAGGGATAGGTGAAAAGGGTACAAAAAATTCAAGTCATTGTGATCCCATCCCATTCATCAATATCCATATAATACATACCAACACACAAGTTATACAAAAGAAAAATACCCCTTTTAACATATTCATTATTTATCAAAACAGTATCCACGGTCATGGTAGCATTATTATTTATACTAATCAACATGATTGGTATAAAAAAGTAAAAACAAGATCAACATATCAAAGTAATAGTCATGCTTAAGAAATAATTCCATTATAATGAATCTAATGCTCAATAAAACAAAAGGTAAATATGCTTGAATATGATACATTGACTATAATATCAATAAAACATAATTCCATGGCACACATGATCACAACAAAAAACATTAATAAATAACGAATATTATATTATAGAATCCAAACAGGTATAAAAATATCAAGCCAAACATAAATCAGGTTATAAGGATACATTCTCTTCATACCAATATAAATGCCAATTATACTAGTTATAAATTATTGTATTAGGAGTAATTCATGGTTCACTAAAATATATCCAAAAAAGGAACTAGCTTTATCATGGGAAGTAACTAGTGTGCACTAGTAAAATACTACCTAAGATAAAATATGGTATTTTTAATAACCAATTTGATAAACTACCTCTAAAATGGGTGAGGCGGCGAGGCGGCGAGGTGGCATGATGGCAGGGTGATGAGGCATGTTGAGGCAGTGAGGCTCCGTGAGGTGGTGAGGCATGGCAAGGTGTGGTGAGGCGGTGAGGGTTTCGGGGGTCACCGAGGAGGTGGTCTCGCGGAGGTTTGGGAGATAAGGGGGTCACAGGGGGGTGGGGGAAAGTGTCAGGGCTAGAAAAAAAAGTTTTAGAGGCGGTTTTTAAAAAACTACCGCTAAAACATTAATAAAAAATTTAGCGGTGATTTAGTAAACCGATGCTAAAAAACTTCCGCAAACAACTATTAATGTTGTAGTGAATAGAAACTTTAACTTTAAAAATGTTATTTTGTGAAAATTTTAATTTTCCTTTCCAAAATAAGTAATATAAAATTTTGGTTGACTCTTGTGGGATAAAATGACATAAAATATGATCCAAGTGTCCAATACCATGATAAAATACAATGGGAAATCCCATGGTTTTTCATTTACCACAACCTAGGTGTCTAAATCCTTTATTTAGAAATTAATAAAAAAATACACCACTTTTACTATAAATACCCACCAATTTTTTTATTTCATTTTACTCCCAATTACTACTCCATGAATATCTACTAGTTTCACTTCCCAAGTAGTCCTCCCAAGGTTTCCTCAATCCTCCAAGGTCCCAATCTTTGAGTTTTAGGATTTTCTCTTCAAGGTAAGGGAAATCTAAACTTCTATTTTTCTTTCAAATTATATTTTTATATGGAATGTCTTTAAAATTTTAAAAAAAATATTTTTATGTCCATTTAATTCATTACCTTACTTCCAAATTATGTTTTATCAATTGGAGACCCATGTACCATCTCTTTTTACCCTTTCTTAAAACCACATTTTTACTTCTCAAAATTTCACTCTTCTCATCAAGAAATTACCTTTTATTTTATTTTTCTTTTTTGAATACCCATACCTCTTTATTTTCCAAAGGTATTAAAAAATATTTAAAAATGATTCATTTGATTCTTGTAATGACATACATAAAACCCGCATTCCCTTTTTGTGGGTTATAAATGACATAATGATCATATTCTTTAAGAACTTTTTAAAACACTATGATTTTGATACGAAACCCATTTATTTTATTCTCTATAGGTTATTTATGAAATGTTTGATTATTATTTATGTGGATCACATTAATTAATACCTATTAATGGTGAACCCTGCTAGAGCTCCAATGCATTGGGTAAATAATTTAATCTCTAGAGATGACATGTTTTGTGATACCTTGGTGAATAACCTTGGTAATTTTTATGAAACCTCAGGGACAAACCTTAGTGATATGCTTATAAATGTCTCATTTAAATGTATTAAACACATTTACAAGTTATGATTCATGTTCTTATTATTATTATATGCCTATTTCTCATGCCTTTATGATATTCCTCAAGTTCTTATCGGTAATTCTCATGATCAAATGTAAAGTGTTTCCCTTGCTTTCCCTTACTGGGTCTTTTTCTCACCCTTTCCTTTGATGTATGTCCCCAGGTTATGAGATGAAGTAATTATACTTAGGAGGAACATATGAAGAATCCATTCAAGTGGATTAGAATATTCTTTTAATTTTTCATTTATTATGTACCTTTTTCCAAGAAACTAAACTTTAAAAGATCATTTGTTTATACAATGTAATGTAATATTGTGTAATAAAAAGGTGGGATGCCATAATTATCCATTATTATAATTTTTATTGGTGTTTTCATTGGTTTACACTATATAACAGACCCTAATGGGATTAGGTTATGAAAGGAACATAGTTATGTTTATCTATATGATGGATTGGTTAAAGAGTTGTCTTCTCATCTATCCAAAATTCATATATGATATGATTGGGATGATTCCTTACCTAAATAATTGAGTGATGGTAGAAACACTAAAGTGACCTAGATCTTAATGAAGTGTGGATCTTGTTACACAAATGGATATGATATATTTTAAAAGGGGTTATCATTTTAGTGGGAGCTCATGTAATAAAATTACTTATTAAAGGGTTATTAGATATGATACACATATAATAAAAGCATCTATTATAGATGAACAACATCATCATCATCAAACTATACTTTGAGATTAATCTTTGAAAGGATAATATTAATGTAAGAAACTCTTATGACTAGTAATTTAGAAAAAATTCCTAAAGTGAAAGAAATAATATACATGTTAGAGAAATACCTATTCAAGAGTAATCAAGTATTGATATTGTTTAATATATGAATATAGATTCTTATAGAAGCATAGAATGATTCACTTAAGGTTTAAAAAGAGTTATATGAAAAATGAACAAATGAATCTTAGTCTCCACACATGTACTCTATATTAATTGTTATGTTAATAATTTAAGTAATTTTAGTCTCATATACTCAATATGATTGGTTATTCAAAATGATATATAATACTATTGAATTGGTTAATTACTTGGTGAGACTAAAGGTTTCCTTAAATATTTATTAGTTATAGAATCCAATTTTATTGTTCTAATTGATATATGATATCAATATTAAATATATATAAGGACAAAAATATAAAATAATTTAAGAATAGAGCTTGAAGTAAGGGAGAAAAAGAGTTGCTACATTGATAACTTGAATTCTTCAAGAATATGTGAACTTTTTATAAGATATGTATTATCTCATTTTTCTCTTGAGAAGTTTAGTTAAATAGTTTTTTTTAATAAAATGAGATGGGTTTTTTTAAATACACCTAGTTTATGATTTGTTTAATTATATGACATTCTTTAAGTGAGACTAAAAATAATGGTTATGGTTAGGGAATTCATTTTATTTTCATTTATTTAAATATTCCAAAAATGTGAATGAATTAAAGAATATTTTACCATATATTCTCAAAATTTTGAGATTATATGAACTAGTCATACATTTTCTAGGTTCTAAGTATTTTATGGTCAGGACTAGTGGGTAAAATTTAAAACCATAAAAAGAAAAGTTGGTTGAAAATTTAAAAAAAATCATCTAGAAGTTAGTAAAAGTTGTCAAAACCTAGGGAAATGAAGGGGAAGGAGTAATAATTAAATATGATGGATTATCCATAATACCTAAAGGACTTTAGGGAACTTCATAGAATTTCCATGTTAGTTTTGGATGTTATAGAAATTAATTCTTTGATTTTAAAGGGTATGTGATACCAAATGTATATTTTGAAAAGTGTTGTAAATATACAAAAATTCAAAATTAATGGAAAAACTAATAGGGATTTTAGTTTTCATTCAACTATTGAATAAAAAACGTTTCAATAAGAAATATTTCATTTTAAAATAGTTTATCAAGCTTAGATAAATCTAACTAAATAATGTGTATCTTTAACTTATTTTTATTATATGATAAGAGAATTTTTTAGTTAAAAATAGATATTTTGAACAATATGAGATAATTAATTACATACACATGGTTTATATTTCATCAAGATTATATAACATGTTTTTAAGATAAGATATGGATTCAAAAAATTCCAAGACCAAGTGTTTATCTATATATTTGATAAAATATAAGGGGATGAGTTCTCACCTCCAATCAGTGTTATATTTTAATAAAGTCTTCTTTTCAAAAGTAAAATGCATCAAATGCATAGTATAAATTATATGATATATAAAAATATTTTATTTGTTAAATATTATTACTAAGAGGAAATAAATTTTATTTCCTAATAGAAAAGGGTTTGTATTGTTTCTTAGAAAGATATTTCAAAAATAATATAGTATTTAAGAATCTAGTGGGATTGTTTTTTAGTATAAAGTAGTTTCAATTTACCAAATAAATTATTACAAAAATATAAATCTAAAGTAATTTCCACTTAATATCCAAAACTATTTATAATATGTTATAGTAAATAAAAATTTAAATTGTTAAATTTTATTACCAATTAGAAAGTAAATATCACTATTTCCTAAAATTATTATAATAGTCTAATATTAATGTGTTTTTTACTTAATTTTCTAAAGAATTTAGGATATGTTTAGAAAATGGAAAATGTAATAGTTACATTTAGTTCCCATGAATAAGTGAAGATACCATTTTTTTCAATATAAAGTACCCAAAAGATGATGGTGATGATATATTATATTTGTTTTCAATATTTTTTAGAAAATTCAATGAGTCAGTTAAAGGTAAAATTTCCCTTGGATGTTCTGAAAATATGTCCACTGGAAGTTCATATTTTGGATGGTGAAAGAATCAGAAGAGGAAACATCATAGATGTGACATATACTACCAGAATATGTAGGTCTCATGTTATTATAAGTAAGGAATAAGATATGGAAATAAATGCTACTAATAGTTTTAAAAAATACAATAAGTAATTTGAAGGTAAAAGGTCAATGTTCTGAAAGTAAGTCCACCAAAAGTTCATATTCTTGATCATGAAACCATTAGAAGTAGTAACATCATGGATGAGATATATACCATCTAAATATGTCAAGAATATGTCACTAGAAATAAGTAGGAAGATATGAAAGTAAATGTTGCAAATAATTGTGGAAAAGTTAATAAGTTGAAGTTAAGAGTTTTATATAGATGTTCCAGAAGTAATTCCACCAGAAGTTCATATTATAGATTGTGAAACCATAAAAATTGAGAAAATAATAGATGCATGATATACTATTGGAAGATGTAAGTCTCATATCACTAGAAGTAAATGATTCTGAAATTTTTGGAAAAGTCAATCAGTAAGTTGAATATAAAAGTTGCATATAGATGTTCTCAAAGTAAGTCCACCGGATGTTCATATTACCTATAGTGAAACCATAAGAAGTAAGAACATCATAGATTCAAGATATATTATCTGAATATGTAAGTCTCATGAAATCATAAATAAGGAGGAAGATATGAAATTAAATATTGCTCACATTTGTAAAGACATTCACTGATATTATTGGAAGCTTCATATATACATATAATGATTGTTCACACTGAACCCTGTTAATTTAATAATATGTTTAAAAATATGAATAATTATTGAAAAATACATTTTTATTTGAATAAGTAAGTTTCCTAGATGTGGAATTTTAGAAGCTGGAAAGTGCATCTAATGGTTGTTAAATTGATCATCAATCAAAATAAAAAGTGATAATGGTTGAAGGAATTCTATCTACAAAAATTTTGAGAAATTTTTAGAAGTCAAAAATATGGGATATTAAAGACACAAAGAGAATTATTGAGATTTTTTAAAGAAATTGGAAAGTTTTAAGACAAACTAGAAGTTACACATTGTACTTTAAAAGGATATAGAAATATATTAAAATTGAGGCCACTAAAATTTAAAGATATTAAGATGATCAAAAGGAAAGACCACATTAAATAATTGAAAATTCCCTAAAATTGATTCATTAATATTTATTCCTAATGAATATAAGGATAAATTCACCTTATAAAGAGTTTTTCTACCAAAAATATGGCAAATACATGAATTTCATAATCACTAGAAGATACAATGAAATGTTAACATGAAAATAATCTAAAAGATAGAAGAAGAAGAAATTATGTTGAAGGCTTTGAAAGTATTTGATAAAGATAAAGGAAGAAATGTGTGGTTACTTAATAAGTTAAATGATATTGTTCTTTTGATTCATTAGAGGAACATCTCTTTGATGAAAGATTAGAGGTTATTAAAGTTGATTTGGTCAAATGGTAAGTTGACAAAAAGAAGTGGAAAATACCATTTCTCAAAAGATCCAAAAAAAGGTTACAAGAATAAGAATTTTGAGTTTAAAATAATATGGGATTAATGAGGATACCTAAAGAAAAAATAAAAATTCCACCAAAAGATAAGATGATATATGAATCCATCTGAAAAATATATGATGAAACATTATGGAGATGATGTGGATATAATAATTATCATTAGAAGGTTATACAGATGTAATTATAAAAAAAGATAATACATGTTACTAGATGGATAATTAATATAAAATATACGATTCAAGTTGAATAATGAATTGATCATACATAAAAAATTTCATAAGCAAAGAACATTCAAGCTTTATGGGCATAAAAATTCAGAATGGTGCACATGCATAGAGATATTAATCAAAATATTGATCCTGAGTAAAGGAAAAGTGAACGATCATAAAAAATTTATATATTGAGAAGGAGGAACCAGATGATGAATTAAGAATTTTATTTGAGTCTAGAGAAGTGGAAGTTTGTATCATTGAAAGTTGGAGGATGAAGTTGAGTAGATCGTAAGAAGGAACTACAATTCAAAGTTCGAACAGTATGAAGTTGCAATGAATAGAGACCATCAAAAGCATAATAATCATGATGGAGGATGTTAAAAGTATTCAAGGCTTCAAGAATACTTAGATAAGCTGAAGTGAAGGAATAACCATAAGGATAGTTGAGATAATTCTATATAAGTATATTCCTTAGAATATTTTGATTGACTTCACATAAATATTGTGAATTCAAAACTATTATAATGACGTTAAGCTATTTTTTAAAAGTTAAAATATTCATGAAGGGAATTTTTTGATTCCATACAAGTTTTTTAGAATATTTGAATATTTTTTATTTAACACCTTTAAATTTTAAAAATAAAAGTATGTCTGATAGTGTATACGACACGCAACACTGAGCATAAACAAACCATGAAATATTATTTAAATGTGACCATTATAACCTATACATTAAATTTGTGGGTATTAATATGATTAACTAATTTATGAAATATATATAAAGGTACTACTCGATATAAATATATAGATAAC
The DNA here is from genome assembly GCA_963277665.1 of Viscum album. NCBI lineage: Eukaryota > Viridiplantae > Streptophyta > Magnoliopsida > Santalales > Viscaceae > Viscum > Viscum album. The sequence continues at coordinate 1,385,083,146 of OY728125.1, read as the reverse complement.
TGCTTATTATATAATCACTCAATTTGAAGTAAAGTCATTTTATTCTTCAAAAATACATTTTTTTAAAATAATTTTTATTTCTTTTTTTGAGAAAATATTATAATTAATTACTAGAAATTTTAGAAATTTTATTGTAAAAAAATGATATCATTTTTTAAATCATCATATCAAATCTATATTATGGTTAAATTTTTATATTTTTTTGAAAAGTATGATTTTTCAATGAATAGTGAAAAATACTGATTTTTATTGAAAATTATACTTTCCTATAAATTATTTACAAAGTAAAATTCTATTTTATATTAGTTTAAAATTTAATTATTATTATTTTATTTAACATAATATAATTATAGTCTTTTTAATTAATTTTATACATGAATTTGGTATATAAAAAAATTTATACTTAAAAAGGCATTTTTCTAAAAAATTATTTTCCATTACATTGTGCATTTTAATCTTAAATTAATTTATTCCACTTATTAAAATTTAATATTGAAAATATGATTACATATTTTTAATCATGATTTTTAAATTTGGTAAATATTTCACTTTTATTTTTGGTTGTTTTAAATAATAATCATTGTAAATAATTATCACCATGGTAAGAGTAAATCAGGTAATTAAGGTTAAAAATAATATATTAAGGACTAAAAATGACCATAAAAATTTCCTTCATCATATTTTAGGATTTTTTTTCATCCATTTATATCCAATTTTCAAAAATATCTCAACTTTATTACATATTTCATATATTTTTACAACTATTCTATTTTATGTAATGAAAAGTGAAAATTTTAATTCTCTTTGTTTTATTATCACTAAAATTTTTTCATAGAGATAAAAAATGATATGTTTGGTTATAAATGATTTATTTGAAAGATAAATTATTTTTTATCATGTTAATTTATTTCTAATTTTTATTGATTAAATAATTACATTAAATTCTTACGCAATGCATACGTAGTATTTATTCAATTAATTGAAAAATAAAATAAATGATTTTAAAAAAATTAAAAGTAATATAATTTGACTAAATTATTATGAACCATGAATTTTTTAGATAAAAATAATATATTATAGAGTTTTTAATGGATTATATTCTAATTCCATTATTTTTATATCATTTTCAAAGTCAAATTAAATAAATAGTTCCAAAAATAACATTAATGTTATTTTATAATAAATAATATGTAGGACCCCAGAACACCCTGAGAGAGGAGGGGTAAATCAGGGTGTCAAATTTTTCTTCTAAAGTGATAGATCTTATTCCCACGTTGGTAGGAACTCGTTAAACCAGTCTATTGGAATAGTGCAGTAATAAAACATTCACATGAAAGGAGACTACACAGCAATTTTACTTGGTTCACCACTAAGGGCTAGTCCAAGGAGTATACTCCAATTGTTGTGTCAGTCTTACCTTAAGTCCACTAATATTCACTATTTGTGGAGTACAAATTATTCAACACAGTCACTCTATGATAGGTGAACTACCTTTATAATGTTTTAGGGATAGCACACCGTGTCCCTCGGAACACTTCTGTCGACTCCCCCTTGCTCACTATTGTGGGTGAAGTCTTACTCAATTTATCAACTTGATGGTATCTTCAATGGTTTGGAATTAAAGTATTTATCCATAACTTATCATGAGACTCTTCTTGCACCATAGACTAGAGTTGATGCACTCAGAAATCCCTATCCACCTAAACCTGATAATCAATATTGCCTTTCACGAAGATCCTTCACAAAGCTCACTCCTTCACGAAGCACCCCTACCATCATGGAAAAAATTGCATTCACGAAGATCACTTGCCTTTTCAGAACTAAATTTCTTTGTGAATCTAATTGAGTTAATATGGAATACCCCATCATCGTGAAGTACCCTTTAAACAAAAGCATTGAACATCAGTCAGGACTTATAGTCTTTTCGCGATGCTCAAGCTTGCAGAGAAATCCAGATTCATGAAGCTCCCTTGCCTTAATGAAATCAAATAATTTCAAGATTATCCTTGAAAAAATTCTTATAATGAATTGATAGTAGCCTTATATTTATAGGCTTGTCTATTCTTGAAGCTCCACCACCTCCAGCACATTTTCCAGATCAATCAAAAACATCTTCGTAACACACCTCCTTTCGCGAAGCACCATAGATTTTTTCCATTCTCAATGCTCGTTATAATCATGGATCTTTCCATAAAACCCTTCATGGAACTCATCTTAATCTCTGAGATTTCCATCAATGACAAAAATCTCCAATTCTCATAATTGTGGAGAACAACATCTTCATTCGCAATGTCTGTCATAATCACGGATCACACCATCAAAATTAATTAATCCTTCACGAAACACAACTCATGAATCCCATATTTATAAAACTCGTGCATTTTCCATATTTTCATAAGGCCTTCAAGAAAAACCACTTTTCGCATTGAAATCCATCCTCCAAATTTTAGACCCCAAAAATTTAGAAAACACTGGAAAATGACATCACCTTCAATACTATTGTCATCTTGAACTATAGGATCCCTTTCCTTGAAAACTCCTAGATCTTCCATGTGATGATTGAAAAAAACACAAAACAAACTCTATTTATAGTAAATAAAAGCCTTATTTCCAACAATCTCCCCCTTTGGGTTTTTTGTAAATCTGTAGATAAGTTCAATAGACTACCAACCACTATCAAAACCAAATACGCAAGAAACAACTCATCCAACACTCTAACTCTATGTGATAAAATATCAATGTAGAAAAAAAGAGGAGAATTTTGAATTGGGTTCTCATGTTTTTGAATGATTAAAGATGTCCAAGCTATTCTATGACTGTGTCATAGAAGCATTACATGCCCTAGATTGTTTCCTCATAACACTGGATTCTCATATTCACCATTTTCACCTCATTAAATTTCACCATTCTCCATTCTCATCCTTTGTACAATTTATCCATTCTTATGAAACCAAAAAAACATTTCAGCCTCCTCCTTTATTCTACTGAACCATTGAATTTATCTGTTATCCCCCATTGAGAATAAAACTAAAGAGCCTGATTTTGACTTGTACATCTCAAGACATACTCCCCCTAGATCATATCTTCCCCATCACATTATCAAACAGATTAGAACAGTTAATTTAACTAGGGAGAGGGGAATACTTCGTAACTTCCTCATGCACTGGGAGGTGGTTAAACATTGAGGTACAACTGATGCTTCTCAAACACATGGGATGACAATGGATTGGTTAGAATGTTAGCCACTTGATCATCAGTTCCAATATGATATATTTTAATCATGACTTGTTCAACATTTTTTGATGAAGTGATATCTGATTTCAATGTGTTTCATATGATAATGATAAACAAGATTATTTATAAGATCAATTTCACTCTTATTATCACATTGAATCACCATTGAATGTTTCAACTCATCACCAATATCATTTAATTATTTCTTCATCCATAGTAGCTGAGTTCAAGCCTTTGTAGTGGAGATATACTCAGTTTCAGCAGTACTAAGAGAAGTACTTTCCTATTTCTTTCTCAACCAACCCACACATTTATTTCTAATAAATAATGCTCCACCAATTTTGGACTTTCTATCAACAACATATTCAACACAACTAGCATTAGAAAATACTAATTGTTCACTATCTCTTCCTATAGAAAAGTATAATACATAATTGGGATTACCTTGAATATAATTCATGATTCTTTTCACTACCTCCATATGTTCTTCCTTCGAATTACTTTGAAAGTGGGTCACTAATCATGTTACAAAGACAATATTTGTTCATGTTTTAGTTAAGTACAAAAATATTCTGGTGATTCTTCTGTACATTGTGGGATCCACAAAATATCTATTCTAGTGCTTTACATTTTTTTCCCACCTACAATCAATGTCGACATTGGTTTGGAGTCATGAATATTGAATTTCTTCAGAAACTCTCTTGCATACTTTTCCTGAGAGATGAAGTTATAATCTTCCCTCTAAATCATTTTAATCCCTAAGAAGTATGTGAGTTCACTGATAATAGATATTTAAAATTTATATTTCATGTGATTGTAAAATTAATTCATAGATCTTTTCATACTCCCTCTCTCTCTTTTAATTGAATCTTCTTTATATATTAATCAAGTTGAGAATACTATGCTCATGGAGTAAATTCAAACCAAAGAGAATTCTTTAATCTACAGACTTTTTCTTTATCATTTCCAATAATACATCTGACTGGTTTTTCAATCTAGAAATCTTATTTAAGGGCACCATTCAAGAATTTGTTTTAACATCCATCAGAAAGACTTTGTATCTTCTTTGAATTTCCATTTCAAGGAAAATTCTGATCAATTCCATTCTCACTACTAGGTAAAATGTCTCTTCAACATCAGTGTCTTTAATCTATGAATTTCTTTTATAGATTCTTCAAATAATGATGGTTCCACAATTTATAAGAAGGTATAATTTTCATCATCCCTAATTCTTATTCTCTATGTGGTAGTTGTCTAATTCCCTATGAAATTGGTTTAATAAATTTTTTCTCTTATGTTTCTCTTTTGAGGTTCAGATGAAGTTTCTTTATCCATAATCTCTTGTTTTGGTTATTCTTATGAATCTTATTCTTTATGTCAATATAGAATATTTTACAATCCTTCCACTAATTTAGTATCATAATTTGTCTCTTGACTGTTGAAGCTCATTTTTTCCAATGAAATTATCTTCAAGTAATTTCTAGAATAATCATGTTAGATAACAATTGAAATAACAATTATGGTAGCTTCTTCATCATTATTCATTTGTATCCCCCTCAATTAAAATACTTCTCAATATCTTTATAAAGGTGGATCTCATCAATAATTAATTTCAAGAAATTTAATTATGGGGAATACACCAGAATGGTTCTTTAACTTGTGACTCTCCACCTTGGAAAAATTTCACAACATCACCAAGTATGGTTGTCTTGAACACTTGTTCTCCAAGATTAAATGAATAAGGTCAATCCATGATGGTACCTTCTTTATCCTGGTTTTCTAGAATAGAAAAAATTTACCTTCATCATGAAAATGATCCTCCGTTATATCTTTATTTGAATATCAAATTGAGGAATCATTCAAAGATGATGACTTACTCATCTTGGATATCAAGAATTGATAGCCCTCTCTATTTCTTAGGTTCTCCCCCAGAGAACTTGCTTCACCTTAATTTCCCTACATTATAAGCACACATAAAATACACAAAAGATTAGGGGAGTAATTTGGATCCTCCTTGATTCATAAATATGAACTGCATGGTTGATATGATCTTCTCAACCATGTTTCTCCATTTGATCTAGTCTTCATGCTTTCACATCTGAATAGATGTTCTTATTTATGTTTTTGTGTCATGGATCTCTTCACAATATCTTCTTCTTTGTGCGTATAATTTTTCTTCTTAATAGTCATCATGGATGATACATTCTTACTACTCTTAAGGATTACTTCTTGTTATGGTATTAAGTTTAATCTACCTTTTGCAATGTGACCAGATTGCATGAATCTCTCACACAAAACTTCTTTAACACATGAGTTTCCATTTTTTTGAAAACTCTGATACACATTTTCTTCATCATGTGGAAGCTTTTATTTTCCTTTTTCACCAGCCTTGGCATGTGAATATTCATGTTTCCTAATTATTTCCAAATATTTTGGCCAAATAACCAACATGTCATTAGGAACTATTGCAACAAGTTTGGATCTTCCGCATGAGTTCTTTTGAGTGTCATCCATGTCAGTAGTTCTTTGGAATTTAATACCAATCTTATTCTTAGACTTAAAACTCAAGTTCTTCTCACCATTATTCATTGATAAATTTTTGGGAGTATTTATATTCACAACATTATTATGATTTCTTCCCAAGGTAGCATTTTCATACTTAACCATCTATTGTGGTCTTATTTTCTTTTCAATAATGAATTCATGTTGATATAAACATGTACCAACCTTGTGACCACTATAATTGCATACATTATAGATGTTATCAAGCATTCCAAATATGTTTGTAGTAAATAGATACTTCTAGACATGTGGATGTTACTTCTTCATCTCTTGATTCCTACCCTATGAGATAGTCTTCTTTTTCACTTTTAAATTTTTAGGATTGTACTGACAATTTAATTCACAATGCCTAAATTTGTTGTAGCACCAGTACAGACCCACAAATCTTGATTTTCTTATATAAGGTTGTTGGATATTCTTCATGAACTATTGGGATGTCTATGAGAAACTGAATTTTATTCCCTTTTTATTATCTACCCAGGTCATGGTTATAGATTTATTATCTCCTTTAATCATCCATACTTGTCCAGTATTTGTCTTACAACATGTACTCTTCATGAAAATAGGTTTAGAGGCATTAACATGAGTTTGTTTGGATGGTACCTATTTCTTCTCATATGCTTGAGATAGATCATCATAATATGTCATGATCTTCTTATTAAATGTTGGAGGTCTTTCATCTTTAGAATCCTTCATTGATCATTGAGTAGAAACAATAGTTTTTTTCTCATTTTGTGAAGTCTTAATATATGTCTTCTCAAGATTGACCAATTAGGCTTCCAAATCTAGACTTTTGGACTCCTCATGTGTTAATAATATTTTAATGATCACAAATCCTATAAATTCTGTAAAGCTTGTTAATCTTGTCTAAACTATCTAAAATCATGTGTACAGATGATTAGTTTCTTTATGCTTTAAATAAACCTATCCAAGATCTTAAGTGCTATGTTTAATGATTGTAAACTATTTTGAGTTTGTGTAATAATGGATTTAATTGATAAATGATTAAGTATAATCCATTCTATGAATATCACTATTTAAGTCTGTATATAGATATTTGGCTAAGTCTGAGACACCATGACCATCCATGTAACACCCCAAGATTTCATAGTGTGTTATTTCTTCAAAATAATTCAATAACTTGCACTACACGCAACACCGAGTTCAATCACACCATGACTAAAAAAAAGGGCCATTAAAAAGAGGTTATGAATAGTATTATCTAAATTTTAAACTTTATATAATCCTTATAATTTTAGAATCCATATTATGAGTTTCTTAGATATAATGCAAGAACAAATTCATTTTCAGTATTGCACTTTTATCAACTTTTAATAGTGAACCCTTTTTAAATACAATATTTTAAACTTTTTGACTAAATGGGGACATCAAAAATTTAAAATAAAACATCCCAAGCTTCCACGGTACGCTTTCCTTTGAATAATACAATATCGTGTGTTGTACGCAACTTCGAGTTTTAACACACACCACAACCGATCAAACTAGCCGTTATGAATAGTAATACCTACTTTTTGAAATTATATATATTTATATTTCAAAATGGACTTCATTTTTGGATTCGGGATATCGAATTTAGCCTAAGGTAAAATTTTGGTACATTTCGGATAACTTTCATATTTTGATGAATAGTGAAAATTACTAAATTTTAATTAAAAACAACTTTTTTAATCAAAATAATTAATAGTGATAAATTATGAATTTTAGTAGTTTTAAAGTATATTTAGAATATATTTTTACCATTTAATATAATGTTGGTCATTGGACATAATTTTACAATTAAACCGAACATAAACAAGTGTCAATCTTTTGATAGTTATTATCTCTTAAAAACACGCTTTTTGTTTTGACAGCGGGAATTAATTTTAAATTAATTTCTACCACTTCTGTGTTTAGAATTTAGGAAAATGGATTCCATATTTGGAATCAGGATGTTCAAATTGTGTAAATAGGTAACTTTTATTTTTAGACATTTTGAATAATTACTGCGGTAAATATTTTATTTACCATGGTTAAGGGTAAATCCGGTAAATAAGGGTTAAAAAAATAATATTATAATAATACTAAATTACCCTAAAACGTGTCTTAACCCTATTTGTTGATAAATGGTCGACCATGGGCATCTTTGTGTCAATTTTGGGACCCCATGGATCCACTTGTAAGTGATAATGACACTTTATTTTAATTAAGTTAAAATGAATACAAAAATGACACAAGCATATATCTTTTAGAAGAACAATTTTTACATAGGGTTATACATGTTGGATTTTCGATTATAAATATTCATTAGAAAGCTAAAAAGATTTACTACATAATGATATTTTATTTATAATTTTTAGACATTAAATAATTTATTTTATTTATGACACAATGATGATGCGGTAATTACTAAAATAGTAAAAAATTAACATAATTAATATTATAAATACCCAAATAAATATAATATGAAACTTTTAATAAATTAAACTAATTTTCTATGATAATATGATATATTAGGATTGATTTAATTGACTTTTTTCGAAGTAATCAATCTGTTAGGAGTTTCAAAAAAATCAACTATTGAATAGTGTCAAAATTGACATAAAAGAGTTCTTTAAACAAATATTATATTATTAATTGATATTAAATTCCTAAAAATCTAAGGATCGTCCAAGAGACTTATATTATTATAGGTTCCTCATTAATGGACCACTTGGTGGTCGCTTGGATGTATATAGTAAGTTTATTAACCATATTATATAAAAATACAAAGAGACATTGTAAAAGTGAAACTAATTAACTTAGAGTTAATACTTAAAGATAAGGTTAATATAAGTACCCAAACCTGTATAAATTCTATTGGTTGAGTTGTTTTCGACCTATCCCCACCTTAACCTTTTAATAGTCAACTTTGGAGCCATTAGAAACCGAATATGAATTTATTATAAATTAATATTTCTAGCTTTTCCAAAGGTGCCCCTCACCCCTCTTATAAAAGGGCACTCCTCCTTCTCATTTCTTCACACCTCTAAAGCCTTTTGGTTCGGCAAAACTCTGCCCAAATACTCTCCCAACATCCCTCACTACAACCTAGGGGCATTAGTTTGATCAGAAAGCCAACCTAAGGATCCCTTTTGATCAAATCAAAAGGAAGAACCCGAAGAAGAGGTAATGATTTCACCACCTTTTTCTAAGTTCATTTCTTCTTCCACTTCTTCTTCCTTTGTTCTTACCATTCTGAAATAATAACTCCAGTATCTCATATATACTGTGATGTTATTATAAATATGGTACAATAATATTCAGTATTCTATCCACCCTTTGAATAACATGTCACCATACGTGCGTACGTACGGCTTACCGTCTCCACGTCGTGGTGTAATTGTTATTCAATATAATATTATTTGGATGGGTATAATAATGATGTGTAACTCATGTAAATAATAAATATAACATGTTAATGATTCTGTATATATGATATACCATCCATTTATATATTATTTTAATATCAAAAGAATGATATTGTCGCTCGTGCGTACGTACGGACTACCGTCTCCACGAACGCGATGAGATTCATTCTCCATCGTAACCATTAAAGCGTAATTATCATTTTATGATTTAAAAATGATGTTTAAGGACTTGATATCATTCTGGATATGAATAATATACAACCTATCCTTTACAAACATGTCTTACGTAACAAAACATATGAAAGAAAACAAGTAAGTTAACACCCGAAACAACGATAATACTAAGATATTATTATCAAATCAATATTAAAAGATCATATATGATATCATATTAATGTATATGATTCTTGTATAATTTAATAACAATTATTTCACCATTATACAGGAGGTTAACCTACCACAACCAAGGAAAAGTACAAGGTAAGGGTTATTTCACAATCTCTTCATTATCCGAGGTTGTTTATTTGTAATAATCTACTGGGATCTCTTTATCATCCACATCCATGTTTCTTCAAAATGTATTTCAAAACATTTTTATTATTTACAAGAATATGGGTTAAAGTCATTTATACCCTTGTTTGACTTTTTATAAGAGGTTTATAAAGGAATCTTTCCGTCGTTTTCAAAACAAGGTCATTTTTAACCTTTTCGACAGAATTAAGGTAAGAACGTTTTTTTAAACTTATACGGCGGGTGCGGTTATTATCCGCCGTTATAAAATCATCAAAGATTTCCTTACAAGCTTACAATAATATTTTCAAGAAAATGTTTTATTTTATATGGCTCTTAAATGTTTTCAAAAATAGAAAGAGATATTTCTCTAAAAAGTGTTTTGATTTCATCTATGTCAACATCCTTCGACGGATTTTACGCTTAATTGAAGTTGATTTATTATGATACAAAACTTCTATATTGTATTGAAGGTTTTGTGATATGTTTGACTGTGGATGTGCTATTTTTATACCATTCATAGTTTATGGTGAAACTATTGACATTTCGTATGCTAGTTTTAATCTGAATGTTTATGTTATATTTCAAACTTTTCTTCAGATGAATGTGCTAAACAAGTATGTTCCGGGTTGGGGACCGGTAAAAGTAAGCCCTCCAGGTTGGGGACTGGTAAAAGTAAGCCCTCCAGGTTAGGGACTGGTTAAAGTAAGCCCTCCAGGTTAGGGACTGGTAAAATTATGCCCTCCGGGTTGGTGTCCGGTTATTAGAGGCACTCCGGGTTGGTGTCCGGTTATTAGAGGCACTCCGGGTTGGTGTCCGGTTATTAGAGGCACTCCGGGTTGGGTTCCGGTTAGAAGTAACCCCTAGGTCTTGGGATGAGGCCTAGACAATGAAATTAACGTTTGACATTATGCATTCCAACATTATGAAAGTGGTTATTGATTTTTGCATGTGATTATTCGATTAGTAGAATATCCATGTGAATAAGTAAATGGCATTATTTCATTTTATTTATGCCATACCATGTTGAAAGTTCATGTTTGAAATGCTTTTGTTTTAGTTATACATTGCCTTAAAAGTTTATTCTTATTTATGAAAGTTTCCGCTATATTGTTATCCTTACTGGGCATTTGAGCTCACCCCTTTTCTATGTTTTACTTTTCCCAGGATGTGAAGAAGTAAGTTATGAATGATCTGCAGGGATATCATGAGGGGATAATAGTGTGGACTGTGGAGACATTACGTTGTTGTAGTAGTTTTTCATTATATGATGTAATGTAAAACTTATGAATATATCTAGTGTTTCCAAGGCTACTAAACCAATCGGTCTTTCGGGATTTGATCTTTCTTGTGATCATGCCAATGTTATGTAATTAATGCACCGACTCTGGGTAGCTGGGGTCGGGGCGTTACAGTTGGTATCAGAGGAAGTTTAGTAAAAACCTTGGAAGCTAGATTTAGATAAACTCTGATTAGAGCACGTAGACCTAAGATTAACTTTGAGGATTAGTATAGAAGAACTTCCTAGAATTTTGGTATTGTAGAGATTTTGTGAGTTTTCCGAGCAATACATCCCTGTCTGGATACGAGCAGGTAGAGGTGGCTCTGGCACAGATGTACCTAGGGGTAAAACCCGAAAACACCGCTTTGAGCTAGACTCGAACGGGAACTGGTGCACGACAACGGGCCTTGCTGCACTCTTGGTTACGACACTCCCGGGGGATATGCTTAGGATAACTCTCATTTTCTTTACAAATCATCATGAAGGGTTTATGAGTATATACTTCCTCAAAGGAGGCATTTTTATGATTATGGATTATATCCATAAATAGTTCAATTTATGTTAAGTGTTTTATAAGTATGGGATTATGTATTTTGATTCATAAACTGATCTAGTGTATGCCATTGTTTAGAAATGGCGCCCAGTAGAAGGAATGAGAACTCTAGCAATGCACATGATGCAAAGAGAAAGAAGGATCATATATTTCATGGTCTTAAGCCAGAATTTATAAGAGAAATAGTCTCGCATGTATTATCATCATATGAAGAAATAATATCATGTGTTGATAAGATAAGTAAAGAGTTTACTGAGTCTTATGGCTTTGAAAGGAAGCAAGAGGAGAAAAGGATGGAAGAGAGAAATATGGATAAAGGTAAGAGGGAAAAGAAGAATTTTCCCATATGTGGTAACTGTGGAAAGAAACACCCTGGAACTTGCCTGAAAGGAATGGGAGTTTGTTATAAGTGTGGAGGAAAAGGGCACAAAGTACGTGACTGCAAGGGTAAGAAAATGGTTTCAAATGTACAATGCTTCATTTGCAAGGAGTTTGGACACTACGCGAACCTATGTCCCAGTCATCAGACTATGACGCAAATGATGCTATTGGATAATAATCAAGTTATGATACTACCACAGATAAAGAGGAATGATTAGAGTTCTTATGTTGATTATGTCAATTGAGTGTTGTATCAACAATGTACTTGTTATAATAATTATGGAGTATATAAGGATTGTACTGCAGTACTATTTCATTAAGGACTTGAGATTGTGTGGAACAAAGAAAAGTGACTCAATAGCAGGATAAATTTTTGGAAAATATATGGTTGAGAGAATGATAAACCATAATATAGTTCTGATATCGAGTTAGTGATTTTGGAATAATACATGATTGTTTTGGATAAATTATATTGGATATTCTTGACTACCTTGGAACTGATTAATGATCTGTATATTCCATTATTGTTGGGGTTTAAAACATTTTTGGATTGATGAAGTATATCCAGCATTCTATATGGAATAAGGGAGCATGAATGTAATCAATAAGGAATATGGTAATACATGATGAAGGTATTCATATGCTATTATGGGTTAAAAAGGATATATATTATGTTTACCTTCCTTATAAATGTTGGACTGTGAGTTTGGACAGAAGTATTTTGGATAGTTCTAGTTTGGATTATTTTGGATTTCCATAAAAGGACAACCCGGAGGTCGGGCGGCAACCCGTCGCGTCCGGCAAGGCTGCGAGACTTGAACCCGCAACCGAAGGGCGACAAGGGTATATCACCTACCACTAGCCCACAAGATGTCCTGGATTAAATAATGTAGTTTTTATTAAAAGATCTTGTAGATGAATTATAAATTCGTTTATTTTGGAACCCTATACGAATAGTGTAAATAGAATTTTTTTTTACATTCTATTATCTTTTAGAGTGAAAGATGAGTATGTGGTAGAAATTTATTAATGGATAAAACTCTAATTATAAAGTAAGTATATCTCCTTATGATCTTATCCAATCTCATAAAAAAATTCCTCAACATTAATAAAAGGAACATAGAACAAAAATGTTTTCCTAGATGGTACCTTAAATCATCACTAATTTATGGCTTTGGGATTGTTGACCTTTCCATAGCCATGTTCTCTACCACTCTCCATCAGATAATTGATGGTTAGATTTCTCCTCCATATCCATATTTTCCTACATGGAACCCTAGTATGTGTTATTTTCGGTAATCTTCATACTTTCCACTCTTTATTTTAAATAGAGGCCTCATTAATTCATTTTTCGATGTGGGATTTCAACTAAGATATTTGAAACGTCAAAAATGTGTTATCCCAATACCCTATGTTTTGTTGAACCGATGGTATTTCAAATCATCATAGATTGATGAGTTTAAGGACCTCAATTTTATACATGTTTGTGATTGATGACCTCAATCACTACCTATAAATATTTACGTTTTTCCTCCAATTATATGTCTCTAATTTCCACCAATGTTCTCCTAATCGAGATCATAATTTGGTGGTGACCCTTTAATTTCTCTTTTCCTCATATTAAGACTAAATTTTAGTAACCCAATTTCCGATGTGGGTTTTCCCACAAATATATTTTCTATTTTCAACCTTTTATTTTCGAAGAACAATTTCAAATTGCGAGGACGCAATTTATTGAAGGAGGGGAGAATGTAACACCCCAAGATTTCATAGTGTGTTATTTCTTCAAAATAATTCAATAACTTGCACTACACGCAACACCGAGTTCAATCACACCATGACTAAAAAAAAGGGCCATTCAAAAGAGGTTATGAATAGTATTATCTAAATTTTAAACTTTATATAATCCTTATAATTTTAGAATCCATATTATGAGTTTCTTAGATATAATGCAAGAACAAATTCATTTTCAGTATTGCACTTTTATCAACTTTTAATAGTGAACCCTTTTTAAATACAATATTTTAAACTTTTTGACTAAATGGGGACATCAAAAATTTAAAATAAAACATCCCAAGCTTCCACGGTACGCTTTCCTTTGAATAATACAATATCGTGTGTTGTACGCAACTTCGAGTTTTAACACACACCACAACCGATCAAACTAGCCGTTATGAATAGTAATACCTACTTTTTGAAATTATATATATTTATATTTCAAAATGGACTTCATTTTTGGATTCGGGATATCGAATTTAGCCTAAGGTAAAATTTTGGTACATTTCGGATAACTTTCATATTTTGATGAATAGTGAAAATTACTAAATTTTAATTAAAAACAACTTTTTTAATCAAAATAATTAATAGTGATAAATTATGAATTTTAGTAGTTTTAAAGTATATTTAGAATATATTTTTACCATTTAATATAATGTTGGTCATTGGACATAATTTTACAATTAAACCGAACATAAACAAGTGTCAATCTTTTGATAGTTATTATCTCTTAAAAACACGCTTTTTGTTTTGACAGCGGGAATTAATTTTAAATTAATTTCTGCCACTTCTGTGTTTAGAATTTAGGAAAATGGATTCCATATTTGGAATCAGGATGTTCAAATTGTGTAAATAGGTAACTTTTATTTTTAGACATTTTGAATAATTACTGCGGTAAATATTTTATTTACCATGGTTAAGGGTAAATCCGGTAAATAAGGGTTAAAAAAATAATATTATAATAATACTAAATTACCCTAAAACGTGTCTTAACCCTATTGGTTGATAAATGGTCGACCATGGGCATCTTTGTGTCAATTTTGGGACCCCATGGATCCACTTGTAAGTGATAATGACACTTTATTTTAATTAAGTTAAAATGAATACAAAAATGACACAAGCATATATCTTTTAGAAGAACAATTGTTACATAGGGTTATACATGTTGGATTTTCGATTATAAATATTCATTAGAAAGCTAAAAAGATTTCCTACATAATTATATTTTATTTATAATTTTTAGACATTAAATAATTTATTTTATTTATGACACAATGATGATGCATTAATTACTAAAATAGTAAAAAATTAACATAATTAATATTATAAATACCCAAATAAATATAATATGAAACTTTTAATAAATTACACTAATTTTATATGATAATATGATATATTAGGATTGATTTAATTGACTTTTTTCGAAGTAATCAATCTGTTAGGAGTTTCAAAAAAATCAACTATTGAATAGTGTCAAAATTGACATAAAAGAGTTCTTTAAACAAATATTATATTATTAATTGATATTAAATTCCTAAAAATCTAAGAATCGGCCAAGAGACTTATATTATTATAGGTTCCTCATTAATGGACCACTTGGGGGTCGCTTGGATGTATATAGTAAGTTTATTAACCATATTATATAAAAATACAAAGAGACATTGTAAAAGTGAAACTAATTAACTTAGAGTTAATACTTAAAGATAAGGTTAATATAAGTACCCAAACCTGTATAAATTCTATTGGTTGAGTGGTTTTCGACCTATCCCCACCTTAACCTTTGAATAGTCAACTTTGGAGCCATTAGAAACCGAATATGAATTTATTATAAATTAATATTTCTAGCTTTTCCAAAGGTGCCCCTCACCCCTCTTATAAAAGGGCACTCCTCCTTCTCATTTCTTCACACCTCTAAAGCCTTTTGGTTCGGCAAAACTCTGCCCAAATACTCTCCCAACATCCCTCACTACAACCTAGGGGCATTAGTTTGATCAGAAAGCCAACCTAAGGATCCCTTTTGATCAAATCAAAAGGAAGAACCCGAAGAAGAGGTAATGATTTCACCACCTTTTTCTAAGTTCATTTCTTCTTCCACTTCTTCTTCCTTTGTTCTTACCATTCTGAAATAATAACTCCAGTATCTCACATATACTGTGATGTTATTATAAATATGGTACAATCATATTCAGTATTCTATCCACCCTTTGAATAACATGTCACCATACGTGCGTACGTACGGCTTACCGTCTCCACGTCGTGGTGTAATTGTTATTCAATATAATATTATTTGGATGGGTATAATAATGATGTGTAACTCATGTAAATAATAAATATAACATGTTAATGATTCTGTATATATGATATACCATCCATTTATATATTATTTTAATATCAAAAGAATGATATTGTCGCTCGTGCGTACGTACGGACTACCGTCTCCACGAACGCGATGAGATTCATTCTCCATCGTAACCATTAAAGCGTAATTATCATTTTATGATTTAAAAATGATGTTTAAGGACTTGATATCATTCTGGATATGAATAATATACAACCTATCCTTTACAAACATGTCTTACGTAACAAAACATATGAAAGAAAACAAGTAAGTTAACACCCGAAACAACGATAATACTAAGATATTATTATCAAATCAATATTAAAAGATCATATATGATATCATATTAATGTATATGATTCTTGTATAATTTAATAACAATTATTTCACCATTATACAGGAGGTTAACCTACCACAACCAAGGAAAAGTACAAGGTAAGGGTTATTTCACAATCTCTTCATTATCCGAGGTTGTTTATTTGTAATAATCTACGGGGATCTCTTTATCATCCACATCCATGTTTCTTCAAAATGTATTTCAAAACATTTTTATTATTTACAAGAATATGGGTTAAAGTCATTTATACCCTTGTTTGACTTTTTATAAGAGGTTTATAAAGGAATCTTTCCGTCGTTTTCAAAACAAGGTCATTTTTAACCTTTTCGACAGAATTAAGGTAAGAACGTTTTTTTAAACTTATACGGCGGGTGCGGTTATTATCCGCCGTTATAAAATCATCAAAGATTTCCTTACAAGCTTATAATAATATTTTCAAGAAAATGTTTTATTTTATATGGCTCTTAAATGTTTTCAAAAATAGAAAGAGATATTTCTCTAAAAAGTGTTTTGATTTCATCTATGTCAACATCCTTCGACGGATTTTACGCTTAATTGAAGTTGATTTATTATGATACAAAACTTCTATATTGTATTGAAGGTTTTGTGATATGTTTGACTGTGGATGTGCTATTTTTATACCATTCATAGTTTATGGTGAAACTATTGACATTTCGTATGCTAGTTTTAATCCGAATGTTTATGTTATATTTCAAACTTTTCTTCAGATGAATGTGCTAAACAAGTATGTTCCGGGTTGGGGACCGGTAAAAGTAAGCCCTCCAGGTTGGGGACTGGTAAAAGTAAGCCCTCCAGGTTGGGGACTGGTTAAAGTAAGCCCTCCAGGTTAGGGACTGGTAAAATTATGCCCTCCGGGTTGGTGTCCGGTTTTTAGAGGCACTCCGGGTTGGTGTCCGGTTATTAGAGGCACTCCGGGTTGGTGTCCGGTTATTAGAGGCACTCCGGGTTGGGTTCTGGTTAGAAGTAACCCCTAGGTCTTGGGATGAGGCCTAGACAATGAAATTAACGTTTGACATTATGCATTCCAACATTATGAAAGTGGTTATTGATTTTTGCATGTGATTATTCGATTAGTAGAATATCCATGTGAATAAGTAAATGGCATTATTTCATTTTATTTATGCCATACCATGTTGAAAGTTCATGTTTGAAATGCTTTTGTTTTAGTTATACATTGCCTTAAAAGTTTATTCTTATTTATGAAAGTTTCCGCTATATTGTTATCCTTACTGGGCATTTGAGCTCACCCCTTTTCTATGTTTTACTTTTCCCAGGATGTGAAGAAGTAAGTTATGAATGATCTGCAGGGATATCATGAGGGGATAAGAGTGTGGACTGTGGAGACATTACGTTGTTGTAGTAGTTTTTCATTATATGATGTAATGTAAAACTTATGAATATATCTAGTGTTTCCAAGGCTACTAAACCAATCGGTCTTTCGGGATTTGATCTTTCTTGTGATCATGCCAATGTTATGTAATTAATGCACCGACTCTGGGTAGCTGGGGTCGGGGCGTTACAATCCAGACACTGTGACCATCCAAAAACCGTCACCATCTAGATACGGTGACCATCCAGACACTGTGACTATCCAGACATCGTGACCATCCAGACATCTTGGCCATCCAGACACTGTGACCATCCAAACACCATGACCATCCAGACACCATGACCATCCACACACCGTGACCATCCAAACACCTTGACCATCCAGACATCATGACCATCAAGACATCATGATCAGACACCGTGATCCTGACACCGCATTTGTGCTACCAATTCCTGATCTCTATACAACTATGACATCATAGTTGTCTCACCGCTCAAAGACAAAGAAGGAGACACCATTTCAAGGAGACACCATTTCATGGAGACACCATTTACATACATACTGTGACACCATTTCTTAATCTATTTTATCATTTTTCAATGTAATTTCTAATGGTCATATTTGAGGTTTTTAAATGCACTAACATAATTAATGTTTCTTTGTAGACATGCCACCTGGCAGTATGAGGTACGAGGTGCAGAATACATGCATTCTATCGGCTCTAACACATGCATTATAAGAATAAAAAGAATAGTGTGTCCATAAGAAAAAGAGGGTGACCGTGGTGAATGTGGTGACAGTTGTGCTAACAAAAAAACAAGTGTGTGCATGATAACAAAGTATTATAATCATTCATGCAACCTGACACTACTTAAGAACACACTAAGAAAAATTGAACCCTGGAGTCGATAACATACTATCTACTCCACGAAGAACATGATCTAGATCTATCTAACTTATGATACTCTATTTTTTATGAGAGGACTCTATTTTTGCATCTACTTCATCCCAGAAGTCCTGAGCTGTATAGATTAACACTCACAATACTTCTAACTAATCTCATCATTTCTGCTCTGTTGTGTATTATTTTTATCTTTCAATCAGTGTGTGTATGTGTGTGTGTGTATAAAAATACACATTGTATTCTGCATTTAACTAAAGGATACAAGATATCCTTTCTCTAACATCTTTTTATACTTTTTTAGTCCCATGGATAAGTGTGGAAGAGGTCCCCGTGTGACCTGTTAGTTCATACCCGTGAAGAACTATGGAAGATGTCATGTGACCTGAACAGTCTTGTGTACTATTGATAACCTAGATCTAGGGTGTGGATCAAGTTTATTTATATAAACTACTTGGTGGTAGCTGATCACCAAGTGGAGTGTATTAGGTCTCAGCTTGAGACTGAACCACTTGTTTAATATGTGTTGTGCTGTTTATTTTAGTTTTCTCTATTTTACTGTTTAATTCAAAAATCACTAAATCTACTTTGATATTTAATCTTGGAAAGAAGTTATAATTGTTTTTACTTATTAAAATAACTTCAAAAGTAATTTTAATAACTGATATTAAGATTACTAATAATTAATCAATCTTCTAAGAAGTTATTTAAATAGTCAAACTTTCATAACTGTATAACTTTGATTAACTATGATGTATTTAAATTTATTGGGTAACCTTTTAAGAATAAATTTTAAAAAGAAATTTTTTATAGATACTCAATTCACCCCCCCCCCCTATTTAGTACTCTACTCCAACCAACATTTGGTATCAAAGGATTGTTTATTAAGACTTTATTTTTGACCATATTCAACTGTGATTTTAGGTGTACTTTAAAGATCTATAAATTTCTATTAATTCTAAATTTATATCTATTTTAAATTATTTCTTTATTATGGATAATAGATCAGAAGGTGCTACAACAAATAGACCACCATTCTTTAATGGAACCAATTATGATCAATAGAAAATTAAAATGAAAATGCATTTAGAAAGTATGGTCTTTGAAATATGGTCTTCAATTATATATGAATATAAGATTCTTGCTAGTGATATAATCACTTGGGATAAACCTACAAAAATGGCCTACAATAACAATTGCAAAGCTATGAATGCTTTAAACTGCTCTTTGGGAGATGAGGAATTTAATAGGATCTCTACATGTAAAACTACCCATGAAATTTAGGATACCTTGTCTGTTTCACATAAAGGAACTTCTAGTGTGAAAGAAATGAGACTTAATACTTATACTATTAAATATGATAACTTTAAAATAAAACCTGATAAGCCTATTTCTGACATGTATCTCAGGTTCAATAAAATTTTCATCACAATGCTTTCTCTTGGAAGAGAAGTCACTATCAAAGAACAGATTATGAGGATTTTCATATGCTTGCCTAGTAGATGGAGAGGCACCTTTGTCTCTATTAGAGAGTCATGTGACATCAGCAAGCTACCTATAAAATAACTCATTAGAAAACTTTTGATCTATGAAGAGGAGCTGAAATTCAACAATAAAGAGGAGGATGAACCCAAAACAAAATTTGTTGCATTCAAGACCACCACCTTTAAAAAAAGAGAAAAGGAAATTTGAATTTTTTGTAGAAAGCTCCAGTAGTGAAAAATCAGCACCTGATAGTGATGAGGAGATGGATCAATTATCCAGAAGGTTTAATATATTTTACAAGAAGAGGAAATTTTTCAGAAAGCCTAACTTCAAAGGAAGATATGATCAAAAAGGAAGTTGGAATATGGAATGGAAAATAAGTGACAAGTCTGATGAGATAGTCTGCTATGAATGCAACTGAAAGGGACATATCAAGGCTGATTGTCCCAATATCAAGTATAAAAAGAAATATGAGGAGAAAGATAGAAAGTATAAAAAGGCAATGAAAGAAATATAGAGTTCTTATGAGGATTGTTCAGGTGACTTAGAATCTTCACATGATGAACAGACTAACAAAGCCAATATGTGTTTTATGAAAAACACATCTGAGGTAACACTAGAATCTCATGTACACAATTCCTATTATTCTAGAGATAAGAGTGACTATGAAAATATGTATAATTAATAAGGTTTTGAGTACAATAATATGCTTGAAGATACATTCAATGAACTAAAAGATAAATACAAGTCTGTAAAGAAACACCATGCTCTTACCTCAACTATTAAAACAGAACTTATTGTAGAAAGGGAGAAAATGTTTATTTACTTAAAGAGAATAATGAACTAAAACTATCTAATGAGAAATTAAAAAATGATCTTGAAAGGTTTACTAATGGTAAATATACCTTGGTATAAATTCTAGGTAAACAGATTGCCCTTAAATATACTACTGGCACTGGTTATCAACCTGGTAAAAGAAATTTTGGAAGAACTAATTTTGTTTCTAAGACTAGGACATACAGATTTACTCCCAGTTTTGGAAAATATTCAGCTAGTTCAAGTTATGATACACTTACTACTGTTTCAATATTTTTTGGACTAAATAGAGATTATTTTTCAAATACTTTAATTAATATTTATAGGAAACCTATGAGGCATATATGGGTTCCTAAGTCACTAGTCACTAATATTACTGGATCCAAATAGGTATGGGTACCAAAAAAAATTTTTATTAGACTATTTTGTAAGAAAGTTGCTTAAAGAGTTCCTGTAAAAGCATCTGGTATTTGGACAGTGGGTGTTCAAGACAAATGATAGGAGACTATTCATGCTTCAAGAACTTAATAAAAATTTATGGTAGACATGTCACCTTTAGTGACAATTCCAAAGGAAAGATTATTGTCCTTGGACAAATCGGTAACTCTAACTCAGTTTTGATTTCCAAAGTACTTTTTGTTGATGGATTGAAATATAATCTGCTTAGTATTTCACAACTACGTGATGATGTATTTCATGTTGAATTTAAAAATAATGTTTTTAATGTTTTTAATTCTAAAAATGAATTAGTTTTTTATGCATTAATAAATGAAAATGTTTACCCTGTTAACTTAAAATATTTAGTTTCTCAAAATGCTTCATATTTTAGTGTATTTCACAAAGAATCTTGGCTTTGGAATAAGAGACTAGGACACTGTGACTCTCACTCCCTTAGAAAGTTAACTAGAAAATATTAGTCAAAGACCAACCAAAACTTGAGTTTCCAAATAATAAAGTGTGTAATCCTTTTCAAAAAGGAAATAAACACAAAATTTCCTTCAAACCAAAGAAAGAAGTATCAATTTTTCAAACTCTCGAACTGGTTCACATGGATTTGTTTGGACCATCTGGAGTTTTTAGATTAAATGGGAAGAACTATGTTAATGTTCTTGTAGATTAATTTTCTAGATATACCTGGACTTTCTTTTTGGATCACAAAAGTGAAGCATGTTCTCATTTTACAAAATATTCTAAAACTGTAGAAAATATTAGTGGAATTAGAATTAAATCCATAAGAAGTGATCATGACCGTGAGTTTGAAAATCAAGAGTTTGAATCATTTTTCTCACAAAATGGTTATAGTCATAATTTCTTTGCCCCTAGAACACCTCAATAGAATGAAGTTTTAGAAAAGAGAAATAAAACCCTGTAAGATATTTCTAGAACCATGCTTCATGAATATGACTTACCTATTTATTTTTGGGCTGAAGCTGTAAATACAGCATGTTATATTATCAATAGAGTGCTGATTATAAATATTCTTAAAAGAACTCTATATGAGTTGTGGAAAAATAGAAAACCTAGAGTTAGCTACTTCAAAGTTTTTGTTTTCAAAGTATATATCCATAATACTAAGTAAAATCTTGACAAATTTTCATCCAAGAGTGATGAATGAATCTTTTTAGGATATTCAATCTCTAGTAAAGCCAATTGAGTGTTTAATAAAAGAACTAAATGTGTGGAAGAATCAATTCATGTAAAATTTGATGAAACAGATCCACATGATCCTAAGACCACTCTAGATAACCTGGAGGATGATGTATCAAATCTGGAAATTAATTAAAAAAATTTTAACCCTCCTATAAAAGAATCTGTGAAAACTTCCAATTCTGGAAATTCTTTAGATTCAGGTCACAATGAACCTGACCCTGTTGAAGAACCTAAAATCACCAGTCCTTCTTTTTCTAGAGCTGTTAGATCTCTTAAGAACCATCCTTTAGATGTTTTTGTATGAGACTTAGATAAAGGAAATCAAACTAGAGATTCTCCTAGAAATCAAGTTGAACATCAAGTTTTATTGTCACAACTTGAACCTAAAACATTAATGATTCTATGAATGATGAATTTTGGGTGATGGATATATAAGAAGAAATTAATCAGTTTGAAAGGAATAAATTTTGGAAACTTGTTGACAGACCCAAAGAAACATTCATTATAGTCACTAAATGGGTGTTTAGAAATAAGGTAGACGAAGCTGGTAATATAGTTAGAAACAAGGCTAGATTGGTTACACAAGACTATAGTCAAGAAGAAGGAATTGACTATGAAGATACCTTTTCACCAGTATCTAGACTTGAATCCATTAGAATTATGCTTACTTATGCTTCACATCTTAATTTCAAACTATATCAAATGGATGTCAAAAGTGAATTTCTAAATGGGTATATAGACGAGGATGTCTTTTTTGATAAACCCCCTGGTTTTACAAACCCTCATTTTATAAACCATATTTTTAAATTATCAAAAGCTTTATACGGTTTAAAACAAGCTCCAAGAGATTGGTATGATAGATTAAGTACTTCTCTTATTTCCAAAGGTTTTTCAAAAGGAATAGTTGATCCTAATATTTTTATAAAACAAATTTCAAAGGATGTTTTAGTAGTTCAAATCTATGTAGATGACATTATATTTGGATCTTCAAAAAATTATTTATGTATTAAATTTTCTAAAATGATGCAAAACGAATTTGAAATGAGTTTAATGGGTGAAATGAAATTATTTCTTGGATTTCAAAATCTTTCAAAATAATGATGGTATTATTTTAAATCAAAGAAAATATACTAGAGATCTTATAAAATGTTTTGGATTGGATAGCACTAAAAGTAGTTACACTCCAATGAGTACTACTTTTAAGTTGGATCTTGATAAAGATGGAAAATTTGTTGATCAAACCACTTATAGAGGAATGATTAGAATCTTACTCTACTTAACTGCTAGACGACCTGACATTTTGTTTAGTGTGTGTATATGTGCTCGTTTTCAAGAAAATCCTAAGGAATCTCATTTAAATGTTGTTAAGAGAATTTTCAAATACCTCAATGATACACCCAATCTAAGATTGTTCTATCCTAGAGGAAACTCATTTGAGTTAGTGAGTTATTCTAACACTGACTTCAGTGGTTTTAAGTTAGATAGAAAAAGTACCTCTAGAACATGTCACTTTTTAGGTAAGTTACTAGTATCATGGTGTAGTAAGAAACAAAACTTTGTTGCATTATCTACTACGGAAGCTAAATATATAGCTATTGGCAGTTGTTGTGCACAAATTTTGTGGATGAAACACATATTACTAGATTATGGATATCAATTCAGGAATGTACCGATAAATTGTGACAATACAAGTGCTATTAACATCTCAAAAAATCCAGTTTCACACTCTAGGACAAAACATATGGATGTAAGACATCACTTCTTGAGAGATCATTATCAAAAAGGTGACATCACTTTGGAATTAATAGGAACTCAATATCATCTTGCTGATATATTCACTAAACCATTAAATTCTGAAAGAATAGATTACATCATACATGAATTGGGAATGATAAATCTTAATTAGTAAGTATACTTTTTCACGGTTTATAGTTTCACAAGTCACTATCTTAAGATTAATGTTTACCTCTAACAGTTCTATAGTTTTACTATCTTAAGAGTTGATGTTTTATATTTACGGTCTCACTGTTACTATTTCTTGGTTACTGTCTGGAACTTACTATCTCAAACAATAAGGTCGCACAGTTTAGAAATCACACTGTTACAGTCTCACCGTGAATGCTTATTACAGTCTCACCATGAAGGTTGATTACAGTCTCACCGTAAAGATTTTTTTTGTTTTATTTATACATTACAACCTGTATTGCGGTAATTCATTGTTTTATTCTTTTTACTTTCCCACGTTTTTTATCTCGCAACGCTTGATATCCCTAAATGATAAAATAAAAGAAGTTTCACTCATTCTCCACTCGAGCTCTCTTCTCACAAAATGAAACCCCTATTTCTAACCTTATCTCTCTCAAACCTTCGGTGAATTACCAGGATGAAACACCCATTGTTGTCAGCTCCTGAGAAGTGTAGTTCAATGAAGAAGTTGAAAATCATGTTGAAGTTAGCAACTGAAGGCCCTCTGAATCTGAATCTGGTGAACAAAATAGTGGTACCTGAAAAGGAGATATTCCCTAAGTGGATTCTGTCAATTAAGTCTTTGGTATTGAAAGTACTAACAGAGAAAGGATGGCTGGAATGGTTCACAAAGGATGATAGTCCAATTTACCTGAATCTAGTTGCACAGTTTTATTAGTATGATCAATTCGTTTTTGATTCACAAGATGGATATGTTGTACGAAGTTGGATCAATGTCCAGATTTGTACCTTTTCTTCAAGGTTATGGGCTACATGCCTTATGATACAGTTGGAGTTGGTGGCCTAGAACCAACTACTTTGTACTTTATTCATTAATAAATTCCTCATCACATCTTTATTGTTCTTCTGCGTGACAATGCATGTGATAATGTCCTAAGAAAAGCTTTTGCATTAATGGGTCATAGCGGATCCCTGCTATGATGAGAACACGGAAGTGCCATAACACTATTCTTGAATATATGTTCTATGGCCGGATGATATTATTTGAGGGACACAAATAATACATGTCATTAGGGGTGAGGACTCATAAAACTTTGAGGCACCTTCCCATGGTGTGCACCCTTGGTAATATCCAGGAGGATATTATGAGAACGAGACCCACCAGTAGGAAATCCAAATTTCATAGTGTCATTGGATGTTCCTATATGCGGACGTGTGTATTGATCCTTAGACTTTAAGATTATTATTAATGGGTATTACAACTCGCGTACTTAGATGTATTGACGAAAACTGTGACGACACATTGTTCGCAGTGAGGTAGGATATGTTGGGTGCATCATGAGTAATACTGCATTAATAGATAATGCGAGAAAGGGTTTGTCCCTTCTGTTCCATAATGGAAGTAGATATCTCAGGCCCTTTGATGGAATTGATATAGCCTAAATAAATCCATGGCCATGGTAAGGTATGGGCGAGTTCAATTTTGGGAAGTCAAAGAAAGAATAATCGAGCACATGGGTTGATGGCACTAGCATGCAACCCGCTTGTTTGGAGATATCGAGACAAAGGGATTATATTACACGGTAATTGTTCGTAGGAGGTGACACGTCATTGCAGCATTAACTTCTTTCTCTATGGGTGCCTTGGCATGTTGCTAGATGCTAACCTTGGACTTTAGGCAGGCTCCGCCTAATGCCACTAATAAAGAGGCCTAGAGGGTCACACACTAAGTGTGTCCATGTATCTCAGTTAAATATTAATTTAACAAGTTAAATAAATATTATTCCCGACTATGGTTTAATAATTATTTAAGGATGCCTGGTCGAATTTATTTCGACACTAGTTATTCGAGAGAATATATTGTGGGCGAAATAATATATATATTTATTAGTGAGTAATGCAGTTAAATTTATTTAAGAAATAAATAGCCATTACTCAAGGTCTAATAAATATGGTGGAGGAAATAAATAAAATGGAAAAATAAAAGTACACGTTGTGTATATTTATATACACGCCGTGTAATTTGTTTTTTTCGGGATTCATGAGAAAAATATTGTTTATTTAATTAAATGATATAAAATGTAATATGTTGGGTGCATGTTAAGTAATAATGTTGGTCAACTTTAATTATTAAGACATGGAGTATTACTAAGAATTAAATGAAATGATTAAATGCTTTCGGGCAATTAATTCATTTTATTATTCTAAGTATTATAATCCCAAAATTACATTATGCTCATTGAGGAGAGCCATTTTTGGTGTGCACAACAGATCTGGAAATACTCTCAACCCAAGAGAGAATTCCCTTTCCACCAAGAACGCTTTCAAGTTATGAAAGCAAGATCCTCCACCGGATCAAGGCGGTTGAAGGCGGACATCGCAAGTGAAGGCTCTTCCGTGCTAGCACCCAGAGATCCCTTCGGCGACGTCCAGAGATACGTGGAGCACGTGTGGATCACCGCTAGAGGAATCTTGTACTTGGATTCTACAACGCAACGACGGATCATAGGATCGTGAACGGAGACTCCAACGAAGAAATAATTTCATCGAGGTAATTCTTATGAATTAATTAAATTAATTATAATCAACATATGATGATCCTATCTCAAGGGTTCTAGGACTCTTCTTTTCTTTTTTATTCTTCGTTCTATTCCTAAGATTTGGCGTTTTATATCATGACGGATCTCGGATTGAACGTAGTTTAACGTTAAAATTAAAGTTGGGCTAACCCACCACTACAAGAAAACTAAATATTTGCGACGGGCGATTTGCGACGGGATCCCGTCGCAAAAGGTCGTTTGCGACGGGATCCCGTCGCAAAAGGTCGTTTGCGACGGGGCTCTGTCGCAAATCTCTCGTTGCCGAAAACGGCATCGCAAATGAGTTTTCGTTTATATATAAAAAAGGTATTTGCGACGAGTCATCGCAGATATATTAGTTGTAACGGGTCAGAATCCCGTCGCAAATGCGAAATTTAAAAAATACTTACGATGAAGGTATTTGCGATGGACCGTCACAGAAAGGTTTTCCCGACGAGTATTCGTCCCGTCGCAAATGGTACAATAAAAAAACATTTACGACGGGAAATCCCGTCGCAAATGTTCCCGTCGAAAATATTAAAATAAATAAATAAATAAATAAAATAATTATTACAAATCGTATAATATTATATAAAAATAATATTAATATTAATTATATAAAAAACTTATATTATTATAAAATAAATAAAAAAATATATAAAATATAATTATGAAATATTAATATAAAATAATAATAATATGAATATAAATAATATAATATAATATACTAATACTAATATTAATAATATAAAAAATTAATATAATATTATTATTTTTAAACTATCTATATAATAATAATATTAATATTAATAATATAAATAAATTATATTATTATAATATTAATAATAAAAAATATATATAATATAATTATGAAATATTAATATCAAAAAATAATAATAATATGAATATAAATAATATTATATTATATATTATGAAATATTAATATCAAAAAATAATAATAATAGTACGAATATTATTAATATAAAAAATTAATATAATAATATTATTATTAAAATAAACATACATATTTATGAAAAAATAATATTAATATTATTAATATTAATAAAATTATAAAATTATAAACTTCTCAATATTAACAATAAATATAAAATATTAAAAGTAATATTACTAAAATAAGCAGACATTAAAAATAATACTAATAAGTAATAATATTTTTAAAAAAAATAAAAACAAATTAAATCACGTAATATTCGTACCAATATGAAAGAGGAATTGTAAATAGTTAATATGACAATAAACTACGAACTCAAATGTTTATTACATCTAAAAAATCACTGGGGGTGTATAATCTGGAGGACCTGGAGGACCTGGAGGAGGTGGTGGAGAAAACTCCATCCCTAAACTATGAGTCAGACGACGCATATACTCCATATACTCCTGATGTTGCTCCTCATATTGACGCCTCTCCTCATCCTGCTGCTGACACATCTGCTCCTGCCATCGACGCATCTACTCCTGCCCCTAATGCAAATCCTCTATAAGCTGACTCTGAGCACGCAGTTACTCCTGATACTGTGAGGCAGAAGATGATGTCTCTCCACGAGCTCCTCTCGAGCTGGACGCTGACATCGTAGTAGTACCATAATAAGTTGCAGGAGTCAAATGAGAGTCGATACCAACTACTCGGCCCTTTTCGAAGCCATATTGGGTCGCCTGCATCCATGTC
Organism: Viscum album; assembly: GCA_963277665.1. NCBI lineage: Eukaryota > Viridiplantae > Streptophyta > Magnoliopsida > Santalales > Viscaceae > Viscum > Viscum album. The sequence goes on along the minus strand of OY728125.1, from coordinate 1,385,054,371 downwards.
GTCTCATCAAAATGCTGGGCACTAGTCTGATCACCTGTCTCCTCTTGACTCTCAACCTGTGTTTGAGAGGTCGCGGCCTCATATGACTCCTTAAGTTTCAATTAGAAATTAAAATAATGAAAAGATTATATGAATTTAATTTTCAAACTGAAAAGAAAATAATACTGACCACAATTTGACGTTGGCGGTCACCTCTAATCTCTCCAGTAGCCGGGTCTGTGTACATCCTTCGATAAACGTCGTACGCTGAAATACCGGGCTGTTCAGCTTCCTATATGAATATAAAATAAACTTTTTATATTTAAAGTTGTATAAAATATTAAAAAAAAGTACTTACCAGACGCTCTCTATGCGCATTGAATGTACGACTACCGGCTCGATGCGTCACCTCTTGTCTCCCCCGATTTTGTCGACCCAATGCAGATCTCCTCTGAAACCCACCACCCAACCAGTGTGTACATAATCCATCCCAAACATGAGATGAAATGTACTCTGGTCATTGGTCTCTACAGGACTCATCAAATTCTGTCACTCTGGCTTTCTTCACAGTCGTCTTTCTCAAATTATGCAAAAACTGAAGGAAACGGTCACGCATAGACACCACCCATGCCATGTGGATAGTGGCACGCATGCTCTCATCGATGGGATACCATAAACCCTAATATAAATTTATTAATGAATTAAATTTCAAAATAAATAATATTTAATTACGTACCAGCCAATGATCGAACATGGCGGCATGCACATCAGCGGGAATCTGATCCCATGTGATCCAGGGCTGAGAAAAATAATTGCGCAAGATAGCACTCCCCTGTCCAATAGCTATATGCGTAAAACTGTGGAAAAATAACAAATAATCAAATAATTAGAATATTAATAAATTATAATGAAAGATAAATAAAATACACAGGTTACCATACCACCGCATGTGCACATCGAATCCAAGAGGTGGACGTCGCTCCGGGATAGGATCTGGAATCATTAGTCTGGCAAGACCACGCCCCTTCTGAGTGCTCCCTGTAGTGCCAATAGCTTGAGGGTCAGATGACTAAAAACCTCATCATCCATAGGTAGATCAGCCTCCAACAACTGACGATACGTTTCTGAGTCCATCTGAAACATGAAATGATTGTTATTAGCAAACAGTTGAAAATAACTATTATATATAGATATATATTTGTTATGATTCTAACCATCATTTTACTGTGTCAATGTTCATCTTCATCATCATCTTCATAGTTTTCAATTTCAATGTCTTCATCTTCCTCATCAACATCATCAATTTCCATATTAGTTTCACTTTCATAATCTCTTTTCATTTCAAATTCAGTTGTAACATCATTGACAATATTGTCACCATCGACCCTTAACTGTGGGGTGTCATCCTCGATATTCATGTCTCATTGTGAAAAAGATGTGTTTTGAGGAGTGTCCTGAAAAATTTCATTTCCTTGCACTTCAGTGGAACCACATTCAGTTTGAGTAAACTGATTTTCTTGATATTTAACTTTTATTATACTCCACCAATCATCCAACTCTTTTGCAGTAGCACAGTATTTTGCATAATAAATTTGATGTGCCTGATGAGCCAATAAAAATGGTTCATTTACTGAAAGAAGACTTTTATGTTTAATATCAACAATTCCATGAGTCGGATGAATACGCAAGACTCTCTCAGTATCCAGCCATCAACATTTAAACATTGTTACATAATTCTGTCCCAAATAACACAGTTCAATAATTTCTTCAAGAATGTCATAAAAGTCAACTTCAATATCTCTATGATGTGATCCCTTCAAACAAACACCACTATTCATTGTTTTCATTGATTCCCCATATGCACGTGTATGAAAGAGATAACCATTCACCACATATGCATTATAAGATTTAACCATTTTGGATGGTGGGATACTCAATATACACAATCGACTATCAATCTTATCAGCATGTACAGATACCTGAAAATTTGTAAAACATTTATCACTATTACAAGTAATAAATTGATTTTATATGTAAAACCAAAAAAGAATGTATGATACCAGTTTTTGAAACCATTAGGCAAAAAAAATTTCCGACGTTCTTCTAAGCCAACTGCTGTAATTTGTGGAAATTGTTTCTTGATATGATCATCATATAACCTACAAATACAATATGATTAATTTACTATAACAAAATCTATAGAATAAGGGATAAGAGCACTCACTGTACAATTGGTGACATTTCTTCAGAGTTGAGTAGAACATATGTATGAGCTCTATGATGTTCATCATCTGAAAGCCATCTATCATGAACTCCACCAAAGACAAGTTTGGACTGATTGACAACTGATAATTGATTGTTCATATCATCATCAACATTCCCCTCATTCTGGACCATACGGTTAAATTTTTAGGGATATTCAAATTCAAAATAATGAGAGTAGAATAAAGTAATTTCTTCTTGAAAATAAGCTTCAGCAATTGAGCCTTCAACTGATGCTTTGTTACGGACTTTTTTCTTCAATTTCTGCATGCATCTCTCAAATGGTTACATCCATCGAAACTGAACTGGACCTCCACATTTTTCTTTATGTGGAAAATTTAATATCAAATGTTCCATCGAGTCAAAGAAAGCCGAAGGAAAGATTTTTTCCAATTTGCATATAATTACAACAACAGCTTCTTCCAGTTTTCTTAGTGTATTGTAGTCTGTTGTAGGCGCACACATGTCTCAGAAAAAATATGATATATCTGTTATCGAATCCCAAATCTTATAATTCAACAAACCTCTTAATCTAATAGGCATAAGTCTTTCCATTATAACATGACAGTCATGACTTTTTAATCCGGTAATATGACCATTTTTAACACATCTGCTCAAGTTGGAAGCATAGCCATCTGGAAGTCTCAAATCTACAATCCATTGACAAAATAATAAGCGACTCTCTTTGGTCAGTGTATAAGATGCTTTTGGCTTCATTAATCTCTGTGATCTGACATTTTCAAACAATTAAAGTTCTGGTCGCCTGCAAATTTGGGTAAGATCTAATCGTGCCTTTACATTATATTTGGTTTTACCCGGTGTATCCAAAACTATATGAAATAAATTATCAAAACAATTCTTCTCAATATTCATGACATCCAACATGTGTTGGACCAACAAATCAGACCAATATGGCAGATTCCAAAAATGCTCTGTTTTGTCCAATTGTGTTCTTTCCCAAAACCATGAATTTTCTGTTAGTTTATTGTCGGTCCAAAAGTGATGGAAGGTAATGAAAATACAACTGATTGTAACTCTGTACCTGAGATCATTTTTGGAGTTTCATCTCTTTCAATTCTTCCTTTTCTGAAATGAGATTTATTCCTCCGAAAAGGATGATCGATTGGAAGAAATCTGCGATGACAGTCAAAATAGCAAGGTTTTCTTCCATTCACGAGCATAAATGCTTTGTTGTCTCCCATACAGTAAGGACATGATTTTGGACCATGTGTACTCCAGCCAAATAACATACCATATGCCGGGAAGTCACTAATTGTCCACATCAAAGCAGCTTTCATTACAAAATTCTGTTTCGCAGCAGCATCATATGTACCAACACCATGACTCCACAATAAATTTAACTCATCAATCAATGGTTTCAAAGAAACATCAATATTCTTTTTCCGATGTCCTGGGATTAATAATGTCAAAAAGATATAAGTCTCTTTCATCAATATCCATGGAGAAAAATTGTACGGAGTTATAAAGACAGGCCAACAGGAATACTGACTACCAAAAGATCCAAATGGACAAAAATCGTCAGTAGAAAGACCCAATCGCACGTTATGGGATTATAAAGCAAAAGACGGATGCACTTGATCAAAATGTTTCCAGGAATCACCATCAGATGGATGAATCAATCTTTTACCATTTGAAATATTGGTTTTGTGCCATGACATTATTGTCGCTGTGTTCTGAGACATAAATAAACGATGCAACCTGGGTGTAAGCGGGAAATATCTCAACTTTTTTATAGGAATCAATCCAGACTTCCCTGATTGAGCTTCTTTATATCTCAATTTTCCACATGTGGGACAACTATCCAATGACTCATTTTCACCAGAATATAAGATGCAATCGTTTGAACATGCGTGGATCTTCTGATAACTAAGGCCTAGATTACGAACGAGTCTTTTTCTCTCATAATAATTAGTAGGCAGCACATTTCCTTCAGGTAACAGTGCTTTAACCAAAGAAAATATCTAATCAAAACAGTTATTTGACATTCCATTATCTGATTTAATAGCCATAAATTTTACAACTGCTTCTAATTTGCTTATCTTGCAACCAGGATATAATGCATACTCAGCAGACCTGAACAACTCAGCAAATTCAGATGGTACCAACTCGGGAGGTAAATCAACATCATCCTCGATTTCTGTTGGTTGAACGGATGACCCTGCAACATCATGTACTAAATTCTGAAACCGTGATGGATCTGAAATCAAATTATTAGTATCTTCTCTGGAACTGAATTCACCATGTTAATACCAAAAAATATAATCTGATTGAAAACCATAATGCAAGAGATGTTTACCAACGATGTCAAATGTCTCAAACGTTCTCTGAGCACATTTTTTACAAGGACACTTAATTTTCTCTTCTGAAACAAACTCTGGGTTTGATGATGCAAATGATAAGAAAGCTTCAACACCATCAACATATACAGGATTTAAACTAGAACTGTTTGAATTTCTGCGCTGATTTATCCAAGAATGATCATCTAATAATGATTGATGTCGATTTCCTTGTTCCATATTTATATATATGTTTCTACAAAACTTAAAACCATTACTGTTGTTAAATAATTTGATATAAGAAACAATATCCTAAAAAAATAAGATACAAAATTACAGTTATTTATTAGTAATTACCAATAATTATAGGCGACACAGTTAGTTTGTAATCATCCCCAATAATTATTATTAATTTAGCAATACTTAGCAATACTTGGAAAAATGAAATATGCTTGAATAATGAAATAAAATTTTGTAATCATCGTTGTGGAGATTATATTACTAATTATTCTGATTTTTCTGACAGCTCATCTCTTTTTAACTTTCTCTCGACTGAAATCTGTATGAAAAACTTGCTCTGACTTATGTTAGAGCACATTTTTTATACTGATTTCAGTGGGATAAAGTAGCAAAGATATGAGACGTTTAACAAAATTTAGCCGTCAATCCGCCGGAAATTGTGCCAATTTATAACCATGTACTTGAATTTATTTGATTTTTGATTAATTTTATTAGTAATTATTACTAATTATTACAAATCTCAATATTTCCAACATATTTTGCTCTATTCTTAACATGTTCAAATCATAAAGAGTCGTTAATTTTCAGGTCATGCCCAATAAAAATTTTGCGTCAACCTTGTCCAATTTAAACTCTATAATTGTCCTTACATGGTTGATTTTCTTGCAAGTAGTGTTGCAACAGGACGACACAAGTAATGAGAAATACATGACTTGGGTTGTCCTATTGCAATGCTACTTGTGAGGTGATCAACCAAGCAAGAACAATTATAGAGTTTACATTGGACACGGTTGACGCAAACTTTTTATTGGTCATGACCTGAAAATTGGAGACCCTTTAAGATTTGAACTATTAAGAATAAAGCAAAACTTGTTGAAAATATTGATAATTGTAATATTTTATAAATTTTTTGTAATTTTAATAATATTAATATTTTTTTATAAATATTAAACATATAATAATATTATAAGTATATTATAAGTATTATTTAACTATTAATATTAGAGTAATATAATATTTTATATTATGTTACTATTTATGTTACTAATTATATTACTAATTATGTTACTAATTAGAAATGTGAAGATATACATATAGGTCGGGTGGTTAATCAATCAATGAATAGAAAAACAAACGTAATTGATCGCTCATCTACCTCAATTTCTTTTCATTTGTGTGTTGAGGTTGACAGGAAACTTCTACCTCCACGTGTAATATGTGCTTTTACTGTCAAAATTATGAACCTCCTCACCTCTATATTGGCGAGGAGGTTGATAATTTTGACAGTAAAAGCAGATATTACATGTGGAGGCAGAAGTTTCCTGTCAATCCTCAACACACAAATGAAAAGAAAATTGAGGTAGATGAGTGGTCAATCACGCTTTCTAATTTTCCTAATTGTTTCCTAATTATCCTAATTGTTTCCTAATTTTCCTAATTGTTTCCTAATTTTCCTAATTGTTTCCTAATTTTCCTAATTGTTTCCTAATTATCCTAATTGTTTCCTAATTATCCTAATTGTTTTCAAATTATCCTAATTGTTTCCTAATTATCCTAATTGTTTCCTAATTGTACTAATTGTTTCCTAATTATCATAATTATTTCCTAATTATCCTAATTGTTTCCTAATTATCCTAATTGTTTCCTAATTATCCTAATTGTTTCTTAATTATCCTAATTATTTCCTAATTATCCTAATTGTTTCCTAATTATCCTAATTGTTTCCTAATTATCCTAATTGTTTCCTAATTATTATAATTGTTTCCTAATTATTATAATTGTTTCCTAATTATTATAATTTTTTCCTAATTATTTTAATTGTTTCCTTTTTTCCTAATTTTTTCCTTGTTTCCTAATTGTTTCCTTGTTTCCTAATTAAATCTAATTGTTTCCTAATTAAATCTAATTGTTTCCTAATTAAATCTAATTATTTCCTAATTAAATCTAATTGTTTCCTAATTAAATCTAATTATTTCCTAATTAAATCTAATTGTTTCCTAATTAAATCTAATTATTACCTAATTAAATCTAATTGTTTCCTAATTAAATCTAATTGTTTCCTAATTAAATCTAATTGTTTCCTAATTAAATATAATTGTTTCCTAATTAAATCTAATTGTTTCCTAATTAAATCTAATTGTTTCCCAATTATTTTAATTGTTTCCTAATTATTTATAATAAATTCAATCTAATTATTTCCTAATTATTTGATAATTATTTTAATTAAATCTAATTATTTATTAATTATTTGATAATTATATATTTATTTATAATTATTACCAAAACATCCCCCGGGAGTGTCGAACCAAGAGTGCAGCAAGGCCCGTTGTCGTGTACTAGGTTACCCCGAGTCAAGCTCGAAACACCTTGTCAGAGTTTTCACTCCTAGGTACATCTGTGCCAGAGCTGCCTCTACTTGTTCATATCCAGACAAGGATTATTTGGTACAACCACATAAACTAATTATACTATATAGTTAAACATTCTATTAAAAAAATAAAATTAACAATTAAAAATAAAATTAACAATTAAAAAAAATATAAATACCTTTAGTAATTTGTGCCTTCTAACTCCTTCCTTCCTCTTCTCGAAAGAAAAAATTAAAACAAAAAAAAATCTACTCAGAACTGAAAATTAGAGAGAGAGAAGAATAGAGATCTGAATGTTATGGAAAAAAACGGATGGGGTGTATATATAGGTTAGATTATTTGCGACAGTCGTATTTGTGACGGTATCCCATCGCAATACCTAGTATTTGCGATGGGATACCATCGCAAATGACTTCGCCTGCATTAAATACGGGTAGCGGGTAAAAGGACTTTTGTGATGGTCCCGTCGCAAATAGCCACCATTAGCGACGGGCGGATATCCCCATCACAAATTTCTATTTACCGCCGCTGGTATTGGCAACGGGGCCCGTCGCAAATACCTTCACCCATATTAATTATGGGCGGCGGGTAAAAGGGTTCTTGCGACGGGCCCGTCGCAAATGTCACACAATTAGTGACGGGCGGATATCCCCGTCGCAAATTACTACTTACCACCACCTGTATTTGCGACGGGTCCTGTCGCAAATACCACCCATTGGATTCTCTTTTGCGACAGGTAAATAGTCTCATCGCCAAAAATTATTTACCACCATCGGGTAGTTGCGACGGGTTGAAGGTAACCGTCGCAAATAGTCTTTACAGCAGTCGGTATTGGTGATGGGGCCTGTCGCAAATAAAACCGGGTGAATATTTGTTTGCGACGGGGAAATTTTCCCATCGCAAATACAATTTACCACCGCCAAGTACTTGCGACGGGTAGCCTTCTACCCGTCGCAAATAGGCTTCCCACGTTTTGGCGCGCAAACCGCGCCATTGCAATTGTGACGGGAACAGTATTTTCGTCGCAAATAACTGAGCATTTGCGATGGGAATATATTCCCGTCGCAAAAACTATTTTCATCGGAGTTTTTGTGATGGTAATAAGGCCCATCACAAATACCCTGTCGCAATAATCGTTTTTTTCCGTAGTGCACCAACGCGCTTCCGCAGCGCCCGGAACCTATAAGTGGTATCAAAGGGAGGTTATATCATTGATTATAATTATTTAGTTTTTCGTTGGTAATTTACGCATTTAATAATTTAGTTATTTCAATTCAAGTTTAATCATTATGGAAATCTAAATATCGAGATATGTTCCTCCTCACTCATTTCTCGTTCACCTCACAGAAACAATTTTTTCTTTTAATTTTGATTAAAATAAAATAGAGGAACTCATCCAGAGGAGCCAAACGTTTCTGGCCGTATAACACTAGAATACACAGCATGTATTCGGAAGTACACGTCGTGTAGTCTAGGTTCAATGCATAGACTGATCCGCCAAATCAGGCCGTGTATTGGATTCTTTCTAAGAATTTAAGACACCGTGTGTTGACCAGAAACATGTGGCACACAGTTTCTGGAATATACACCATGTGGTCCAATGAACACGACGTGTAGTCCCTTCGGGTTAGGTTTGGGTCATGTACTCCATACACGGCCTTCCCGACTGGAAACCGTGTAACGTGGAAACTACACGGCGTGTGTTCCACTGTACACGTCGTGTACTCTAAAAAGTTCCGAAGTACATTAACACGCCCTGTCCCTGGGCGTGTACTTCGGATAGATGGTGAAGAAATGTACACTCCGTGTAGTCGGAACTACACGTCATGTACTCACCCAAATTATGCAGATTTGTTAAAATTTATTATTATATTATACAAACCCTTGAGACGTATACCATGGTACAGGCGTAAAGCTGAGGCACAACACGTGATAGGTGTTTTATATATATGTGTTTAATTTAACATCTACGTAATAAATGGGAATTCACCGAGTTTCCTCCAAGGTACAAGTTACGTACAAGGATAATTTTAAATGAATTTATTTGTTTAAAATTATGATGGATGAGAATCTCAAGGAAGTTCAAAAAAAGGATTTAAGATAAAAGTATTGATTAATTAAAGATAATTAATTGATTCGAGCATGATTTATCTTAACCAAGAACGATTAAATAATTGAATGCTAGTTTTATTTATGCGTAAATATCATTGCATGTATGGATGATCATGAGCTAGACCGAGACCTTTTTATGTGAATGGTTTCTTTTAATTTATTTATTTAAATTAAATTTGTTGTCCTGCGAGCCATCTCCTCATTAATATGTAGGGCATTCGCGCCCAAGGATTGTTTTATGTAAAAACCCCTTTTACCCCTCACCTGCGTGTGAGATAAATGCATATGTAATGGTTGGAGTTCCCAAGCTAGTGGAGGTGGCTCAAGTCAGGAGCCAAGGTGAAACCAATCCAAGGAGATACAAAGGTGGACAGGTGGAAAGCTGTAAACACGAACCCGAAAGGTTCAAGGTGTTTCTCCCCAAGGTCTTGGGTTAGTTTATCAACCGCTAGATAAACTAACCAATAGAAAAGCTCATGATCATACCATTTATTTTATTTCTATCAGTTGCAAGGTTTATTTATTATGGGTGTGTTGTCACGATCACACAATTAATGAATTAAACGAGCATGCAAGATGGAACTAAAATAAAACCGGATTATACGTAAATATTATCTTAGACATGTTTAATCACTTAAGTATATCCCACTTAATATTAACAAGCATGTAATCAAAGATAATAAAATGGAAATTTACGTACAAGGATAAAATCCCTCAAAATAAATATTAAGTCGGCATAGCCTTCCATAATCTTGGTTATAATCGAACCATAGTTCAAAGTGCTTGACCAACCCTAGTTGGGGTGCTTTCAATTATCAGGGAATCTAATTCAAGGTTTTGGGTTGACTTGACTTGGTTCGCATCAAGGGTTGACTGCCACAGCAGGACATGGTGTGACCAAGAGGAAAAGGTGAGGAAATCCAAAAAAAAGGATTTCAGGATTGGGGAGTCCACTCAGTGGATCAAGGAGCTACGAGTTAATGCAGTTGGAATTTGTAATGCCTACCTAAAACCCTTCAAGTTGTTTGACCAACCCTAGTTGGGGTAATGCGAAGGGAAATATGGATCTTTGCCACAAGAATATTCACGCAATAGAATATTCCAAAGTCAATGGTGAGGGATATTGGATTTCGATAAAATAGTGGGAGACTAATAAGTATTAATTTATTTATTTGTCTCAATTTTTGTAATAAAGTACTAAACCTTTTCTCATCTTAATTTTTAGAAATAGCAAGAAAAATACTTCAAACATATCATTGCACACCATACTCAAAAAAGAAAACATTCTCACAGGCACCAATTTCCAAGAGTGGCAGAGGCGTTTACGCGTCGTCCTTCGCCACGAAAAGAAATTGTATGTGCTGGAAGATCCTATTCCAGTTGCGCCTGGGAAAGAGTCTAGTGATGAGGAATTATCTCTCTACATGAAACGCATGGATGATGCCACAGATGTCCAGTGTTTCATGCAATCGGCCATGTCTAATGAGCTCTTTAAGCAACATGAAAACATGGATGCATATAGCATGATGTCTCACCTTAAAGATCTCTACCAAGAGAAGGCGAGACAGGAGAGGTATGAGATCTCCAATGCTTTGTTTACCACGAAGCTTGGAGAGTCTAGGCCAGTTGGGCCTCATGTAGTCAAGCTTATTGGCTACATTGAACGCCTGGACATCTTAGGGATTAAATTCCTGGATGAGTTGCGTACAGATCTCATCCTATCATCACTGCCCAAGACCTTATCTAGCTTCATTTTCAACTATAATATGAGCAGAAATGAGAAGAGTCTATCGGTGCTTCTGACCTTGATTCACCAGGTAGATAAGGACATGGGGTGCGACAAACCTGTGATCCTTATGGTGAACAAGAAAAGGAAGGACAAGGAAAAAGGGCCAAAGACTTATAAACGGTTTAAAGCCCCTGAGCACCATCCCTCCAAGAAGGGGAAGATCCAGAGGCAGGGCAAGGAACGGGAGGCGGTGTGTTTTGCATGTGGAAAGCAGGGCCACTGGAAGAGGAACTTCACCCAGAAGCGTGGGGACACTAAAGGTGTGTTCGTTATCGAGTGTAATATTTCTATTTTTACACATTGGGTATTAGATACAGCTTGTGGGGCTCACATCTGTATTCAAATGTAGGAACCAAGTAGATTTAAAAAGATCACCAGAGGAGAGGTGTATCTTTGAGCATCCAATGGCGCAAGGCTGGCTGCGTTGGCTATTGGCGACTATCACCTCTCATTGCCAACTGGCATGATTTTGGTTTTAGAAAACTGTTATTTTGTGCCTAGTGTTACCAAGAACATAATTTCTGTATCTTGTTTGGATATGGATGGATTTATTTTCAAGTTTGGAAATAAGGGTTGTCTATTTTATAAGAACAACATATGTTATGGTATGGCACATTTGAATAATGGTTTGTATGTATTAAATTACGAAAACCAAGTGTTGGCAATCGATAACGAAATAAACTCACATGACTCATACATCACCCAGTTATGGCATCACCGCCTTGGTTATATGAATGAGAAGCGCTTGAAAAAGATCTTCCAAGATGGCCATTTAGACTCTACTGATCTAAAACCACTTGATATATGTCACGCTTGTTTACAAGGAAAAATGACCAAGCCTCCTTTTGGTGGACAAGGTGAAAGGGCCATAGAGCTTCTAGGATTGGTACACACAGATGTATGTGGACCATTTCCAGTAGAATCTAGAGGTGGATATTCTTACTTCATTACTTTTACTAATGATTTGAGTAGATATGGATATGTCTACTTAATGAGGTATAAGTCAGAAACCTTAGAGAAATTTAAGGAATTCAAGAATGAAGTAGAGAATTAGCTTGGTAAGAAGATAAAGAAGCTTTGATCGGATCGAGGTGGATAATATATTAACCAAGAGTTCATCGATCTTCTACGGGAGTTTGGGATTCTATCTCAGCTCACTCCTCCTGATACACCACAGTGGAATGGTGTTAGTGAAAGGAGGAACCACACCTTGTTGGACATGGTGAGGTCGATGATGAGTCATGCAGATCTTCCATTATCCTTTTGGGGATATGCATTACAAACGGAAGCATACACATTAAACTGAGTACCAACTAAGGCGGAAAATGGAATTCCATCCGAGTTATGGAATGGAAGGAAACCCACTTTGTCGCACACACATGCATGGGGATGCAAGGCGTTTGTTAAGGCCTTCTCAGGCAACAAACTAGCACCCCAGGGCACGAAGTGTATCTTTATAGGATATCCCAAGGAAACGAAAGGATATTACCTATATAACCCTCAAGACAAGAAAGTGATTGTCGTCAAACAAGTCGTCTTTCTTGAGAGGGAGCACATCCTCAAGAAGGATAGTGGGAGAAAGATTGACTTCAACGAAGTTGATGCTCAAGATACACAGGAGTTGGTACAGGAACAAGTTCCACAGGTCCCTGTGGAAGAGGTTCCAGAAACACAAGTACTACTTAGGAGCTCAAGAGAGGTAAGGGAACCAGAGAGATTTGGTTTCCTAGTCACCGAGGATGGTGAATCATTATTGTTGGAAAATGATGAACCTCTCTCCTACAAGGAAGCAGTAGAAATCTTACACCTGCAAGATGGCTAGAAGCTATGAATTCTGAGATGGATTTCATGTATCAGAATCAAGTTTGGGTTCTGGTTGATGAGCCAGTTGATGTAAAGCCTGTTGGATGCAAATGGGTATTCAAAAGAAAGATAGACATGGAAGGTCAAGTTAGAACCTATAAAGCAAGGCTAGTGGCTAAAGGATTCAGAAAGCGTCAAGGAATTGACTATGATGAAACCTTCTCGCCAGTTTCCATGTTTAAATCCATAAGAATCATACTTTCCATAGTACCTTATCATGACTACGATATTTGGTAGATGGATGTCAAAACAGTATTCCTTAACGGGAACCTTCAGGAAGATGTCTATATAACACAACCAGAAGGGTTTGTGACACCAGGTGAATCCAAACGGGTTTGCAAGTTGCAGAAATCCATTTATGGATTGATGCAAGCATCCAGGTCATGGAACATTCGATTTGATGAATCCATAAAGGAATTTGGTTTCATTAAGAATGAATGTGAGCCATGTGTTTATAAGCAGTTTAATGGGAATGTGGTCGTCATCCTAGTGGTATATGTTGATGACATATTTCTTATTGGAAACGATGTACCAGCCTTACAGTCAGTTAAGGACTGGTTGAACAAGTGTTTCTCCATAAAGGACTTAGGAGAAGCAGCCTACATTCTAGGGATCAAGATCATTCGTGATAGATCCAATAGGCTACTTGGACTAAGTTAGGGTACATACATTGACCAGATACTAAAGAGATTTAGTATGAAAAAATCCAAGATGGGATTGGTTCCAGTGTCACATGGATTACATCTTTCTAATAAAATGTGTCCCCAGACACAACAGGAGAAAGATATGATGAGTAAGATCCCATACGCTTCGGCTATAAGATCCATCATGTATGCCATGTTATGTACCAGGCTTGATGTTGCCTATGCACTGAGCATGGTAGGAAGATATCAAGAAGATCCAGGAGAAAAGCATTGGACTGCTGTTAAGACTATCCTTAAGTATCTGAGAAGAACTAAGGATATGTTCCTAGTGTATGGAGGAGACGAGGAGCTTGTCATCAGAGGGTATGATGATGATGGTTTTCAGACAGATCATAATGATCTGAAGTCGCAATCTGAATATGTTTTCTGTCTCAATGGAGGAGCTGTGAGCTAGAAGAGTTAAAAGCAGCCAGTTGTCGCCGATTCTACAGTGGAGTCCAAGTATATAGTGGCTTCTGATGCAGCCAAGGAAGCCGTCTAGATTCAGAACTTTGTCCAGGATCTTGATGTGGTTCCTAGCAGTAAAGATCCCATTACATTTTATTGTGATAATACTACAGCGGTGGCTCCTGCAAAAGAACCAAGGTCACATCAACGGACAAAGAACATACTCTGGAAGTATCACCTATTGAGGTATTTCTATCAAAGGGGTGAAGTTGCAGTGAGCATAGTGTCCACGGAAGAGAACTTGGCGGACCCCATGACTAAAGTCCTATCTCAGCAGAAGCATGAATATCATGTGAGAGCTAGCGGGTTAAAGGTTGTTGGCAGTTGGCTCTAGTCCAAGTGGGAGTCTGTTGGATTGGTGGCCTAGAACCAACTACTTTGTACTTTATTCATTAATAAATTCCTTATCACATATTGATTGTTCTTCTGCGTGACAATGCATGTGATAATGTCCTAATAACAGTTGTTGCATTAATGGGTCATAGTGGATCCCTACTATGATGAGAACCCGGAAGTGCCATAACACTATTCTTGAATATATGTTCTATGGTCGGATGATATTATTTGAGGGACACAAATAATATAGGTCATTAGGGGTGAGGACTCATAAAACTTTGAGGCACCTTCTCATGGTGTGCACCCTTGGTAATATCCAGGAGGATATTATGAGAACGAGACCCGCCAGTAGGAAATCCACATTTCATAGTGTCATTGGATGTTCCTATATGCGGACCTGTGTATTGGTCCTTAGACTTTAAGATTATTATTAATGGGTATTACAACTCACTCACTTAGATGTATTGACGAAAACTGTGACGACACACTGTTCGCAGCAACGTAGGATACGTTGGGTGCGTCACGAGTAATACTGCATTAATAGATAATGCGAGAAAGGATTTGTCCCTTCTGTTCCATAACGGAAGTAGATATCTCAGGCCCTTTTATGGAATTGATATAGCCTAAATAAATCCATGAACATGGTAAGGTATGGGCAATTTCAATTCCAGGAAGTCAAAGAAAGAATAATCGAGCACATGGGTTGATGGCACTAGCATGCAACCCGCTTGTTTGGAGATATCAAGAAAAAGGGATTATATTACACGGTAAGCGTTCGTAGGAGGTGACACATCATTGCGGCATTAACTTCTTTCTCTATGGGTGCCTTGGTGTGTTTCTAGATGCTAACCTCGGACTTTAGGCAAGCTCCTCCTAATGCCACTGAGAAAGAGGCCTAGAGGGTCACACACTAAGTGTGTCCATGTATCTTAGTTAAATATTAATTTAACAAGTTAAATAAATATTATTACTGACTGTGGTTTAATAATTATTTAAGGATGCCTGATCGCATTTATTTTGACACTAGTTATTCAAGAGAATATATTGTGGGAAAAATAATATATATATTTATTAGCGAGTAATGCAGTTACATTTATTTAAGAAATAAATAGTCATTACTCAAGGTCTAATAAATATGGTGGAGGAAATAAATAAAATGGAAAAATAAAAGTAAACGTCATGTATATTTATATACACGTCGTGTAGTTTGTTTTTTTCGGGATTCGTGAGAAAAATATTGTTTATTTAATTAAATGATATTAAATGTAATATGTTGGGTTCATGTCAAGTAATAATGATGGTCAACTGTCATTATTAATACATGGGGTATTACTAAGAATTAAATGAAATGATTAAATGCTTTCAGGCAATTAATTCATTTTATTAATCTAAGTATTATAATCCCAAAATTACTTTATGCTCATTAAGGAGAGCCATTTTGGGTGTGCACAACGGATCTGGAAATACTCTCAAGCCAAGAGAGAATTCCCTTTCCACCAAGAATGCTTTCAAGTTACGAAATCAAGATCCTCCACCAGATCAAGCTGGTTGAAGGCGGACATCGCAAGCGAAGGCTCTTCCGCACTAGCACCCGGAGATCCCTTCGGTGACGTCCATAGATACATGGGGCACGTGTGGATCACCGCTAGAGGAATCCTATACTTGGATTCTACAATGCAATGACGGATCACAGGATCGTGACCGGAGACTCCAACGAAGAAAGAATTCCATCGAGGTAATTCTTATGAATTAATTAAATTAATTATAATCAACATATGATGATCCTATCTCAAGGGTTCTGGGACTCTTCTTTTCTTTTTCGTTCTTCGTTCTATTCTGAAGATTTGGCGTTTTATATCATGGAGGATCTTAGATTTAACATTGTTTAACGTTAAAATTAAAGTTGGGATAACCCACCAACGCGCTTCCGCAGCGCCTGGAACCTACAGATACCTCATGAGGGAATTTGTGAGGACAAACAGAGAGGTCATCCACCTCCAAGTTAGTTCTTTGTTTTGGAAGAAGCATTGAGAAGTTTAACTAGAAATTAAACTAAGAGGAGGGCCATATTTTCCGAGCTAGATGGTGAAACCAAGCTTTTGTTTAAGTTTTTTCAGAATTTGATTAGCCCCTGAAAAGTTGATTTTTCTATACTCAAGTATCATGATGTATTTTTGATACATCTCATGAAAAATGGACATAAGATCAATCTATGCAAGTATGTTATACAACATATGTGTGAGTTGATAAAAATAACCTCTAAGTCAACCTCCCAGTTCTATTCAAGGCTTATCTTAGCTATGCTTCATGAAAAAGGATTGGTTGGACTAGATAAAGAATCCATTAAGGACTATGAGTTCTGTCTTTCAAAATTTACTGTAAAGAGAATGAAAATTAGTTGGAATCCATGGAGAAAATCATGGGTGGAAGATAATTATGGGGTTTATGAAAATTTTAATTTAGTGGAACACCCTTCAAGACCTATGGATATTTCTGATCTTGGTTTGGAACCAGATGAACTTGTTGAGTATTCTGATGAGGAAGAAGAAGAGGTTGTTATAACTCTGAGAGAAACTGTTCTGGTTGAGGAAGACATCGAATCTTCTCCTAAAGTCTTATTTGAGAAGGAAATTCATGCTCCTGAAGAAGTTGTTGATATGGAATAGCAACTATCTTACAAAGAATAATTTATTGCTAAAGTAAGTGAAAAGGGTGTTTTATAAGAGAATATAGAATAATATATTTCTATTGTGCAAGAAACTTCTCTTGAGGAACACCCATAGGAACAAGCTATTCCGGAATTTATTCCATCTACTGAAGAGATAATAAAGCAAGCCTTTTAGTTGGCTAGAAAGAAAATGGGTGAGGAAATTAGGGATGAAATAGTGGAAATAGATCAAGGATATAAATCTCTCAGTCCTGAGAAAGATACACCTATTGAGGGGGATCATCCCCCCAATCTGGAATCTGTTGAATTCCCTAATCTGATTGATCCAAGATCAGTGGATACATGGTATAAATTCTCTAGTTATTTTGATGTGACTGATTCCTAGGAAGTCTCAGTTAAAAGAATTGATCTATCTACTATGTTTCATTTGAAACTGGTATCTTCTCCTGAAGATATCTCTGCCAAAGAACCTGATCTTGTCTCATCTTCTATTCTTGAACATTCAAAAGAACCTCCAAACTTGTTGAATAAGGATGATCTGAAAGTATTTGGATCTTCCCTATTGGATGGAGTTGAAAAACCCATGAATAACCAACTGGCTCCTATAACCAATTTAAGTGAAAGAGATGTTTCCTTGTTATTGGAAAATGTCATATGGAAGATTCAGCCCAAGATGCTTCATGAGATTCAAGAAGTCGGAATTGAGAACAAATAGCTCAATTATGAAGTAAAAACTCTCAGAGGTATGGTTTAAGATATGAAAAGAGTGATGAACTCAAGACCAGAACTTGTTTCTTATCCTGTTGAGAATGTTGTTATTTAGATTTCATAGGAATTCGCTTCCCAAATTCAACCTAATCTAACTTCCTTAGCTGAGAAGGTATCTGAAAGAAACAAGTAGATTGTTCACGAGATGCGTGAGCTTGTTATTGGTCTTAACAAGTTAACTGATGAGTATAAGGGTTGTCTCTAGAAAGTTCTAAATCAACTAAAATCCCTTACTTTGGCTGTCACTACTTCTCATACTTCTAGACAACCATCTCAACCCTCTTTAGATAGTGATTTTCTCTGAACAGTTGTCAAAGAAGAACTTCAATCGGTACTCAGTGGCTTTGATAAGGAATCTCTATCTGAAGTTATCAAGAACAGTGAAAGAGTTCTTGATTTGGTGAGAATTCATTCCAAGATTGCCAATGATGCTTAGTAAGAAATTTCTAAGAAGGTGGACTTCTAATTCAATCAGATCTTCTCAAACAATGACATGACCAACCACTTCAAGTACCTTGTAGAGAATCTAAGGATTCCTCCTGTCACTCAAGCCTTCAAAACTCAAGTCCAAAAGCTCAAATATTTCACTCTTTTTTTGGATAAGTTTATGGAGAAAAAAGATTACTTTGAGAAATCCATGCAGTATGGTGGTGAGATCATTTCTAACTTCATCAAGATTTTGAGGCCTTATATTTATATCCAGAGTACTGCAATTGTCACTCCTACAGCTGCACCCATGAGATCTGGTTTGCCTACCTTCTCATCCTCTACCCTTGCCTCTACATCTATGTTTGTCTCTTAGGCTCTGAGTCAGAAGAAGCCTGTTATCCTTGATCAACAGTTTCCTCGGTCTTCCAATGCACCTACCTTGGCCCCTTCTATTTTTGAAGGACTCCCTTTACCTTATCTATCCACTGGTTCACTCCCTTCCTCCACTTCTACCTCTGCTCCTATGGATTCTTCTTCTGATGCTACTGCCAAGGGAAAAGAGAAGAAAAGACTGTGCTGAAGAATAGTGACTACTATCTTTTGATAGGGAATTTTTATGTATTCTTGTTACTTACTATTTTTAATGACACTTTTTATCCATCTAATACATTGTTCACTTTTATTATCTATTTCTTATTTACTCTTTTTGATCATCCCAAAAGGGGGAGAAATATGTATTCTATATGCACTAAATGAACATTAAATAAGAGACACATTACCTAAGAATAAATCTCTCACTCACATGATTTGTGATCATCAAAAAGGGGGAGATTGTTGGGCTCCTCATGTGTTAATCATGTTTTAATGATCACAAATCCTATACATTTTGTAAATCTTGTTAATTCTGTTCGATCTATCTAAAATAATTTGTACAGATGATTAGTTTCTTTATGATTTAAATAAACCTATCCAAGATCTTAAGTGCTATGTTTAATGATTGTAAACTATTTTGAGTTTTTGTAATAATGGATTTCCTTGATAAATGATTAAGTCTAATTCATTCTATGAATATCACTATTTAAGTCTGTATACAGATATTTGGCTAAGTCTGAGACATTGTGACCATCCAGACACTGTGACCATCCAGACATTGTGACCATCAAGACACTGTGACCATCCAGACACTGTGACCATCTAGACACCATGACCATCCAAACACCATGACCATCCAGACACTGTGACCATCCAGACATCATGACCGTCTAGACACCGTGACTAGACACTGTGATCCTAACACCACATTTGTGCTACCGATTCCTGATCTCTATACAACTATGTCATCATAGTTGTCTCACCGCTCAAAGACAAAGAAGGAGACACCATTTCAAGGAGACACTATTTCATGGAGACACCATTTACAGACAGACCGTGACACCGTTTCTTAATCAGTTTTGTCATTTTTCAATTTAATTTCTAACAGTCATATTTGAAGTCTTTAAATGCACTAACATAATTAATGTTTCTTTGTAGACATGTCACCTGACAATATGAGGTACGAGGTGCAGAATACATGCATCATGTCGACTCCAACACATGCATTATAAGAATAAAAATAACAACATGGATATAAGAAAAGGTGGGTGACCATGGTGACTATGGAGACAGTTATGCAAATAGAAAAACAAGTGTGTGAATGATAAAGAAGTAGTATGAGCATTCATGAAACCTGACACTGCTGAAGAACACACAAAGAAAACTCAAATCCTAGAGTCGAGAACATTTCTGAACTATTTACTCCACAAAGAACACGAGCCAGATCTAGCTAACTTACGACACTCTGTTTTCTGTGAGAGGACTCGATTTTTACATCTGCTTCATCCCAAAAGTCTAGAGCTGCATATACTAACACTCCGAGCACTTATAACCTAATCTCATCATTTCTGCTATGTTGGGTATTATTTTTATCTTTCAGATAGTGTGTGTGTGTGTGTGTGTCTGTATAAAAACACACATTTTCTTCTGCATTAAACTAAAGGATACAATATATCATTTCTCTTACATCTTTTTACACTTGTGTAGTCTCACGGATAAGTGTATAGGAGGTCCCTGTGTGACCTGTTAGTTAATACCCATGAAGAATTTTGGAAGAGGTCATGTGACCTGGAAAGTCATAGAGAACTAGATACTGACCAACATAGACATTTCATATTGAGGATGATTTTATAATCTTCAATCATAATCATCTTTTCTTAACAATCCTTCTTCATTGTAACAACTTTTTATTTATGTAGTACCACTTTGTTCTGAATCAAATATTCAAGTTCCTTGATCTTCTTGGATATTCCATCTAATTTTAGACCCTTGACATCAGTGATATTTTTCAATTAGTATTCAAACACATGGATATTTTCTTAATAATCCTTTTTGACTCCCTATTTCTATTTAACTTCTCTGAGGTATTTCCTGGAAATTATTTCAAGTTACCTCTTTGTTTATTTGAAGTATTCAACCTGTCTAGAGATATTTAAACATTCAAGAACTTTTACTTCTAAGCCCTTTTCCATAGAATCAGCTTCTCCTTACAGCTGGGTGATTTCCTCCTAAATACATTGAAATATTCTACAAAAGATGACTCTTTATTCAGGAATATCATGAAAATATTTTCGTAGTATTTCAATTTCATCTTAGGTTGTATATTTATCAACATTGGTACTTGTTCTAGGATATTTGTTTTAAGGACAGCTTCTAAAGGTGCCCACCCATACCTCCAGATCATTTAAAAATTTTAATTTACATGAAGTGGAAAGGTTGTCCTTCTCTTTGGTAGAAGACGAAGCTACCTGCTCTTTACTTTCCAAGCCTGATATATCTTCATTTTCATAAAGTCATAGAGAACTAGATATTGCATCTTATTTAGGTAAGAGGGACTTATTCAATTGTCTCTTCTCTTTCATTTTCATGTTCATCATGGTCTTTTTGGATAAGAACTTCTAATCAGAGATAATTAAATCTTCATCAAAAATACACTTCATTGTTGACTCAGGAAAGAAGCTCAAATCTTAAATAGATAATATTTTTACTATAGAATATCTAACATACATGAACCTTAAGCTCTGATACCACTTCTAGGACCCCAAAGCACCCTAAGAGGTGAGGGGTGAATTAGACTGTCAACATTTTCTTCTAAAGTTATGGATCTTGTTCCCACATTGGTAGGAACTTGTTAAACCTGTCAATTGGAATAGTTTAGTAATAAAACATTCACATGAAAAGAGACAACATAGAAATTTTACTTGGTTCACTACTAAGGGATATTCCAAGGATCATACACCGAAAGTGTGTTGGTCATTCTTTAAGTCCACTAATATTCACTATTTGTGAAGTACAAATGATTTGACACAGTCACTCTATTCCAGTTGCACTGGATTTACAATGTTTTAGGATATAACACTTCATCCCTCAGAAAACTTCTGTCGACTCCCCCCTACTCACTGCCATGGGTGAATTCTTACTCAGTTTATCAACTTTATGGTCTCTTCAATGGATTGGCATTAAGTCTTTGTCCCTAACATAGCATGAGACTCTTCTTGCACCATAGAACTAAGTTGATACACTTAGAAATCCATGTCCACTTAAATCTAATAATCAATATTTCCTTTTGTGAAGCTCTTTCTCAAAGCACCCTTGCCTTCACAAAACAAACTACCTTCATGAAGATTACTTGCATTCACAGAACTAACTATCTTCGTGAAGCTCACTAAGTCAACATGGAATACCCCATCATAGAGAAGTACCCTTTAAACAAAATCATTGAACATTAGTCAAGACTTATTTTCTTTTCATGATGCTCAAGCTCGCAAAGAAATCCAAATTCATGAAGCACCCTTACTTCGTGAAATCATAGTATTTCCATATTATCCTTGAAACCACATTAGAATGAAGTGGTGGTAGCCTCATATTTATAGGATCAGTCGTTCGTGAATCTCCACAGCCTCCAATTTGTTTTCTGGATCCGTCAAAAACATATTCACATTGAACCGCCTTTTGCAAAGAACCATGTAAATTCTTCATTCGCAATGCTCATCGTAATCTCAGAGCTTTCTGTCAAAACCCTTTGTAACACTCATCTTAATCGCAGAGATTTTCATCAATGACCATGAAGCTCCAATTCTTATAATCATGGAGAACACCATCTCCCTTCATGATGCCTTTTGTAATCATAGAGCACACCATCTTAATTCTTTAATCCTTCATGAAACACAACTCTCAAATCCCATCTTTGCGAAACTCATGCCTTTTCCATATTTTTATAAGGCCTTCAAGAAAAAACACTTTTCACATTGAAATTCATCCTCAAAATTTTGGACCCCAAAAATTTGGCAAACACTAGGAAACGATATCACCTTTGATATTATTGTCATATTGAACTATAGATCCCTTTCCTTGCAAACTCCCAGATCTTCCATGTGAGTATTGACAACAAACACAAACCAAACTCCATTTCCGGCAAAGAGAATCCTTGGTTCCAACATAATATTTTATTAAATGATTTATAATTTCTAAAAATACTATATTAGGATAAGTGATTATTATATATATAAATATATATTATATTTCATTTAAGGGCCAATTTTACATTTATAGTAACTATATTTTCCACTAAAGAGTAAAACACTTCTTTATTGTGGTAACTAACAAAAAGGGTTAACACTAGTTAAAACAAATATATAAACATAAAAAACTAATCTAACTTATAAAAATTTTATTTTATGATATTATTTGAACCCCTAATAATAATATATTCAATTTATATTAGTTTTGAGCCTTTTTTCCATGAAAATTAATTTATAATACTTTAATATTTTAATTAATCACAAGAGTGACCCTCCCCTCGCTTATAAAAAGACACCTCCTATCCTATTTTATCCACACTTAAAAAGACTTTTAATTCTGACTATACCTACCCAAATCACTTCCTAACATCCCTAACCATGTTCTAGAGGTCTTTTTTTATAGAATACCAACCTTATATAGTTTAACGTGTAAATCAAAAATAAGTTGTCCTAAGAAGAGGTATAGTATTTAACTAGATGTTTTAGTTTTATTTCTTACTCCTCCTCATTCAAATATTATTCCAACATGATGAAATAATAACAAAGGTATATTTCATATATTTATATGTTATTATTTTAATGTAATCACCTATATTCATATTTTATTCCATCAAATGGGGAACGAAACTGTTGTTTGTGTGTACAGCGGACAATCACCTCGCGAACCAATGTATTTCATTTCCCATCATCACCTCTCATGGCTAGTTATAATGATTTATTTAATAAATATATATTTTATTTATAATATTATTATGATTATTTAATTATCAATTATGATTTACTTTTATTTTTTTCATCCATCAAAAATGGAAACAGTGCTCATGTGTATGTACGACCTACCGTCTCCATTAACGGTGTAATTAATTTTTTTCCTCTACCATTTATGGATGAATATAAATATATATATTAAATATATATTAAATATATAAGATATTTATATCATTTTTAACATTATTTATATGATGTAACCATGATCAATGTATAAATACCAAGACTGTTGAACCAAAACATGCATGAAAAACATAGCAGTTATCACCTGAAATAGTGATTTTAATAAAGAATTTTTAATGAATGGGTGGTAATATGTTATGATAAAAAAATATATGGTATGATATATATGATTATGTTTCTAAAATAAAATTATAATAAATATATATTTATTTATTATACATGAGTTTCTAATGCATACAAAGAAAGGTGAGACTTAAGGTAATAGATCTCTTTAAACCACCCTTTTTCTTCAGGTTATGACCATTCTCTCTCTAAATCACTTTATATCTCCATTTGATGTTATGTATTTCTTATAAATCCAATATATATTTCTTTTACATATATACATTTCTCATTATCCCTACCTTTTATGGGGTAATAAATTCTATAAATTCATTTCTCAAATTCTTTTTTTAAAATCAATCTCGATTAAGGAAACTTTTATATTCTTTAATTCTTTTATGTAATGCTCATTTAAAGTTTTTATTCCCAAATGAACACATTATTTTGAGACATGTGATTATGAACTCAGATATGAATATCCATAATATTTAATTCCATCTTCTCTTTATATTCTTTATGAAATTTCCTTTGATTATGTTATGAGGTAAGATTATGCAACTCATTTATTTCCATAGGTGATTCTTATGATTATGCCTTATAATTGATTTCCATTTTTGGCACACATAATAATGGAAATTTTATGATGGATTCACCTAGATAGATCTCAAATTCAATAGTTAATTTTTTTTATCATGAGACATTATGTACGGTATTATGGAGTAAACCTAATCCACAATGGGACTGTATCCACCTTGTGATGTTGTCATAGAAGTTAGCATTGACTTATGCTTATATCATGTTTTATGTTGCTAAAAAATTTACTATGTTACCATGATATTAAGATACCATGTTATTTATTTTATTCTCTCATGTGATTAATCACGATCTTTCTCTTTTAGGATATCAAGTTATGTCTTTAGACTCACATGTTATGCTTCATTATTATATTTATTCCAATACTTGGTTTTTTAGTTCACCCCTTGTGTTTATGTATAACCCAGGTTATCCCATGTAGTTTTAAGAGATAAAAGTGATTTAGGATCTCATTATAGAGATTAAAATAAAGACGTTTTATTTTTATGTTGATGTTTTATGTACCTAGTCTTCCAAAGACACCAGGCCTTTCGATCCTTATTTTATATTTATTAGATAATTATGTTAAAAATAATGTAATAATATGTATAAAAAGGATTGGGTTCCTATTTTTGTTATCAAAAAAATATTATTATTGTTGTTATGGATTAGGGATAGAATAATTTAGTTAGGACCCTGGGATAAGTCTAAGTATATGAACATATCCTTGAATTTTGTTGAAGTATAAAGCATGCAGTTTCAAAGAAATTACATCTTTATATGGATACTACAAGTGGATGTGGCTTTGTCGCATTTTTACTTAGTGTAATAACTCTAAAAATGATGTATTGGGTATTAACTCGATCACCACTTGGTGTATGACAAAGAGGCCTTGTTGCACACCTGTTTTGACACTCTTGGGGGATATGATTTGAAAATTTAAAAAAATCTTTATGAACCATTATGAAGGACTTGAATAGATTGTTAGGTTATAAAACTTAATAATAAAATAACCATTTATAACTTATATTTAAACCTATAGACCCATAATTTAGGATATACTTATCATTTATAATTTATTCCTTATAATTTCATATGTTTCCCTTTCATATGTTTATTAGTTATAATATTCTTATCATATTTTTATTTTTAGATAATGGTGGTAAATAGAAAAAATAATTCCAAAAACCAACCCAATAGGTAATGTGATGTTTTACCTGATTATATTCCTTACCATATGAGAGTAGGAGATGGTAACTTCATTCTAGTACTAGATTAGATGACGCATACTATGAATAATAACTCTATTGAGGAGATATTATCTATCCTTCAATGCTTATGATAGAAGAAATTTTTACTTTTCACTTATCACATGGAGGAGAAAGCTGATCAGTGGTGGATACTTCTCAAGAACATGAAGTCTAAAGAGGATATTGATTCTATGGAATGAGAATAATTCAAGAAAAAAAATTAATAAATATTTTCCCCAAACTCTATCTTAAAATGGTGTGGGAGTTCCTCAGACTGATGCAAAAGAAGATAATTCTATTGAGGTATATGAAGAAAACTTTACAAGGCTTGAATGGTATGTCACTAACTTCATTATAAATGCTATGATTAAGGTGGATCTCTTCATTATTGGACTAAATCCAAATCTATAAAAAACTTGGGTGATTTGAGTCATTAATAGCTATGAAGAGATTATTTTTTGTACCCTAAAGATTGAGATAAATATTGGAGACTATTAGTGGTCTCATGGTAATAAAGATAAAAAGAATAAAATATAGTTTTGTTTGAGAGGATCAATAGATAAATATCATAGAGTAAAGAAAACCCAACATCCCATGTGAAAAAATTGTGGGAAGAAGCTTCTCAAAAACTGTAAGGGAATAGGTAGATACTTCAAGTGTGGAAAATAATGGAATCGGTCTAATCAATGATGAAGAGATGTGAATAAATATACTAATGAAATTGAGGAAAATAAGGTTTATATCAACACTCATCCTGTGGTACAGTGTTTCAACTATAAGGAACATGGGTATTATGAAAGTCGATTCCCTAAGGCAAGGATTTTTAGAGACAATTAATGACAATAACCTCCAAGTCCTATAGAGAAAGGAATGGAATATTTTATCACAACTATTGAGTTGGATCCTAAAAATAATGTGGTGATGGGTATGTTAGTTATTCATCTAATAGTAGAGAAAGTAATTTTTTAGTTTGGTTCTACACATTATTTTATATATTATAAGTTTAGTAGAACTATTCAAATGCCACCTTAACATGTGGGGGTTTAGATGTGAGAACATAAAATGGAGAAATTGTTGAATCCTAAGTATATAAATCCGACTCAGATGATGTTTTTGGACTTAATATTCTAGAAAATGTCATCTTACTTTCATTAGTGGAGTTTGAATCTATTTTGGGAATTTTTTGGATGTCCTTATATAAATCCAATATCAATATTTGATAAATATAGATCACTCTTCTCTTCCTGAGTCATCCTTCTATTTTGTACAAATATAAAGAGAAGGATGAATCTCCCTTGTAATATTCTTCTCAAACATGGATATTATTTCCTTATGAGAAAGAATATTTTTCTCAAATGATTGAGAAAAAGGAGACATTGATTCTTTAAGACATTCCCATTTGGAGGGATTATACTAATGTATATTCTTCCTCATGGGTGAGAGGTTAAGTTCTCAATCAAACATGTATCTAGATCTATTCCCATATTCAATAATCCTTATAAAATAGACACTATTAAGTTGAAATAATTGAAAAATTATTTACAAGAGAATATGGAAATGGTTTTTATATGCCTGAGTGCTTCATAATGGGGTGCATCAATCCTCTTATTCAAGAAGAATAATGGGTTAATATGCCTCTGTATTGATTATTGTGAACTCAAAAAAAATCATGGTAAAGAACAAGTATCCCCTATCATAGATAATTGAATTTTTCAATCAATTACATGGGGCCCAATATTTCTCTAAGATTGGCCTTTAGTCAGGATATCACCAATTAAAGGTGAAGAAGGAAGATATTCCCAAAATTACATTTCGAGCAAGGTATGGACATTATAAGTTTATAGTGATGCCCTTTAGATACACTTATTCTCCAACAGTCTTTATGGACTTACTTTACAGAGTGTTTAGATATTACCTCAAAAAATTTATAGTAGTCTTTATAGATGATATTAAAACATACTTCAAAAGAAAGGAGAAGTATTTGATTATTGTTATAAAGATTTTAAAAATGTATAATTTATATGCAGAGTATAGTAAATGTGAGTTCTAGATGAAGTAATTATCATTTTTAGGGCATGTTATCACTAAAAAAGGGATATCTTTGGACCCTTCTAAGATAAAGGCAATTGAGGATGGTCTTAGACTAGTATATGTAATAGATATTCATAGATTCATTGGACTATCTATGTATTATTGATTATTTATAAGAATATTATCATGATTGTCAAAATCTATAACCAAAAAAATCATAAGGGAGTAAAGTTTGTCTGGACCAGTGAATGTGAATATATCTTTAAGGACATGAAAATGAGTCTTATCACTACACCAATCCTCACATTTCCCTTAAGTGGTGATATTTTCATGGTATATAATGATTATTAAAATAATTTTTTGGGTTGTGTACTAATAAAAAAATACAAAGTGATAGACTATACCTCAAGCTAATTGAAAGATAATGATAATAACTATCTAACACATGATCTGGATTTGGATGTAGTGATACTTTCATTGAAAATAATGAAAAATTATCTCTATGGGGAGAATTTTGAAATATATATAGATTATAAGAGCCTAAAATATATATCCACATAGAATAAGATTAATATTTGGTAGCAAAGATAGTTATATAAGGTCAAGGACTATGACTGCTCAATCCATTTCTATCCTAGGAAAGCAAAAAAAGTAGAATATTCTCTAAGTATAAAGGGTCCGGTAAATTTATCAATGATGATAATTTATAAGGATCTAATATTCTTAAACTTAAAGAGGATGGACATGAGAATCATAAAGGAAGGAGCATTATCATTCCTTTCTCAAATTATTGTTCAAACATCTTTTCTAGAGAAGATAAAGGATGCTCAAAGAGATGATGTGGAAATTAAAAAGAAGGTGGAAGATATAAGAAAAGGTAAATACTTAGAGTTAAAAATTTATGAAGAAGTAGTTGTAAGATTTGGGTCATGTCTATATGTACCATCAAGTCATGAGACAAATAAAGAGCTATTTAATGATGCACATATTTTTACATTCTCCATCCACCTAGGGAGAAAGAAGATGTATCGAGATATCTGAGAGAACTGTTGTTGGGACACTATAAAGAAATAGATCATGGAATAAACATAAAATCATTTGGTATGTTGGAAAGTGAAGGATTAAAGGAAATGTATATGGGTATTATGAAACCATTACCCACACCTGTATAGAAATGAGAAAACATCACCATGGACTTTGGCATTGGTCTTCTAAAGACATCAAGAGGAAATAATTATATATGGGATATATTTTATATTATTACAAATACTTCTCACTTCATTTCAATTTTAGAGGAATTATAACTCAATCGACTTGAAAGGATATACATCAGAGAGGTGGTGAGGCTTCATAGAACACCACTATCAATTGTATCTAACCGAGATCTGAAAGTTACTTTCAAGTTATGGAAGAGTATCCAACATGCTCTAAATATTGAGTTGAACTTAAGTGTTTCTTATCACCCTCAAAATAATGTTCAATCCAATAATACTATTCAAACACTAGAATAAATTTTGAGAGCATGCTCGATGGAATTTAAAGGATGATTTGATCAACATCTTCCTTTATTTTAGTTCTCATACAATAATAGATTTCACTTAAGAATCAAAATGGATAATTATAAATCACTTTATGGGAAGAGAAATATGACACATGTGATTTGGGATGATGTTGTTGAATCACTACTGGAAAAATAGTCTATAGCCACACCTATATAGCCATAGGTTAAAAACCCGTGGCTACAGCCTCACATGTTGCCATGGTTTTGTGGTAGTATCCCAATACTCCTTTCATTTCTCCCCTTCATCTAGATCTATACTCCCCAAAAACCCTCAACACACTCCGATTAACTCCATGACGCCTCCTCGTTGTGACCCTCCTCCTCCAAAGAAGCTACTTCGAGTGGCCTCCCAACCTCCTCTCTTCCTTTCCGAAAGCTCTCCCCCACAACTCTCAACTCCCCCGATGTTGAGGTCGATGCCCCCGAAACCCTCCCCAACATCTCCTCCCCAACAACCCTCAACACCCCTGACGCCTCCTCACCGCAAACCTCCTCCCCATGATCCTCATCCTCTAATGAAGCTACTCCAAGAAGCCTCCCCACATCCTCCCTTCCTTCCCAACAGCTCTCCCCCACAACCCTCAATACCCCTAACACTAAGGTAGACACCCCCAACGCCCTCCTAGACACCTCCACCAATGACTCCCCACCAATAGTATCTATGATTTGTACCAATTTTTGGTGAATATATTCAATATTAGCATGGATAAATGGTTTTATTGGATTATGGGATAAAAATTGGTGCAAAATATGATGGTGGTAACTTCTTATAGATTCTCTAATGTGCAATTATAGCTTCCTCAATAACAATAAATTCTAAGTTTATTGAGTTAGGGGATTTATATTTTTTCTCTTGTATTTTGGAATATTATGTGCTTGATATGTTTTGGATCATTCTAAACCTTTTTTGAGATTTTTATTATTCAATTATCATCCCCTATTACTGAATGAAATTAATTTTAATCATTCAATTTCTTTTCCAACCCCTTAAAAAATGAGTGTTTAGATACTTCCTCGTTCTCTTGATTGAAACTCACCCATTATTACCTTAAGATATTACTTCTATAAATTTACAAAAAAAATAAGAATCAAACTTTCCCAAACTCTAGAGATCAAGTTACGAATATACTCTCTCCTCAGGCTTAGTGAAGATGATATAGTTCAGGTGGAGGGGTTCCAATTCACTTAATTCACTTTACCATCATACTCTTATATCATGAATTTTTTTTGATTTGAGGGAAGAGGGTATTTAATTTAACTTATTACTTTTTATTTATACAATTTATGTTTAATTTATGTCTTATTGTTCTAATTATTCTCTCTCCTTTAATTTCCTAAATGAAATTTTTTTTGTCTATCATTTTTATATGGATTGATTAGTATTAGTTTTGGATATTATAATATGTGGTCATCCATGAGAAATGGGAGTATTTGTAAATCAAATTTGGGAAATGTTTTGGAAATGAATAGAATAGGGAAAATTGAAGGTAATGATAAATGGAAGATAAATATGAGTTCCTTTATATTCTATTTGTTTATTATATATTGACCATGCACAACTTGTTTTATATGATTTCATATGGTAATTGGGATATATTTTGGAAATAAATTCTAAGAAGATAATATGGAATGGAAATTATAATATGTAAGAATATTGTATGCCTCATGGATGTGTAATTTCTATTGTTTATGCATGTACTGATGTAATGATTGTTGATATTATGATGAAAAATGTGTGTGTTTGTAGCTGTTTTGTGTTGACATGATCACCATAAATTATCAGTCTAATGTGAGTGACTAAATTATGATATTGTGGTAATAATAGAAAGGAATTATATAATCTATAATGGTAATAAAAAATGATAAAGAATAAATATAACCAGCTAAATAATTCCTTAAAGGATGCTATCCTGAATTGATTATAATATGAAGTATAAGACCCCGGCCTTAAATCTTACTTAATCTTGAGTTATTACAAGATTACACATTTAGGATCTTTTTAGGTTTAGAGTTTTAGAGAATTAGATCATAAAACTTGCATTACATCCCATATTTAAACAAAGTGGTTACATAAAGATAGTATTCATTTTTCCCATCAATGGAAACATATTTAAAATAAAAAATGGAATCCTCCTTGACACTTCCTTGACACTATCATATCATATACCTTTCCCATGACCTGTGAAAAACATTTCAAAAACTTAGGATGAGCATAAAAAGCTCAGTAATGGATATAAAAATATGGAAAGGAAACATGAGTACATATATACATAAGAATGAAATCATACTTTACCCATAAAACATAAGCACTTTAATATACCTCATCAAATCATGAATAAATCATAGAAATCATAAGACATAAAGGTAACTTTAGGCATTCATAACATTCTTACGTAGGGAGTAACCCTCTTGGTTACGTTTGGAATACCTATCACAGTATATTCCCTAAATCTCTTCAGAGAACCTTAACGTTTAACTCCTTCGCGTTACCCAATGCATTGGAGAGCTATAACGGGCTCACCCGCCCTTAGTTTATCACGGAACCACCCGTCTTCATAACAATGCCCAAGAACCATAACATAATCGTACCACATAATACATGTATAAAGGAAACATAACATTTCCATATTTCAATCACAAGATATCAATAAAACACATTGATATAAAAAACATTATGAAAACCATTTTCAATACCAAAATAAATAAAAGTAAAACATGGTATTTATTTTTCTTTTTAAAAAAACGGTATGGCATGTAGAGGAAGCCGAAACTCAAATAACGGTCATGGCGGCGGAGAAGTCATTGTCTCCGCATACGTACGACAAAAACATTCCCTTTTGTCTTTTAGTAAATGTTTCGTATAAAAAAGATTACTTTTGAATAAATGTAAAAGTCAAAGGTGTTTATACACTGTATAAAAGAAGGTTGTGTATAAAACAAAATATGCCTCAATGAAAGGAGATTGAGACGAAGTCCCATACCTCGGGTCTAACTTGACTCGATCGTTCTTTAACCTCCTAAATAATAAACTTGAGTTAATTTATAATTGATTAAGAACCTTTTTCAAGTTCATTATTCCTTTTATATCACTTATTACCATGTCATGAACACTATGTTATTATTTAAGTTAATAACGGTCATTTTAACGATCATTGGTACTTGAGTCAAAAATAAACTATTTATAATTACAAGTTGTTCATGTGGTAAAATATATATTATATCCAGAATTTTATTAATTATTTAAATATCATATATATCATATATATCCACTACATGCATGCATTTATAATATTACATAACATTTAGAGGTAAGAAATGAAATGCACCGTTCATGGAGACGGTAAGTCGTACGTACGCATGAACACTACTTCCATTTCTATTTCATATTTAATGGAATTAGAACATAATGATAATAGTATTTTAATTCCAGTATGGTATCATATATAATATCATTAAATATGTCCTTTATACATCCCACATATGGTATTAACGAATCAAATCACTTTGAGGGGGTGGTAGTCCGTACTTCCTAAAATGAAGATATCGCGTATACCCATAATGGAAGCCATAAAGGTATGCCATAAATGAAAAATACAGAAGCTTAAGGAAAACATAAACATATTATATATCATATATAAATATAGTTACATCTTAATGGCCACCTTTTAAGGTGTTAGAAGAATATTGAACAATCATCGTTTCATGAGGCAGAAATTCGCCATCCACGGAAACAGTATGTTATTTAACCATTAGATGTAGGTGTGTGTAAGTGTAGCTCGAATCCTTCTTATAAAAACATCCAAGTATATTTAATATACTTTAGTTGTTACAAAATAAATTAATAAAAATAGTTTAGGGGGTTGGAGAAGCAAAATAAAACAAAAGGACTCAAGTGAAGACATTACCTTAAAATCGGGTAACTCCCTTTGGTTTGAGCTCAAAGGATTCCTTGGGAAGACTTCTGCCCAAAGTTAGGCTTCTAAGAGGTAGAGAGGTATTTGTAGAGACAAAATGGTCAGGGTTTTTCTGAGCCAAAGGCTTTGGAAGTGTGGTTAAGGAGGTAGAGGTGGGGGCTTTTTATAAGAGGAGAGGAGGGGCACTTTTGGAAAGTAAAGAAATGTTACTTTATTTTAAAATGTGTTTCGGATTTAAAAGGTCCTACATTGATATAATTAGAGTATATTGTGATAAGGGTTCTAAATATACCCAACCAATAGGTTTTTGACAAGTGTAGGTCTTAGATGTTACATTATATTTTCATTTTATTTAAATCATTAAATAATGAGGTAATCGATGCATCATCATGATGTCATAAATAATTTAATTTATTTAATTTATAAAAATTATAAAAAAAATACTATGATGTAGGAAATCTTTTTATATTTCCAATTACTATTTATAGTCAAAAATCTGACTTGTATAACCCTATGTAAAAATTGTTTTAGTAAAATGATTCATGTTTGTGACATTTTTACTTTAACATTAAATAAAAAGGTATTAATGTCATTTTCCTACCAAAGTGGCTCCATGGGGTCCCCAAGTTGACCCATGGATTGTATTGGTCGTCCATGATACATCCAATAAGGGTAGGACATGTTTCTAGGTCATTTCATATTATTAAAACAATATTTTTACCTTAAATTACACTAATTACCTCTAACTGCGATTAAAAACTTAAAAGTTACTATTCACCAAAAAATTTATTTTAATCCCATTGAACCACATTTTAATTATTAATGACAACCATGTATGTTGGATTTTTTTGAAATTCAAAACATAGAGGTGGTAAATTTTCATTTAAACGAAAAATCAGTTTTTAAGTACCACTTAGTGGTTTCACTATTCATCAAAAATTGAAGTTTTTCAGAAAAATACCAAAACTTCACCCTAAGCTATATTTGATATTCCAAATTAAAAAATGATTTCTATTTTACAAAATTCAAAACATATAAGTTACATTAATTAATTTAATAATTAATTCCCGCTGTCAGAGCAAATAGCATGTTTTTATGAAACAATAAGTATCAAAAGATTGACACTAGTTTAAGTCCAATTTCAAAGTGAAATTGATTTCAAAGACCACTATTGGATTAAATGGTAAAAATATATTCTAATTTAACTTTAAAACCAATTAAAAAGATAATCTAACTATATAATTAAATTAGATGAAAAAGTAGTTTTGATGTAAAATGCAGTGTTTTTCACTATTCATTAAAAAATGAACATTGTCAGAAAAATACCAAAAAAATTATCCAATGTAAATTTCAATGTCCCAATCATAAATAATAAGTTTATTTTGACAAATATAGATTATAAAATTGTCAATTGTTTGATTTAAAAATGGTTTTCCATCAAAAAGCAGTAAAACAATCTTTTAAAAATATTAGTGTATTACATGCTTAAGATTGGATTTGTTCTCATTTTAAGCCTCTAAAACACTATCTAATTCATTAGTAGACATAGATAAAAATATATATTATTCATTACTTACTTGGGATGTTACATCCTTCCCCCCTTTAGAAAATTGCGTCCCCGTAATTTATTTACTTATCGAATAAGTGGGGGTATTTATCCCTCATTGCATTTTCAGATTCTCATGTTGCCTCTTCAACCATGTGGTTTTTCCAAAAAACCTTTACCTGATGAATCACCTTATTTTGTAACACTTTCTCCCTATGGTTAAGAATCTGGACCAGTTGTTCCTCATAAGATAGGTTCTCTTCCAGCTGAACTACCTCTGGACTCAAAACATGATATGGATCTGGCATATACTTTCTCAACATCGAAACATGAAAAACATTGTGTACCTGAGATAAACTCGGAGGTAAAGCCACTCGGTAAGAAACTAATCCAACTCTCTCTATAATTTCATATGGTCCAATGAACCTTGGACTCGACTTTCATTTCTTACCAAATCGCATCACACTTTTCCACGGTGTGACTTTGAGAAAAACATGATCACCTACCTCAAAAGACAGATCCTTCCTATGGTTATCTGCATAACTCTTCTTCCGGCTTTGAGCTGTTCTCATGTGTTTCTGAATCAACTGAACTTTTTCTACCATCTCTTCTACCAATTCTGGTCCCATCAACTTCCTTTCACCCACTTCATCCCAGAAAGGTGGAGTTCGACACCGCTTCCCATATAATGCCTCAAATGGTGCCATCTGTATACTGGAATGAAAACTGTTATTGTAAGAAAACTCAACCAAAGAAATATGTTAGTCCCAACTTCCCTGATAATCCATCAAACAAGCACGTAGCATATCCTCCAAAGTCTGAATTGTTCATTCTGACTGCCCATCTGATTGAGGATGAAAAGTTGTAATAAAATTTAATTCAGTACCCAACGACTTCTGAAGGCCTTTCCAAAAGTTAGAAGTGAACCTGGGATCACGGTCAGATACAATGGAGAGAGGAACTCCATGTAACCTGACTATCTCTTTAAGATAAAAACGGGAATGTTGATCTAGGGAAAAAGTATCTCGTATAGCAAAGAAATGAGCAGATTTAGTCAAGAGATCAATAATAACCCAGATTGCATTATTACCTCGAGGTGTCTTCGGCAATCCCACAATGAAGTCCATGGATATATTCTCCCATTTCCATTCTGGTACTGGTAAAGGCTGAAGCATCCCTTTCAGTAACTGCCACTCTACTTTAACCTGCTGAAAAGTCAAACACTTCACAGTAAAATTAGCAATATCTCTTTTCATTCCATCCCACCAGTAATACTCCCACAGATCTCTGTACATCTTAGTACTGCCAGGATGAACTGAAAATGGATAACTATGAGCTTCACATAACAACTCTCTCTTCAACTATGAATCACAAGGCACACACAATCTCTTCCCAAATCTCAAAACACAATCATTATCAATGATGAATTCAGGCAACTTACCTTTCTGAACCAGCTCTAACTTTTTCTGCAACTCGCTGTCTTTCTTCTGTGCTTTCTTAATTCTGTTTGATAGAGAAGATTTCACTGATACCTGAAACAAAACAGAAGGACATCCTTCACCAACAACTTCTATGCCAAAGTTCATCAAATCCTTAACCAAAGGATCACGTTCCAAACACAACATTGCTAATGAAGTATTACTTTTTCGACTCAAAGCATCAGCCACTTTATTCGCTTTTCTCGGATAGTAATGAATTGTACAATCATAATCCTTGATTAATTCTAGCCATCTCCTCTGTCTCATGTTCAATTCTTTCTGAGTGAATATATACTTTAAACTTTTGTGATCGGTATATATTTCACACTTTACTCCATTCAAATGATGCCTCCAAATTTTCAAAGAGAAAACAACAGCAGCTAATTCCAAATCATGTGTAGGGTAATTTACCTCATGAGTTTTCAACTGTCGTGAAGCATAAGCAATTACCTGATCATTCTGTATTAAGACGCAACCAAGTCCTTTCAATGAAGCATCACTGTAGATAATAAACTCCCCATTCCTGGAAGGTAGTGCCAAAACTGGAACATTCACCAATCTTCTTTTCAGTTCCTGAAAATAATCATCACATTCTTTTGTCCAAATAAACTTAACACCCTTCTGAGTTATCTTAGTCATTGGACTAGATAACCGTGAAAAATTTCTAACAAACCTTCAGTAATAGCCTGCCAAACCAAGGAAGCTACGAATCTCAGTTACATTTGTGGTTCTTGTCCATTCTTCAACAACCTTTGTTTTTGCAGGATCAACGGTTATCCTATCTTTAGAAATAATGTGACCAAGGAAAGAAATTTGTTGCAATCAAAACTCACACTTGCTGAATTTCCCATACAATTTATTTTCTTTTAAGGTTTTCAAAATAACCCTTAAATGTCTTTCATGCTCTTCTTTACTTTTAGAAAACACCAAAATATCATCAATGAAAACCACCACAAACTTATCCAAGAACTCATAGAAAATTATATTCATTAAGTCCATGAATACAGTAGGTGCATTAGTTAGCCCAAAAGGCATTACTAAAAATTCATAATGGCCATATCTTGTACGAAACGCAGTCTTCAGAACGTATGCTTCCTTTACCTTCAGTTGATGGTACCCCGATCTCAAGTAAATCTTTGAAAAATACTGAGCTCCCTGGAGATGATCAAACAAATCATCGATATGAGGAAAAGGATATTTTTTTTTAATAGTGATGTTATTCAAGGCTCTATAATCAATGAAAAGTCTCATAGAACTATCTTTCTTTTTAACAAATAAAACAGGAGCACCCCATGGTGATGTGCTAGGTCGAATGAAACCTTTCTCTAATAAATCTTGCAATTGCTCCTTCAACTCTAAAAGTTCAATTTGATCCATCCGATAAGGGGGTTTTGAAATTGGCTTAGCATCAGGAACTAAGTCAACAGTAAACTCAACTTCTCGATCTGGTATTATTCTAGGCAACTCATCAGGAAAAACATCAGGATACTCATTTACCACTAGCACATCATTAATCTGAACAGTTCCCTTGTTTTCAACAATATGTGCAAGGTAACATTCATTTCCATCTTTTACAAGTTTTTTGGCCTCTTGATATGTTACCAACAGTAAGGGTTCATTCTTGTACACAAACTGAAAGTCTTTCTGAAAAGAAACTTCTTTAGCTCTACAGTCAATCTTAGCATGGTAAATAGAGAGCCAATCCATACCCAGGATAACATCAAACTCTACTAGAGGTAAAACAATAAGGTTCGCAAGTAGGTTCTTTCTACATATAAGGATTGGAAGATTCTTATAAATTCTTTTTGCCTCAAAATTTCCCCAAAGTATTTTTACCAAAAGTTCAGGAGTCATTTCTTGAGATGGTATTCCCATTTTACTAGAAAAGTTTTCAGAGATGAAAGAATGTGTAGACCCCGAATCAAACAACACACTGGCATAATCTGAAAAAACAGACAAAGAACCTGATACAACTTCATTTTATGGCACGACATCTGCTGAAGTAGTTGCAAAGGATTTCACCACCCCTTTCTTCTTGTAGTCTAACTGCTTCCCATCACTCAATCTCTTTTTTAGACACTCGTTTGCATAGTGACCCATCTCATTGCACTTAAAACATTTCACTAACTGTAAATCAAATTTGGACTTACCATCACCTTGATCTTTTTCAGTGCAATCACGAGCCTTATGTCCCATCTTACCACATCGGTAGCACTTTCCAGAATTCAAGAGACATTCCCCAGCATTCCTTTTACCACATTTATCACAAACTAGAAAATTATTTTTCTTACCATCATACTTTTTTGAAGAATTCTTTCCTTTATCCTGCCACCTTGGTCTCTTCTTCTGTTGGTTGTTATAGAACACTTGATCATCGGCAAACTCCATTTCCACCTTCTCAGCATATCGAACAAGCTTTTCTTAACTTTTGAACTCACGAGAAGCTAAATCCCTTCGATATTTTGGCTTTAATCCTGAGTAAAAATGATTGATTTTACTATCCAGGTCTCGGATAAAATTTGGAGCATACCTTACCAATCGAGTGAACCTTTCTTCATAGGCAGCCACTAAGTCTTCCTCTTGCCTCAATTCCAAGAATTGATTTTCCATCATAAGTCGAACAGCCTTAGGAAAATACTTCTCAAGAAACATACCTTTAAATTCATCCCAGTCAAGAGCATCAATCTCATTAGTGTCCCTGACATTTTTAACCATCGACCACCACTGATCTGCTTCACCGTCCAAATGGTAAATAGAAAGAATAACCTTTTGATTGTCTGAACACCCCATGACATCGAAAATCTTCTCCAGTGCTTTAATCCACCCTTCAGCTAGTATAGGGTCAGATGATCCTCTGAATGATGGGGTATGTTTCCTCGTGAAATTTTCCACCACTGACATGTTCTTCTGCGGTTTATCTGGCTGATCTCGTGCATGGATACCGCCACCATTTATCGCTTGAGTCAACTGCACCATTACTGCAACAAACTGTTCAGTTCCAATTTCGACCATCTCAGGATGCTGATTCGGAAGGTTATTTCCTTCTGTATGCCTTCCTAGCACTACTTCCTTGTTTCCACTGTGGAAAAACATTCTAAACAAACATGTCTTAGATGAAGCAACATGGTAATCTTCAAATGCTATATCATTTCAATTTGACCATAAAAAAATATTTTTGGATAATCATTTAATAAAATTTTAACTCCTAAAGTTATCTAAACCGACCTCTGATACCAACTATAAGGCCCCAGCCTTAAACCTTACTTAATCTTGAGTTATTACAAGATTACACATTGAGGATATTTTTAGGTTTAGAGTTTTAGAGAATAAGATCATAAAACTTGCATTACATCCCACATTTAAACAAAGTGGTTACATAAAGATAGTATTCATTTTTCCTATCAACGAAAACATATTTAAAATAAAACATGGATTCCTCCTTGACACTTCCTTGACACTATCATATCATGTACCTTTCCCTTGACCTGTGAAAAACATTTCAAAAACTTGGGATGAGCATAAAAAGCTCAGTAAGGGATATAAAAATATGGAAAGGAAACATGAGTACATATATACATAATAATGAAATCATACTTTACCCATAAAACATAAAAACTTTAAAATACCTCATCAAATCATGAATAAATCATAGAAATCATAATACATAAAGGTAACTTGAGGCATTCATAACATTCTTACGTAGGGAGTAACCCTCTTGGTTACGTTTGGAATACCCATCACAGTATATTCCCTAAATATCTTCGAGGAACCTTAACGTTTAACTCCTTCACGTTACCCAATGCATTGGAGAGCTATAACGGGATCACTCGCCCTTAGTTTATCACAGAACCACCCATCTTCATAACAATGCCCAAGAACCATAACATAATCGTACCACATAATACATGCATAAAGGAAACATAACATTTCCACATTTCAATAACAAGACATAAATAAAACACATTGATATAAAAAACATTATGAAAACCATTTTCAATACCAAAATAAAGAAAATTAAAACATGGTATTTATTTTTATTTTTAAAAAAAACGATATGGATTGTAGAGGAAGCCGAAACTAAAATAATGGTCATGGCGGTGGAGAAGTCATTGTCGCCGCATACGTACGACAAAAACATTCCCTTTTGTAATTTAGTAAACGCTTCGTATAAAAAAGATTCCTTTTTAATAAATGTAAAAGTCAAAGGGGTTTATACACCATATAAAAGAAGGTTGTGTATAAAAAAAAATATGCCTCAATGAAAGTAGATTGAGACGAATTCTCATACCTCGGGTCCGACTTGACTCGATCGTTCTTTAACCTCCTGAATAATAAACTTGAGTTAATTTCTACTTTCTTAAGAACATTTTTCAAGTTCATTATTCCTTTTATATCACTTATTACCATGTCATGAACACTATCTTATTATTTAAGTTAATAACGGTTGTTTTAATGATCATTGGTACTTGAGTCAAAAATAAACTCTTTATAATTACAAGTTGTTCATGTGGTAAAATATCCATTATATCCAGAATTTTATTCATGATTTAGATATCATATATATCATATATATCCAATACATGCATGCATTTATAATATTACATAACATTTAGAGGTAAGAAATGAAATGCATCGTTCATGGAGATGGTAAGCCGTACGTACGCATAAACGCTACTTCCATTTCTATTTCATATTTAATGGAATTAAAACATAATGATAATAGTATTTTAATTCCAGTATGGTATCATATATAATATCATTAAATATTTCCTTTATACGTACCACATATGGTATTAACGAATCAAATCACTTTGAGGGGGCGGTAGTCCGCACTTCCTAAAATGAAGATATCGCGTATACCCATAATGGAAGCCATAAAGGTATGCCATAAATGAAAAATACAGAAGATTAAGGAAAACATAAACATATTATATATCATATATAAATATAGTGACATCTTAATGGCCACCTTTGAAGGAGTTAGAATAATATTGAACAATCATCGTTTCGTGAGGCATAAATTCGCCATCCACGGAAACAGTATGTTCTTTAACCATTAGATGTAGGTGTGTGTAAGTTTAGATCGAATAATTCTTATAAAAACATCCTAGTATATTTAAGATACTATATTTGTTACAAAAGAAATGAATAAAAAGATTTTAGGGGGTTGGAGAAGCAAAATAAAACAAAAGGACTCAAGTGAAAACATTACCTTAAAATCAGGTAACTCCCTTTGGTTTGAGCTCAAAGGCTTCCTTGGGAAGACTTATGCCCAAATTGAGGCTTCTAAGAGTTATATAGGGATGTGGAGAGACAAAATGGTCAGGGGTTGGCCGAGCCAAAGGCTTTGGAAGTGTGGGTAAGGATGTAGAGGTGGGGGATTTTTATAAGAGGAGAGGAGGGGCACTCTTGGAAAGTAAAGAAATGTTACTTTATTTTAAAATGATTTTCGAATTGAAAATGTACCACATTGATATAATTCAAGTATAAGGTGATAAGGGTTCTAAATATACCCAACAAATAGGTTTTTGACAAGTGTAGGTCTTATATTTTACATTATCTTTTCATTTTATTTAAATCGTTAAATAATGAGGTAATCGATGCATCATCATGATGTCATAAATAATTTAATTTATTTAATGTCTAAAAATTATAAAAAAATATTATGATGTATGAAATCTTTTTATCTTTCCAATGACTATTTATAGTCAAAAATCGGAATTGTATAACCCCATGTAAAAATTGTTTTTATTAAAATAACTCAAGTTTGTGACATTTTTACTTCAACATTAAATAAAAAGGTATTAATGTCATTTTCCTACCAAAGTGGCTCCATGGGGTCCCCAAGTTGACCCATGGATTGTATTGGTCGTCCATGACACATCAAATAAGGGTAGGACATGTGTATAGGTCATTTCATATTATTAAAACATTATTTTTACCTTAAATTACACTAATTACCTCTAATCATGATTAAAAACTTAAAAGTTACTATTCACCAAAAAATTATTTTAATCCCATTGAACCACATTTTACTTATTAATGACAACCATGTATGTCGGATTTTTTTGAAATTCAAAACACAGAGGTGGTAAATTTTCATTTAAACGAAAAATCAGTTTTTAAGTACCACTTAGTGGTTTCACTATTCATCAAAAATTGAAGTTTTTCAGAAAAATACAAAAAAATCACCCTAAGCTATATTTGATTTTCTGAATTCAAAAATTATGTCTATTTTAAAAAAATTCAAAACATATAAGTTACATTAATTAATTTAATAATTAATTCCCGTTGTCAGAGCAAATAGCGTGTTTTTATGAAACAATAAGTATCAAAAGATTGACACTAGTTTAAGTCCAATTTCAAAGTGAAATTGATTCCAATGACCACTATTGGATTAAATGGTAAAAATATATTCTAATTTAACTTTAAAACCAATTCAAAAGATAATCTAACCATATAATTAAATTAGATGAAAAATCAATTTTGATGTAAAATACAGTATTTTTCACTATTCATTAAAAAAATGAACATTGTCAGAAAAATACCAAAAAATTATCCAATGTAAATTTCAATGTCCCAATCATAAATAATAATTTTATTTTGACAAATAGATCTTATAAAATTTTCAATTGGTTGATTTAAAAATGGTTTTCCATCAAAAAGTAGTAAAACAATCTTTTAAAAATATTAGTGTATTCCATGCTTAAGATTGGATTTATTCTCATTTTAAGCCTCTAAAACACTATATAATTCATTATTAGACATAGATAAAAATATCTATTATTCATTACTTACTTGGGATGTTACATGAAGTGTCATGTTTTAATGTGCTTCCGCTTATTATAATAAAGAAATGCTAGATTTTAATTAAGAAAAGTGATAAAATAGTGATGGTAATAAGGAATATCAATCTAGAATTTATATTAATGGAACAAAAAGTACCTTTAGTATTAGTAAAATGATGTGTTAAGTTATAATTAATATTGTTAAAATGATTAAGGGTTATAGAGAAGTAATTTTGGTTCTATAAGAGTAGTAAGTACCACTTAACATAGTGTTATTATGGTTTTATTATTAAGGTTTCCATTTAGTATATATTTTTTTTGTTTGGTTGATTAGAAGTCTAGTTCTCTTTGGTTTTCTATGAGATGGTTAGCATTAACTTAAAAGATTATATAAGGATTTGAAAGATTATGTTGTTCCATAGAGGTAAAAT
This sequence comes from Viscum album, assembly GCA_963277665.1. NCBI lineage: Eukaryota > Viridiplantae > Streptophyta > Magnoliopsida > Santalales > Viscaceae > Viscum > Viscum album. The sequence continues at coordinate 1,385,010,870 of OY728125.1, read as the reverse complement.
ATAATTAAATAGATAATTAAGTGAAGTAGTAAATTAGATAATTAATGGAATATAATGATTAACATGGCCATTATAGTAACATTTAGTAATGATGATTAAATAATTAATCAAAAAATATTAACTTATAAATTATGGATGAGTGGAGAAATCAGCTAGGGGAAATTATTTAATCTTAGAACTGAATGACTATTTCATTTTTTTCATTATTAATAGTTATTATTGTGTGTTATGGTTTGTATTTACTTTTATATATACGTTCATGTATGTATATTCTTGTTTTACTAGATTATTTCTGTATATGTTTGTTTGTTTATTTGTATGGTTGTTTGTGTTTATTTGATACTATATGTATGGGATGTAATGCCTCATGGTTATGACTCATGCACTTATTACTGGCAGTAATGAATTTCAGTTAACATGTACACAGTTCCTTGGGGTGTGATGGCTTCAAGGTTATGTCATTTTTTTAGGTTGTAATGGATCATGGTTATATAATGAGTCTGTAAGGTCATTATGGTTGGATGTGATTGTGATAGGATACGTAGGGTGTAGAAATGATGATATGATTTCTACATGGGGTGCACAATTATTGATGTGATGGTTGCATGAGGTGTAAGATTGTGATGGTGGAATTGATGTTATAGTTTCATGGGGTGTAGTAAAAATGACATAATAGATGCATAGGTTATAGGGATGTGATATTTGTGTAGATACGATGGTAGTATGAGGTTTATGGATGTGTTGATGATAGGATGATTAACGTGAGTTGAGATATGGGAATTTATGGTTTCATTATTGTTTGATTTCTATGGAATTATGGAAGTGGTTGTATTGTATCTTGATTATTCAATGATGATATAATTATAGGATTTATCTTTATTGTTAAAAATCCTTGGGAAATTAAATTCCCATTTCTTACTTTCTCATGATAATCCATTGGATAAATATGATAATACATCTGCGGGTTATGCAGGTAAGGATGATTTTTATGTGAAGTATGGTTTTTCTCACCATCTACTCATATCATTTTTTTATTAGATATTCATTATTATCTATCCTGACACATTTATTTCACATAGATATAGGACCTCTTAGAATATTGATTCTATTAAGTACTCCCAAATTCTCACTCCTCTAAAATTTTCTTGAGTTGTTTTGAAAGATAAACATATAGAGATTGAGGATGTTGTTTCTTGGGTCACTGGAGTGGAGTCTAAGAATCTATTTTCAATGTACTATATCATATTATACATGTTACATGTTTTATAGTTTGGGATTATAGATTTTTAAATATTCAGTTTTATATAAGGAGTTGTTTGGTGGATTTTTTTAATTTCTTAAGATATTATGATGTAAATTCCTCCCATTTGAGAAAAAATACCCTCTATTCCAGTTATGCTTAACGACACTCCCATGGAAAAAATTCTATACTCAGGTCCATAAATTCTAGTTAGGCTCATATAATATTTGTGTAATTTTTTATGAAAACACTAGTATGTAGTTTTTTGGGAATGTTGTGTGATTCATGTAAGGGATAATATTGCCTGCAGGGGGTAGGTGGGTGAGGGGGTGAGGGGAAGTAGGGGGTGTAGGTGGAAAGGGTGGCGGGTAAGTAGGGGTTGTAGGTGGCAGGGGGCGGTGGGGGTGCATTTTGGGTGTGCAGGGGGCGGTGGGGGTGAAGTGTGTGGGGTGAAGTGGGGGTGAAGGGTGGGGGTCAGTGGGGGTGAGGGGGTGGTAGGGGTAGGGGAAATAGGGGTGAATGGTGGGGGTGTTGGGGGCAGTAGGGGGGAGAGGAGTGGGTGCATAGGGCAGTGGGGGTGCAGGTGGGGGTGTGCAAGGGGCAATGAGGGTGAAGGGTGGGGGTGAAGGGGTGCAGTGGGGGTGAAGGGGGGTGCAGTGGGGGTGAAGGGGGGTGCAGTGGGGGGGCAGGGGTGGGGGTGCAGTAGGGTGTGGATAGTAGGGTTGAGGGGGGTCAGGGGGTGTAGTGGGGTGGGGGTAGTTGGGTGGGTGGGGGTAGTTGGGGTAAAGGAGGGGTTTATTATTGATATATTCCTATATAGGAACTTCAATCATTTTTTTTTTCTCATATTGGGGAGAGTGTAGGGGTGAAAGGGGAGGTTGGGTGCAGGTGGGGGTGCAGGGGGCAGTGAGGGTGAAGGGTGGGGTGAAAGGGTGTAGTAAGGGTGAAGGGGGGTGAAGCGGGGGGCAGTAGTGGGGGTGTAGTGGGGTGGGGACAGTAAGGGTGGGGTAGTGGTGGTTAAGGAGGGTAGTTATATTCTAAGAAGGTTGTCAGAATGGCATTGTAGGTGGCTATGTGGTTTTCTTTGCAGGGGAGGGAGATCAGGGTAGTGGAGAGATTAATTTGTGTGTTTCATTTTTTGTCTGTATTTATACTATGTTGCTTCTGTTTTCTTTTCCTTTAGTGTGGATGTCCGATGTACGGATGATTCATTCCAAAATACTAATATTTAACCATCATTTCCCTTATACTACTCCCACTATAAAAGTGAACTAAGGTGTCTTATACCTGACTTTCCATTGAATTTCAAATTCATTAAAAAGCTTCATAGTCAAAATATTTTTAGAGAAATCAAATTTCTATTTTAAAATCATATATCAAATCAATTTTTTAAAAATCAATTGTTTTTAGAATAAACATGTTTCAAAATTTAATTTCAACAAAAAAATTCCTAATTTCACTTTACAAGGGTGACCCTTTTAAAAAAACCAATTTCAAAACCATCTCCCATTGAAAACATAATGTTGTAAAAATACTTCCTTTATTTTATATTTTATGTAGGAATATGTTTCTTAATTTTGAAAACCCTATAACCCCTATAAGACTACTTATATACTGGAAAAGTATATAATGAAAATAATAAAGAAAAATTAGAATAATAACCAACAAAAATATTTTTAGAACCATCCTATCAATACATTAAAAATAAAGAAAAAGTAGAATGACTAGTGAGGGGAATACTTTAGTGTCTCAGTGGGAATGTTATCTAAGGGTTAGCCTATGTTGATTAATGAGTGATAGGTTATATTATTATTATTATTATTAATGTATTACACAATAGGATTAAATGTACAAGATATTTCAATTAGGATATAGGCATGATGGATATTTCAGAAACTATTAAAGTACTATGTTTGGGTTATATGTGCCATATGTTATTTTGACTATTGTCTTAATCATGGTCACATCTCTAAGACACCCAATCCTCACAAAAATCCACCAATAAGACCTTGATTAAAATTAGTAACCCCTAAAAACTATACTTGAGTTGATTCAGATCCTTCTTTTCATCCCTTAACACCCATCTATTACCTTATATCCCAACCAACACCCCAAAACCCCCAATATCCCCTCAAACCATTACCTCCATTCTCAAACTCAAATAAATTTAGATAATACTTTCCCAAACCCATATCTAATATTTCACTCTTTACCATCTATATGGATCATAGAAATAAAGTCCAAGACATTTAGTTTTAAGTGATTTAATATCATGATATTGTGAAATTGAGTGGTGTTGTTTTCCACTTCCCCTTGTGGTTTGTCCAATACATTGTGAATTTTCAAGTGCAGTCAGTGGCCTCAATGTGTAGGGGGAAGGAAGTGTGAAGGGGGTGTGCAGGTTGAGTGTAGGGGGTGTGAAGGGGGGGGTGTGCATGGGGCAGAAAGTGTGAAGGGGTGGGTTCATGGGGGAGGGAGTGTGTGCAGGGGTTGTGAAGGGTGGGTTCAGGGGGTGTGGAGGGGGTGTGCAGGGGGCATGGGGGTGTGTTTAGGGTGTGTAGGGGGTGTGTAGGGGTGGAGGTAGGGGACGGGTGTTTAAGGTACTTCATTATATACTTCTAATATGAATCTTACATAGATTACACTTCTACACTCCCCTAATCTAGACAAGTTTAGTTGATATCTAGTTCCATAATATTTTGATAAAGACCAATCCTACCATAGCTGGAATTCCAATACCACAATCCACCCTAAAAGTTTGAATCATAGGTTATGTATTCTCTCATAATTGAATCAATGAAACATATTATGAAAGGAACCTTAAAATTTTCATAACACTCTCCCACATGAAGACTTTTTTAATGTAATAAAGGTAACCACCAACACTTGGGAAATTTTTAAACACTCCCAACTTATGTTTCAATTTTTCATGTTTGTTATTTTTTATCTCAGTCACCCAAGTACCACTAAGGCACAATTTTTCCTTATAATATCTAAATCATAGACCTTAGTCAACATTTCAACCATATTATGGATTCCATTAATCTTCATAGTACTCTATCCTCTAGCTAACTCCCACTTTCCTAAATGAATGAGACTTTTTTCTTTTTCCGGGATATCGATTTCTCCTCTATCCTTTAAAATCACATTGTAAAGGTCAGTTTTAATCCTTTATATTGTCCATATAATCCTATTATATCTCAAAAATTCCACCTGATATTATGATCCTTCAAAAATAACATCTTTAGGAACACTTCCTCATGCTTCAACAGGCTTTGAGCTTTCTAGTACATCTTCACTTGTTGGATCTTCTAGAATTTTGGTACTTCTTGAAAATTATTGAACTTATAGATATTTATTCAAATAAACTTAGATATGTTCATTTTATTATTTTCACTCAACTCAATTTTTCACTATGTTTTGATCTTTCAATAATATTTTCCCATTGAGGAAAAAAATTGGCTTCTAATGGTCTTTCATTTATCACTATCCTAAAGCAAAAAAACCAAACATTTTTATCTCCATAACCTAAAAAGAAACAAGTTTAGGACTTCTCTTCAAGATTTTACCTATCCATGGAATCAACATGTACATATATGACACATCTAAAAAAATTTAAGGTGAAAAACACCCATTGGATTTATTTACCATAGTTGTTCTAGAATCTGCTTCCCCATAGGTATATAAGGAGTTCTGTTAACATGATAAGTGTAAAAATTGATAGCTTAATCCAAAAACTTATTTGGGAACCATACATGAAACCTAATTTTTTGATATTTCTTATTCACTTTCTAGTTTATCTATTATAGAACACCGTTTTTTGGATGTCCTATGAATAGTCATATTATAATTGATTCCCTTTCTCTAGAACAACTGAAGGAATTCTTTTCTATTCAACTCACCTACATTATCAGTTGCTACAGGTTGATGCAGTGGCTCTCCTGATGTTTCTAGTGGGTTTTAGAAGGCTATAGGGTGCCCAATTTTTTTCTGTAATTTGGAGTCTATAGACACGGTTCAGAACTGTGGTTATAGGCCTATTTCCATGGTTCTAAACTGTGGCTATAGGATTAGTTCCATAGTTCAGAACCATGGCTTAATTTCTTGTGTGGCGGTTTCTACTACCATGGTTGTAAACTATGGCAATACAACTATTGACACTATTTTGAACTATGGCTATAGGCATATTTCCATGGTTTGAACCATGGAATTAGCCCTATTTCCACAATTTTGAACCGTGGCTATAGGTATTGTCCTATAGCCATGCCAATATCCACCATGTCCTGGTAAAATGTGGCTATTACCTATAGCCCGGGTTTTGGGGTCTATATCCATAGTTTAAAACTATGTTTATAGCCTAGTTTTCTAGTAGTAAATACAAGTTGTTGGGAAATGAAATGGTTTAGGAAATGGTAGAAAATGTCAATACCATTATACACTACATCGGGACTAATCAGAGTTGAAAGAAGAGCTATACTGACAATCACCGATGAGACCTAGAGTTTAAGGTCAAAAATAAATTGTTTCTCTATATATATCTATGTAAGAGAGCCATGAGATTTATGAATAAGGGTAAGATAAGTCATAGGTACATCATCCCCTTTGAAATTATCAATCACATTGGAGATTCATTCTACTAAATATCACCCCCTCTAATACTATCTCAAGTACATGACATATTCCACATATCCCTATTAAGGAATTACATGCCAAATCCCTCAAATATACTAAATTCATAGGTGATACATATGGAAAATGATCTCTATTATTAGGAGCAGTTGATAAAGATCTTGGACCATAAAGATAAAGTTCTACACAATAAGAAAACTCACATAGTCAAAGTACTATGGTGAAACCATAAGTATGAGTACGAAACATGAGAACTAGAGGAAACCATAAAGCATAAGTAACCTAACCTTTTTCCACCTTAGTATGTAATATTAAATTTCAAGGGTGAAATTTATTAAGGGGGAATAATTTATCACCCTGAGATTTTAAAAATAAAATAATGTTTGATAATATAAATGACAAACAACACTGAGCCTAAACAAATGATGAAATATTATTATTTAAATATGAAAATTATAACCAAGTTGTTAAATTTGAAGGTATTAATAGGGTTATATTATTTATGAAATATCAATAACATCCCTACTCAATATAAATTTATTGATAACCACTTAGTAAATAATCACTCAATTTTAAGTAAAGTCATTTTATTCTTCAAAAATATTTTTTTTTTCAAAAATGGTTTTTTTTTATTTTTATAATAAAATATTATAATTAATTTATGGAAATTTTATAAATTCTATTTGATAAAAATGATATCATTTTTAAATAAAAATATCAAAATTATATTATGGTGAAATTTTTAGATTTTTCTAAAAAGTTTGATTTTTCAATGAATATTGGAAATTGCTGATTTCTTTGAAAAATGTATTTTATTTTAAATTATTTAAAAATTCAAATTATATTTTGGATTATTTTTAAATTTTTTATTGTTAATTTGATTATAAATAATCCAATTATATTCTTTTTAATGAATTTTATACTTAAATTTTGAATAAAAACATTTTTATACTTAAAAAGGAATTTTTTAAAAAATTTGTTTTTTGTTACATTTTGTGTTTTAATATTAAATTAATTTATGAAAATTATAGAAATTAGATCTTGAAAAATTTATTAAATATTTGTAATCATGAGGTCCAAATTTGATAAATATTTCTCTTTTATTTTTTATCATTATTAATAGAAACCATAGAAAATAATTGTCACCCCAGTAAAGGTAAATCGGGTAATTGAGGTTAAAACTAATATGTTAAGAACTAAAAATGACCCTAAAACCTATCTTTATCCTATTTTATTAATTTATTTTCGTGATTTTCATCCAATTTTAGAAAATATAGAAAATTGGTTCTATATTTCTTTGATTTTTACCTTTAAATTATTTTATATAAAGAAAAGTAAAAAAATATTCTTCTTTTTGTTTTATTATCTCTAATCTTTTAACATAGGTATAAATAGGGGTTATAGTGACCCATGATTCTCATATATGGATATTAAATATTTTTTAAATAAATATTAATTATATTTCACAAGCACACTCCTGAGGACTATAATAGTTTAGTGTCATTGGAAACATAGAAAATAATCTTTTAATTTGGTAAAATATCTTCAATGTTTCCCAAAAATATCTTCCCAGTTAGTACTATTCATAGACATACCCTATATAAAACCTTTATTTATTACCTGGGGAAAGGAAACATAAGAAAGTGTGAGCTTAGATTCTCATTAATGGTAAACATAAGAGATATAAATCTATGATCATATGAAATAATAATATAAGTATAAGTGTATGTGATAATGAATATAACTTATGAGGTTTATACCCAACCTTTCATATATCATAAACATGTGTCATGGCATAAATATTAATAGTTTATAAGACATTAATCATAAGGTAATAAAATAACATGATACATGAGAGCATAACATTGACATAAAACATATATTTGTGGCATAAAAATCATCTTATAACATTGTGAACATGTATAATTAGAAATAGGTTTACTTGTTAAGTTAAGGACATGAAATTAGTACCTCACATAAACTTATGGACATGCAACCAGGTCTACACATAAAATTATGGACATGAAATATAGGTCTATGCATAACATCTTGAACATGTAATCAGGTTAATTCATAACATTATGAACATGAAATATAGGTCCATTTATAACATCATAGTAGTCAAGGTTTACTCCCAAAACCATCATAGTAGACAACGTCCTTTACTAAACTAGGTTCACTCCCCATTATATTCCTATCTTATTAAACTAATTTCACCCCATATTATTGTCATGTATTATTAAAATAAGTTCACTGCCCATTTCATTCCTTTATATCTCATGAGATATAAATTTTTACCTAATTAATTGGAGGGAGATATAGGTCACATCCTTCTTGGTTATAATATAACCGCCTTCTTTGGGTATAATGCAACCACTGTCACATAATAAAAACATACATATGTGTACCAAAAAATCATAAAACATTCATCATATCCTAACCCATGAAATTAAATGAGTTTTATAAACATTTTATCATAACATAACCTTGTTTTCTAATCATTTCATCATTTCATCAAATCATAACCTATAGAAAAAGAAACAACTTTCATAACAATTTTATCATGGTATAACCCATGGAAGAGAAAAGTGTTTTATAAAAATCCTTTCCTTGTAAACATAAACCATTAATAGAAATAATTATAATGTTATCCTTGGATCATATCCCCAGTAAATCATAAGTGACCTCAAAGAATTTTATCTTATATGGAAAATAATTTTGAAATACTACTTGGTACTTTTATGGAGGAAAATATATTTTCTTTAAAAATAAATTTTTAAAACATGAAACATTTTGAAAATAATTTTATTTGAAAATAAACTTTAAAATTTTATATTGATATTTTAAAAAATCATTAAAAACATTTCTTGATAAAAATATATTTTTCCTTTGGAAAATGCATTTTAAGACATAAAACATTTTTTAAAACATTTTTCTTTGAAAACATTTTTCTTTGAAAATAACCTTAAAAACTTATAGATGAATCTTTAGAATAAATTTAAAACATATGTTGGAGAAAATATACTTTTTAATTTTAAAAAAACATTTTAAAACATTTTTAGAAAACATGGTTTTAAAAGAAAATGGATTTTTGACTGAAGAGAAAGATAAAGTAGGATTTTCTTAAAAACATTTTCTTAATAATTTTAAGTACCAAAGAGTGGGAAAAAGGTACCATTACTTGAATATATATTGAATAATAAGAGGATTGTAAAATTAATAATAATTATTGAGAGATGGGTCATAATATTTTATCATCGAAAATATAATCATAAACAATCCTGATAAATGATGAGATTGTAACATAAAATATTTGCCACATTAGTAACCTTTAATAATAATCCACATGAATGAATAACATAAAATGAAACATAAAATATTATGAGTATGAATAAATTCGTGATATTATATGTAAAATGTTCTATATATACACCTAGCTAAATAATATAAGTGCACAACATAATATACATCTCAAAGAAGGCAAATTGAGACAAAAATCTCTTACAGATTTGTTAACTTTTGAATCATAAACCCCAAGAAAGGGATATCCTAAAATGGATGTCTAAAAACTGATATATTAAAAGATAAAAATAATAATATACATTCAGGGGAATTATATACATCTCATTAAATAAATAGGTGGTGAATATGACATGTTTCTTGCAGAAGTAAAAATGAGACGGAAATCACTTACCTTAAGTCTTGACTTTTATTATAGTCATTCAAACCTAATTTATAATAAATATAAGTTTATTTTACATATATCACATAACCATATTCATATATTTCATACCATATATTATTTTATTATGTCCTTTTATTACCCATTTATTAAAAATTCCATGTTAAAGTTACGTTTCAGATAATAACCACTTTGTTTTTTGTATATGTTTTGATTTGTTAAAATGTTGTTCCTCTTACTTTGATCATGGTTAAATAATCCCAATAATTATAACTATGATATAAATTTCATATATATTTATTATATATTTATTATATATTTATTTATATTAATCCATAAAATTTAGTGATTGGAAATGAAATACATAGTTTATGGAGACGGTAGGTCGTACATACGCATGAACATTGTTTTTCATTTTCTTATTGGGTTAAAAGAAAAAAAAGTAAGTGATATATATTATAATTTTAGAATCAATTTTATGTAATATATATCATAAATATTTATTAAACTCGTCCTTAATACACTTTATATAAATCATGAACGAATCACATTGCTTCATGAGGCGGTAGTCCACCGTACACACGAACGACGTTATCGTATTCCCACCAAAAGGAGAGTATGATGGTATGTGTGATAAGATAATTATAGAATGATAATAACATAATATATATCATTTATAATAATAAATTAATTATTATGACCAGCCTTGAGAGATGAAAATCAAAAAACAAATGACATTAGTTCATGAGGCAGTAGTCCGCTGTACACATGAATGGTGATTTTATAACCAATTTAATGGAAGTGTAGACGATTTTAGGTAATTAACTTAACATAAAAAATCTCATAATATTTAATGTAATTATTTTATTATGTTATCATGATATAAAAATAATTATAAGGGTTTTTAGGAACAAATATAACAAAAACACACATTAATGAGTGATACCTCTTCTTCGGGTATGCTATTTATGTTTGCACTAAAAGCCTTCCTTGGATGTATTTATACCTAAAATAATGACTTTAGGATTAGGTTAGGTAATTTGTTTAAGTTATTTTTGGCATGGTTTTGTTTATCCAAATTTCTTGAGAGGTGTCAAAAAGTGATGGTAGTGAGTTTCCTTTTATAGTTGTGGAGAAGTGGAATTTTTGTAAATACCCAAAATTATTCACTATTGGGAGGTCTCCCTTACCTCATGTGCCTTTAAAATCGAATATTAATCAAGGGTGGGATTTATTTGATCACTAAATAAATCCAACACACAAAAATAAACACATTTTTATCATTTTATTCCTTAGTCTTTAAGGTTACTCAATTTTACCCTTTTAGTTTTTACCACGATAACTTTTATCTTTTTATTTACATAGGTAATTTATGATTTAAGACTATAATTAAAATGAGTTTTATTATATAATTTAGACCCATAGGTTATAAATATTAAATCCAATTAATTAAATAAAAAACATGTGTCTTTGTAAAATTAATTTCAATACAAATGCATGTAATGCACAAAACCCCATTTTAACTATAACTGCGTTAATTAATTTTAATTGTTTTTACTAATAATTAGGGTAAAAAATTAAGTTAAAATTATTAGATAATATAAATTATTTTTATTCTAAACAAGAAATCCATTTTTTCAAATTCCATCCAGATAATTATAAGAATTTAATTTAAAATTAATCTCAAAAACGTAATGAGAAAGCGGGTGTTCAAAGTGAAAAGGTTCAAGTTTCAAATTTTTTATATCCAATTTCAAAATAAAATTGATTTTAATGACCTAAATTGGATTAATACATGTATAATTGAAATAATTATACTTTAAAACCAATTTAAAATATAATATAACTTTTTAAATAAATTAAACAAAAATGAATTTTTCAATTAAAATTCAATATTTTTCACTATTCATCAAGAAATGAAACATTTCAGAAAAAAAAACCCAAAAATTCAACCTAATATAATTTTGATATTCAAATTTAAAAAATTAATTTTATTTTTCTGAATAATGTTTATAAAAGTTTCAAAAATTGATTCTAAATAAGTGTTCCATAAAAAGGTGACAAAACTATTTTTTAGAAAAATAATGTTTTTAAGAATAAAATTGGATTTATTCTTGTCTATTATCTATAAAACACATAATATGAACATTAAATAGTTTATTGAATATATAATATATAAATTTAATTAAAATAGTTCACCAAAAAAATATTTTATTGAGGTGGAACACGTTTTTTTTCCTAAAAAAATAGTTTCTCAAAAAAACCCTTTTTTTCAAATAGTTCTTATTTTAATTTCTAGTTAATTGGTTGCCAAAGAATTAATCATGTGTAAACCATATTTTAATAATTTAGTTAATCCAATTAATACCATCAATTCCAACATCTAGGTAATAACTATCGTATTAAATAATAATATTTTAATTTTATGTCACATTTTGTTTAAACTCATTGTTTAGTTTCATGCGGGATAAACTTAGGATTATGTGGAAAAAAATAAAACACTTTATGTTGTGTGTAATTCAAGATAAAATAATTGTTTAATGTAATTAAAAAACTTGAAAATACTAAATTCATTTAATATGAAAAAAAATCACAAAATCTCAGGGTACTACATTATACCCCCCTTAAAATGAATTTCACCCTCAAAATTCATCTCAGTCGTCAAAGATTTAATACTTGAAAGTTAATTTCATAGAAACACACATCATAAAAAGGGTTAATAAAACATCCTATTGAAAAATAGAAAATTATTTTCAAAGGTCATCTGGAATAATACATACTAGGTTTCCAAATATGATAACATAGGTGGGAAGTGAAAACATGGTTGTAGAAGAGAAAACAAACACCCAAATATTAATAGTGAGTGATAGAGAACATAGTCAAGATAAAGTTAATGATCACAAAGCTACAAACCAAAGATACTTGAAAAGGGTCATTGATATCATCAAAAATGATGATAAAAAGACAACATTTTATTTCAAGTCCCCTTTCCTAATTTTGAATAATTTTCACAAGAAGATACACTTACTTTATTTCATTCCATTTTATAAGCACAATCTCACCCTTTGTTTGTGCCTCAATCAATTTCTACTTCATATCATATTCCAATAAATAAAGGTGAATTTGGTATACATGAAGCACTAAAAAATTATAATATCTATAAATAGAATAATAAGTCATTTTTTCTATATTTAGTTATCATCACAACAAAATGGTTAGCACAGGTTTCATAAATCTTCATATGGTGAAATGATACATTAATATCTAAACTCATTTAAATTTAAACATAAACCATTTCATTAATGGTTAAACTTTTGACCCTTCTAAAATATTAAAATCCAAAACTTTAGAAATAAGGTAACTAAATTTCTTAAAATAATATCAATATTGATCCCCCCATATATCATAAAGTATCTCTTGATTGTCACATAAAAAACATGTGTATACTTTCATTATGTATTCTCTTGAAATGTGGTAATAACTTTAATTACATATAAAACCATAATAAAAACATACATTCTTCTTTATTTCTTACATATAATATAGATTATTGGTTATATTCCTTAAAGCAAAAAATGTTGTAAACACCATTCATGATAGAATAAACCACTTTGTCAAAAAATCATTAATTTGTTCCAAGGTAATCAGTACTATCCAATTTACTTTATTCTTACCTAATATCTATTTATCCAAACTAAACACCATTTTATCAACATTAGGGACATATTAGGGTATGACTTACCTTAATCGTGTTTTTTCTATAAAATATAAAATTTACATTAAATAAATTTTATTGGTCATTAGTATCATTATACATATTCTTTCAAATGATTAATAAAAAAATTATAGTGAAAAAACCTTATATATTTTATAATTATTTAATCCTAAGATAAAAATACTTCAATCATACCACTTCCTTCTCAAATTATTAATTGGTATTCATCATCTTATTCCTTAATACCTCTTTCCTTTCATATTTCATTTGCAGTATCTTCATTATCAAAAATATAACTATTACTCATACAACCTTTCATATTTTCTTTACTAGATTTCCATTTAGGATATTTATTTTCATAATTCCCTTCCTTTTCACATTTAAACAATTCAACAGTCGATGATATCTTAGAGATATCAATATTAGCTTCTATTTAGTTTACTGAGCTTTTCATTTTCCTTATGCAGTTACTTGCTTTGTGTACTTATTTTCCACAGTCAAAACATATTCTCACTCCTATGATATATTCACTTGGGTGATTAATTCCATATTCTTAAATTATAAGAAACTAAATCTTATTTACCCCATGGTTACCATCACTTAAACTCTTATAAAACTATTTACTTATCAACTTTTTTGATTCTGAGAGTTGGTTAAGGTACACATTGCAAATCATGTTCTGTGAAAAATGATTAGGCCTAATCACAATATACTTCACTCCATTCATCGTCACATTTTACTAATTTTCATCAAATTTTATATCACACACATTATTAATATGTTTCCTTCAGGTTCTATCCATCGAATAAAACTAAAAGCATATTTTTAGAAACATTAATCATAGTGGGGAACCAAATAATCATAAAAAATCTTATATAAAAAGTATAAATCCTTCATGATGCTTCGTAAAGAGTTGGTGAATTTCTAGTTCAATACGATGTCTTCGAGGTTGTTACCCCTAGGTACATCTATGTCAGAGCAACAACCACATATAGTATCTATATAAGGATGTCATTGCTTGGAAACCACTCACTCTATCCTTTACCAAAATTCTAGGACATTTTCCTATACTTTAACTCATCCATAGACTTATCTATAGAGACATCCCTAGTTATATCCTTATAAATATCCCTAAGTATATCACTAAAGTTTTATCATACTAGTTTCTAAAGGTTAACTAAACCTTTTCTTTTATACCAACTATAGTGACTCGGGCTTCTCATACAAGGATATTACATAATTTTTAAATGAATATTCATTACATTAAAAAACACACTCCTGATTAACATAATAGTTTATTGATAACTGAAACTTATAACACAATATTTTAATATGTATAAATATCTTCAATGTTTCCCACAAAGATCTTCTCATTTATTACTCTTCATAAACATACCATTCATAAAACCTTTCTCCATAACCTGGGGAAAGAAAATATAAGAAAGGGTGAGATCATGTGCTCAGTAAGGGTAAACAAAAGAGATATAAATATATGATCATATGAAATCATAATATAGGAATAAGGGTATGTGATAATGAAAATAACTTATGAAGTTCATACCCAACCTATCATTGATCATATACATGATCCATAACATAATTATTATCAATTCATAAGACATGAATCATAAGGGAATCATAGAACATGATCCATGAGATCATAAATTGGTATAAAACATATATTTGTGGAATAAAAATCATATTATAACATTTTTAACATGTATAAATAGAAACAGGTTTGCTCATTAAGTTATGGACATGAAATCAGGCCCTCATACAAACTTATGGACATGAAACTGGGTTTATGTATAACATTATGAACATGAAATATTGATCCATTCATATAATTGTGAACATTTAATTAATTTTATGAATAACATTATGGATATGAAATACAGGTCCATGCATAACATCATAGTAGTTAAGGTTCACTCCCAAGATCATCATAGCGAACAAACTCCTTTACTGAACCGGGTTCACTCCCCATTCCTACCCTATCTTACTGAATTGAGTTCACTATGCGTTATAATCATGAATTACTAGATTGAGTTCACTCTTTATTCTAGTCCTATCTATCTCATGAGATATAAATCTTTACACATTTCATTGGAGGGAGATATAGGTCTCACCCATCTTTGTTATAATGTAACCACCATCCTTGGTTATAACGTAACCACCATCACATAATAAAGTCATACATATGTGTACCAAAATATAATAAAACATTAATCATATCCTAACCCATGAAATTAAATTGGTTTCATAAACATTTCATTATAACATAACCGGGTTTCATAATCATTTCATCATTTCATCAAAGCATAACCTTTAGAAAAGGAATCGGTTTTCATAAACATTTTATCATGGTATAACCTATGGAAGAGAAACTGGTTTTATAAAAATATTTTCATCATAAACATAAACCATTCAAAGAAATAATAATAATGGTATACTTGGATCGTATCCCCAGTAAATAATATGTAACCAAAAAATAATGTCATCTTATATGGAAACTAATTTTGAAAGACTACTTTGGATATTTATTGATGAAAATATATTTTATTTGAAAATAATTTTTTAAAACATAAAACATTAAGAAAATAATTTTTTTTAAATATCCTTGAAAACTTATAGTAAGATTTTAAAAAATCATTTAAAACATTTCTTGAGGAAAATAACCTTTTCACTTTGGAAAATACTTTTTAGGACATAAAACGTTTTGAAAATGTTTTATTTGAAAATAACCTTGAAAACTTATGAATGAAAATTTAGAAGATATTTAAAACTTTTATTGAGGAAAATATAATTTTTTTTATTGAAAAATACTTTTTATAACCATTTTTAAAATATTTTTAGAAAATATGGTTTTGGAATAAAATGGATTTCCGACTGAAGAGGCAGATAAAGTTGGGTTTTCTTTAAAACGTTTTCTTAATAATTTTAAGTACCAAAGAGTGGGGAAATGGTACCATTACTTGAAGATATCATGAATGATCATAAGAGAAGAAAATTCATGATAATTATTGATATATGATTCATAATATGTTATCATCGGAAACATAATTGTAAACTATCCTGATAATTGGTTAGATTGTAACATGAAATCTTTACCACTTTGGTAACCTTAAATCAAAATCACTATGAAGTAATAACATAAAATGAAACATAAAATATCATGAGGATGAATAAATTCATAATATTACATTTCAAAGAGTCTTTATATATACCTTTTGAAATAATATAGGTCCACAACATAACATACATATCAAAAAAGGAAAATTGAGACAAAATCCCTTATCAATTTATTAAATTTTGAACTGTAAACCCCATGAAAGAGCGATAATAAAATGGATTTAAAAAACCCAATATTTTTAATTATAATTGTCATAATATATATTCATGGGTAGTATATAAACCTCATAAAATAAATAGGTGGTGAATATGACATGTGTCTCACGGAAGTAAAAAGTGAGATGAAAATCTCTTACTATAAGTACTGACTTTTGATGCACTCGTTCAAACCTCATGTATAATAAATATAAGTTTATTATACATATATTACAGTAAAATATTCATATATATCATACAATATATTATTTTATTATGTCCTATTACTACCCATTTATTAATAATTCCATGTTAAAGTTATGTTGTGGGTAATAACTGCATTGTTTTTCGTATATGTTTTGATTTGTTATATTTTTGTTCATCTTACTTTGATCATGGTTCCATAAAATTAATAATTATAAAAATGATATAAATATCATATATAATAAGTATATATGTATTTATAGTAATCTATAAAATTTAGTTATAGGAAATTAAATACACTATTGATGGAGATGGTAGACCGTACATACGCAAGAACGTTGTTTTTCATTTTCTTGTTAGGTTGAAAGAAATATAAGTAAATGGTATATATTATCATTCCAAAATCATTATTATATCATATATATAATAAATATTTATTAAATTCATCCTTAATAAATTTCATATAATGTGTGAATAAATCACATCGCTTCGCAAGGTGGTAGTCCGTTATACACACGAACGACGTTATCGTATTCCCAAAAAATGGAGAGTGTGGAAGTATGTGTGATGTAATAATTAAAGAATCATAATAACATCATAAAGATAATATATATCATATATAATTAATAAATCCATCATTATGACTAGATTTTAGGGGTGTTAATCGAAAAATAAATGACATCGGTTCACGAGGCGGTAGTTTGTTGTACACACAAATGATGATTTCATAACACATTTGATGGAATTAGAGATGGTTTTCAGTCATTAAATTAACATAAAAACATAAAATAATATGTAATATATTGATTTTAATATTTAATCATGATATAAAAATAATTCAAATGGTTGTGAGGAAGAAATAAAACAAAAACGATCGTTGATGAATGTTACCTCTTCTTCAAGTATCCTCCTTAGTTTTGCACTAAAATACTTACTTGGATGGATTTATGCCCAAAATAAGGATTCTAGGATGAGTTGAGGGAAGTTTACAAGTTATTTTTGGTAGGTTTTGGATGATAAAAATTTCTTGATAGGTGTGAATAAGTGAGGGTAATGAGTAACCTTTTATAGTTGAGGAGAAGTTGTATTTTTTTAAATACCCAAAAGTATTCACTATTGGGAGGTCTCTCTTACCTCATGTGCCTTAAAAATTAAATAATAATGTAGCGTAGGGTTCATTTATATGATAAAAACTCTACCACACAAACATAAAAACATTTTTATCATGTTATTTATTAGTCTTTAAGTTTACTCAACTTTACACTTTTTGTTTTTACCATAGTAACTTGTATCTTTTTATTTACCTGGGTACTTTTTCCTTTAAGAATATAATGAAAATAATTTTAATTAGATAATTTAGACCCAGTGATTCTTAATATTAAATCCAATTCAATAAATAAAAATCATATGTGTGTGTAAAATTAATTTTAATACAATCACAAGTAATGCACAAAACCCTATTTTAACCTTAATCATGTTAATTAATTTTAATTACGTTCCCTAATCATTATGGTAAAAAATAAGTTAACATTATTAGATAATATAAATTATTCTGATTAAAAATATTGATTCTATTTTTCTAAATTCCATTCATATAAGTGAAAATTTTAATTTAAAATTAATCTCGCATACGCAATGAGAAAGCAGGTTTTCAAAGTGAAAAAGCTCAAAAGTTTACAAAGTTTTTAAATCCAATTTCAATATGAAATTGATTAAAATGACCAAAATTGGATTAATAGATATATAATTAAACTAATTTTACTTTAAAAAAATTAAAATATAATTTAACTTTATAAATAAATTAAATGAAAATGCAGTTTTCAATTAAAATTCAGTATTTTTCACTATTCATCAAAAAACTGAAACTTTTCAGAAAAAAACCTAAAAAATATCCCAAATGTAATTTAAATATTATGATTTAAAATATGAATTTTATTTTTCAAATAATTCTTATAAATGTTTCAAAATTTAATTTTAAAATTAGTGCACCATAAAAAGGTGACAAAACTGTTTTCTAGAAAAATGCAGTTTTTAAGCGTAAAATTGGATTTATTCTTATTTATTGTATAGAAAACAAAAATATGAATTTTAAATAGTTTATTGAATATATACTATTTACATTTCATTAAAATCATTCACCAAAAGTGTTCTGTTTATTTAATTAAGGTGGAACACATTTATTTTCATAAAAAAATAGTTTCTCAGAAAAAAGATTTCCTTTATTTTAAAATATTTCTTATTTTCATTTTTAATTAATTGGTCACTAAATAATTTATCATTTTTAAACCATATTTTCATAATTTAACTAATCATATTCATACCCACCGTTCCAACAGCAATGTGATTACTATCATATTAAAAAATAGTATTTTAATTTTATCTCACATTTCGCTTAAACTCTATGTTACGTACAATGCAAGATAAACTTAGGATTGTGTGTAATACATGCCAATATTAGTTTTTTGTGTAACACAAGATAAAATTAGGATATTTTGTGATGAAAAATCTTAAAAATATTAAATTCGTTTAAGAAGAAAAATAATTCACAAAATCTCACGGTGTTACAAAGGCTATGTTCTGTTATAAAATATTTATTTAAAATATATATTATTTTTTATTAGGGTAAATTATTTATAATATTTAGTGATGAAATAATAACCTTAAATTTTTATGCAATGCTGACACAATATTTATTCAAGTTTTTGAAAAATAAAATAAATGGTTTTAAAAATGATAAAAGTAATTTAATTTGAATAAATTATTATGTTACATGAATATTTTAGATAAAAATAACACATTATAGTTTTTTTAATAGATTAGATTCTAATTTTATTATTCTCATGTTTTTTTAAGTCAAATTAAATAAATAGTTCCAAAAATGACATTAATGTTGTTTTATAATAAATAATATTATATTAAATGATTTAAAAATCTTAAAAATATTATATTTATCCAAGTGATTGGTATATGTTTTAAAATATAAACTATGGTCTATTTATGGGCCAATTTTCCTTTTATATTAACTAAATTTACCCCTAAAGATTAAAAAACTTCATTATCATGGTAATTGTCAAAAAGGGTTAATGTGAGTTAAAATAAAGAGATAAGGATATAAACCTAATCTAAACATTTCCAAATTTTATTGGATGATGATATTTAGACACATAATCATCCTATATTTTAATTAATTTTGTTTTTAGTCTTTTTTTCATGAAAATTAATTTATATTAATTTAATATTTTACGTAATTCCAAGAGTTCCCCTCCCCTCACTTATAAAAGGGCACATCCTCTCCTATTTTATTCACACTTTAAAAAGCATTTTAGTTTAGATAATAGATACCCAAATAACCTCATAAAATCCCTCAAAAAATTATAAAGGTATTAGTTTGATCTAAATACCAACCTTATAGGGTTTATGGTGTAAAGAAAAGGAAGTTGTTTGAAAGAATGGGTATAGTCTTTAACTGAATGTTTTAATTTTATTTCTTCCTTTACCTCGTTCAAATTTTCTTAAAACATGTTTAAATAATAACACTAGTATCTTAAATATATTTATATGTTATTATGTTAATGTTATCACCTACATACATGCCCTCTTCCATCAAATGGTAAATGAAATTTTCGTTAGTGTGTACGACAGACTACCGCATCGTGAACTGATGTAATTAATTTTCCATCACCACCTATCACAGGTGGTTATAATGATGGATTTAATAAATTTATATTTTATTTATTATATTATTATGATTCTATAAAGGTGATTTATTATTTACCTTTCTTTCATTCCATCAATCATTAATGGAAATAGTATTCATGCATATGCATGGCTTACCGTCTCTATGAACAGTGTAATTTATTTTTTATCTATAATTTTTTTGGATGAATATAAATATATATATATAGTGAATATATATTTTATTAATATCATGTTTATTATTCTGGATATTATTTAACCATGATCAATGAATAAATATAGAGACTTTGGAACCAAAACATCCATGAAAAACAAAGTAGTTAGCACCCAAAATATTGATTTTAATAAAGAATTGTTAATAAATAGATAGTTATATATTATAAGAAAATCATATATGGTATGATATATATTATTATAGTTATATAATACATTTATAATAAATATATATTTATTATACCAAATTTTCTAACACATACAAAGAAATAAAATACTTGCAGTAAGGGATCTATCTAAACCACCCTTTTTCTTTAGGTTATGACCATTCTCTCTTTATCTAACTTTCTATGTCTATTTAATGTGATTTATTGATTTAAAATTATATATATGTGTGTATTTTACATAAATAACTATCTAATTCTCTTTTACTTTGATGGGTTAATACATTCGATAAATTCATTTCTCAAATTCCTTCTTTAAAATCAAACATGATTAAGGGAAACTTTTCTATACCTTGATCCTTTTATGTAATTATAATTTAAATTTTGTATTACAATATTGAGACCAACTATTATTAAACTAGATATTAACATACATAATATTTAATTTCTTCTTCTCCTTGTAATATTTATAAAATTTCCTTTGATTATGATATGAGGTAAGATTATGAAACCCATTTCTTTCCATGGGTATTTCTTATGATTATGAATTATAATTGATTTCCTTTTATGGAACACATAATCATGAAAATTTTATGATGGGTGCACCCATATAGTTTTATAATTCATTGGGTAAAGTTTTTTCCTTATGATACACTATGTATGGGATTATGGAGTAAACATAATCCATGATGGGACTTTGCCCACCATGTGATGTTTTCTTAGAAGTTAGCATTGACTTATGATTATATCATTATTTGTGTTGCTACCAAATTTCCTATATTTCCATGATCTTATGATACCATGTTATTTATTTTATTTTATCATGTGAATACTCATGATCATTCTCTTTTATGATATCATTTTATTCCTTCAAATTCACATGTTGTGATTCATTACCATGTTTATTACCTTGTTGGGATTTTTAGCTAACCCCTTTTATCTATATATTCCCCAGGTTATCTTATGTATTTTTAAAAGATCAAATGGAATTAAGAGATCATTATAGAGATTAAAATAAAGATGTTTTATTTTCATGTTGATGTTTTATGTGCCTAGTATTCTAAAGGAACTAGGAATTTAAATCCTTGTTTTGTATTTAATGGATAATTATGTTAAAAATTATGTAATAATATGTGTAAAAAGGATTAGTTTGTTATAGTTTTTGCCAAGTTTTGGGGGATCTTTGACAGAGTCAAATCCTAATATATTTGAAATATATTTAAGGCTTTCAATTTAAGAGTTTGGAATGAAGGGATTTTAAATTAAACCCCACACATTCCCAATATTTATCAAAGGAATCTTGGATATATAAAGGGGGAACATCATATGAGTTAAAAGATATGATGAGAAGGTATTGAGAGATATTTTGATATTATAAAGAAAAAAAAATCAGAAGAAGCATCCATATTGATATTTCAAGAAGGATTCAATTGGGTGGATGTTTTGAGAAGACCATAACTTGATGTTCTAATGAATTGAGTGATCCCTTTGGATTCAGAATACCAAAAGGAGAAAATTTTAAAAGGTTAACTAGTTTTATTTTGAAAAAATTATTTTTAGAAAGTAAATGTTTATCCTAATTTATTTATTAATAAAAATTGTAATTATATTTTGATTGTGAAAATTTATGTTGATGACATTATTTTTGGATCATCATGAGAAAATATTTGTAATGATTTTTCAGAGTTAATGAATTATGAATTTGATATGAGTGTGATGGGAGAATTGAAATTATTTATTAGTATTAAAAAATTTCAAATAAATGATGGTATTTTTATAAATAAATAAAATTATATGAAATATCTATTTAATAGGTTTGGTTTATACTTCTTTAAAAGTGTAAATACTCTCATGAGTACTACTAGTAAATTGAATTTAGGTAAATCTAGAAAATTAATTGATGTTAAATATTATAGAGCCGTGATTGAAATTTTATTATACTTAACTACTTCAAGTCTTGATTTAATGTTTTTAGTTTTCATCTATGATATATTTCAAAGTTATCCTAATGAAAGTCACATAAAGTATGTTAAGAGAATTATTAGATATGTTAAAGGATCCTTAAAACTTGGTCTGTTTTATCTTGATAAAACTTATTTTGATTTTAATATCTATTTGTATTCTAATTTTGGTGGATTTAAGTTATTTAGAAAAATAAATTCAGGTATGTGTCATTTACTTAGTAAATGTATATTTTCTTCTACTTCAAAGAAACAAAATTATGTTTCCCTTTCAACTGATAAATTTGAATACATAGCTATTTCATCTTGTTGTGATCAATCATTATGGATTAATAAAATGATTTCTAATTTTTGGTTTGATATTGATAAGATTCCAATATTTTATGACAATAATTTTTCCATTTATATTTCAAAAATTCTCTTACAACACTCTATAATTAAGAATATTGATGTTAAATTTCATTTTCTTAGTGATTATGTTCAAAAAGGAAATATAAATATATAATTTATTTCAATAGAAAAATATATTTCTAATAAATTTACTAAGACCATAGATTAGCTAAGTTTGTGAAAATCAAGTTTGAACTTGGTATGATGTAAATTTAAATTATTATAGCATGAATTTATGGAGAGTTTGAATGTGTTTACATGAAGAAAAAATCCAGAAAATCTATAGTAATATGGAATCTATCTTACTATATATAACTCAATGTTATAACAATATAAATATTTATAGTGGCTCCTTGAGGATTCTAAAATATTTTTCTGAAGGAATTTATACTCTCATACACAATTTTTTTTAATTCTTCTCACGCTATTTGAAAATGTATGAATTTACGATGTGCCTAGTTATGTATTTTATATAAAATTTAGGGTTAGTTTATTTACTAGTAATTATTAAGGGGGGACTTTTTATGCTTGATTTTAACATTATAAGAATTAGTTTCTTTTCCATTATTTTATCCTAAATTGTCAGTACATTTCAAAAGGGGGAATTTTTTTAATCTTTTTGATAATTTCAAAACAGGGGATGACATTTGAAATTATAATTGGTTTTATAATTATGAGAAGGGGAAGATTATTTGGTGGATCCATAAACTACTTTTTTTATAATTAAAAACCCTTATTTTCTTTATTTTGTATAACATAAGTATTTAAATAAATGTTTTACTTTGGTTATATATTATAAATATTAACTTAAATTATCTATAGATTTCATGTTTTGATTATTTATAACATGTTCTATAAGTTTCATGAAGTGTTAGTATGTTAAATATGTCATTTATGACCTTTAAAATTCATTTATATATATTTTTTATTATTCCCATGTATCCAAATTCCTATTCTTATATAGCCAAATGTTGATCCATGTATCCAAATTTCCAGATTTAGTTATAATATATATTTCAACCATAACTTGGGATATAAATCTCAAAATTGAGTGATTCATAATTCATTAGAAATATAAAAATATTATATATATTTCATTAAACTATAATAAAAGATGAAGCTATATTTTTCATGTCTAAAATTGGAACTAAAGTCACTATAAGTTTTTAGTTAGAACTCTATAGGTTTTCAGAATTAATTAGGTACTATTTTTTAGTGATATCTGAAGCCAAAAATTTCTAATTAAGTATTTTTTTATTTTTTATAAATCCTATAAAATTGTCTAAATATAAGTAAACTAGACCAAAATCCAAAAGGATTATTTAGAAGGTATAATTTTGGACTGAAGTTTAAGAAGTCGAGCTTCACAAACTTCAGAAATATTTTCTTACATAGTATTTTGGTTACATAAATTTGAGTATGTGAGAAATTCAAATAAATTGAATTAGATAAGTGAGATCTAAAATGTTAACATATTCAGTTATATAGAACATAGCTATGTAGATTTGATTAAATGATATTTTGGTTATGTAAAACCTGTTACATAAATAGATTCAATTATATGAATTAATTTTTCATATGGGAAATCCACCTATGTAGATAAGTTTTCTTATGTAATTTTTCATTTTCTATAATATTTTTCTAAAAATGAAAACTATGCTCTATTTTTTGTATAATTTCCTATTTCCACTTGCTACATGTTTATATTATTTATTTTAATTATTTTATTTATTCTAAAATTATTCATTAATTATATAGAATCCATGAATATACATTTGGGATTGTTTTATTATAAAATAAATTAGATCCTCGTGGGATTAAGTGTGTATAAATATTCATAATGAAATTTTGGAACATGGGATATTCAAATTAAAACCGTTTGAAATGTGAATGCTTTGTTGGAGTATTCCAAGGATCATTAACATGAGTTTTATAGTATATTAACTATTGTATTAATTGTTATAACTTGTTTTTCTATACATACTATTATATTTTATAGGATATAAAAGTAAACACACATGAATATTAATTAACACACTTATATGAGAAATACACATGATGCATTTTATAGGAAAACAAGATCAAAAAACTCTGAAGTAGTTCATTATCAAAGAAAGAGAAAGTGTGCTGGCATTGGAAAAGAAGTTTTAAAATGTATATGCATGAAGAAAATATTTATATAAGATTTTTATATATCTAGTTAATATATATAGGTTGAATATTTTTACAAGAATAGTATTATTTGGGAGATTTTTGAAACTAAAAAACACTCAAATATACTTCATCATTCAATACTCATCTACTAGAGTGATCTATATTGCCTTAATATTTATATGATTCATTATTCAATTGGTTTTTTGGTGAATCAATTCATTCTGTTTATTTTATATGCTTAAGTATGTGTGGTTTATACTACAAATAAAAGGTACAAGTTAGGTTATACTACCACATACAAATGGTATGTGTGGGTTGTATATAAATAATAAAAGGGAAGGGTTTTTCGGTTGTTCCTTGGGCCAGTTAAAGGTAGTTTGGTTTATGTCACCACCTAAAAAGGAAGCTAGAAGGTTGTGACTCTAGGTGAGAAAAATTAAGTCTTGGGTTGTGCCTATAGGGTTTAAAAAGGCAGTTGTAAAGGGTTTTGACTCTCTTCAAGAATCATAGATTCCATGGTTTGTGGGTTTCATGTCTCTCTAGGTTTAATAAGGTTGAATATTAGAGTAGGATAATTTAGACATAAACTACTATAAAAAACACTATTTTTATTTTATTTCCAAATAATTAATCATTAAACTATGATATAATATTCTTTAAAATATTTTAAAAAGTCAATTAACCCCTAGTTATTCTTCCATCACCATATTTGGGACCAAGACATGATCCCCTCGGACAGTCGCTATAGGATTATACCAGTCAAATTATAAATATAATTACTCCTATAATCCTATAATAGTTTAGGGAATGGAGTTAAAGATAAATGAAAAGATTTACATTATTTACCATAACAAATTATATTTAAATTTATCCAAAAAGGGTTTAGAATGTACTGGTAAATAATAATATAAGTAGTTACATTGTTTTAAGGAAAATGTTTAATGTAATAAGGTTCCATGGATGATGATGATGTAATTTGAAAGAGTTATAAGTAGAAAACTAAATTTAACATCATACCATTTGATGTTGTAAAGTTAAGAAGTTTAAGTGTGCTCAAAGATTTTAACATTAGGAATATGATTCCTAAATCTCACCATTATTCAAACCATATTAATTCATAGATTTTACTCACTAAATTAGTTTATTGGGAGGGTTTTATCAGATGATCACATTGAGATGTGATAGGAATTACATATGATGAAATTATTTAACAGAACCCCTAAAAATGCAGCATAAATAAGGATTATCTGGAAATTTATCATATATGATATGGTAAATAGGTGATTATATTGGGTTTGTTAAATATTATTAAAAGAGTTTTAACTATATTACATGTATCATGTTAGAGGAAATATCCACTTTATCATTCTTTCACTTTGGATGAATATATATATATATATCATGAAGTGTAATGATAATTGAACTCTAAAAATATGACTTTGTGTTATTCTTAAAAAGAATCATAATAAATTATTATATTATATGAAAATATATAATGGTAAGAATGATTAGGATTCTTGTACAGAGATAAAAAATATGATCATGAAGAAAAAAAACGAAGAATATTATTCTTTATGTGCACCGGATGACCCATGAAGTATACCAAATGGAGTATCATATAGATGTATTTGGTATATCAGGGGTTCATTATAACACCCTGACCTTAGTTACCCAGATTCAGTGCATTATTACATAACATTGGCATGATCACAAGGGATCAAATCCAGAAAGACCGATCAGTTTAGTAGCCTTCGAAGTACTAGATACATACATAAGTTTTACATTACATTATAAAATAAAAAACAAAAACAACATTGTCTCCTTTGAAAAAATTCATATCCCTTAGACTATCCCTGTAGCTCAGTTATAATATACTTCTTCACATCCTGGTAAAAATAAAACATAGAAAGGGGTGAGCTCAGGTGCTCAGTAAGGATAACAATATAGCGGAAACTTTCATAAATAAGTATAAACATTTAAGGCAATGTATAAGACTAAAACTTAAGCCTTTTAAACTTAAAATTCATCATAACATGGAAATGATAAAACAAATAATTCCATTTACTTATTTACATGGATATTCTACTAGTCGAATAATCATATGTAATATCAATATCCAATTTCATAATGATGGAATGCATAATGCCAAACTTCATAACCACATTGTCAAGGCCTTATACTGAGAATACAAATAAGATTTTTTAAAGGCCTTGTTCCAAGATAGTAGTTTGTCTCATGAGACCTACCGATGCATCAAGGAGCTATAGCGGGCTCCACCTGTCAGTTACTAAGTCCAATGCACTCCTCATATGAAATGGTTTAAACATAACATAAACATTCATATTAAAACTAGCATATGAAATGTCAATAATTTATACATAAACCATTAATGGTATAAAAATAACACATAAACAGTCAAAAATATCACAAAACCTTCAATACAATATGGAAGATTTGTATCATAATAAATCAACTTCAAACAAGTTTAAAATCCATCAAAGGATGTTGATATAGATGAAATCAAAACTGTTTGAGAGAAATATATCTTTATATTTTGAAATTATTTAAAATTCATTTAATTGAAAATATTCTTATAAGATTGTAATGGAAGATTTGAAGGTGTTATAATGGCATAAAATAGTTTCACCCACTGTATAAGTTAAAAAAACATTCTTTCCTTAATTTTGTTGAAAAGGTCGTAAAGGACCTTGTTTGGAAAACGACGGAAATATTCTTTTATAAACATTTTATAAAAAGTAAAACAAGGGTATAAATGACTTTAACTCATAGTTTAGTTAATAGTAAAAATGTTTTGAATTATATTTTTAAGAAACATGGAAGTGGATGATAAAGAGGTCCTGGTAGATACTCACGTATAAACAACCTTGGATAATGAAGAGATTGTAGAATTAACTCTTACCTTGTACTTTTCCTTGATCGGGGGTGTGTTAACCTCCTGTATAATAGTTAAATCATTGTTATTAAATTATACAAGAACCAAATACATAAATATGATATCCTATATGATCTTCTAATATTTCTTTGTTAATACTATTTCGGTAGTATCATTGTTTCAGGTGTTAACTGATTCATTTTCCTTTATATGTCTTGTTACGTAAGTCATGTTTGTTATGGATAGTATGTATTTTATTCATATCCAGAATTATATTATGTTCTTAAACATTATTTTTAATCCTAAAATGAAAATTATTCTTGAATGGTTACGATGGGGAATGAATCTCATCGCGTTCGTGGAGACTGTAATCTGTACGTACGTACGAGTGATGATACCATTCTATTGATGGTGGAATCGTATGTAATTGGATGTTATATCATATATAAAGAATCCTTAACATTTTATATTTATTATTTATATCAGTTATACATCATTATTATACTCATCCAAATAATGAAGTGTTGAACAATAACTACACCAGGATGTGGAGATGGTAAGTCGTACGTACGCACGTATAGTGACTTTTCTTTCGTAGGATGAATATAATAATGAATATAGTTTTACCATATTTATAATAACATATAATTATTTATAAATTAATGGATTTATTATTTTGTTATTTAAGCAACAAATAAAGAGGAAGTGGAAGAAGAAAATAACTTTGAAAGAGGTGGTGAAATTATTACCTCTTCTTCGAGCGATTCCTTTTGATTTGATCAAAAGGGCTCCTTAAGTTGGATTTATTATCAAAGTAAGGTCTCTAGGATGAATTAAGGGTAGTTAGGAGAATATTTGTTCAGGGTTTTTCCAAGCCAAATGGATTTGGAGGTGTGGTTTTGAGAGAATGGAGAGTACCCTTTTATAAGAGAGGTGAGGGTCACTTTAGGAAATGCTTAAAATATTATTTTATTATACAATAATATTCGGTTTATAATGGCTCCAAAATGATTTATTTAGAGGATAAGGTGGGTATGGGTAGAAAAAATCTCAACCAATAGGTTTTAGACAAGTTTAGGTCACCATATTAACCTTATCTTTTAGATTTAATAAATAGTTTAACTTTTACCATGTATTCTTGTATTATTATATTATATGGTTAATAAACCTACTATAAAATGACAAGAGAACACCAAGTGGTTCATTAATGACATATATATTATTATATAAGTCTTTTATAATAACCTTAGATTTTTTTTACTATTATATCATTTAATAATATAGTATTTTTTTTAAAACTCATTTATGTCAATTTTAACACTATTTAGTATCTGATTTTTGTTAAAGTTTTAACAACTTAATTACTTCTAAAAAAATTCATTTAATCAACCCTAACATGTCATATTAACCTATAAAATTATTTTAATTCATCAAAAGTCTCAATTTACATTTATTTGGATATTTATAATATCAATTATTTTAATCTTTCATTAATAAGGTAATTAATGCATCATCATTGTGTCATAAATAAATTTAATTATTTAATGTCTAAAAAATATAAATAAAATACCATTACGTAGTAAATATTTTTATCTTTCTAATGAATATTTATAGTCAAATTTATCTTATGTGTAACCCTATATTAAAAATGTTTTATTTATTAAACTTTGAATTTAACACTTTTAACTCTTCTTTAAATTAAATAATAATAAATGTCTTAATCTAATCCAAGTGGACCAAAAAGATCGTATTTTATTCCTAAGGTTGATTTTTGTCAAAATACACTTATAAAATAGAATTATTACATGTTTTAGGGTAATTATAATATCATTTTTACCTTTAATTACCCTATTTACTTTTAACCGTGGTAAATAAAAGTCAAAAGTTACTATTCACCAAAAATTATTTTCATCTTATTGAACCACATTTTACTTAATGATATCAACTATTTCTCTTGGATTTTTTAAATTCAATTCACAAAAGCGGTAAAATTACGTTTTATGCTAATTTTCAAATTTGCTAGAAGGTGGGTAAAAGACAATAAAAAGTTCAATAAAATTTTATATATCTAATTTTATTATAAAATGACTCCAATGAATTACATTAAAATAATATAGGTATTATGTATCTATTTTGACTTAAAATAAATTTAAATAAAATAAATAATTATTTAAATAAATTTTTTGTTTTAAACAATAACGCAGTGTTTTTCACTATTCATCAAAAATTGAAAGTTTTCAAAAAAATACCAAAAATTCGCCCTAATATAATTTTGATATTCTGAATCTAAAAATAAAGTCCATTTTGAAAAATAAAATTTATAAAGTTTCAAAAAGTGGGTATTACTATTCATAACAGCTAGTTTGATTGGTCGTGGTGTGCTAGAACTCGAAGTTGCGTACACACAAGCTATTGTATTATTCAAAGGGAAACGTACCATGGAAGCTTGGGGTGTTACACTCATAGATCATATTTTAGTCCCATTACCTGGGTTGGAGAGATACCTAGCATAATAACCTTCATGTTTTGATACCCTACTTACACAAGTATACATATTGACTTAGTTAATACGGGAGTGGTTGGGTATTTGTCTGATCATATTGTTGGTTGGATCTCAACTAGATATGCGATTTTTACCCTTATATGATGAGTATAACATCAAGGGCCTTGATTAAATTAGATGTTGGAGTGTGTGTTTTCACCTAAATAGTACATATTATGTGCTTATCTAGTTATATATGGGGAATGTGGTGTACTTATCCATTATGGTGAATGACATATGATATATTCACCGATTAGTTCAATCTATAATCTATGACATGATAATGTATAAGTATGATATATGGTAATGAAATGCTTCATGTCCCATAGTCACTCTATGACCTATAAAAATATAAAATATGGGAACGATATTTGTGTATGATGCTTACAAGTGGACATAGGTATAAAGTTACATGTGTTTGATAGAGATCACGTCAGATCCCTTTATAGCTTGAGTATCACTAATTCTTGTATATATGTTTCTCTGTTTTACACTTATGGATCCAAAGATTCATATTTATTATCAACACTATAAAGGCATGTGGAACTACACTTTGTGGTTGACTAAATGGGGATTCAGTTTGACTCAAAAATCTACTCTAAAATTGTTTTATAGCTAATCCAAAAGAGTTTTGTATTGGTATTCAAAAGGTATTGCATATGATGTGATATAATGTGAAGTTAATGATAGATTCAAAAAAGTGTTTTGAAGGATATCCAAAAGGAGTTTTGGATATGATTTCATGATTTGTTATATATGGTATAATATAATGTGAAATGGCATAAAGACTTTTAGGCTTTAGTGAAAGTGTGAGATTGAAGGAGATATTCCATAAATCCATATATGTATATGATATATTTATGAGATAAATTTTAATGCATGAAAATGATTATTTAAATGGAAATGAGTATATTATTCCATGCAACTTGTGTTGGAAGGATAAATGTCAAACTGTTATCATTTAGTGATTATCCCATGTATTCTATCATTAAAGGAATCATTTTATAAGATGAAATTTAAGTTAGAAAATATATTAAATGAATTTATACATGATTTGGTTATGTTAGGACCAAGCTAATGATAAAAGTGATTATTTTCAATTTTTGTCTTTTTTTGTAAAGTATTGTTTTTGAATAAAGGAAATCACCTCATTTTGTATTTAGTGAAAATCGTATTGGTGGATGTTTTCAAAAGAATCGGACTCATGTTTTATGAAATATTGTACTCACTCTATCCATCATAATGAGAAATTTATCGTTATTTGAAATGAGAGAATTGGTCAAATAGAAGAGAAATTATCTTGCTGGAAGTAAATGATCACCAGATTCACACTAAATTCAGTGAGAAAGAAGTGGTTGTTTTGATGGAAATTCAGAGTCTCTATGACTATGATAAAATAAATGTGACAATTCTTTGATGATTTTTATTTCATAAATCCTAATTTTATTGGAGAACTTATGATGAAATATTTATGGAAGAAAAATGGAAAAGAGATGCAGCTAATTGAAAATAAATTATACCCAGTATAATCAGATTCAGGCTGAGAAGGAAAGAAAATGTTACTGGGAATTGTACTCAAGAGATCATACCTATAATGATCATTGTTAGGAAACATAGAATTTGATCATTTATCATATTCATAATAAAACTTTCATACCCAGGATGATCATACTCAGGCTCATAAAGAAAAATATCTTACATAGTATGATCGTATTCAGAAATATTGTACTTTGGACAATTATATTCAGAAAATGAATTGTTTGAGGATTATGAATGAAAAGAGAAGGAGAGAAGGAGATCAATAATTTAGTAAAATATTTCAAAAGTTTTTAATTACTTTGTATTCTTCCAAATTGTCCAATGTAAGAGGAGTAGAACAAGCCTTTCATATCAATTAGGTTAAGAGAAAAAGTGAAGAAATGAAGGAGATGATGTGTATTTCAATTGGGTCAAGAGCCTTTGTAATCATAGCTAAATTATTTCCAACTGGGTCAAGAGAAGAAGTGAATAAGTAAAGGTTTTTTGAAAGTAGATATTGTTTAATGAATTGTTGATCGGGGGTTTTTAATTAAAAAGAAGGATTGTATTTAGCAATTATAGTGGTATCCATTTCTTCATACACTTTCTTACAATTGATATAGAGCTTTGTTTTGAAGAAATTGGATTCAAAAAATCAGACCCATGAATTGAAATAAAACTTTAAAGTTAAATGAAAGTATAAAGAAGAATTGAATATTATAGAAGAATCAAGAAGCTTTGAGAAGAGTTGATGAAGTCAAAATTCACTCAAGATTTTAAGGGAAATTGAGATTAGAATGAATTTGATTAAGTGGGAAAATTTTGGGATTCCTTCCAAATCTACTCGAGGGTCACCTATAGAAGTTTAAAAGTACATTGTACTTTTACTGATGACCAATATAATGTTCGTGAGAGAGAATACACAAGTTTAAGAGAGATAAATAAGTTTTCATACTCACTTTTTTTGAATAAGTTTTAATGGATTGAAGTGAAAGAGAAGATACATGATCACAACATTGTATTCAGCTGATCATTTTACTCAGTGATTATCATACTCAACTAATTACCATATTCATCTTTTTAATTATATTCAGATGATTATCATATCATGCTAGATTAATCAGATCAGGATTTATACATTGGGTTTTCCATACTAAGGAAGAATCATACTAAGTTTTTCATACTCATAATTGAAGTGGTTCTAATTAATCTCTACCATATTCTGTCTAAGTCATATTTTTTGTATTGGGGAGAATCATATCAGGAATAATTGTATCAAGGAGAATCGTACTCATAGGAATTGTACTGGGAAAATTGTACTGGTGAAATTAGACTGAGTTTTCATAACAAAGTCCAAGAAGTTCTTACCTTCTTCTAGGTAATAAATTGAAGAAGTGTTTTCAATTTAATACATTTTTAAAATTGAAAAAAGCACAAGTAACATGAGTTGTTACATAAATTTTTTATTACCCTATTTGTGCTAAGAGGGTGCACATGCCCTATTAGAATTGTTTACATATTGTTATATGATTTTAAGGGTATATCCTACTTGTTATAATCTAAGGATTTATTTCTAGTGGATTGTGTGGTATTATATCACTTCTAAACCATACCAAGGACGTAGCTATTCTTATTGAATAGTGAACCTTGTAAATACTTATATTCCTTTGTATGTGTGGTTGAATTTTTTTTAATAGGGAATTAAATCCTTAATAGGAGGTGAAGTTCATTTCAAGGAAACATAAAAATAAAAAGTAGGAGTGATTCATCCTCTCCCCCTTGCAGTGATACAATCATCCTAACTATGAACTTTCAACTGGTATCAAAGTAAGGTTCCTTTTGCTAATTCTTTATTGATGGAGAATTTGAATTATGTGAATATTAAAGTTATTTTAGTCTTTGATGGAAATAATTATCATATCTAGAAATATAGAATGTTTCCATATCTTATTTCTATCAGTGATGATGTTCTTCAAGCTACAATAGTTGGGTTTCACCCTATTGATGATAAAGTTCCTCTTACATCTATTGATAAGAAGAATATAGAGAATGAAGGAAAGGCTATGAATGTTATATTATCATCACTCTTTGAAAGTTAATTATTAAGAGTGAAAAGTGTTAAAATATCCAAAGTTATATGGGATAAATTTAAAAACATATACGAATGCAATACAAAAGTGAAGAAGGAAATATTACAAATCTGGATATTGAAATATGAAGATTTAAAGATGGGTGATCATGAATTTCTTGGGGACTTGTTTACTAGGGTAAATGACATTATGAGTACTATCATATTTATTGGTTAAAAATTAGATTATTCTATGGTTGTTAAAAAGATTTGTAGAATCCTTCCCAATAAGTTCGATATAAAAGTTTATTCATTGGAAGAAATAGATCCTAAAACATCATCTCTTTATTATTTGCATAGAACTATCATTACTTATGAAGTGAGAATTAAGAAATATATGAAAAGAAAAAAAAAGTTTGATAGAGAAATTTCTTTCAAGGCTACAAATAAAGAAGATTCAAAGAAGATTCTTATTGAAGATAAAGGTGGTGAATATGATTCTAAAGATGAGGTATGTAAAAATATTGAAAATATTTTATCCTTGTTTTCTAAAAATGTGAAAAGAGGTACAAAGAAATCCAAAGGGAAACTTCCCTTTAAATGTTTTTGATTTGAATTCGTTAGACACTTTGTTTCTAAATATCCTTAAAGAAATAAAGAAGAGCATAGTAAAGAAGAATAAAGAAATATAAGAAGATATTGGAAGAAATGGGACAACAAAGGAAAATTATATTCCATTGGGAAATATAGGAAATTATTTAATTCAAAAATAAGAATATTCTTATATAAATATGATAAAAAATAATGTGGTGATGTTGAATCTGAAAAATATTTGAGTGTGGTATTGAAAATACTTTCATTGCAACAGTGAATAATAAATAATTTGGAAGCAGTAGTTCTGAAGAATAAGAAATTCAACTTGAACATCATTTGGAAGAAAAGTTTAAATAATGTTTGAGAAATATTAGAAGACTTAAAAATAAAAACAAAACGTTATAATATGAATGTTCTTTAACATGAAATCAATAATATTTTTCTGATGAGAAAGTAAAGCTAGTGAAAGAGATTGATAATTTAAAGAAATATCCTAAAGAAGAAAAGAATTTTAATGGTCATTTGGAGGTGAAGCTGAAAGAAAAATAATAAGAGTTGAAACTTTTCCAATAAAAACTTTCCAAATCTAAACAGAGAAATACAAGTTTCAAAAACTCTATTTCTGAAGTTGGTGAAAGTTCTCAAAAGGAAAAACTTTAGAAGTATAAAAAAAAGATACCTATAAAGGTTAAGGAGAAAATTTTATTATTTCTGAAAATAAGAAAGTTGAAAAATTCATGTATGTGGCTAAGACCAACAATGTTGGAAATTCAAAAGCCTTAAATAACCATGAGTTCAAAAATGTTTCAAAACAAACTAAGTCTTAAAAAGTTTTAAACACTTTTGGTTCTGATAAATTAGAAAAGAAAAGGAAGACTCAAATTGATAATAAAAAGGTTGATGGATTGGAAAATAAAGAGAAGAAGTTGTATGAGAAACATATTCACAATTACAGGCTGTATAGAATTTTCAGAGTTAAATACTCATTTATGGATATTTCTGGTATTATAGTGGATTTAGGCATATGGAAAATATGTGTTGCTTTAACAAAAAACATTACTATTATTCCATGGGTTATGAAAGTTAGAGGTTGAGGGGGAGTCAATTACCTCAAAATAAGAAGTCTGAGGGGGTTGTGAAAGGTGGAGTAAAAATTGAAAATTGGTTCCAACCTTTGGAAACTATTTTTGAAAGATGTAAGAAACCTATACACCTTGTAAAAGGATTTTTTTTGTTATCGGTGTAACAAAATATTCTTAACAATTCTCAAAATCTGAAGATAAATAAATAAAAGGAAGAAGAAAATTCTCTTGTTGTTTAAACCGCACTGAAGGCTACAAAAGGACAACGATCCTAGATTCTTGATAGTGGGTGTCATTCTAATATGATAGTATATTTTAAATTTTTGAAGAATGTGAAATATTTTAAGGGAGTAACAGTGAAATTTGTAAATAATGAATCCTTAAAAATTAAAGTTTTTATATTATCCATCATTAGGAAAGAAAAGATGAAATTCAAGATATCTTTTTATGTTGATGGGTTGAAAAACAATTTTCTAAGTGTTTCACAATTTTGTGATTAGGGTAACAAAGTTATCTTTAGAAAAGATGGGTTTTTTATGAAAGTGAAGAAGATGGAATGATTTTTACAAGATTCCAATATACAAAAATAAATTTGTTTCAAGTTGGTGAAATAAAAAAATCTTGTTACATGAGTATGGTGGAAGGGAATCAATTTTAGCATAAAAGGTTGGGACACATGTGTTAGAGAAACATGAGCATGCTATATAAAATGGATAGTGTCCAAGAAATTACTAATTTTACAAGAAGAAGAGATTGGTTTTTCACTATTTTCTATAAAGAAAATATTATAAACTCAGTGCATAAGAAAGTTGAGATTTGTTCAAGACAGCCCCTGGAGATGATTCATTCTGATATTTTTGATCCAATGAGAAAACAATAAACAAATGGATATAATTACTTCATCACTTTCATTGATGATTTTAATCATGTTACTTGTGTTATGTATATGAATCATAAATCAAATTCTATGAAAATGATTAAAATTTTTAAAAGGAAAACTAAAAAGAAATGTGAGTATTCAGTAAAGAAGTTGAGAACGGACAATGGTGGTAAATAAAAAAGTAAATAATTCAAAAATTGTCCTGAGAATCATGGAATTATGAATGAGTATAGTTCCTCATACACTCCTCAATAAAATGGGGTTGTTGAAATAATGAATAGAAGTTTGATGGAAATGGGAAGAACCATGTTACTTGAAAATGGATTTTCTCATTACTTCTAGAGGCAAGCCATGAGTACTACTATTTATATCTAAAACCGTTGTTTATACATGCCTTAATCACATATGAATCCATATGAATTGTTTTATGATAAAACTCTAATTTTCAAACACCTAATAGTTTTTTTGAATCCATGTATTATAAAGAAGAAAGGTGAAAACTATGGAAAGTTTGAGTAGAAAGGAGATGATGTAATATTTCTTGGCTATACTCTAGAAGGAAGAGGATATAGATTCTTTAATAATGAGATAAGAAGAGTTTTTTATTCTATTAATGTGAAATTAATTGAAATATGCAAGAAATAAAAAACATATTCAAGAAGAAAAGAAAGTTTAGAAATATTGTTTTGAAAACAATTATAATAATTATATAGACAATTTTATTCCTAATCAAGAAGAAGAATCAGACTCGGCTATTTTAAGTGATGAGGAAGATGTTCGAAAATCTCATCCAAGGCTGAGGAAGTAAGTGAAATCTTAGAATATAATTGGTGATCAACATCAGAAGGTTCAAACAAGAAGAACAAAAAATTATATTACACATACTTCTTTGTATAAAAAATTGGATCCAAATGATGTGAAAGAAGATTTTGAGTATCCGGAATGGGATCATTCCATGAATGAATAGTTGGATTAGATTGAAAAGAATGATACATGGGAACTCTTACTCAATCCTGAAAACAAAAACATTATTGGTACAAAGTGGGTTTTTCGGAACAAGCTAAATGAATAAGGTGAAGTGATAAGAAAAAAAGAAAGATCGGTGTGCAAAGGGTATTCTCAAATTGAGGCTATTGATTTTTATGAAACCTTTTCTCTGGTGGTAAGACTTGAAACAATCATAATATTTCCTGGTATTTCTGCAAAATGAGGCAATAAGATCTTTTAAATGGATGTTAAATCCACATTCCTAAATAGTGATCTTAAAGAGGAATTTTATATTGAACAACCTTTTGGATTTATTATTGACAAAGATGAAAGTTATGTGTGAAGATTAAAAAGGGAGTTTTATGGCCTAAAAAAGCTCTAAGGGCATGGTATTCTAAATTGGATACATTCTTAAGGAAGATGAATTTTAAGAGAGGAATAGTGGATAATAATATCTACATCAGAGAAAGTCAATAGTATCCCCTCATTGTAGTTGTTTATATTGATGATATTATCTTTTCTAGGAATGATAAAAGAATTTGTGAGATATTTTATAAATAAATGAAAAAGGTATTTGAAATGTCCATACTAGGGGAAATTAAATACTTTATTGGGTTACAAATATAACAAAGGAAGGGATACATTTTCCTTTCTTGATAAAAGTATGCTAAAGAACTTGTTAATACGTTTGTCACAGAAAATTCAAAACTTGTTTCCACACCAATATCAGTGGGAAAAAAGTTTACAAAAGATGGAGAAGGAAAATAAGTTGATCATAAATAATTTTTAAAGTTGATTGGAAGTTTTTTGTATTTGATTTCCTTAAGATCTGACATAGTTTATGTTGTTAAATTATATGAAAGATTTTAGAGTGCCCCAAAAGAATCACATTTACTTGCTAGAAAAATAATTCTTAGATACATCAGTGGAACAATAGAATTAGGAATTAGGTATGGCAACTCAGATAGTATTGATTTGTTTGGATATTCAAATGATGATTGGGTAGGAAATGTTGATGGTAGAAGATCCACATCTGGTGTAGTATTATTTCTAGGAAATAATTGTGTTAGTTGGAATTTAAAGAAATAGAATTTAATAACTCTCAATATGGATAAATCTGAGAATGTTTTTTCCACTCAAGACATTGCTCAACTTATGTGGATGAAAACTCAATTGGATTATTTACTTGTTGAAGTGAAGTTAACCTTGCTCTTGGGTTGTGATAATCAAAGTACAATCAACCTCACCAAGAATCCAGTTCAACATTCTCATTCAAAGCATATTGATGTCAAATATCATTTCATCAAAGATCATGTGTAGAAGAATTAATTGAAGCTAGAGTATGTTCCAACATCATAACAAGTTACTGATATTTTCACAAAACCTTTACCAAAGGAATAATTTTATAAATTGAGGTTGAACATGGGTGTCCAACCTATTTCTCATAAAGGTTGAGGTATGTGTTTATATCACCAATCTCATATTACCTTTGGATGGTGTTTTCAAGGGTGATAATGAATTATTTCATTAATCTATCCATTTGATTCATGTAAAAAAGGGGGTTGTGGGTAAGATTTAAATTCAGTAT
Source organism: Viscum album (assembly GCA_963277665.1). NCBI lineage: Eukaryota > Viridiplantae > Streptophyta > Magnoliopsida > Santalales > Viscaceae > Viscum > Viscum album. The sequence continues at coordinate 1,384,971,343 of OY728125.1, read as the reverse complement.
TGTTTTGTGAGTGAACTATTATAATTGTTTGTTGGACTGGTTATAGGAAAAGAAAATGTTTTGTATTCCAAGTAGGATGAAGAAAGTCTAAGTTTGAAGAATATTTGAGGAATTAAAAAAGAAAAAGGTTTTCATAATCATTTCTTTTAGACAGCATGGTTTTTCTATCAATGATTCTTGTTTCTTACAATGAGTTAGATCATGTAGGATTAGAATTATTGATAAGTAATCCATTGTTTGAGGATAAAAATTTTACTGATTTATGAAACTTGGTTGGAAAAAAATCCAAAGGGAGATATTGTTAGGACCAAGATGATGATGAATGTGATTATTAGTGTTGTTTTTTGTTTTCAAGGAATGTTTTTAAAGAAACAAAATCACCTCAATTTTTATTTAGTGAAAATAATATTGGTGAGTGTTTTCAAAAGAATAAAACTCATGTTTTATGAAACATTAGACTCACTCTATCCATTATAATGAGGAATATATCATTATCTAGAATGATATAATTGATCGAATGAAAGAGAAACTATCTTTCTAGAAGTAAATGGTCATTAGATTCACTCTGAATTCAATGTGAAATAAGTGGTTGTTTGGATGGAAAATTGGAGTCTCTATGACTAAGATAAAATAAATTTGACGATTATTTTCTAATTTGTATTTAATCAATCATAATTTTATTAGATAACTTATGATTCAAGATTTATGGAAGAAAAAAGAAAATAGATACAGGCAATCAAAAATAAATCGTACCTAGTATAATCAGATTCGGGCTGAGAAGGAAAGAAAAAGTTTCTAGGAATCGTACTCAAGAGACCGTACTCAAAATGATCATTTTTAGGAACTATAGAATCCTATCATTCATTGTATGCATAAAAAAATTCGTACCTAGGATGATCATACTTAGGCTTAGGAAGAAAAATATTGAACCCAGTATGACTTTATTAAGAAATATTATACTATGGACAATCGTATTCAAAGAAGGAATTGTTTGAGGTTGGTAAATGAAAATAGAAGGAGAGAATGAGATCAATAATGTAGTCAACCATTTCAAAAGGGTTGAATTACTTTGTAGTCTTCCAACTGGGTCAAGAGAATAGGAGTAAAAGAAGTATTTTATCTTACTTGGGTCAAGATAAAAAGTGAATAAATGAAGGAGATAATGTGTATTTCAATTGGGTCAAAAGCCTTTATAATCAGAGATGAATTATTTCCAACTAGTTCAAGAGAAGAAGTTAAGAATTAAAAGTGGTTTGAAAGTGGAGATTATTGAATGAGTTGTTGAGAGAGAGTTTGGAATTCAAAATAATAGTTGTATCCAGTAATCAGAGTGGTATCCATTTCTTCATACACTTTCTTACAATTGATTCAAATATTTGTTTTGAAGAAATTGGATTTAGAAAATTGGACCCATGAATTGAAATCTGACTTCAAATTTAAATTAAAGTCTAAAGAAGAAGTAAATATTGTCGAATAATCGAGAATCTTTGAGAAGAGTTGATGAAGTTAAAATTCACCCAATATTTTAGAGGAAATTGAGATTAGGGTGAATTTTATTAAGTGGAAAAAAATTTGGATTCCTACCAAAGCCACTCAAGGTTCACCTATAAAAGGTGAAAATTACATTTTAATTTTACTGATGACCGATGAACTATTCATGAGAGAGAATCTATAAGTATAATATAGAGAAATAAGTTTCCATACTCACTTTTATTGAAGAAGTTTTGATGGATTGAAGTGAAAGATAAGATACAAGATCACAAAATTATATTTAGTTGATCATCATACTCAGTGATTATCATACTCAGCTAATTACTATATTTTTCTTATCAATTGTATTTGGCTGATCATTGTATCAGGCTAGATTAATCAGATCGGGATTTTCGCGTTGGGTTTTTTATACTGAGGAAGAATCGTACTGAGTTTTTCGTACTCAAAATTGAAGTGTTTCTAATTCATCTCTACCATATTCTATCTAAGTTATATTTTTTCATACTGGGGATAATCTTACCAAGAAGAATCATATCAGAGAGAATCATACTCAGAGGAATCAAACTGGGAAAATTGAGTTGGTGAAATCGTACTGAGTTTTCATAAAAAAGGTCTAGGAAGTTATTACCTTCTTTTGGGTAAGAAAGTGAAGAAGTTTTTTCAATTGAATACATTTGTGAAATTTAAAAGAAGCATAGTTAACATGAATTGTTACATAAATTTTGTATTACCTTATTTGTACTAAGAGTTTGCACACACACTATTGGAATTTTTTACGTAGTGTTACACGAGTGTAAGGGTATATCCTACTCATTTCAATAAAATCATTGATTTCTAGTGTATTTTGTGGTATTGGGTTACTTATAAACCATACTAAAGATATAGATATTATTATTGAATAGTGAACCTTGTAAATACCTGTGTTCCTTTGGATTTATGGTTGAATTGTTTTCAGTAGGGAATCAAATCTTTAACAGGAGGCGAAGGTTGTTTCAAGGAAACATAAAAAGAAAAAGTTTCACTGATTCACCCCCTCACTCTCTCAATGATACAATAATCCTGATTGAGAACTTTCAAGTTAAAAAAACATTTACTCATGCGTTATAAATTTCTGAGTAAATTATTGAATTTAGTAGCATTCTCATCAATTTATATATCACTAACATTCGATGGAAAGTGGGGTGTGTGGGTTTATTACATGTAATGACCTAGAATTTTTAAATAATAATTGTTTCTAGAAAAAATGTTTGTTATATTATATTATATAAGTATTATACACATAGATCATATAGAGAAATCAATAACACAATATTTCATTAATTAAAATCATTACATTATTCCATAACTAAATCCATGAAAATTAAAAACTTTATAATGGGATAAAAAATAAAAATTAAGAAATGTAAAATGGGAAAATTAGGATCCTTCCAATCTACTAGAATCATCGTCCCCATGACCAAAACTATAGAAAATAAATAGAATATTCGTAAACTAATCAAAATTCTAGAAAATGGAAATTTAGAACCTTGAGAGGAATTGTGGTGAATAATTAATAAAGGAATAAAGTGATATTTATAGGAGGAAATGTGACTGTTGGAATAGTAATATGATCATTGGAATAGTAAAATGGCCATTGGGAATAGTAACCAGACCGTTGGAATGGTAATTTCACCTTAAAATAATAAAATGTAATAAAAAAATATTTATTCTGATTAATATAAGTATATATAAATATTATAATGGCATAAAATAAATATCAAGATTAAAAAATCAAAGAAAATATAAACACATTTTTAATAAACTCTATTTTAATGTATTTTATAAAATAATCATATTTTTTATATTAAAAATAAAAATAACCCATGATTGAAAATTATTTTGATAAAATTAATTTCATTTTTGAAATCATCATGTAAACATTTTTCAAGGGTGTTTTTCTGGTAAATTTTTTAAATACATAAATTTTCATGTGAATATTAAAAATACAGCTTTTTCGTAACTAGTGTATTTTAAATTAAATCATTCATTATGTAATTAATTATATAAATTTTGGCTCAAAAAAAATATTTAATTTGATAAATTATTAATTAAAATACAATAAACATTTTTTCCAAACCTAAAAATTATTTTCCAAAGTCTAAAGTCAAAAGTATTCATTTAAAAAACGATTTTTTTCATTTTTCCACCTTTCTTTTAATAAACTAATGAATTCAAATTATAAATGGATTTAAAGTCCTAATACCATTTTATTAAATTTATATATGATTCATTATGTGAAAAATATAACTAATACAAGGTTTACCTTGTATATAGTATTTTATTAAATATTTTAACTCAAAAATACCCCTCTCCTCAAGTATAAATGACTCATCTCCCTCCCCTTCAAAAACCACTTCACTTACACTTTTACAAGCCAAATATATACCCAAGTCATCTCTCTTAAGACTATTATAATCCTTATATAAATTTTTGAGTAACTCAACTCTGATCATCAAGGTATTTTAGTGTCGTAGAAGAGAATCAACACCGAGAAGAGGGTACGTTTTTGTTAATTATTCTTTATGTTTTCCTCTTCTATTCATCTTTGTATTTATCCATTAAAAACCCATATATTCTAATTTTAATTAACAAATATGTTAAAATTATATTAATTATTTCAAATTACTATAAAAAATATAATTAGGAAGTATTTTTATTTCATACATCTCTTTCATCCTCTTCAGATAATGTCCCATTAATGGTCGGTTAACCATCAACGAGGACATTGCCAATTCTTTTAATATCACAAACCTTATGGATGGTTATAATAAATTATTTATAATATATAAATATATGTATTTTATTCTTCTATAATTAATTCTACTTAGGTATAAATTACCTTGAACAAAATAGAAAAATCAAATAAAAATGGGAAATTTTTAAAGAAAACATGATATCAAAACATTTTCCCTTTAACCAAGGGAATTAAGCAATATAATCCAATGATTATAATATATAATTAGTGAAAAAATTAAAATAATTCACTTGTGATTACGTTTTTTAATAAACCTAATTTTATTATTCGGGAGGTAGAAAAGTGGAAAAATAAAGTGGGATTTATGGTAAGGGGGTTCTCAAACCCAACTCCTTTTTTGGTTACCTTCCTTTTCACACTATTTTCATTATATATATTCCTAAAATATCCTATAAATTAACTTTTGGTATTATTTACCTTTTATTTTGGGGACATACATGTTTCTCACATTTCTAAAATGATTTCTATGACAAATTCAAAGGTTTATCACAAAATAATTATTTTTAAGGAAAACAAACCTTTGACACCTCATGAGTTGTTTATTATCTAGAGAAAAATGATCTTTTATGACAAATTATGATCTCCCTTTTTAATTTGGTAATACCAATGGTTATTCCATGAATTAATCCTTTATGAAACCCATTCCTTTCCATGAGTTTATTTCATGACTTTGATTGTTATATGTTCTATGTGGCATGCATGATTATGAGCATTTTATGATGTGATGGGTGGGACCTAAATTATATATCCCTCTAATTCATTTGATAATGAGATATATATCATGATATTATTTGTATCATGCATGAACATGATCCTATATTTGTTTACAATGGTGATTTTATGATTTATGAAAATATTTTATATGTGAAAATGATATTAGATTTGTTTACAACTATGTGTGGGTTTGGACCACTATATTATGATGTTTCATTATTATGAATATGTCACATTCCATGACTTTATATAATGTTTCTCTAATGGAGTTGATGATGACCATAGGATTATGATATGATGATTTTCATTATTCTCACCCATAAATTATTGATTCATGTCCCTTATTCCTCCCCTTATCAGGCTGTTATCTCACCCTTTTCTTTGATGTATATCCTCAGGTGACTAAATATACTAAAGAGACAATGAAATATTTATAAGGATAAAGAATAATAATTTAAATAATGTTTAAGTTTTATTATGTAAAATTGATGTATGGCTCTAATTTTCCCATGACTAAATCTTTGGATCCTAGATTGTATCGTTATTATATTGTTTATATTAAAATGGATGTAATAGTAATGTAAGGAAAAGTTGGGTTTCTATAGTTGGTATTAGAACGTGGCTTAGTTAGTTTGGGAATTAGGATTAGAAAACCTCAGTGGAAACCATAAGTATAAGTCTATGTATAGGTAAAAATCCTAGTAGAAACATTTTAGAATAATTCTAAACATATAGGTATCCCATAAGATATTATTTTATAGTTAATTTTCATATTAAAATATATTATTTATTCATCAATTTTTTACTTACATTTTTTCACACTATTTCTCTTTTAGAAAATGGTGGGAACTAGGAGAAACCGAACAATAGCCAATATGAGGGACAATGTAATGATTATCTAAATGACATCCCCAATTCAATGAGAGGTGGAGTTTAAAACATCATGGATATGCTTACCCAATTGTCTTATGATATGAATAATAACCCAAACCATGTGTAATTTCCACCTTCACCCAAGAATGAGCAACTATTTATTGATTCTTTTATACAGTAATGACCACCAACATTTAGTGGCTCTTTCGATCCACTTTTCACTGAAAATTAGGTTAACTCAATGGAAAATATCTTTTATGTTCTCCATTATTCTAATAATGATAAGGTGACTATGTCTATATGTTTTTTAGATGAGGAAGTTGATCATTGGTGGGTGTTGATAAAGAACACCAAGCTGGATGATGAAATAGAAGAGATTGAGTGGTGTGATTTTAATAAAATATTCATTAACAAGTATTCCCCTTGAACTCTTCAAAAAAATATAGAGAGATAATTCTTATAGATTAATCAAAATTAGGGTGAATCAGTTACGAATTATGATTCAAAATTCATAAGTCTTGCAAGATATGCCTCAAATTTTGTTATCAATAATGATAGAAAAAAATATATATTCTTTAGTGGTTTAGAACCACACCTCTAAAAGGCTCTAGTTATCTAAGACTTTGGTAGTTACAAATAATTATTTTGATGTTCTCTCAAAGTATAGATGGATTTTGGTGAATGTTCCCATGGTAATGGAGATAAGAATATGATAATGGAGTTTCAAGTTGGTGGGTCAAATGATAAAAGAGGAAAGAGGATCCAACCACCCACATGTCAAAAATGTGGGAAGAAGCATCATGGGAACTTCCTCAAAGGTATGGGAAAATTCATCAAGTGTGGGAGATAAGGTATCCAAGATCATGAATTTTGAAGTGACATGAAGAATAAAACCAACATAATGGAGGAAAGGAAGGCACCTTTTAATGTAATACCCATGTTTCAATGCTTTAGTTTTAGGGAGAAAGGGAATTATTCAAGTTATTTCACTAAACCAAGGGTCCTTAAGGGTAATCAGTTTTAGTAACCACCAAAGACAAAGGAGGAAGGGAAATATTATTCCATCACTACTTCTAAAGTGGATCATGGAAATGAAGTCGTACAATTTACACTTATTATTCACTTAATAATGGAAAAGGTTTTATTTGATTATGGTTCTAGGCATTCCATTATGTCTTGAAAGTTTTCTATAATTATTGAATTAAATCCATGATACCATGAATTATAGATATATATAAAAAAAACTAGTGGTGTGATTATTTCAACCTAAGTGTTGGAATATTCTCCAATTAGTGTATGTGGGAATATTATTCCAATGAATCTCATAATCCTTCCACTAATGGAATTTTATGCTATATTGGGAATGGATTAAATCTCATTATATAGATCATGCATCAATTATTGGTAAAAATAAATATCTTTATATATTTAGAACCATACAATACTCTTGTAAATATGCAAGGAGGATCATGAATGTCCTATGGAAAATCCCTCAACAGTGTGAGTGTTGATACCCTATGTTGAAGCATAACTTTACCAAATGGTTAAGTTAAAGGAAAGTATCAACCTTGAGGAAATTCCCATTATAAGGGAATATATTTATGTATTTCCTGAAGATTTTTCCATAGTTTTACCAGATTTTGAGGTAGATTTATCGATGGAGCTTATAGATAGAGTCACTCCTGTCTCCAAATTTCCCTATAGGATGGCCCCTATCAAACTGGAGGACTTAAAGAAGTAGTTGTAATATAATTTTGAAAACGGGATTATAGCCCTAATGGAACACCTTGGGGTGCACCATTCCTCTTTTTAAAGAAAAGGGATAGATTAATGTGGTAGTGTATAGATTATGAGGATCTCAACAATATCACCATAAAGAACAAGTATCCTCGTCCAAGGATTGGTAACTTATTTGATCAACTATAAGGAGCTTAGTACTTCTCAAAGGTGGATCTTTATTCTAGATATCATCAACTGAATGTGAATAAGGAAGATATTTAGAAGATAGCCTTTTGTAAAAGGTATAGACACTACGAGTTCATAGTGATTCCCTTTAGACTTACTAATTCCCCTAAAATCATTATGGATTTGATTAATAGTCTTTAGAGACTAACTCAAAAAATTTACTACAGTCTTTATCGATGATATCCTCATTTACTACAAGATAAATGAGTAACATTAAGAGCATTTAAGGATAGTGTTGGAAATATTAATAAAGGATAAAATGTATACTATGTTCATAAAGTGTGACTTTTGTATACAACAATTCACATTCTTGGGGCACGTGATCACAAGTGAGGGAATTTATGTTAACTCTTTAACGAAATTGAGGAATGGACTAGACCAAATAGTGTCATGGAAATCTATATATTTCTTGTCTTAGAATGGTAATACTAATGTTTTGTGAGAAATCTATCATGATTCTATATCCCTTTAACTAAGTTAACATGGAAAGGGGTAAAGTATATCTGGGTGAAAGAATGTAAGTCAAGATTTAAGGAGATCAAAAATAGGCTAATCACTATGTATATACTCCCATCAAGTGGAGAAGGTTTTGTAATATTTAGTTATGCTTCAAATAAATGATTGGTTTTTGTACTCATGAATAATGAAAAATTCATAGCCTATGTCTCACAACAACTAAAGATCTATGAGTAGGACTACCTGATGCATCATATAGAGTTAGCGGTTGTGATCTTCTCCATGAATATTCGGTGGTGCTACCTCTATAGTGAGAAGTGTAACATATATATAGATCACAAGAGTCTAAAGTATATATTCACATATAATTATCTCAACATGCATCAAAGAATATGTTTAGAGGTAATCAAGGACTATGATTGATCTATTCACTACCATCTAGGAAAGATGAATAAAGTAGATGATGCTCTTAGAAAAAGAAAACCTACAAATCTATCCATGATGTGGATTGAGAAATTATCTATCTTCATGGATATGCAAAGGATATATCTAGAAATCATAATGATAGGAAACACATCCTACTATTCCCAAATGATTACCCAAGAATCTATCCATGATAAGATCAAGGAGGCATAAAGGGGTGATTTGGAGTTTCAAAAGAAGGTGAAAATGGTTAAGGAAAGAAATATGTTTGAATTACATATAAATAAAGATGGTTTCATTAAATTTGTAACTAATATCTATGTGCATGCATTTCCTAAGATAAAGTGATATCTATTGGATAATGTATGTAGATCATCTCTCTCTATCCATCCTATAAGTACAAAGATGTATCTTGATCTTTAAGAGAACTTCAGGTGGGAAAACATGAATAAGAAGATTGTTGATTATATCTCAATGTTCTTGGTATGTCAGCAAGTTAAAGAAAAATGAAAAAATTCCAAGGGTATGATGCAATAGTTTTCTATACCCACATAGAAATTGGAGAACATCATCGTATACTTTGTCACTAGTCTCCCAAAGACATCTGAAAGAAACAATGTGATATGGGTTATAGTGGATCAACTCACCAAGACTGTACACTTTATCACTATTCAGGAATATTTCTTGCTTGAAAAACGTTCCAAGAAATATGTAAAGGAATTGGTGACACTGTAGAACCACTTTAGATCATCCCTGGTCATGATCCAAGGTTCGCTTCTAAATTATAGAGAAGTATTCAACATGATTTAAATAATGAATAAAATTTCAGAACAAACTATCACCCTCAAACTAATTGAAAATATGATAGGACTATTCAAACTCTAAAGGACATATTGATATATTTCTTAAAGTAATTTAAAGGTGTGTGGGATTAATATCTCCCATTAGTTGAGTTCTCATACAATAAAAACTTCCACTAGAGTGTCCAAATGTCTCTATATGAATATTTAGATGTGAAGTAATGTATAACTCCTACTTGTTGGGATGGAATTGCTGAACGAAAGCTTCTTGGGCCTAATCTTGTGCAAGATATGACAGAGAAGGTTCAAACCATCCAAAAGTATATAAAATCCACTTGTAGTTGACAGAAGAACTATGCTAACAACTATTGAAGGGACTTAAAGTTTGAAGTTAAAGACAAAATTTTCCTTTGAATATAACCATAAAATATATTCATGTGGTTTGGAAAGAAAGGGATGATTATCCCTTGGTACATTGGCCCCTTTGAGACCCTTGATCGTATAACACTACGGGAAAAATGGGTATTTGCGACGGGGGTATTTGCCCGTCGCAAATAAGTAGCCTTTTGCGACGGGGAAGGCTATCCCGTCGCAAAAGGACCGGCGCCCTTTGCGCGCCAAATCGCGGGAAAACTATTTGCGGCGGGAATATCCCCCCATCGCAAATAACTGGCGGCGGTAGAAGGTATTTGCGACGGGAATATTCCCCCGTCGCAAATAGTATGTCGGCAGGTGGTTATTTGCGACGGGACCCGTCGTAAATAACTATTTAACCGTTGACCGTAATAAATGCTGGCTAAGGTATTTGCGACGGGAACCGTCGCAAATGGGCCCGTCGCAACTAATCTAACCTATAAATACCCCCATCCGTTTTTTTCAAATCATTCTCAAATTCCATCTTCTTCTTCTCTCAAGATTTTATTTCTACAGTTCAGTTTTTCTCAAGTTTAATTTTTTTCTCCGGAGTTGGTATTGAAGTTTTGAAGAACGATCAGAGATCAACCTCATATCAATTTTCAAGGTATTTATATTTATTTTAATTTCATATTTATTTTTAATGTTTTATTAGTTTTAATTATTCTTAATTAGTTGTAATTTAATATTGTTTACATTGTTTTATAACTTAATAATTAGTAATAAATACTAATAATTAGGAATAATAAAATTATTTAATTATTAATATATTTTATTATTAATATTAAAATAATATAATTTTTTATATATATACAGTTCTCTTTTCATCTGTGTGTTTGCTGTCTTCACATGTATTATTTGTATATGGAGATAGAAAACACACAGATGAAAGGAGAACCGTATATAAATTAGAAAATTATATTATTTTAATATTAATAATAAAATATACTAATAATGTTATTATTCATAATTATTGGTAATTATTCCTAATTATTGGTAATTATTCATTTAATTAGTCATAATTAAGAACAATTACCAATAATTACCAATAATTAGTAATACTTAGTAATAATTACCAATAATTAGTAATAATTACCAATAATTAGTAATAATTACCAATAATTAGTAATAATTAGTAATAATTAGTAATAATTACCAATAATTAGTAATAATTACCAATAATTAGTAATAATTACCAATAATTAGTAATAATTACCAATAATTAGTAATAATTACCAATAATTAGTAATAATTACCAATAATTAGTAATAATTACCAATAATTAGTAATAATTACCAATAATTAGTAATACTTACCAATAATTAGTAATAATTACCAATAATTATCAATAATTAGTAATAATTAGTAATAATTACCAATAATGAGTAATAATTAGTAATAATTACCAATAATGAGTAATAATTAGTAATAATTACCAATAATGAGTAATAATTAGTAATAATTACCAATAATTACGAATAATTAGTAATAATTAGTAATAATTACCAATAATTAGTAATAATTACCAATAATTTGTAATAATTACCAATAATTTGTAATAATTTGTAATAATTACCAATAATTAGTAATAATTAGTAATAATTAGGAATAATTAGTAATAATTAGTAATAATTACCAATAATTTCCAATAATTAGTAATAATTAGTAATAATTACCAATAATTAGTAACAATTAGTAATAATTAGTAACAATTAGTAATAATTAGTAATAATTACCAATAATTAGTAATAATTACCAATAATTAGTAATAATTATCAATAATTAGTAATAATTACCAATAATTATCGGTAAATAGAAATAATTAGTAATAAATAGAAATAATTATCGGTAATTAGTAATAATTAGTAATAATTACCAATAATTAGTAATAATTACCAATAATTAGTAATAATTACCAATAATTAGAAATAATTACCAATAATTAGAAATAATTACCAACAATTAGAAATAATTACCAATAATTTGAAAAAATTACCAATAATTAGAAATAATTACCAATAATTACCAATAATTAGTAATAATTAGTAATAATTAGTAATAATTAGTAATAACTAGTAATAACTAGTAATAATTAGGAATAATTACCAATAATTAGTAATAATTAGTAATAATTACCAATAATTAGTAATAATTAGTAATAATTAGTAATAATTAGTAATAATTAGTAATAATTAGTAATAATTATCAATAATTAGTAATAATTAACAATAATTAGTAATAATTACCAATAATTAGTAATAATTACCAATAATTAGTAATAATTAAGAATAATTAGTAATAATTAAGAATAATTGGTAATAATTAAGAATAATTAGTAATAATTAGTAATAATTACCAATAATTAGTAATAATTACAAATAATTAGTAACAATTAGTAATAATTAGTAATAATTACCAATAATTAGTAATAATTACCAATAATTACCAATAATTACCAATAATTAGTACTAATTAGTAATAATTAGTAATAATTACCAATAATTAGTAATAATTACCAATAATTACCAATAATTAGTAATAATTACCAATAATGAGTAATAATTAGTAATAATTAGTAATAATTAGTAATAATTAGTAATAATTAGTAATAATTAGTTATAATTATCAATAATTATCAATAATTATCAATAATTACCAATAATTAGTAATAATTAGTAATAATTACCAATAATTACAAATAATTAGTAATAATTACCAATAATTAGTAATAATTACCAATAATTACCAATAATTAGTAATAATTAGTAATAATTAGTAATAATTAGTAATAATTAGTAATAATTAGTAATAATTACCAATAATTAATAATAATTAGTAATAATTACCAATAATTAGTAATAATTACCAATAATTAGTAATAATTACCAATAATTAGTAATAATTACCAATAATTAGTAATAATTACCAATAATTAGTAATAATTACCAATAATTATTAATAATTACCAATAATTAGTAATAATTAGTAATAATTACCAATAATTAGTAATAATTAGTAATAATTAGTAATAATTAGTAATACTTAGTAATAATTAGTAATAATTAGTAATAATTAGTAATAATTATCAATAATTTCCAATAATTAGTAATAATTAGTAATAATTAGTAATAATTACCAATAATTAGTAATAATTAGTAATAATTACCAATAATTACTAATAATTAGTAATAATTAGTAATAATTAGTAATAATTACCAATAATTAGTAATAATTAGTAATAATTACCAATAATTAGTAATAATTACCAATAATTAGTAATAATTACCAATAATTAGTAATAATTACCAATAATTTGTAATAATTACCAATAATTAGTAATAATTACCAATAATTAGTAATAATTACCAATAATTAGTAATAATTAGTAATAATTACCAATAATTAGTAATAATTAGTAATAATTACCAATAATTACCAATAATTAGTAATAATTAATAATAATTAGTAATATTTACGAATAATTAGTAATAATTACCAATAATTAGTAATAATTACCAATAATTAGTAATAATTACCAATAATTACCAATAATTACCAATAATTACCAATAATTACCAATAATTAGTAATAATTTGTAATAATTACCAATAATTAGTAATAATTAGTAATAATTAGTAATAATTAGGTCTATCTCAAAAAAAAGTTTGCGTCAGTCGTGTATGATCTAAACTCTATAATTATCGTAGTTTGAGTGTTTTTTCTAACAAATTATTCAAAACCAGTAATGCTTTTATATTTTATAGAGACATATGGAACAACGAGGTCGTCAACAATCATTATTAGGTGACCGCATATGGATAAATCAACGTAGAAATCCAAACAGTTCTGGTTTAAATTCAGTATATGTAGAGGGTGTGGAGACTTTTTTATCATTTGCGACATCAAATCCAGAATTTGTTTCAGAAGACAAAATAAAATGCCCTTGCAGAAAATGTGCATTGAGAACGTTTGACACGTTTGACAAAGTGGGAGAACATCTCTTTCATTTTGGTTTTCAACCAGATTATGTATTTTGGTATCAACACGGTGAACGCAGTTCCAGAGCAGGTGATACCAACTTGATTCCGGATCCATCCCGGTTTCAAGATTTAGTACATGATGTCGCAGGTTCATCTGTTCAACATACAGAAACTCCGGCTGATATAGCTTCAAATCCTGAGTTGGCACCGTCTGAATTTTATGAGTTGTTGAAGTCTGCTAAGGATGCATTATATCCTGGCTGCAAGATGAGAAAATTAGAAGCAGTTGCAAAATTTATGGCTATCAAATCAGATAATGGAATGTCAAACACCTGTTTTGACCAGATATTTTCTTTTCTTAAAACACTGTTATCCGAAGGAAATGTTTTACCTGCAAATTACTATGAGAGTAAGAGGCTGGTTCGAAATTTGGGATTTACTTGTCAGAAGATTCATGCATGTTCAAATGACTGCATTTTATATTCTGGGGAAAATGAGTCGTTGGATAGTTTTCCCACATGTGGGCAACTGAGATATAAAGAAGGACAACACGGGAAGTCTGGTTTGATTCCTGTAAAATAGTTGATATATTTTCCGATTACATCCAGACTCCAGCGTTTATTCATGTCTAAGAATACAACGACAATGATGTCATGGCATAAAGAGAATATTTCAACCGATAAAAGCTTGAATCATCCAGCCGATGGTGATTCATGGAAACATTTTGATAGAGTGCATCCATCCTTTGCTTTAGAAGATAGAAATGTTCGACTGGGGCTTTCCACTGATGGTTTCTATCCATTTGGATCTTATGGTAGTCAATATTCATGTTGGCCTGTTTTTTTAACTCCGTACAATTTACCTCCATGGATGTTGATAAAGGAGCCATATATCTTTTTGACTTTACTAATTCCAGGACATCTGAAGAAAAATATTGATGTTTATTTGAAACCATTGATTGATGAATTAAATTTATTGTGGAGTACTGGTGTCAGTACATATGATGTTGCAACGAAACAGAATTTCATACTGAGAGCAGCATTGATGTGGACAATAAGTGACTTCCTGGCTTATGGGATGTTATCTGGCTGGAGTACACATGGTCAGAAATCATGTCCTTACTGTATGGGAGAGAACAAAGCATTTATGCTCATTCATGGAAAGAAACCTTGTTATTTTGACTGTCATCGCAGGTTTCTTCCAGCTGATCATCCTTTTCACAGAAACAGATCTCATTTTAGAAAAGGAACAGTTGAAAGGGAAGGACCTCCAAAAATGCTATCAGGTTCGGAGTTAAAATCAGTTGTTCTTTCATTACCTCCCATCACTTTTGGTCCCACAATAAACCAACAAAAAAATTTTGTTTTGGGAAAGAACACAATTGGATTAAACGTAGCATATTTTGGGATTTGTCATATTGGTCTGATTTGTTGGTACGACACATGTTAGATGTCATGCATATCGAGAAGAACTGTTTTGATAATTTGTTTCATACAGTTTTGGATATACCAGGAAAGAGAAAAGACAATGTAAATGCACGTTTAGATCTTGCCCAAATTTGCAGGCGTCCAGAATTGGAACTGTTTGAGAATGTCAGAACAGAAAGGTTACTGAAATCAAAAGCAGCTTATACACTGTCTAAAGAAAACCGTTTATTATTTTGTCAGTGGATTGCAGATTTGAGACTTCCAGATGGTTGTGCTTCCAATTTGGGTAGATGTGTAAAGAATGGTCATATTACTGGATTAAAAAGTCTTGATTGTCATGTTATAATGGAAAGACTTCTATCCATTGGATTAAGAGGTCTGTTGAATTCTGTGATTTGGGATTCCATAACAGACATGTCTCAATTTTTTTGGGAAATTTGTGCGGCTACAACAGATTATGATGCTCTAGGAAAACTTGAAAAAGATGTTGTTGTAATTATATGTAAACTGGAAAAAATATTTCCGCCGTCTTTCTTCGACTCAATGGAACATTTGATGTTACATTTTCCATATGAAGCCAAATGTGGAGGTCCAGTACAGTTTCGATGGATGTACCCATTTGAAAGATGCATGCAAAAATTGAAAAGAAAAGTACGTAACAAAGCATCTGTTGAAGGATCTATTGCAGAAGCTTATTTGCAAGAGGAAATATCTTTTTTCTGCTCCCATTATTTTGAATTTGAGTATCCTTCAAAACACAACCGAATGGGACGGAACGAGAGGAATATTGATGAAATCGATAATCAATTATCTGTTTTCAACCAGTCAGAGCTTGGTTTTGGTAGAGTTTATGAACGCTGGCTTTCAGATGATGAACATCATAGAGCTCATACGTATGTTCTGCTCAACTGTGAAGAGATGACATCAGTTGTACTGTAAGTGTTTATATCACTTATTCTATCATTTATGTTACAGTAAATAACTTTGGTTTTTATAGGTTGTATGATAATCATATCAAGAAACAAATTCCACAAATTACAGCAGCTGCTATCGAAGAAGGTCGACTGAAAAATTTCTCTCAATGGTTTCAAAAACTGGTAATATAAATTCTTTATCTTTTAGCAACTCATTCAATGTATAGTTTACTATATTGATAATTATTTCACAAATTTTCAGGTGTCTCGACATGCTGATAAAATTGACAAACGGCTGTGTGTATTGAGTAACCCACCTTCCAAAATTGTTAAAACTTATAATGCATATGTGGTGAATGGATTTCGATTCCACACACATACATATGGGGAATCAAAAAAAACAATGAATAGTGGAGTTAGCTTGAGAGGATCTCATCATCGAGAAAATGAAGTTG
Organism: Viscum album; assembly: GCA_963277665.1. Taxonomy (NCBI): domain Eukaryota; kingdom Viridiplantae; phylum Streptophyta; class Magnoliopsida; order Santalales; family Viscaceae; genus Viscum; species Viscum album. The sequence goes on along the minus strand of OY728125.1, from coordinate 1,384,954,637 downwards.
AATTTTATGGCATACTTGATGAAATCATTAAACTATGTTATCTTGGACAACATTACATAACCATGTTCAAATGTCGGTGGTTGGATATAGAGAGAGGCGTGCGTGTTCATCCGACTCATGGAATCAGCGATATTAAATGTAAAAGTGTTCTCGCAGTAAATGAACCATTCTTATTGGCTCAACAGGCACATCAAGTTTATTACGCAAAGTACTGTGCTACATCAAGAGACTTGACTGATTGTTGGAGTGTAATAAAAATCAAAATTCGAGACAATCAGTTTAGTCAAAGTGAATGTGCTTTCACTGATGTGCAAAGAATTGAAGTTTTTCAAGAGAGTACTCAAAATCAATCTTTTTTGCAAAGAGACATGAGTATCGATGACGACACCCCACATTTAAGAGTCAGTGATGACGATGATGTTAATGATGTCACATATGAATTTGAAATGGTAAGAGATGAAGCAACTGTAACTCGAATGGATATCGATGATGTTGAGGAGGAATATGAAGATGACATTGACATATATGAAGATGATGATGAAGATGAACACTGATAGAATTCCATGGTATTTATATACAATCATAATATGTATATATGTATATATAATAGTAATTATGAATTATTTGCTAACAACATTAACATTTTCTGTTTCAGATGGACGACGCCACATTTCGTGAGTTGGCGGATGCTGACCTGACTTTCGATGCAGATGAGTTGCTGCCAGATGACCCTCATCCTGCAGGCGCTCCAGGGAGTACGCGGAGGGGGCGTGGTCTTGCACGATTGATGATTCATGACCCCGTCCCCGAGTGACGTCCACGTCTTGGGTTTGATCCACGCACACGGAGGTGTGATAACCTGTGTGATAACCTGTTGATTTGACTAAGATTTCATTAATCTATTCACATAATAAATGTTTATTATTTTTACAGTTTTCCGCATATAGCAGTCGGACCGGGCAACGCTATTTTGCGCAACTATTTCTCTCAGCCGTGGACCACATGGGAGCAGATTCCCATTGATGTGCAGCAGGCCATGTTCGGTCATTGGTTGGTACGTACGTAAATAAATAATTTTTATTTTGAAAATTATTTCATTTCTAACTTGATATTTTGATTTATTTGTAGGGTTTATGGTATCCGATCGAGGATACCATGCGTGACGCCATCCACGAGGCATAGGAGGTGGCCATGCGTGATCGCCTTCGTCAGTTTTTGCACAATTTAAGAAAAGCTGCGATGAAGAAAGCAGGAGTGTCAGATTTTGACGAGTCATGTAGAGCACACCGACCAGAGTACATTTCATCCCATGTATGGGATGGATTATGTGCGCACTGGTTGAGTGGTGGCTTTCAGAGGAGATCATCGGTGGGGAGGCAGAATCGGGGGAGACAGGAGGTGACTCATCGAGCTGGGAGTCGTTCTTTCAGTACTCATAGACAGCATCTGGTACGTACATTATTTATAAATATTCTATATAACTATAAATATTAACAGTTTAATTTTTATTCTTATAGGCTGTCGAGCACCACGATATTACGGAGTACAACGTATATCGGAGGATGTATAGTGATCCTGCTACTGGGGAGCTCAGAGGTGATCGTCAGCATCACATCGTGGTTAGTATTATTTGTTTTCAAGTTTAAAAATTAACTGTATATAATATATTCACAATTTTAATTTTAAATTGCAACTACAGGAGTCGTATGAGGCCGCAGCGTCACAGGCCCGGCCTGAGAGTCAGGCCGAGTCATCAGATCAGACCACTGGACATCAGTTTGATGAGGCGGCATGGATACAGGCCACCCAGTATGCCTTTGAGAAGGGTCGGGTAATTGGTATCAGCTCTCGACTGACTCCCGGAGATTATTATGGCAGTGCTGCGATGTCGGCGTCCAGCTCGAGAGGAGCTCGTGCATCTTCTTCTGCTACACAGTATGAGGATCAGTTGCGATCTAAGACTGCACTGATAGAGAGTCTCCTACAGGAGCAGGAGCAGATGCATCAGCAGCATGAGGAGGAGCGTCGACGCCAGCAGCAGCTGTACGAGGAGCAGACGAGTCGGTGGCAGCAGCAGCATCTGGAGCAGATGGAGTACATGCGCCGACTCACTCATGCTTTAGGGATGGAGTTTCCTCCACCACCATCTGCAGATCCCCCCCCTCCCCCCCCCCCCCCCTCCTTCAGATTAGAGTTTGTATTTATGTTATAAAATTTGTGAAATCAAAATATGAATTTTTTTCTATTCGTAGTTTCTGTCTCATTATAAAATATTTATTAATATTCTATTATTTTTTATTTTTGAATTATAATTCTATTATTATTATATTAATTAAAATAATTTATTATTTTTATTTGTGAATTATAATTCTATTATTATATTAATTAAAATCATTTATTAATATTTTATTATTTTTTATTTTTGAATTATAATTGGATTATTATTATATTAATTAAAATAATTTATTAACAATTTATTTTTTTATTTTTTTTATAGTATTTGCGATGGGATACTATGCCCGTCGCAAATAGTATTATTATTTTTTTATTTGTTAAAAAATAGTTTTTGTGACGGGGCCCGTCGCAACTAGTTTTTTACAAATATTCGGAGTACTAGTTGCGACGGGGATTCTCCCCGTCGCGGAAAAGGGCTTTAGCGACGGGCCCGTCGCAAAAAAATGTTATTGCGACACCGTTTTCAGCAACGGGTCATTTGCGATGGGACCCCGTCGCAAAAAGCCATTTGCGACGGGATCCCGTCGCAAATACCTGTTTTTCTAGTAGTGTAAGAGCAGTGGCATATCAACTTTCCCTTCCACCAAATATGGTTTAATTTCATGATGTGTTCCATGTATCTATTATGAGGAAGTACATACCAGATCCCTCACATGTGATGAATCAATAGGTGGTACAACTGTAGAATGACCTCTCGTATGAGGAGTAGCTTGTTAAGATCTTGGACCATAGAGGCAAAGTTCTACACAACAAGACAACTCACCTTGTCAAAGTGATGTGGTGAAACCATGTGTATAAAGAGGCAACAATGGAACCAAATGAAACAATGAAATAGATGTGTCCCCATCTATTCTCATCCAATAATATGAGTTGAAATTTTGGGGATGAAATTTATAAGGGGGGAATAATTTATTGACCCATACTCTTTAAATGACAAAATTTTTTTCCTGAATAAATGTGTACTATATTATATTATATAAGTATTATACACATAGAGAATATAGAGAAATCAAAAATGATTTATTTCATTAATGAAAATAATTATATTAGTTAGAAAATAAACCCATTAATATTCCAAAAATTACAATGGAACAAAAAATATAAATTAATAAAATTAGAAAGAAAAAATTTGGATCCTTCCAATCTACTAGAATCATTGCCCCTATGGAAAAAAGTATAGAAAAGAAATAGAATATTGGTAAACTAGTATAAATTATAGAAAATATAAATATATAATAGTGATATGAATTTAGGTGAATAAATAATCAAGGAATTAAGTGGTATTTATAGGATGAAATTTGATTGTTGGAATAGTAATGTGACCGTTGGGAATAGTAACATGACACTTAGAATAATAATTTTAAATCAAAATAATAAAATGTAATATAAACAATATTTATCATGATTAATTTAAGTAAATATAAATATTATAGTGCTATAAAATAAATATCAAGGTTAAAAACTCAAAGAAAATATAAGCACATTTTTAATAAATCGTATTTTAAGGTATTTCATAAAAAAATATACTAAAAAATATAGTAACCTATGTTAGAAAATTATTTTGATAAAATTAATTTCATTTTATAAATCTACACATTGAAATTTTCCAAGGATGATTTTTTGGTAATTTTCTGAAATACTTTAATTTTTAAGTGAATAGTAAAAAATACAGTTTTTTCATAACTGGTGTATTTTAAATTACATAATTAATGATGTAATAAATCCAAGAAATATTGGATCAACCAATACATATTTAATTTTATAAATGAGTCATTAAAATACAGTAAACATGTTTTCCAAACCTAAAAATTACTTTCCAAAGTCTAAAATCGAAAGTGTTCCTTAAAAAAATAATTTTTTTATTTTTACACTTTCCTTTTTAATAAAATAGTGGATTAGAATTATAAAAGGTTTTTAAATATTTAAAACCCCAATATTTTATGGTATGTATCATTTTAAATTTAATCTCTTCGATAGATTATGTTGCACACAACACTGAGCTTAAATGAACCATGATATACTATTAATATTATTATTTAAAATGAAATTTTATAATTGTCGTTAAATTAGTGGTTATTAATAGGATTAAACAAATTATGAAAATATATTATTAAATTAATTTTTTACAAATTAATTATAAATAAATATAAAAAAATTAATATAAATAAAATGTTTTTATAAAAACTATTTAAATACGCACAAGTGTGTTTTATACCAATAAAATAAACAAATCGCACTTTTTAGATTATATTAATAAAATATATATAAATATATATATATATATATATATTAAATCTAATTTTTAACATTCATCCTATGTGTTTTCTAAACAAGATATATGAACAAATCCAATTTTACGTATAAAAGATATATTTTTATAAAAAGGCATTTTTTCTTCCTTTTGATAACACACTTATTTTAAATCTAGTTTTTGACACTTTTATAAATTCTATTTGACAAAATAAACTTCTTATTTTGAATTGGAATATAAAAAATTACTTTGGTTGAATTTTTTGGTATTTTTTTGATAAGATTTATGTTTTGTTGAATAGTGATAAAATATTGCATCTATTATCTATACTAAACTTGGCTTCCTCCTTGCCTATGTGTCACCATTTCCATCTTCCACATCACCATCATTCTAATTTCCTCTACTTTCGATTCCCCATCCCGCGACATAATTACGCCTCCCCCTCCCGCGCTCCACCTCCAATCCATCGGGTTCTCCTAGGGTTCCCGTCGGCCTCCATCAATCCCCTCTGACGACCCTCTCCGCGAGTCCCCTCTCACGGTCACCTTCCTGATCATCCTCTGCCTTCACGCCTCCACCTCCACGACTCAAACTATGCGTGCTCCACCTTCGATCCAATCGGGCTTTCTCCTAGGGTTCACGCAGTTATCTGTGACTCGCCAATCTCGATCCTCTCAGCGATTCCCATATCCCGGTCCCCTTCCCGATCATCCTCCGCCTCCACGCCTCCACGCCTCCGCCTCCACGCCTCCATGCCTCCGCTGACACATTCTCAGCTACTCCCTCTATTTTATGGTTTCCCTGCATCCGTCGTGACCCATTCGGCTCGGCCTCCGTCTTTGCGTCTGCCTACCTCGGCTCCATCGTCGCTATCTATTCGGTCTGGTCCAGATTCGGATCCTCCGCACCTCTAAAGGTTTCCTCCTTCACCTTGTGCTCATGATTTTCATTGCAGGTATATCTGTAACTCTTTATTTACACTGTTTTAACCAATATGCATAGCAAATCCACCTGTATTGAGATTTTGGTAACCTCTACCTACGGTAAACCCTTATTTTTTACTATAGTAACCCCTCAAGCTATCTATCTGTATTTCCTCTTATAATTTATCATAGCATGGTCTTAATTTCATTTTTGGTGATGTAAAGTGACTTAATTTGAGTTCACCCTTCTGTATATTGGATTTAGCCCATATTTTTCTTTGTATTTTGTAATTTATTTCATGTTGTTTAGCTATGTTTTAAGTTTTATTTTATGGAATGAAAGGCATAATGCTATATGACCATTGATTTTGATTTTTATTGATTTCAAATCATCAATGAGGTTTAAGGAGAATGATGGAACTACTGAATGATTTCCATCAAACTGCATTGATCAGATCCCTAATTGAGATAAATCCTACACTTATTAGTGCCCTGGATGATGAGGTAATAATTGCATTGATCAGAGCTCTGAATATTTATCCGTACTGTTATTATGTTGTATTTACCATTGGTGGTTGTAGGTGTGTCCATTATGTGTCTCATAGGTGAACTGTCTGATGATTTTATTGTTTTTGAAGAAATTAAATGTTATGGAATACCCCCAGATGTTTATTGATACATCATTTTTATTGTACAAATTTTCTAAACTGGGGATCTTGAGAAAGGTACGTGCTTAATTTCAGATAATATTTTGGAGTAGTGGTTTATTCTTTTTTTATTCATGTTCTACCTAATTCGATGTTTTCCATGATTTGTAAATTGTTTGTACGATGCATGATAATTGTAATTGTGACCAATATGTATACATGTCTTATTTAATTTAGGTTTATTTTTCACCATCTCCAGTTTTTTTAATGCAATGGTAACACACATTCAAGGTAATTCTCTAGATATCTTTTTCTGTTAATTCAAACTTAAATTTTTTTCTCTTATGATACTTAATCAGCTATGTGATGGAAAATCATTACGTTTTAAGGAGGTGAGATATCAACAATAAATAAATATTTTGGCTAAAGGATTCGATGTATTCTCTAAGGTATGTATGAATCCTTCAAAAGGGTTTGATTGGAAAGAATTCATTATGTTTTTCATTTCCTTGATTGATTTCTTTAACCCCCTTTCCATCACCGATAGCATCGTCAAAGAGCCTACAGATCCAACAATAGGCATGTTCTCATATTATTGTGAAATAATCTCCTTAATTTCTAGAAACATTTTCCATTACATTCAAGATTTACAAATTAGAGTTTCATATTTCATTTTCAAACAATATTGCAATAAATATCATATTCTGCTTCACCGTTTACACCATGTGCTTCTTCTGCTCTGCTAGTCTATCATCATCTATAAATTGAGAAATGTATGTTCTTAATTGTAGATAATAGTTTGGAGCAGTGGGTTATTCTATTTATATTAATGTTCAACCTAATTTGATGTTATCCATGATATGTAAATTGTTTTTACAATTCATGATATTTGTAATGGTGCCCAATGTGCTTACATGTCTTATTTAGTTTTGGTTTCTTTTTCACCATCTCCAGTTTTTTGAATGCAATGGTGAGACAGATTCAATGTAATTCTCTAGATAATTATTTCTATTAATTCAAACTTAATTTTTCTTCTCTTGTGCTACTTAATCAGGTATGTGATGTGCAATCATTATGTTTTTAAGGAGGTGTGACATCAACAATGACTAACTATTGTGGCTTAAGGATTTGATGTATTCTCTAAGGTATGTGTGAATACTTCAAAAAGGTTTTATTGGAAAGAATTCATTATGTTTTTCATTTTCTTGATTTATTTCTTTTCAAAGGATATGGATGATCGTGCTTTCAAGAATTCTATTTTTTTTAAACCCATTTAGAAATGGTTGTGAGAAAGTTTTGAATTATTTTTCAAATCTACTATGAACTTCATGTTATTAATAAGTACACAACATATGGTCATTGTAATATGTTTTGTTTTCACTTCATGCTTTATCATGCATTAAGAAAATAAATGTTTTCTCTCATTGCAGAATCATTCTTGACTAAAATTTTAGTTGGGATCTTCACATGCTTGGGTTCAGCACTGAAGATCGCCCATTAGCCACAAGTAGTGATGATGACAACGATATAGTAAGGAAATTTTTTGTTTTTGTAAAATGCATTCACTTATATGTGTTTGCATATTATATATGAAATTATTATTTATTCAACTGCGATTTTGTATAATATGGTGATATTTATTCAAATGATACCACAAGATTCAATCTGTATTCATCTTTTTTTTTACTCTATTTCATGTTTTCTGGTCTTATGAAGTTTTTGACGTCTGTTTGTTGAAGCTTCTTAGAATGGGTGAATGACTGCAATTAGGGAAAAGAAATCTGGTTTCCCCTCCGCTTATATGACACCACCAAATCCAGCTTACTTGAGAAATGCATCCTTATTACCTTGGGCTGAAGTTTATAGGATTTTTTACAGGTTGAAACAAAACATATTCAAGATTATTTATATGTCTATGTTTCCCTTTTAGTTATACATTGAAATTTAGGGATATGTTATTCAAGTGTATCACAATTTTGAAAGAAGGTATTTTTACAAATATTTTGACATATTTCTGGATTTATTATTAATGTGTTCCCTTTTAGTCACACATAGTATGTTTTCTTAAACATTAATGTATGTGAAGGTAAACATATTGGATGAATGTGTACTTCCCCATCTCCTAGCTTATTACATGTTCTTTAACCACAATAACTCCTTCTCACAACTAGAAAACCATGTAAAACAACATCTTTGTTTTCTAGAAATGTTTTCTTATTGGTCTTCAATCATTTAACATATAAATCTTATTAACATTTACTTTTACTAAATATGAATTGTCATGTTTTAGAGCAGTAAATCTTTTTTCACAACAGAGTTCTATTTTCTTTGATTAGTGGATCATGTATTTTATTTTTTTAATGGATCATATTTTAGAGTAGTGGAACACGTTTGAGCATGTGAATCATGCATTATTTTTGGGTATTGTATCATGTTATTTGTTCAAGCAGTGTTTATGTGTTTTATTAGATCAATGAATCATTTTATGAGAAAAGAATTAGAATAACATTATGCATGCCATCTTCTCAATATGTATTTTTAATATCTAGATTTAGTATGTACTTAATGAATACCTATAAGATAGGATGTTTGACAACTTAATATTGAAAATATAATCTTCAAAAACCCTAAGTCTCAGTATGATAGGAGACGATGTTCGATTATGTTTCTAATTTTATGTTGTTGTTGGGCATAATGTTTTTAGGAGTACATAATCTAATCATGGAAGAATTTATGTTTTAGTAACGGTTGAACTTGTGGGCATGATAGTGATTCCACACTTACTATAGGTAACTAAGGATATTACAACATCACTAATTATGATTTGAGTTTTGATTTAATTTCATGCAGGTCAAATATTTGACTATTGGCATTTTCATGAAGTTTTGATTCCTTGATATCACTACCACAAAAACAGTTTTTCGCAGCGCCCCCCCTTTATCAGCGCTTGTTTAGTAGCGCTGATAAAGGGGGGGCCTTTATCAGCGCTTTTTTTAAAAGCGCTCATAAAGGGTCGTCTTCAAAAAAAATTTAAAAATATATTAATATATAAATATAGTTATATTATAATATAAATCTAATATATAATTTTTAAATATATTTTAGATAAGTATAAATGTACATTTACACTTATTATACTTAATATATAAGATATTTAGTGAAAATGGCTTCTTAAAAAATTAAAAAAATATTTTTAATTAATAATTTGATAATCATTATAGATTAATAGTCATTTAATAACAATTTGAGGACTAAAAAAATTAAAAAAGGATCCAAAATATGTTGAAAACGCAACTCAAACTTCAAACGGCCATAACTTTTGATCCGGGTGTCCGTTTGAGCTCTACCACATATCAAATCGAAGCCTGCGAAGAGCTCTACGTCAATGTGACCCGGGGTGATCCCATTCAAGCGATTTTCGAGGCCAAAAGAGGCCCATAAGGCCTCCAAAACTGAGTTTTTAGTCGGGGTACCCCGATTTTTTAACATTTTGTGGATTTTCACCCTCGTTTAAGGGGGTATTATTGGATTTTTTTGGCGGGGTCTGAATTTATTCCAAGGTATTACATTCATATTGATATTATGTCTTTGAAATTTCATCCTTTTTTATAATGCACTGCTATTTATAATCAAATATATAACTATATGTACATATTTTTTATATATTCGCACCTAAAAATTAAATTTTTTAAATAAATAATTAAAAATATTTACATATAAAATATATTAGCTTTATCTAAATAATAACTAGGATCTATTTTATTTAAAATACCAATATATGAATATTTATATACCTATATATTAATCTAACTATATATATATATTAATCTAACTATATAAATATATTAATCTAACTATATATATATATATATTAATCTAATAACTATATATATATTAATATAACTACATATATATATATATATTAGTATTACTATAAATATATATATTAATATCACTATATATATATTAATATAACTATATATATATATATATTCATATAACTATATATATGTTAATATAACTATATATATATATTAATATAAATATATATTACTATACGAATAAATATAACTAAATATATATATATATAGATAGATATATATTAATATCACTATATATATATATTAATATTACTATATATATATATTAATATAACTATATATATATATATTATAATATAACTATATATATATTATAATATAACTATATATATATTAATATAAATATATATTAGTATATGAATAAATATAACTAAATATATATATATATATATATATCATGAATTGGAAGACAAATCAAAATAGAGTAGTGGTAAAGGCTTAGGCGCGCAGGGGGGAGGTCTCGAGTTCAAATCCTGGTGGAGGCAGGGGCACTCGCGCATGGGGGAATATAGCAGCAAGCACTGTTAAAGGGTGGAGGGGGTGTGTGGGGTGATGTACAAGGGTAGAAAAGCGATGTAAAATGGGGGGCTCAAGCGCTATAAAAGCCCCCCGATTCGCAGTATTTTTAAATTTTTTTTTAAAATTTTTTAAAATTTTTTAAAAATTTTTTAATTTTTTTAACTTTTATCAGCGCTTTTTTAAAATCTCTGATAAAATGGTCCTTTATCAGCGCTAAAACGAAAGCGCTGATAAAGGAAGCGCTGATATAGGACCCCTTTATCAGTGCTAAAAAAAGCGCTGATAAAGGGGTACTTTTATCAGCGCTTTTTTTAGCGCTGATAAAAGACCCCTTTTATCAGTGCTTTTTTTTAGTGTTGATAAAGGGGGTCCTATATCAGCGCTTTTCGGAGCGCTGATAAAGGGGACCCCCCCTTTATCTACGCTGGCTTTATCAGCGCTTTTTCTAGCGCTGATAAAGGCCATGTTTGTAGTAGTGTATTGGTAACTAAGGATATTACAACATCACTAATTAAGATTTGAGGTGTGATTTATTTTATTGTCGGTCAAATATTGGACTATTGGCATTTTCATGAAACTTTTATGCCTTGATCATAATATTTGCCTATTGTTGATAGGTGTATTAATGGTATATTTGACATAAATTTTTGAGAACTGCATTTTCCATAATGATTCTACTAAATGTTTCTTATAATATGATGTGCCTATAATTTCACAACATGTATTAAAGATTTAGTATTAGAATTGAACATAACCAGGTACCACTATATTTAATTTCTCTATTTTATCATTTTTTAAAAAAATACCACATTATTGTAGTATTCATTTTTTTCTTGCAAGACTTGAAAATCAAAGTAGTGGATCTTTAGGAGTGTGTTTGAACACTGAAAATCGATTTGATACAACAGGTACAACTATTTAATGTACTTTGGTATATGTTATTTATCTTCATTGAGTGTTACTTTAATGACATCAATGGAACTAACTAAAATTCATTTTTTCATGTCATTTTCATTTTTTCAATGATTAGTACGTACAATCCATTTCTTCTTCTCGATTGGATATTGTAAACCATCACATTTATATTTATATGATTTTAATTTTCACGAATATTTGGTATTTATTCTTTAATGTCAATTATTTCTGTAGAAATATATTTTCATTGAGTTTGATGCTGGTGATTCGTTGTTTTTGATGTTTTGATGACTAGCTTGCTTGTGTGGGAGAGTGACTTTTGCACCCTGTTCAATGATCTGCTTTAGGTCTTGATGCTATCCTAGAGTTACTGCCCTATTTTGTTTGATGGCAGGATTGGAGGAGTCCCTATGGATAGTACATGCCTTTTTGGAGATCATGGAAATAGCAGGTTGTTTTGATCAATATTTTCTTCTTGATATTTTTTTGGCTTTTCCTTTTTTTGTTTGTAATTTTCTCAATCCATACTGGTGTAAATCCAAGCTACACTGTCTACTCTTATTGAATGATTATGAAAAAATCAAATGTGTTTTGACAAACATGCCTTATGGAAGCACCCATGATGGGGTAAACAAACATACCATCAAGGAAGAAAAATGGTATGTTTTCTGTTATACTCTGTTTGATGCAAGAAATGATGGTTCTAAAAGAGGAACAAAGGCCTATAGTTGTTCCTAGGAACCATGGATATCTTTATACTAGATACAAAATCCAGTTTTTGGATCTGTAACATCTTAGAATAGTCGAAACTGTTGAAGATGAAACTTTCAATGCCCAATTTCTTAACTTCTGTTCCAGTTCTTCAGTATTTCTGTTACATATATGTCTTCATTATGTACTTGATGATGGTCCTGGTGGAGGAAGAGAAGTATACTATTGTTCATAGGCACCCTTTATTTCTGTATACTTGATACACATTCCAGTTTTGGGCTCTGCAATATCTTATTACAATAGAAACTGCCCAATATGTAAATTTATATACTCAATTTCTAAAATTTTGTTTCCAGTATTCAGGATTTCTGTAACATTTATTTCATCAATATGTAATTGATATATAAGGATGATCATTATGTAACTTTTTTTCTTCAACATTTGTTACTAATACTCCTACATTCTAGGTTCTTCTCTTTTTTCCACCTGTATGGGCACACCAACTCATTCCACTCAGGTATTAATTATTTCTCTTCATTCTCTCTTATTATCATTAAATCATCAGCGTATACATTTATTATTTTTGGGAAAGTGTTTGTTGAATTATTTTAGAGTTTTATCGTGTTATATGGATAACAAGTGTGTTGTATTCTAGGTGTGCATAATTGCAGGTTCTATAGGCAGAGAGGAGATTCTGTGAGGGGGCTGGGCAGGTTGGAGGGGAGGGGAGGGGAGGGGAGGATGAGGGCAGGGGGAGGGGCTGGACAGGTTGGAGGGGAGGGGAGGGGAGGGGAGGGGAGGGGAGGATGAGGGCAGGGGGGGCTACTGGGGGAAGAGCTTGGGCAGGGGGGAGTGGTGGGGGAAGGGGCTGGGGAGGTAGGAGGGGAGGGGAAGGGAGGTAAGGGGAGTATGAGGGCAGGGGGGAGGGGGCTGCAGGGGGAATAGGTTGGGCAGGGGGGAGAAGAGGGGAGGGGAGGATTAGGGGAGGGGAGGGGAGGATGAGGGCAGGGGGGAGGGACTGGGGGGATGGTCTGGGCAGGTTGGAGGGGAGGGGAGGGGAGGGGAGGGGATGATGAGGGCAGGGGGAGGGGCTGGGCAGGTTGGAGGGGAGGGGAGGGGAGGGCAGGGGAGGATGAGGGCAGGGGGGAGGGGGGTAGGAGGAGGTGCTGGAAAGTTTGGGGGGGACAAGCAGGCCAGATTAACTATTTTTTCAGAGATCCTACACATCAAAATATCTACAACAGGTATGTGTTCCCAGATTCATAGATGTTTTAAGCCTTCTGGATATCATTATATATTTTCAGTTATGATTTACTAAGACAATCATTCTCAACAAGGTTGGTGTTAGTTTCCTCAACGCATCAAATTGTGCTGCATTGTCGGTATGTGTAACTGATTCCATTCAACATTAAATTTTTCCACTGTCATTCATGAAAACATATTTTTTTCATTTTTTATTACATGTATGGAGTATTAAGGTAATAGTGAAAAATGATTTCTTTTATTTTTAGATTAATTATTTGCATTATAAGTTACAATATCAACTATATTGGATATTGCAAATTACCTAGAAGATTGAACATTTTTTTCCAGAGCATTTTAGTTTCCCATATGGATTGAATATCCCCTCTACAAAATCAATAATACCCAGACTTTTTATTTTTTCAACCCATATTATTTATTTTTTCAACCCATATTATTTATTTTTTCAATAATATTCTCTGCAGTAAGTATTGGATTCACTGTGAAACCAAAATCCCGGACAAGGTGTCCACTACAATGAGGATTCTCTCCTACAGATCCACATCTTTAAACCAGGTATGTTCTCTTATTTTCCTATAAAATTTCATGCTACTGGCCATCATGATTAGTTTGAATTTGAACATGATTAACTGAGACAATCATTCTAAGCAGGGTTTGTATTGATTTCCTCAACACATCACAGTATGCTGCATAGTTTGTATGTTTATATTATTCTAATCAATATACAATTCTTCATTGTTTGTTATCTACATTACATCATTTAAATAGATAATACTAATTTTCTTTCATCTAATTTAATTTTTTCCCTAAACATAACACACTGCATTTGTTCCTATTTGATGCCAATTGTTCAACATCTACTTTCTGCTCAATGATTACAGTTGTCAGAATTTGCTGTTACTTATCCTTTTAATTCATTTCTTCATGTAGAAAAATCTGATGATTGATTTTGATGCCAATGATATGGTCCAACAATATGTTACAAGGTCTCGAGACTCTACAGCAACAAAAAGCACTGCCAATGAACTGCATCCATGTATAAAGGATACCATTAACCAAAAGACTGACAAGATTATCTTATATTTTGTGATGCAATTTCTAGGTATCACTTGACTACATATATGTTTCTATTATTTCTAAATAATGTTTTTTTCCATTGATAACTTAAATTGTATATTTACTCCACTAATATAATGAAAGAAAAAGTTCAAGTGTAACAATTTTCCTTTCTGATGCCTATATCATTTACACTAAACTGAATTCCCATTTTCAATTTTCTCACCTAAATTATGTACTGTAGGGATCGATGTTCGTGTCAACCCAACATTCGGAACTGCTGCTCCACTAAGGCAATGTCTACTAACTGGGAATGCATGTATTTACCTACATGACTTTCCATTACACTGCCACTACGAATAGGAACAACAGATACATTTAAAATGTTGTGGTTGTTGTTACTTTATAGCACCTTCTATTCAAAACATAATGCTTCTCTGTTTCTCTATAAAAATTATGTTATATTATCATGTTTTAAAAATTATCTGTTATGTTTACATTCACAATTTCCATGTTCATGTTTCACTATACCCATTTAAGTGACTTAAGGATTCAACTTTGAAGAACTAGGAGCAGATATAGCATATTTAGGAGCAGGGGTATAAGATTTTTTGTAGTGTTTACCAAAGAAAACAAGAGTAATGTTTTTATCTTTCAGGATCAATTGTTTTTAAAAATTTATTGAAGAGATGATAAATTGACAATTCAATGCTAAAAGAAAGTGATATGACATAGCAAGTTAGAGGTTCATGCCTTCCAGCACCTAGCCATGGAGAAATTTGACCCTCAATGCCACTCAAACCCTCAATGCCTGATGGCTTGCCGTTTATGACAAACTACGATGTTCTTGTATGCCAAGGAGGATTCGAAAGCTCTTCTATTTAATAAATCAGAAGCTCTTATATCTATAGAGGGCATTGTTTATTCCTCATTTTTTGTAATTTCTATTCTTATACATTAATCATGTATGTAAATATTGTTCCTTAATTATGTATTTTATAGAGAAGACTGCTCACTATGTAACTTTTGTTCCTCAATTTATGTAACTTTTATTCCTTTATTATGTGTGCCATTTTCTTTTCAAATATTTTTACTACTAATATGAACTATTATGTTTTATAAATAGTATTCTATACTTAATAATAAGAATTATTTTATAGTTCCGTGCATCGCACGGGCGGAGTACTAGTTTTAATTGAAAACAACTTTTTCATCTAAATAATTTATAGTGTAAAATTATATTTTTAATTGGATTTAAAGTATAATTATATAAATTTTTTATCATTTAATATAATTTATGTCATTGGAATCATTTTCACATTGAATTTTGATATAAAAACATTTCAATCTATTGAACGTTTTCACTTTATAAACTTGTTTTCTCATTTCATCAATGGGGTTAATTTTAAATTAATTTTATCCTATTTTGTGTTTTGAATTTAAAAAAATTGATTCCATATTTTGAATTAGATAGTCCAAATTTATAAAATAGGACTCTTTTATTTTTTGGACAATATTAATAATAACTTTAGTGTTTTTTTAATTACCATGGTTAAGGGTAAACTGGGTAGGTAAGGGTAAAAATAATATTATAAAATTACCCTAATCCTTTTTCTAATTTTATTTAATGAGTTAGTGTCAACCAAAATCATCCTTTGGCTGATTTTATGGCCTCATGGAGCCACTTGGATGATTTTAATCCTTTTTTATTATTTTATTTTATGAAAAGTCAAATATGTCATACTCGTATTTTTAATAAGTATTACATTTTTAATATGTAGTTATCCAGAAGATATATTTGACTATAAATAGTAATTTTAAATCTAAAATTTTTATCTTCATTATGATAATTTATTTTTAATTTTTATGAAATAAGGTTTATCATCTCCACGTTGTGGTGTGATATGTTTTTCATTACCAATTTACTTGGATGGGTATAATAATGGAAATAATGGATATATATGGTACTTATGACATGATATTGACTCTAGATAATTAATATATCATTCAATTCCTTAACATTTCACCATTAAGGTAATAATATTGTCACTAGTGAGTACGTACAGTCTACCATCTCCACGACGCAATGTGATTCATTTCCCATATTAACCATTCAATATTGATTATAAAAATGTATATAATTAATAAATATTATATATATGAACTTAATATCATTATGTATATGAACTCAATATTTATTATTCATAATAAAAAGGACTTAAATGATGAAACGTAGATAATAAAATGAAGCAGTTAACACCCAAAATAAGGGTAATAACAAAATATTATCAACAAACGAGTGATAAAATAATATAAGAAGATCATATATGATATCATAAATATAAATATGGTTTCTATATAATTTAATAACATGATTAAAACCATTATACATGAGGTTAAATCAAATTTTACTAAATAAAGCGTAAGGTAAGGGACTTCATCTCAACCTCCTTTTATTGGGGAATAGTTTGATGATATATACTCACCTTGTTTTATAAGGTGTATATACAGACCCTTTGACTTATCATGACATTAATTTATTATCTTATTATTTAATGTTTTGTTAAATTTTATTCTTTCATGGGGATTATGATATAAATGTTCAAAGTGGTATAGGACACCATGATGTTGAAATATTTAATTACTAAATCTTTTTCTACATGTTAATATTCTTGATGTTATTTTAAAAATTTATTTTTATGGATATTAAGGATTATAAAGGAAATTTTATGTATATTTTTAATTTCATTCAAATTTTTCCAAAAGGAATATTTTTACATGTTTTATACATAATGTTTTGATAGATGAAAAAAGGAATGTTTTATTCTTAACATACATGGCGATAATGAATTTCCTGCCGCCATGACTATTATTTAATTTCTAGATTCCTTTAAAAACTTAAATATTTTATTAAATGAAAAAATCACTTCACTTATTTTTGGGATATTCGGAATCAAAAATAATTATTTTTAAAAGAAAATGGTATTTTTATATGAAATCATTTTTCATATGGGTTTAATAAGAGTAGTTTCCTCAATAATTTTTCAATGATTTTATTAGAGTATTTTCATATTTGTCAACACCATCTATTTAATCTTATGATTCATTGAGATTGGTCTATTATTATATCATCTACTATATTTTAATAAATTTTTTATAATCAGTTTGATTGTGGATATGCTATTTTGATACCATTTACCATATTACTCTGGATGTTTTGTAATGAAAGTTATTTACATTTTGTATGCTAGTTTAAATACAAATGTATATGTTGATTATGTTTCACCACTTTCATATAAGGAATGTATTGGACTTAGTAAGTGATGGGAGGGACTAGCTATATCCCCTCAATGCATTGGTGGGTCTCATGAGACAAACCAGATATGGATTTGGTTGAGGCCTTACCCATTTATTTTTAGATGTATTGGTCAAGGCCTCGACGTTATGTTTCAAATGTCTATCATTATTGATTCCATCATTATGAGATTAGTTATTGATATTCCATGTGATTATTAAACTATTAAAATATCCATGGTTAAGTTTCCTAACTCATGTAATTATTTAAATGGCATGTGTTTCAATTATTTACCTTTCCATATTGTTTATGCCATATTTACTCATAGTTTCCATTGTATGATTACCCTTACTGATCATTTGAGCTCACCCATTTCATATATTTCAATTTTTTCCTAGGATTCCAAGAATTATATTATAAATGATATATAGGGTTACACAAAGGGGGAATAATGGCAGACTTAATAAAACTATTTTTGAATTCTATGTTTTAAAATGTAATATTAATTTTAAGTATGTATATAGTTTACCAAGACTACTAAACTATTTAGTCCTTTGGGATGTGATTACTTGTATCTTATTCTAATGTAATATAGTAAGGCATCGGATCTAGGCTACTATGTTCAGGGTCATTAAAGTTGGTATTAGAGAAATTTTAATAGAAACCTTGGGAACTAGATTGATTATAGAGAGAAACACTGCGACAGAATTTGGAAATATATCCAAATAAACTAAGCTTATGAATTAGACATTAGTCATACATAAATTTTTAATTTAGGTTATATGATTCACTAGTTTTGAGATTTTAAATTTTTTTATAATTTTTGGATCTAATATAGTGCATTACATTGTTTAGAAATGGAACCTAGAGGAAGGAATGGAGATTGTATCAATGCACATAATCCATGTAGGTATTGACCTCCTATGAAAGATAATGATGTTGTATATAGAGTTGAAACTGATTCTAAAAAGCTTATAAATATATGGGTACAACTGAATTATTTTATGAGAAATAAAATTAACTATATGAAGCAGCTCGATCCACAATGCGGAGGAACAATGTTAGACCACTTTATGAGACAACAACCTCTGTCATTCAATGGGATTATAAATCCATTTGTAGGTTAGAATTGGAAAAGTTCCTTAGAAAAGATATTTCTTACTTTGTGAAGTAACGAAAGGGAGAATGTTTTCATGACATTTTATCATCTCTTATGAGATGTGGATATACGGTGGTTATTGATTCAAAATGAGAAGGATAAGGAATAAATAAAAAACATGGAATGGAAGGATTTTAAATTTTCTTAGAAAAATATTTTCCTTGCGAATGGAGAGAATATATAGAGAGAAAATTTATAAGTCTGGGGAAAAAGGAGTATGAGAATGTTACTAAGTATAAATCCAACTTTACAAGGTTAGAAAGGCTTGATATAGACTATATACATAACTTAAGGAGTAAGATTGATCATTTCTTTGGTTGGTTAAATCTATTCCTACAAAATTCATTGGTCTCCCAAACTTTCTCATCATATGAATATATAGTATCATGTGCTATCAAGATAAATAAAGAATTACTAAAGTATTATGAATTCAAAGGGAATAAAGAGAAGAAAATAATAATAGATCAAGAGTTAGATAAAGGGGAGAAGGGAAAGAAGGATTTTACAACATGTGATACTTGTGGGAGGAAACACACTGGTACCTACTTAAAAGGAAAAGGCTTTTTCTTCAAGTGTGGTGAGAAAGTCCATCATGTTCATGATTTCAAGGAAAAGAAAGAAGTTATCAATGCTAAATAATATAATTGTAAGGAGATGGGACACTATTCAAATGAATACCCCAAGCATAAAGAAAATATATCTCAAAAGAAGCTAATGGGTCAAGGTTAAGCTTATATTATTACTACAATAAAAGTGGAATAATTAAAGTATTTTTTTCTAGTTATAAGAATCCTAAGATATATAAGGATTGTATTGTAGTATTCCTTCTTTAAGGATTTGGAAGAATGCATGTTTTCATTAAGGTTTTAAAGGTGATAATGGTATTCATATATTTGGTATGTGATAAAAAAATCATTATGTTTGGGGAAAATATGATTTTATATTGATTTTTGGACTATGAATTTGGACAGTTGTAATTTGGACAATTCTTAAGGTTGGAATGTATTAAGTTAAACACTAGATATTATTTTTTAAGGTTAAATTATGATTTATTGGATACTTTGTACTAACATTTTTAGTTTTATTAAACATTTAGAGGGTGAATTAAATACTTTTGGACCTTATGATTCATCAAAAGTGATTTAGGAATAAAAATTCCTCTTGAATATCCTTCTCCAGGTGTATGAAATAAAGTGAAAATAGATCAAATCATAACCAAAGGATGACATTATGACATAGAAAGAAATCAAGTAAGTTTTCTTGAGTGATATATCTAGATAGTAAAATAATCCCTCAAATTTAAGAAAATTATTTTGAAACAAAAATATTATTCATCTACTTTTCTTACTAGGGAATCAATTGTCTTTTAATCAATCGCAAGATTTTTGGTTTTGTGATGGTTAATATTTTGATGACCATGTTCTATATCACTCTTCGTCAAAACATGATAGTTATATTTCTCTTCTATGTCTATGTTTTCACTTTCCACCAATTATTTCTTATTCAAAAGCCTAATTTTGTGGTGACCTTAACATTTTTCATTCCCTCTTATTAAGAGGATGTTTTATTAAGCCTATTTTTTATGTGGGTTTCCCAAAAATGAATTTTCAAGTATCAAATTTGATTTTTGAAGTAAATTTTCAAATTGTGATGATGCAATTTATTGAATGAGGATAGAATGTAACACCTCAAGATGTTATCGTATATATCTTTTTAAATTTAATCTCTTTGATATCTTATATTGCACGTAACACCGAGCATAAACGAATCATGATATACTATTAATATTATTATTTAAAATAAAATTATCTCCTAGCCATTAAATTGGTGGTTATAAATAGGATTACCTAACTTATGAAAATATATTATTGAATTCATTTTTCACCAATTAATTATAAATAAATATAAAATCCAATTTAATATAAAGAAAATATATTTATAAAAACTATTTAAATATGCACAAGTGTGTTTTATAGAAATAAAATAAAAAAACCAAGATTTTGGATTATATTAATGAAATATATATATATATATATTCAATATAATATTTAACATTCATCCTATTCATTTTCTAGACATGATATAAGAATAAATCCAATTTTACACATAAAAGATGTATTTTTATAAAAAGACAGTTTTACCACCTTTAAATGGCACACTTATTTTAAATCTAGTTTTTGACACTTTTATAAATTATATTTTACATAATAAAATTATTATTTTAAAGAGAAATATTAAAATTTACTTTGGTTGAAATTTTGGTATTTTTCTGATAAGTTTCATATTTTGATGAATAGTGATAAAATATTGCATTTTAATTGAAAATAGTTTTTTCATCTAAATAATTTATTGTGTTAAATTATTTTTTAATAGGTTTTAAAGCATAATTAGATCAATTTTTATCATTTAATATAATTTTTTTCATTGGAATCAATTTCACATTGAATTTGGATATAAAAATATTTCAAGCTTTTGAACGTTTTCACTTTAAAAACTTGTTTTCTCATTCTGTCAATGGTATTAATTTTAAATTAATTTTATCCAATTATGTATTTTGAATTTTGAAAATATGATTCCATATTTGGAATCATGAGTTCCAAATTTAGTAAATATGTCCCTTTTATTTTTGGATAATATGAATAGTTTCGTTAGTATTTTTTTTAATTACCATGGTTAAGGGTAAATCAGGTAATTAAGGGTAAAAATAATATTATAAGTATTATAAAATTACCTTAAACCTTTTACTAATTTTATTTTATTAGTTATTGTTGACTAAAATCATCTTTGGGCTGATTTTATGGCCTCTTGGAGCCACTTATATGACTTTAATCCTTTTATAGTATTTTATTTTAAGAAAAGTCAAATATGTCATACTCATGCTTTTAATAAGTATTAAATTTTTAATATGTTGTTATCCAGAATATATCTTTGACTATAAATAGTCATTTTAAATCTAAAATTTTTATCTTCATCGTGATAATTTATTTTTAATTTTCAGAAAATATATAATTATCTTAAAGGCTTATCGTTTCCATGTTGTGGTGTAATCTATTTTTCATCACAATTTTACTTGGATGGGTATAATGATGGAAATAATGGATATATATGGTACTTATGACATGATATTGAATTTTTATAATTAATATATCATCCACTTTCTTACCCTTTCACCATTAAGGGAATGATATCATTGCTTGTGCGTGCGTATGGTCTACCGTCTCCTCAACGCGATGTGATTCATTTTCCTTGTTAACCATTCAAGATTAATTATAAAAATTAATATAATAAATAAATATGATATATATGAACTTAATATAATTATTTAGATGAAATAAATATATCCTATTCATATTAAACAATACTTACATGATGGAACGTGCATAATAAAATGAAGTAGTTAACACCCGAAACAAGGGTAATAACAAAATATTATCAATAAACAGGTGATAAAATAATATAGGAAGATCATACATGATATCATAAATATGAATAATGTTCTTATATAAGTTAATAAAATGATTAAAACCATTATACAAGATTTTAAGGCATGTTTGACTAAAGGAATCATAAGGTAAGGGACTTCATCTCAATTTCTTTTCATTGTGGCATAGTTTGATGTTATACACCCACCTTCTTTTATGAGGTATATACACATCCCCTTTAAAATATATTTTCATTAATTTATTATCTTGTTATTTAACATTTTGTTGAATTTTATTCTTTCATGGGGCTTATGATTTAAATGTCCAAAGTGGTATGGGACACCTTAAATGTTTAAATATTTAATTATCAAATATTTTTCTCTCTGTCAATATTCTTGATATTATTTTTTATATTTATTTATATGGATATTAAAGGATTATAAAGGAAATTTTATATCAATTTTTAATTTCATTAAAAAAATCAAAAGGAATCTTTTTATGTGTTTTATATTAAATGTTTTTAAAAATGATAAAAGGAATCTTCTATCCTTAACATACATGATGACAACGACTTTCCCTCCATAGTGACTATTATTTAATTTCTATATTCCTTTAAAATATTGATTATCTTATTAAATTAAAATTTATATTCCCTTATTTTTGGGATATTTTTTATTGAAAATGGTTATTTTTAAAATAAAATGGTATTATTATATGAAAGTTTTATTCATGTGGGTTTAATAAGAGTATTTTCCTCAATAATTTCTCAATGATTTTATTAGAGTATTTTCATCTATGTCAATAACCTATGTTGAATAATATTATTCATTGAGATTTATCTATTATGATATAATCTACCATATTTTATTAAATGTTTTACGAACAGTTTGACTATGTATGTGTCATTTTGATATCATTCACCATATTACTCTAGATGGTTTTGGATGAAAGTTATTTACATTTTATATGTTAGTTTCAATAAAAATGTATATATTGATTATGTATCACCACTTTCATATGAGGAGTTTGTTGGACTTATTAAGTGATGGGAGTGACTCATTATATCCCATCGATGCATCAGTAGGTCTCATGATACAAACCATATATGGATTTGGTCAAGGCCTTACTCATTTATTTTCAGATGTCTTGTTAGAGGCCTCAATGGTATGTTATAGATGTATAGATTTATGCATTCCATCATTATGAGGATATTTATTGATATTCCATATGATTATTCAACTAGTATAATATCCATGGTTGAGTTTCCTAGATCATGTGATTATTTAAATGGCATGTGTTTTAGTTATTTACCTTTCCATATTGTTTATGTCATATTTACTCATAGTTTTCATTGTACACTTACCCTTATTAAGAATTTGAGCTTACCCCTTTTATATGTTGAAATTTTTTACCTAGGATTACAAGAATTATATTATTACTAATATTAATGGTTAAACAAAGGGTGAATAATGATATAATCAATGAAACTCTTTTGGTATTTTATGTTTTAAAATGTAATGTGGATTTTAAGTATGTATCTGGTTTACTAGGGCTACTAAACTATTCTGTCCTTTGGGATGTGATTCCTTATATATTATGCCAATGTAATAAAGTATGGAACTGGCTCTGTGCTACTGGGGTTGAGGTTATTATAGTTGGTATCAGAGAAAGTTTAGTAGAAACCTTGGTAACTAGATTGACTATAGAACAAAAAGTTGTGATGGAATTTGAAAATATATCCAAATAAACTAATCTTATGATTTAGGGAATAGTTATACCTAAATTTTCAATTTAGGTTATGTTATTCACTAGTTTTGAGATTATACATTATGTTTCATAATGTTATGATCTAATCTAATGTATGCCATTGTTTAGAAATGGAACCTATCAGAAGTAATTAAAATTGCATCAACATACATAATCCATGTAGGGATTTCCCTCCTATGTAAGATATTGATGTTGGAATTGGATCTGAAACTAGTGTTAAACAACTTATAACTATACTAGGGCAGCTGACTCGAGTTATGATCAATAACTTATCCCATATGAAGTATCTCAATCCATGGCATTGAGGAACAATGTTATACCACTTCATGAGACAATAACCTCCATCATTCAATGGGACTAAAAATCCATTTTTAGTTGAGAAATAGATAAGTTCCTTAGAAAATATATTTCTTTCTTTAGGAAGTAACGAGAGGGATAAATTTTTCATGGCAGTTTATCATCTCTTAGGAGATGCAGATCTATTGTGGTCATTGATTCAAATTGCGAAGGAGGAGTAATAAATATCAAACATTGAATGGAAGGATTTAAAGAAAAAATTATTAGAAAAATATTTTCCTCGTAAACAACGAGCGGATATGGAGAGGAAATTTTTGAGACTAAGAAATAAGGAGGATGAGAATGTTTCTAAGTATAAATCCAACTTTATAAGGTTATCAAGGCATGTTATGAACAATATACATAACCCAAGGAGTAAGGTTAATCATTTATTTGATGGGTTAAAACCATTCCTCCAAAATTCATTAGTCTCCCAAACTTTCTCATCATACGAATATATAGTCTCATGTGCTATCAAGATAGAGAAATAATTCTTAGAGTCTTGTTACTTAAAAGGGAATCAATATAATAAGAGAACAATAGATCAAGAGTTGGATAAAGGGGATAAGGGGAAGTAGGATTTTCTAATATGTGATACTTGTGGAAGGAAACACCCTAATACCGTATTAAGAGTAAAAGAAGTTTACTTCAAGTGTCATGAGAAACACCATCATGCTCATGATTGCAAGGGAAAGAAAGAATTTATCAATGTTCAATGATACAATTATAAGGACATGAGACAATATGAAAATTAATTCCCCAAGCATAAAGAAAATATACCTCAAAATAATCAAAGGGATCAAGGTTAAGCTTATGTTGTTACTATGGTCAAAGTGGAATAATTAGAGTATTTTTTGTCTAGTTATAAGAATCATAAGATATATAAGGATTGTATTGTATTATTCATTATTTAAGAATTTGGAAGAATGAATTATTTCATTAAGATTTTAATGTTGATAATGGTACTCATATGTTTGGTATGTGACAAAAATATCAACATTATTTTTGGGGAAAATCTAATGATAAGTTGATTTTGGACTGTGAATTTAGACAGATGTAGTTTAGATGAGTCTTAAGGTTGGAATGGATTAATTTGAACACTGAATATTATTGTTTTAGGTTAAAGTATGATTTATTTTACACTTTTTACTAACCTTATTGGTTTCAATAAACATTTAGAGGATGAAGGAAATAATTTCAGACCTTATGATTCATCAAAATTTCTTCAGGCATAAAAAATCATCTTGAATATCCATCTCCAAGTGTACGAAATAAAGTTAAAATGGATCAAATCACAAAAAAATGATGAAATTATGACATGGAAGGAAATAAAGTAAGTTTACTTGAGTGATTTATATAGATAGTAAAAGAATCCCTTAACTTTAAGAAAATTATTTTAAAATAAAAACGTTATCCTTTTACTTTTCTTACTAATAAATCAATGGTATTTTAATCAATCACAATATTTATGGTTTTTTTATGGTTAACATTCTAATGACTACGTTATATATCACTATTCATCAGAAATTAATATTTATATTTCTCTTTTATATCCATGTTTTTTATTTCCACTAATTATTTTCTATTTGAAAGCCTAATTTTTTTGTGACCTTGGCATTTTCCTTTCCTTCTTATTAATAGGATGTTTTATTAACTCTATTTTTTATGTGGGTTTTCTACAAAGGAACTCTCAAGTATCAACCTTTGATTTTTGAAGTACAATTTCAAATTTAGAGGACCCAATTTATTTAAGTATGGGAGAATGTAACACTTCAATATTTTATGGTATGTATCTTTTTAAATCTAATCTCTTCAATAGCTTACG
The DNA here is from genome assembly GCA_963277665.1 of Viscum album. Taxonomy (NCBI): domain Eukaryota; kingdom Viridiplantae; phylum Streptophyta; class Magnoliopsida; order Santalales; family Viscaceae; genus Viscum; species Viscum album. The sequence continues at coordinate 1,384,928,432 of OY728125.1, read as the reverse complement.
TTGCATACAACACTAGGCTTAGATGAACTGCGATATACTATTAATATTATTATTTAAAATGAAATTATCTCATAGCCATTAAATTAGTGGTTATTAATATGATTAAATAACTTAGGAAAATATAGTATTTAATTCATTGGTTACCAATTAATTTGAAATAAATATAAAAATCAATTTAATATAAAGAAAATGTTTTTATAAAAACTATTTAAATAATCACAAGTGTGTTTTATTTCAATAAAATAAAGAAATTGCAATTATTTATTATATTAATGAAATATATATATATATATATATATAATATATATAATATTTAATCTAATTTTTAGCATTAATCCTATTTTTTTCTATACATGACATTAGAACAATTCTAATTTTACGCATAAAAGATGTAATTTTATAAAAAGACAGTTTTATCACCTTTTGATAACACACTTATTTTAAATCTAGTTTTCGACACTTTTATAAAATATATTTGAAAAAATAAAATTCTTATTTTAAATTGGAATATAAAAATTTACGTTGGTTGTATTTTTGGTATTTTTCTGATAATTTTCATGTTTTGATGAATAGTAATAAAATATAACATTTTTATTGAAAATTTGTTTTCATCTAAATAATTTATAATGTTAAATTATATTTTAATTAGTTTTAATGTATAATTAGATCAATTTTTATCAATTAATATAATTTAGGTCATTTGAATCAATTTTACATTGAACTTGGATATAAAAACATTTCAATCTTTTGAAAGTTTTCGCTTTAAAAACTCGTTGTCTTGTTCCATCAAAGGGATCAATTTTAAATTAATTTTATCCAATTATGTGTTTTGAATTTTAAAAAATGGGTTTCATATTTTGAATTAAAATATCTATATTTAGTAAATAGGTCACTTTTATTTTTGACAATATGAATATTAACTTTAGTATTTTTTAAATTACCACGGTTAAGGGTAAATTAGATAATTAATGGTAAAAATAATATAATAAGTATTATAAAATTACCCTAACACTTGTGATAATTTTATTGGATGAGTTAGTGTCAAAAAAATAATCCTTGATTCGATTTTATGGCCTCTTGGAGCCACATTAATGATTTTAAGCCTTTTATAGTATTTTATTTTAAGATAAGTCAAATATGTCATACTAATGTTTTTTATAAGCATTAAATTTTTAATATGTGGTTATCCAGAAGACATATTTGATAATAAATAGTCATTTGAAATCTAAAATTTTTATCTTCATCATGATAATTTATTTTTAATTTTTAGGAAATAAATAATTACCTAAAAGACATATCGTCTCCACGTTGTGGTGTAATATATTTTTCATCACCACTTTACATGGATGGGTATAATGATGGAAGTAATGGATATATATGGTACTTATAAAATTATATTGAATTTGGATAATTAATATAATATCTAATTCCTTACCCTTTCACCATTAATGGAATGATACCATCGCTCATGCGTACGTACGGCTTATTATCTCCACGACGTGATGTGATTCATTTTCTATGTTAACCATTCAAGATTGATTATAAAAATTTATATAATGAATAAATATGATATATATGAACTTAATATAACTCGTTATATGAAATAAATATATCCTATTTATAATAAACATGACTTACACGATGAAATGTGGATAAGAAAATGAAGCATTTAACACCCAAAACAAGGGTAATAACAAAAATATTATCAAAAAATAGGTGATAAAATAATATAAAAAGATCATATATGATATCATAAATATGAATAAAGTTATGATATAAGTTAATAACATGATTAAAACCATTATATATTATTTTAAAACACATTCTTCTAAAGGAATCATAAAGTAAGGGACTTCATCTCAATCTTCTTTCATTGAGGCATAGTTCAATGTTATACACCCACCTTATTTTATAAGAAGTATATACATCCCCTTTGACTTATCATATCATTAATTTATTATATTATTATTTAATTTTTTGTTAAATTTTATTCTTTAATGGGGATTATGATTTAAATGTTCAAAGTGGTATGGGACACCTTGAATGTTTAAATATTTAATTATCAAACCTTTTTCTCCATGTTAATATTCTTGATATTATTTTACATATTAATTTATATGAATATAAAAGGATTATAAAGAAAATTTTATGCCTATTTTTAATTTCATTCAAATGTTTTCAAAAGGAATATTTTTACATGTTTTATAAGGAATGTTTTGACAAACGACAAAAGGAATGTTCTATTCTTAACATACACAGTGACAATGAATTTGCCACCGTTGTGACTACTATTTAATTTATAGCTTCCTTTGCAAGATTAAATATTTTACTAAATGAAAAACCCTATTACCTTGTTTTTGGGAAATTTTGTATTTAAAATGGTTGTTTTTAAAATAAAATTTTATTTTTATACAAAATTATTTTTCATATGGGTTTAATAAGAGTATTTTCCCCAATAATTTATCAATGATTTTTTTAGAGTATTTTCAACAATGTTAACACCCTCTTTTGAATCTTATGCTTCATTGATATTGATTTATTATGATATCATCTAACATATTTTATTAAATGGTTTATGATTAGTTTGACTATGGATGTGCTATTTTGATACCATTCACCATGTTACTCTAGATGGTTTATGATGAAAGTTATTTACATTTTTATGATAGTTTCAATACAAATATATATATTGATTATGTTTCACCACTTTCATATGAGGAATGTATTATACTTAGTTAGTGGAGGGAGTGGACTATTATAGCCTCTTGATGCATCAGTGGGTCTTATGAGACAAATCAGATATGGATTTGGCCGAGGCCTTACCCATTTATTTTCAGATGTCTTAGTCAAGGCCTTGATGGTATGTTTCATATGTCCAACATTATTAATTCCATTATTTTGAGATTAGTTATTTATATTTCATGTGATTATTCAACTAGTAGAATATCCATGGTTAAGTTTTCTAGCTCATGTGATTATTTAAATGGCATGTGTTTCAATTATTTACCGTTCCATATTTTTTATGTCATATTTACTCATAGTTCACATTGTACACTTACCCTTACTGAGATTTTAAGCTCACCCTTTTCATATGTTTCAATTTTTTTCCAAGATTCCAAGAAGTATATTATGATTGATATGCAGGTTTACACAAAGGGGGAATAATTTCATACTCAATGAAACATTTTTTTTATTTTATTTTCTAAAATGTAATGTGGATTCTAAGTATATATCTAGTTTACCAAGACTACTAAACTATTCGGTCCTTTGAGATGTGATTCCTCGTATCTTATGTCAATGTAATAAAGTAAGGCATTGGATATGAACTACTAGAGTCAAGGCCATTACAAAAGACCTACAACTATTCTATTATATTTATATATGATTCATTATGTCAAAAATATCACTATTATAAGAATTACCTTAGATATGGTATTTTATTCAATATTTTAACTCAAAAATACCCCTCTCCTCAAGTATAAATAACCCCTCTTCTTCGCCTTGGAAAACCACTTCACTTCCAATTTCTAAAGAAAAAGATATTACCAAACCCTATCACCTAATCCTTATATAATAATTAGGGATTTTTTTGGATCAAACCAATTCCAATCATCAAGGGATTTTAGTGTCTTGCAAGAGAAGAAACATCGAGAAGAGGGTGTGTTTTCATCAACTCTTCTTTGTGTTTTCCTCTTATCTTCCTCTTTTTCTCTGTACCTTCCAAACCCAAATCCTATAAGATTAATTAGTCAGTATGTTAAAATTATATTAATGATTTAAAACTGATATAAAAATAATAATTATGAAGTATTTATATTTCATATATCTCTTTGATCCTCTTCATACAATGTCTCCTTAACAATCAGTTAACCGCCATCGAGGACATTGCCAATTAATTTCCTAGCACCAACCCTATAGATGGTTAAAATAAATTATTTAAGATATATAAATATATTTATTCTAATATTTTGGAATTAATTATACTTATATATAAATTACCTTGAACAAAATAGAAAAAATGAAGTAGAAAAGAAATTTTTTAAGGAAAATATGATATCAAAACTTTGCCCTTTAACCAAGGGAATTAAGAAATATAATCCAATGATTATAATTAATAAATAGTGAAAAAAAATGAAATAATTAAATTCTAGTTCAATGTTTTGATAAATCTAATTTTATTATTCATGAGGTAGAAAAGTGATGAAATAAAGCGTGATTTAAGGTAAAGAGATTCTCATACCCAACTCATTTTTTAGGTTAACTTCCATTTCACACTATTTTCAATGTGGATATTCCTCTAATATCCTACAAATGAACTTTTTATATTATTTCCCTTTTATTTCAGGGATATACATGTTTCTTACCTTGCCAAAATTATTTCTAAGAAAAATTCAAAGTTTTATCAAAAAAAATTAAATAAATCAAACCTTTGACTCCTCATGAGTTATTTATTCTCCAAAGAAAAATGATTTTTTGTGCCAAATTAAGATCACCATTTTTCATTTGAGAATACTAATTATTATTCCATGATTTATGATATGTAAAATCCATTATTAAACTCATTCCTTTTCATGGTTTTATTTCATGACTATGATTTTTATACGTTTCATGTGGCATGTATGATTATGAGCATTTTATGATGCGACGGGTGAGCCCAGAATTATATAACTCTAAAATTAATTGGGTAATGTGATATATCTCATTATATTATGTGTATTATGTATAAAAATGATGCTAATTGTGTTCACAATGATAATGTTATGATTTATGCACATATTTTATGCATGAACATGATGTTGTCTTTATTCCCAACTATGTGTGATTTTTGACCACTATGTTATGATGTTTCATTATTATTCATATGCCACATTCCATGTCTTTATCTAATTTTTTCTTCATGATGTTGATTATGATATTACGCTTAGGATGTGGTGATGTTTATTATTTTCACCCATGTATTATTGATTCATGTTGCCTATTCCCAGGAACTAGCATGCCATGAAGGGGTGGAGAATCTCATCTGAATCTCAAATGATTTATATCGATTCGTGGATACCTCTGGAGGTAGGGATTTCGTTTGTTTATTGATTCTATAATCTCTCTCAAACCCATGTGATGGTGATTGAGATGGTGTATGTTCTCTTCAATGTACAATGCACTATATTTACAGTGTTCTTCATTTCAGTTTATATGTAGTTTTTTATATTTCATGCATGGTAGATTCTAGGAAAGAGATAAAATCACTTTCACTTCATATAATAATTTTTATTAGATTTATTTGATCCCTTTAATATATATATTCTAAATATGTAATTTTATATATGGGTGTATATATCTATATATATTCTTATACATCTTTTTTACCAATTCATTATTAGACGCACACGTGTCTATATTTATTTATATATGTCTATTTATATATGTATATGTGTGTGTGTGTGTGAATGGTTGAAATAAATAAATTATAATGAATAATATTTTCTCTAATTTTATTTTTATAAATTAATTAGTAAAATTCCAAGACCAGGTGTTGAGACAACGTGAGATTCTGAGTCCCGGTGTGCCCGGAACAATACGATGAAAAATGTTAAGTTTCTAATAAAGCGTGTAGGGATTTTTTTCTTTAAAATGGGAATAAATTCTAAAAGAGTTCCCATATCATAAATTTAAGGGAGTCAGTGTGTTTAGAGCAGCAACTTTACCTTAGGCGGGGCCTAACATTGACCGACGCGGGTCGACTGTGAAAGTTAGAATTTGGACGTAACCATCATTAAATTTTTTTAATAAAAATATTTTATTGGATGAAACAGGGTTTTTATTTTTAATGAAACCTTTTTCAAGAATTTAGGGTTATCACCATAACCCTGTAATTCTTCTAAGCTGTGGAATGAAACTCTCTTGAGGACAAACGTAGGTAGATCAAGGATCGATGACAACACATACCTTCATTCTTTGTCAATGACTGATCCAACCATGAGGTAGTTTGTTTGATCTCTTAGTTATTTCCCTTACCTTCTTAGATTCAAATGATGAATGTGTACCAACTCACAAAGAAGTTGATATGTGTCTCATCTGTTCTTGCGGGGTGGATAAATTGTTGTGGGGTTTAAAAAGGGAAATAGCTCTTAGTGATTATTTGTTCTTGTTCTTTGTTAAAACTTCTAACATGAACGGGTCAAGGCTGACATGAAAAAGGAAAAGATCCATTCTTCGAGCATTATATGTGTTCCTCCTATCCCCTTTCTTAGCATTCTACTCCATTGGACCCTCATTGTCATGACACAATTTTTCAGGAGGCTCTGAATGCGATCGGACCCTCGGAGTGCTAGCAAGATGGATTAAAGCCCAAGGAAGTGAAGGTCGTGACCTGAGGATTGTGTATGTGGCTCCATTTTAAAAAATGGAGCACTAGATAAATGGGAACAACCTGTGGAACCAGAGCCACCGACAATCAGAGCTGTCGCTGGTGCAAGGCGGCGGTTGCGTGTGGGTGCGACGGAGGATGGTAGTCGCTCGCGACGGTGACTGTGAGAGCAGGTGGCAGTGGCCGGACTGTGCAGGTAGTGCATCCGAACTGCTTGGAGCCCATGGCAGCAGAATCCATGGACGGTAACTTGTGGTCCATTCTAGGAGGCCGTGATGGTGAGTTGGAACGCGGCTTAGAGCCGTATCAGAGGAACTCATGGCGACGATGTCGTGGGGCGTGCAGAGAAGGTGGCACAGCTGCGTGAAATGTAGCTCGGCACTGCGTTGATTAGGAGACATGGGGGAGCCACATGGTCAGGGAAGCCTGCATGGACCAAGGCAGGCCACGTCCGACAGAGTAAACTGGCCCACAGTGCGGGTTAGATAGTGTGGTTGGGACGCTCCAATGGCCCAGCGGGTTTGGTCCAGTCGGACTGGCGGGTCAGGCCGGTTTGATCCAGAACAGACCGGACCGGTCCAAGATAGATTGGGTCGGGTCGGGATAGGTCGGACCGGACCGAGTCAAGTCGGGTCATTCATACCAGGTCAGGTTGAGTCCGGACCAGACCTGGGTCAGGCCGTTTTACAAAAACAGTCATATCTTTCAAACCATGAGTCTGTTTGATGAAATGTTTGTGATATTGGGACCCTTTAGAAGAGAAGGTACTTTGAGATAATCTAAGTAATATTTTTTGGAATTTTTTTTACAACCTAATGGATTGAGGAGTAGGCTCTCCATGAACAAGCATGCTACGAGCGAAATCTTACGGCTAGCTGTGACTTGGTTACTACGTGACTTGGGGGTTGTATGACCCATCGATTCTATGTGTTCCATGGATTCTCTATGAACCATGTATGATATGTGAACTATCAATTCTTTGTGTGCCATCAACACTTTGTGCACCATAGACACTCTATGTGTCACAAAAACTAGGAGATGTGTGGACTACAACTGAAAATCCTTCTCTTCATGCTTTAGAATTATACTTGTGTGAGATGACTACACTTCATGTATTTATTTGTGGTGTAATTAATATATTTATTTTTGGTCTACTTCATGTGTTTCTTAGTGTTATTACTTTATGGTTTTAGGGTATCCTACTGAGTATTGTTTTACTCACCCCTACATGGGTATTTCCTACACATGTCATGTCTTGTGCAGACGATCAATACTTTGACAGAGTTTTAGGTGGACCAGGACCAGGTGGTGCTTAGAGTGATCATACAGATGTGTGGTGATCCTACGGTTTCAAATATCTATCTTACACTTACCCTTCAGGTAGGGTTATCTGCGGACGAGTTTTAGGAACTTGCATATTCACTATTGCAAACTCTGTTTTGGGTGGGCTTGTATTCTGGCTCGGTTTACTCTCCAGTTTTCCTACTGTCATACTTTGTGGTTAGTATCTTAGTGTATGCATGATTTTTCTACTTAATGTTTTTATATTTTATCATTTCGAGCTTGGAGATATGTGCATGTGTATAGGTACTTCGGAAAATGCCTCCCATTTGTGGGATGTACCTACTCAGTACTAGTTTTCAGCCCCTGGCCTATCGAAGGTGGTCTTGGGGTAGTCACAGCATGGGCCCCTCTATGATGGGTCATGAAAGAGTGGTATTAGTGGTGGTTGGTTCTACTTAAGGACCAAGTCTATGAAGTTGGTTTGGGGGAAATAGTGTTAAGTGTTTTGAGTTTGGCTTTTAGGCCAGGGAATCTAATATGGCTGCAGCAGCTGACGTATCCATACACCATGACTCTGAATTCTACTTTCCAACTTGGTACATGAAAACACTGGTTATATGGAAATTAACATCACATGCATCATATAGTATTTTTTTGTGTTCTCATGTCCTTCTTGATTCATCTCACCATTTATACTCTATTAACCATGGTTCATATTGATCTATTTCAGGATTCCTCCACAAAAAAATCCAGCCAGGATTCCGATGCATGATCACGAGGATGATCTTCCAAATGATGAGGCATTGGTACAAGGACTAGTACTGGACATATCACCTTCGGGTGGTGTACTAGAAATACCACCACCTGTTGAGCAGTAGTTACTACCAGCACTACTAGTAGAGGATGCACGTAGGTTGAGTGCATTGCATGAGTTCCATAGGAAGCAACCTCCTAGGTTTTGGGGTGAGACTGAACCACAGGTAGCTGAGGATTGGATTGAGGCAGTTACAGGTGTATTTTGCCTTATGAGGACACCTTCCGAATAGATGTCAGTTCTAGTCATGAGACTTATTCAAGGCTCAATGGGGCAATGGTGGAGCTTAGTGATCCAAACACATGATGAGACAACTCTCTCTTAGGCAGACTTTGAGTACCTCTTTAGGGAGGAGTTCTTTCTAGTGATGTCACGCTCAGTGTGCATACAGGATCTACTGCTTCTACAGTAGGGCAGTCATATAGTAGCAGAGTACTCAGTGAGATTTACAAATCTTTCTCTCTACTCCACAAATATGGTGTGGGAACTGTTATTTAGGGCTCGGACCTTTGATAAAGGGTTATGCTAGGAGATCAGGTTATCCATGATATCCCTTAACATCCCTACATATGTTGGGGTACTAGAGTGATCTCTGCTAGTGTAGAGATTTCTGGAAGAGCATACGCCAGTAGTGGGAGCTACTAATAGGAATCAGGAAGCTGAGTCTTCAGTGGTGGGTAGTTGACAGTAGACGCGGGGACTCAAGCAGTTCAAGCGCTCTATGGGATGACCCTAGGACACGAGATCAGTAGTGTGGGGATCCCGGGGCAGAAAGGGTCAAGCAAAGGATAGTTTGTGTTACTCATGCAGCAGTCGGGGGCATCTATCTAGAGATTGCTTGACTTATTGTACGATCAATCAGGAGATGATCGAGGGACCACTAATACAAATTTGGAGGTAGGAGAAGGGTGGTCTGTAGGGAATAGGGTGGAGGGTGTGTCATAAGAGCAGGTCGGGTAGTAGGAGGTGGGTGGAGGTTCGAGGTACTAACACCATCACCCCCAGGTGGTCCACCATGGGATCAAGGAACTTGTGGATAGGGATGAGTCCAGCTTCAGGTTATGGAGGCTTATGATATTGAGGATCTAGGGATGATTAGGGGTATTATCTATGTATTTTCCACCTTAACTATAGTTTTTATAGACACGGGTGTCAGTCACTCTTTTCTCACTGCAACCATTGTTTGAGACTTGGAGATTTCAGTTGAATCGTTGACTCAATCCCTATGCTTATAGGCTCTTACAGGTGGATATTTGATGATCATAAACTGGTGCCAATAGTGTTCCCTTACTCTATGGGGATGTAGTTTTGGTTGGGATCTCTTGCTGGCGGCATTGAGGACTTACGACGTCATTCTTGGTATAGACTGTTTATTCGTTGTTCATGCCCAGATTGACTATTTTAGGCACAGAGTGTGGTGGGTCTGTAGTGATGGGACTAGGTTTTCTTTTTTCAGTGAAAAGGAAACACATGCAGTGTAGGATAGACTCACGCATAGTAGGGTGCACCTGATTACTCATCAGTTGGCTAGTCTCACCCTCAGTGAATTAGATGATATGAATCCTCAGTTTCCTATAGTGGTGGCAGAGTATGAGGATATCTTTCTTGAGGATATCCCCATATTACCTCCCCATAGGGAGGTTGACTTCGGCATTGACCTATACCCCAGGAAAACACCGATATATACACCTACATATCAGATGGATCCCACGGAGCTTTGTGATTTGAGAGTATATCTAGAGTACTTTTAGAGGAAGGACTTCGTGAGACCCAGTATTTCACCTTGGGTGGCCCCAATTTTGTTTGCCAATAAGGTAGAAGGGAGCTTGAGATTATGTGTGGACTTCTATCACCTGAACCAATTGACCATGAAGAATAAGTATCTATAATGACCTGGACCCGAACAACCACCTGAATAGTGCTAAACGGGTCGGGTGTTACTGCCTTAGGCGCACCTCCCCGAATGCCAAAGGTTGTCGACTGGCAGTGAGGGTATTATAGGTATAGTGGGGAGGCTATACCCTCTTGGAGGATAATAATGGTACTGGTCCGAGTATAATAATAAATATGCAGTGGAATAAATGAATCAGTAGACTCGAACCAGATTTACAAAGCGAAAGCACATTCAATATCGATAAACAGCGGAAGCAATAAATATAAACAATAGTAGCATAAAGTAAACAAAATAGCATGCTTGTCACTTGTAACTACCAATAAACAACAAAACATGCATCTAAAGAAGGTCATACATATCCATATATACATAAAGGGCGCCAATGGATAACCAGTTGTAGCTACATAACAAGTAAGCATGCTGATATAGGAAAGGAAGCAAAACAAAATAATCTCCAGCTAGGCAAGACCTCAAGGTCCATACCATCTCCATGCAACAGTTAATGTAGTCCAGCTCCTGAAGCTGGCCTCTTTACTACACGTAAATCCATAAAGCCTATACGCACCCCAAAGGGCTTGTGCAGGGTGTGAGACAAATCTTAGTAGGATACCACCCAATGGTGCGTACCTAATATAAGTGTTTAAGTTGGCATGCAGTTATAAGACAACAGTAAATAGTACGATGCACAAATAAACACAAACCCACTGGTGCTCCACATCCACCATGGAGTGTCACCTGCTTCAGCCAATGCTGGAATCTTTGTCAAGTAACCTATCACCATGTGCCCCCTGACACTACATGTCTCAAGTACCGACGTCCCGAAGGCATGCCCAGGAAATAGTAACCTAGAGGAATGGCGATACCTGTCCTCAAATAAGTAGCCAGAGGGACAGCGATGTCTTCCCTCAAAATAAAGTAACCGTAGGGAAAATTATGTCTACCCTCAAAATAATAGTGAGCATTTTCCCCCAACCCAATAGCCTCAACGCCATCCCTTGAAGGCTCATCACCTCCCACATGGTTCCCTATGACAGGCACCCCCAAACCAATAGTACCTAAACCACAACTAATGGGGGCCTCTACCCACATGAGTGGTCAAAACCACCTCATCACAGAGTCTCTCTATGTGCAAACTACTCATAGTTCTGGGTGAATGGTAATCACCAAAATAGTACCCAAGCCACAACACCTCTGACACCTCATGTCCCTGTGACCATGCCGCTCAAGTCTGATGGCCTCACCATCCCAGTAACCCGGGCCATGGCCAACCTAACAGTCATCCTGCCTCAAGCCGACACCCATGAAACCTAATACCGTGGTCAAAACCACCCAAAGTAACCTCGGTTGAGCCCAACCTGTGATCAGCATCACTCAAGACTATCCGGGTCATGCCCAACACAACCCAAAGGTTCCAGCATATGCAATTCAACAATTACATATATAAAACATTTAAACAAAACACATAAACAGAAAAAACAATCTAAACAATTGTATGTGCTAACCAAGTGTTGTCACATACCATCATTGGGGTCTTTAAGGTCTCCAACAATTCATATCAAGGTTCAATACACTAAACTCAATAGTTTAAAACAATACAAAATAATTATAACCATTTTGGCATCCCCCGACCAAAATGCCCCGATGAGCAATGGTCCCTCGCCCAGCCTCACTCAAGAAAAATGGTAAAGGGCATACCCAATGGCATCTCATAGGTCAAATAAACAATTAAACATGCAATAGCAGGTAAATTAGGGTCTCGCTCAAAATACTTGAAATTGCGTCATAGGCCGCACCACCCAAAAGTCTACAAAAACACAAAAAGAGGTATGCACCACCTACTTGAGATGCGTATGATGATACTCCTCTGATAATAGCCTCCAATTAGGTCTAAAATGCAGTATATCTACAAAAAAATCAAAACCGATCAAACCCCTATAACTCATTCTAGAACAAAAATCAAGAAGAATAACTCAAGAGGAATTAAGTCCTTACCGAGGGGGTTCCAATGGATTAAACGGTGTTTGAATCCGGCCTTAGAAGAAGAAACAAGAGGGGATTGAATCTCTAGTGGCCTAGTTCACAAAACCCAACGACCCCCTATGCCCTATGCCTTAAAACTAGGCTAATACACATTTTAACGGGAAAAAAAAGAAAATAAACGGTGTGTACTTTAAGAATACACATCGTGTATCATTTTATTGTTCATAAGGTGGTTGATATTTCACCAAGGACTTGCCGACTGACTACACAGTGTGTACCTATGGTACATGGAATGTACCTATTTACCTCGCTGACATCCCCAACACACCATGTATATCCCCATACACGACCCCTATACACGGTGTGTAAAAATAGTACACGACGTGTACATGCTAAAAACATTCTACTCAGCCAATAGGCCTACACGCCATGTATGGCCTCCACACGGTCAAGGGCACACGGCGTGTCTATAACTACACGTCGTGTATTAAGAAATTCCTACACGGTCATCACACGACATGTACTCAGTGAGTACACGGCCAGTACTCGCCCAACCCATACATGGCGTGTAATCTGGAAATTTTCAGAACATCCCATATTTTCCCAGTTTTCTCAGGAACAAGTCAAAAATTCAAATAAGGTCAGGATTTTGACCCATTCTAAAAACCTGGGTTCTTACAATCTCCCCACCTTAACATATCTCATCCTTGAGCTATCAAACGAAACCTGGAGATGGCACCGAACATACCACCCTAATTTAAGTAACCCAGACTCCCCCGGTCTCAAGGGTTCTGGCTAAATTCCTCAAGGGGATCCCCACCTTAGGAATTTCCTAACTCGATCTCAACCCGACAAAACTCAACAAAATAAGGACTCACTAACCTATTTCTGGACTCATGGTCCTCATGTGATGCATCGTCACCCCTACGCCTCCTTGGTGCTCCTGTGTCATTTCTAACACCCCAAACATATCCCACACTATGTCGGTGTCCGCCTCCACGAGGTCCTGCATCCTATGGATGCTCAAAATAAAACCTGATGCCATGCACCTCAAGTAACATGTATCCTAGATGCCCTGATTCCCAAAGCACCTCAAGTAACACGCATCCCCGATGCCCACGATACCTCAAGTAACCTACATCCTCAATGTCCCTAATGCTACAAATCTCATACATATATATAATATATCACGCACCAGATATGGCGCCAATCCCATTGACCAGCATCTAGTCTGTCCACATAGATCTTGTGCATCACGTGCACTCAAAAAGGACATGCCTCTACAGGTCATGCCAAAACAAAAACTTGGAAATCACGACCACTCCTGTGGTGTACCTCTAATCGTCATCGGCTCACTAGCCTGATCAACCTCTAGCAGCTCCACAGTGTGCACATGGCCTGAAGTACGACTTCCTGATGCCTGACCTCCCTACGGTGCTGCTCCAGCCACTAGCCACTGACCCCTTAGATGGATCTTGTTGTCTCTGTCATGTACTCCACGTGCAGCTAAAACTCAGCTACCCTCTCTTGGTTCCGAACCTAAACCAACTCCAGATGCCACTATCTGTCCTGGTCCCTACCTATCGGCTGTGTGAGAAGGCTGCCTGCAGAACCTCTCCAGATGCCCTACCTATCCACATGCACGAAACTCCTTTAGAGAGGACAATCGCACTGAGTCCGAACATATCCTGGTTGTCCACACTGAAAGAAAACCACTGAAAAACTGTTACGAGATGGTCTAACTGAGTCCTTGGCCTGACTTCCCTATTATAACTCATCCCATCCTCGCTTCCTATTGTCTGAACCATCACCTAAAACTATTCCCCAACCAACCTGGGGCCTATCCCTCTGGTTTCCCTCTACTATGAGCGCCTAATTCACTACCTCTAAGAATGAACCCAGCTTGAAGATATTCACCTGGATCCGAATGGCATGTCGTAATCCATCCTCGAAGCACCTCACTCTTGTCGTGTTATCGCTTACCATACCTGGTGCAAAGTGAGACAACTCTGTGAAAGTAGTTGCATAGTCTATAACGGACATGTCTCCCTACTAAAGGCTTAAGAACTCCCAAGCTCTCTCAGCTCTCAGTGTCTCTAGGTAAAAGTGATCGAAGAACCTATCCTTGAAGTCTTTCCATGATAGTCCCTCATGACTGTGAGCTTGTACTTGCACATCCCACCTACGCTTCGTCGGTCCTCTCAGCATGTATGTCGCCAGCTTGACCCTCCACCCTGGAGGGGTCTCGAGCTGCTCGAAGATCATCTACATGCTTCTATCCAGTTCTTAATCGCCTGCAAACCACCCTCACCTTATAAAAGCAGTGGGTGTTGCGACTGAAACTCCCATGTCAAATATTCCATAGATGGCTCTGTACCCTGCGTACCTATGTCGATCCCCTGCAAGACACGTACTAGGATAGCTCAGAGCTGCTCATCAAGCCATGGTATGAACGCTGCCAACCCCGGCTGTTGTCCTGCCTACACTGGATCCTAAACCAGATCATGTCCTTAAGTCTGTACCTGTGGCTCCTGCTCTACTTGCACCGGATCCTGAACCTGATCCTGCACCTGAGGCACTGTATCATCACCCGCCTGATGCTCCATCAAGACTTATAAGAGGAACCAGCTGAATACCATAAATGGTCATACATCCCATATATATATATATATAACAATATATATTCAACACAGATAAGGAAGTAGTAAAAGGCAGCACACAACTACCACCCTTACTCTCCCCCACTACAACCATGCCCCATAGCATCCCGACCTCATGGCCTCCTTACCCACCCCAACAGAGCCAAGTATCAAAATAACCTCAAGCCATGTCCGTCCTGACAACCAACGTTTCCTCAAACCGATGACCTAGTCGCCCAATCCTGGTGATCAAAATCACCTCAACCATAGTACCTTCTTGATCATACAAGATCCAAACCCAAATACCCTATCACATTCAATTCTACAAATATATAAATCATGACATAACACATTGAAATCAACAAGAAATTCTATCAGTAATTTCACCTATTCCCATTTCAAAGCCTACAAAGCATGGAAATCTAATATTATTCACATGAAATTATCACTTCACAAAGCATACGTGCATTTATGAAATTAAAATACCCTAAAAATGTGCCTATCAAAATCCAAACAAACAAGCCTTGTCATACCGGGTCAAGGTCCAATTCTCCTATACCGCACCGGGTAAAGGGTTACATATCACAATCAATAACATCACACACCAAGTGAGACATTGAGGTGGAAATCATATAAACCATAATCTGATCAAAAGAAAATAGTAATTCCCACCCATGGAAACTTGGTTCATCCCTCGTACCTGGGGCTAAAGGCACCCAAGCACAAGCTAGAAATCCATTTCCAGTCACAACCTATCTCTAGTCTACCATATCCCAAATAGTAAAACCAGCAAGAATAAAAAGAAAAGTCTCAATCTCATTAGTAGCCAGCAAAACACTGCTACTAAATCCCAGTCAAGAACTCCTCTAATACCACTTTGTAACGACCCAGACCCGAAAAGCCACCCGAACAGCGCTAAACAGGTCAGGTGTTACTACCTTAGGCGCACCTCCCCGAACGCCAAAGGCTGCCAACTAGCAACGAAGGTCTTATAGGTATATTGGAGAGGTTATACCATCTCAGAGGATAATAATGGTATTGTTTCAAGTATAATAATAAATATGCAGTGGAATAAACGACTCAGCAGACTCAAACCAGACCCGCAGAGTGGAAGCACATTCAATATCAATAAACAAAGAAAGCAATAAATATAAACAACAACAGCATAAAGTAAATAGAATAGCATGTTGATCAATTGTAACTACTACTAAACAACAAAACATGCATCCAAAGCAGGTCATACATATCCATATATACATAAAGGGCACCAATGGATAACCAACTGTAGCTACATAACAAGTAAGCATGCTAATACAGTAAATTAAGAAAAACAAAATAATCTCTAGCTAGGAAAGACCTTAAGGTCCATACCATCTTCATTCAACAACTAATTCAATCCATCTCCTAAAGCTAACCTATTTCCTGCACGTAAATCCATAAAGTCTACATGCATCCTGAAGGGACCGTGCAGGGTGTGAGATGAATCTCAATAGTATACCACCCAACGGTGCATACCTAATATAAGTGTTTAAGTAGGCATGCATTTATAAGAAAACAATAAACAATATGATGCACAAATAAACACAAACCCATTGGTGCTCTACAACCACCATGGAGTGTCACCTGCTTCGGCCAATGCCAGAATCTCTGACATGTAACCCGGCACCATGTGCCCCCTGACACTGCGTGTCTCAAGTACTGATGTCCCGAAGGCACACTTGGGAAATAGTAACCCAGAGGAACATCGATATCTGTCCTCAAATAAGTAATGGGAGGGACAGTGATGTCTGCTCTCAAATAAAGTAACCAGAAAGACAATGATGTCTGCCCTCAAAATAACAGTGAGCCTCTGCCCCCAACCCGATAGCCTCAACGCTATCCCCTGAAGGCTCCTCACCTCCCATGTGGCTTCATATGGAAAGCACCCCCAAACCAATAGTACCAAACCCACAACTAACGGGGGCCTCTACCCACACGAGTGTTCAAAACCACCTCATCACAGAGTCTCTCTGTGTGCACACTACTCATAGTTTCGGGTGAGTGGTAATCACCAAAATAATACCCAAGCCATAACACCTCTGAAACCTTGTGTCCCTACAACCATGCCACTCAAGTCTGATGGCCTCTCCATCCCAGTAACACGGGCCATACCCAACCTGACAATCATCCTGCCTCAAGATGATGCCCATGATGCCCAATCTCATGGTCAAAAAACACCCAAAGTAACCTCATCCAAGCCCAACATGTGATCAGCATCACTCAAGACTATCTGGGCCATGCCCAACACAACCCAAAGGTTCCAGGATATTCAATTCAATAATTACATATATAAAACATTTAAACAAAACACATAAATAGGAAAAACAATCTAAATAGTTGTATGTGCTAACCAAGTGTTGTCCCATACTAACACTGGGGTCTTTAAGGTCTCCAACAATTCATATCAAGGTTCAATATACTAAACTCAACAATTTAAAATAATACAAAACAATTATAACCATTTTGGAATCCCCCGGTCAAAATGCCCCGATGACCAACGACCCCTCGCCCAACCTCACTCAAGAAAAATGGTAAAGGGAATACCCAAGGGCCTCCCATGAGTCAAATAAACAATTAAACAGTCAATAGTAGGTAAATTAGGGTCTCGCTCAAAATACCTGAAAACGCGCCATAGGTCGCGCCACCCAAAAGTCTATGAAAACACAAAAAGAGGTATTCACCACCTACCTGAGACTCATACAATGATACTCATCCGATAACAGCTTCTAATTAGGTCTAAAACATGGTAGATCTATAAAAGAATCAAAACTGCTCAAACCACTATAACTCGTTCTAGAATAGAAATCAAGAAGAACGGATCAAGAGGAATCAAGTCCTTACCGAGGGGGTTCCAATGGATTAAACAGTGTTTGAATCTGGCCTCGAATGAAGAAATAGGATGGAATTGAAGCTCTGATGGCCTGGTTCGTGAAACTCGATGACCCCCTATGCCCTCTGCCTCAAAATGAGGCTAATACCCATTTTAACTAAAAAAATACATGGCTTGTACTTTAGTATTACACATTGTGTATCATTTTATTGTTCATAAGGCGACTGATATTTCACTTAGGACTTGCTGACTGACTACACAGTGTGTACCTATGGTACACGGTGTGTACCTCTTTACCCTGCTGACATCCCCAACACGCCATGTATATCCCCATACACGGCCCCTCTACACGGCGTGTACAAATAGTACACAACATGTACATGCTAAAAACATTCTACCCAGCCAACAGGCCTACACGCCATGTATGGCCTCCATACAGTCAAGGGTACATGGTGTGTCTATAACTACATGTCATGTAGTAAGAAATTCATACATAGTCATCAAACGACATGTACTCGGTGAGTACACGACTGGTACTCACCCAACCCATACACGGCGTGTACTCTAGAGTACATGGCGTGTAGTCTGTAAATTTCCAAAACATCCCAAATTTTCTTAGTTTTCTCAGGAACAAGTCAAAAATTCAAATAGGGTCGTGATTTTGACCCGTTCTAAAAACTCGGGTTCTTACAGTATCTACTATCGAGGATTGACGACCCATTCGATCAGACAAATGGAGAGAGGTGGTTCTTGAATATAGACCTTAGATCTGGCTACCACCAGCTTTGAGTATGGGATGAGGACATCTTGAAGATAGCCTTCAGATGTGGGTACGACCACTACGAGTACTTGGTGATGCTGTTTGGAATGAAAAACACCCCAATAGTGTTCATGGGACTCATGAACAAGATCTTTTAGTCTTACTTAGACCAGTTTGTCGTGGTCTTCATTGATGAAGTCTTAGTGTACTTGATGTCTAAGTAGGAGCACACAATACACTTTAGGATGGTCCTGGACATACTCTAAGAGAACCAGCTTTATAGTAATCTCTCTATGTGTCAATTCTGGATACAAGAGGTCCACTTTATAGGACATGTCATTTCAGAGGCTGGAGTTGTAGTAAATCCAGCGAAGATTGAGTTGGTGCTTGCTTGGGAGCCACCCAAGAGTGTTACCGAGGTTCAGAGTTTCCTTGGATTGGTTGGGAACTATCGGAGATTTGTGTCGGACTTTTCTAGAGTATAAGCATCCTTGATAGCTTTGACGTGAAAAGGGAAACCTTTCTTGTGGACGGAGAAGTGCTAGGAGAGTTTCCAGCAGCTGAGGTAGAGATTGATGAGTGCTCCTATCTTGAGATTACCAGAGGAGGGTGTTGAGTACATAGTGTTTTGTGATGCATAAAGGACAGGGATAGGTTGTTTCCTGATGCAGGGGAAAACGGTTATTTCCTATCGTTCACAATAGTTGAGACCACATGAGCAGAACTACGTGACCTGTGATCTAGAGTTGGCAGTGGTAGTCTTCGCCTTGAAATAGTCTTCGCCTTGAAGATGTGGTGACACTACCTGATGGGTGAGCGGTTTATCATCTACTCTGACCACAAAATTCTCAAAGTATATCTTCTCTCAAAAGGATTTGAACTTGAGACAGAGGTGATGGATAAAGTTTCTTTAGTACTATGACTTTGATATTTTCTAAACTCCTAGGAAGGGGAATGTGGTGGCAGATTCTCTCAGCAGGAGATCCAGCTTGTGGTTGTTGAGTGAGGTGTCAGAGCAGTTGGTCGCATTGCAAATATCATTTTTGGATTGAGATGGAGCAGCTTACCTCTAGTCGATGGTAGTCACCCCTCCACTCTTACAGCGAGTCAGGGAGACACATCTTAGAGACACTAACTGTGAGACTTTACATGCTCATATATTCATAGGGCATACCCCTGATGGATATTCAAAAAGGTGGGGAGCACGTCGTTCTCGTAAGAGGACACACAATAGTACCAGTGATGTTACGGGAGGAGGTCTTGAGGGAGTTCCATACATCCCCTTTGTAAGTACATTAGGTTGTGACGAAGATATACCAAGACCTTCGATGTTAGTTCTGGTGGTCGGGGATGAAGAAGGAGGTGGCAGAGTTTGTTTCTAAATGCCTTACTTTCCAACAAGTGAAGGTTGAGCACCAGGTTCCAGTGGGTTTGACTCAACCCCTTGAGGTTCCAGAGTGGAAGTGGGATGGGATATCGATGGAATTCATGACGGGTTTACCATGGAAATCCAGGAGTCATGATACCTTCTGGGTGATCATTGACCAACTCACCAAGTCGGTCCACTTCATACTGATCCGTTGGCAGAGTTCAGTAGAGAGTTTTGGATGTCTCTATATGTAGGAGATAGTTTGTATTCACAGAGTTCCATCAACGATCATCTCAGATTATGATGCTCATTTTGCATCCCAGTTATGGAAGGGATTACATGAGGCATTTGGGACTCAGTTGCACTTGAGCATAGCATTTCATCCCCAGATGGATGGCCAGATGGAGAGGACCATCCAAGTTCTTGATGACATGATACGTTCTTGCATCCTAGACTTTGACCGTAGTTGGGAGGATCACCTACCACTGGTGGATTTTGCCTACAACAATAGTTATCACTCCACCATTGGTATAACACCGTTTGAGGCCTTGTACGAGCAACCATGCAGATCACCACTTTACTAGACTGACCTATGAGATTCGGGACTCATGGGTTCAGAGTTGGTGCGGGCTACCACCTAGAAGGTGTAGATCATCCATGAGTGGATGAGGACTGCACAAAGATGGTAGAATTCGTATGCTGACAGGAGACGAAGGCCCTTGGAGTTCGAGGAGGGAGACTATGTGTTTCTTTGGGTCTCACCTTGACTGGGATTGTAGAGATTTGGTCGGGGCGGTAAGTTATCTCTGAGATACATCAACCCTTTTCTGATTCTGAGTAGAGCTGACGAGGTGGCGTACCGCCTAACTCTACCTCTGTAGTTGCACCGAGTGCATAATGTCTTCCACATGTCGCAGTTGAGGAGGCACGTGCATGATCCATCGCATGTCATCGACTGGGACGAGTTGGACATTGATGATGTGTCATCTTTTCCAGAGTACTCGGTAGAGATCGATGATCTACAGGAGAGAATCTTTCATGGGAGATCGATTCCTCGGGTGTGCTTCAGGTGGCAGCACAAGAATCTCTAGGAGAGCACTTTGGAACGGGAGGCTTATATCTGTGCTCAATACCCTCATCTTTTTGTTGAGTAGCCCTTGTTTTGGCTTTCGGGGACATAAAGCCTTAAGGTGGGGAGAATGTAATGACTCCGATTTTCTTTGATTTTATTTTTATAAATTAATTGCGAAAATTACAAGACCAGACGCAGAGACGGCGTGAGATTCCAAGACCCGGTGTGCCCGAAACAATACGATAAAAATGTTATGTTTCTAACAAATCGTGCATGCGGTTTTTCTTTAAAATGGGAATAACTTCTAAACGGGTGCCCATATCAGAAATTCGAGGACACTGTTGAGTTCAAAACAACGACTTTAACTTAGGTGGGGCCTAATATCGACTGGCGTGGATCGACTGTGAAAGTTAGAATTTGGATGTAACCGTCATTAAAATATTTTAATAAAAATATTTTATTGAACGCAGTAGAGTTTTTCTTTTTAATGAAACATTTGTCAAGAATTCAGGGTTATCACCATAACCCTAGAATTCCTCTGAGGCATGGAAGGAAACTCTCTCAGCGACGAACGTAGGCGAATCGAGGATCAATGACGACACGGATCTTTGTTCTTTATCAACGGTTGATCCAACCACGAGGTTGGGTGTTTGATCTCTTGGTGATTTCCTTTTCCTTCTTATATTCAAATGACGAACGCGGACCAACCCACGATCAGGTTGATCCATGGCTCGTCTATTCTTGCGAGATGAATAAATTGTTGCGGGCTTTAAAAGGGAGATAGATCTTTGTGATTATTTGTTCTTGTTCTTTGTTAAACCTTCTAACATGAACAGGTCAAGGTCGACACGAACAAGACCAAGATCCGTTCTTCAGGCGTTTTATGTGTTCTTCATATCCCCCTGCTTGGCATTCTTTGTCGTTGGACCCTCATGGTCACGGCGCAATTTTCCAGGAGGCACAGAATGCAATCGGGCCCTCAGAGTGCTAGCAAGATGGATCGAATCCCAAGACAGTGAAGATCGCGACCTGAGGATCACAAATGTGGCTCCGTTTCAAAAAATAGAGCACCAAAGCAATGACGGTGACCAACAGAACCAAGGTCGTTGGCGGTGACCGCGGGAGCAGGTGGCGGCGGCCGAACCGTGAAGGCGGTGCGATCAGATCGCATAGAGCCCGTGGCGATGGAAGCCGCGGGCGGTGACCGGGGGCCGCGATAGGAGGCTGTAGCGGCGAGCTAGGACGCAGCTCGAAGCCGCGTTGGAGTAACGTGTGGCGGCGATGCCGCGGGGCGTGTGGAGGAGGTGGGCCAGCAGTGTAAAACGCAACTCAACGACGCATTGACTGGGCGGCACAGGGGAGCCACGCGGTCATGGCAGACATCGTGGACCAAGGGGGTGTGCCCAGGGTGGGCCGCGTCCGGCGGAGTAAATCGGCCCGCAGCGCGGGCCGTACTAGGGTGGTCGAGCTTCTCCAGCGGCCTAGTGAGCCAGACCAGACCGGGTCGGGTCGGGTCCGAATCGGGTCAGATCGTTTTGCAAAAAACGATCATATCTTTCAAACTGTGTCCGTTTGACGAGCCATTTTTTGCGTTGGGACCATTGCGACGAAATGGTCCTTTTGAGATGCTCTAAGTGATATTTTGTAGAAGTTGGTTTACGATCTAATGGCTTGAGGAGTAGGTTCTCCCAAAACAAACACATTACGAGCGGAATCTTGTGGCTGACTGTGACTTGGTGACTACATGACTTGGGGGCTACATGACCTATCGACGCTTTGTGCGCCATCGATGCTCCATGCGCAATCGACGCTCCGTGCGCCATCGACACTCCATGTGTCACGGAAACTGGGAGATCTGTGGAATACAACTGAAAATCCTTCTCTTCATGCTTTAGACTTATACCAATGTGAGCTGACTGCACTTCGTGTATTTCTTTGTGTTGTACTTCGTGTATTTCTTTGTGGTCTAATTCATGTGTTTCTTAGCGGTATTTCTTTATTGTTTCGGGGTATCCTATTGAGTATTTTTTTACTCACTCGGCACGGGCATTGCTCGCACGTGTCATGTCTTGTGCAAACGATCGACGCTTTGACGAAGTTCTAGGTGGATCGGGACCAGGTGGTGCTTAGAGTGACTAGACGAACGTGTGGTGCTCCTACAGTTTCAGACAACTGTCCTAAACCTACCCTTCATGTAGGGTTTTCTACGGTCGAGTTTCAATTGTGTATTCACTATTGCAGACTCCTTTTTGGGTGGACTTGTATTCTGACTCTGTTTACTTTCATGTTTTCCTACTGTCGTACTCAGTGGTTGGTATCTTAGTGTATGCATGTTTTGTTTATTTAGTGCTTTTACATTTCAGCATTTCGGGCTTGAAGATGTGTGCGTGTGTACAAGTATTTAGGCAAATGCCTCCTATTTGTGGGATATGCTAACTAGGCACTAGTCGTCAGCCCCCAGCCTATCGGATGCGGGGTTAGGGTAGTCACGACACTGACTCCTTTGGGACGGGTCGTGACATAAATAATATTCTATTATATAAAATAAATAGAAAATGGTTGATAAAATGATGATAAAAATAGAAAAAAGAATAAAATTGAAAGAAATCCATGGACGGTTTAAGAACCATTCAACAAAAATTTGATTATAATAGATATGTAATACCCCAAAATGGAAAAGTTATATTGCAATTATTTCCATATTAATTTTACTATAAAAGGATGGTGTTTTTTGGATAAAAATTTTAATGAGTTTTTTTTTTGTTACAAACTATAAATAATGCCCATTTTTAGAATAATTAAAAAATAGATTATTATTTTCGAGTTTTTAGGCATGTTCATATTTATAAGAATTTTATAAACCTCAACAAACATTTACACATTGCTATTATAAAATGTCATATTTATATGGTATTTTACAATTTAATGTAATATATTTCTATTTATTAAAAAATATATACTTCTCCCATTACTTGATTTATATGTACAAATTTAAAAAACTATTTTACCAAAATAAATTTACAAATGAATCAAATTCAATATTATAATCAAACAAAAAAAATCAGGGTTTCGTTGATGATGGTAAAACACATTATAAGAGATATTTCAACATTATACTTTCTTTGAGTAACGAAAAATAATTTTTTTTATTTATTTTTTAAAATATTACTTATACAACAATCATGTTGAATCTTACCTTTCTATATGATACTGGTATGCCCTAAAGCCCCTATCCTGGCATTCCTTAAATTCCCTCTTCAGCCGAGCTCGTAGTAAAGAAGATTGAGTTTGAAGAAGGATGGAGCCCATTGAAACCGTCGACAAGGATAATTCGGAACTGGAGCTCGATTGAAGAAAACCAATGAGCGAGTCTGAAGTTCGGAAACCTTGGATGGAAGTGGAGCGAGGCTGAAGGTCAAATCAAGCGAAATTCATTCAAGGCCGGCTGTTCAATTGAAGTGGAAAGATTCGGACGACGATTGAAGGAAGAAGATGGTTTCGACAAACCGAAAGCGGATGCTTCAACCGGGGCTTACTGAGGAAGACGAGTTGGGCACCAGATCTATGCAAAGGAACAAATAAACTGGATGATAAACAACTGAAGCTGAGCCATATTTTTGTTGAATGAGAACCCAAAGCTGTTGAGAATCCAATTGCTGGTTTTTGTTCCCTGTGCAGATTCAATTTGCAGAGGAGGCCTCAGTCCGCCCCAATGCTCTGATTGCAAGGGCAAAGGATGACGCGCACTACTTGTTCTATGAAATACCGTCGCGAACTTCACTGTTTCTTTTAGGAGAGTTCATCATTTCCAAACTGTGAGTTGTGGTGTGGTGGTTCGTTGAAGCACTTCAAAACTGGGTGCCGAGCTGAACTGAAGAAGGCCGAGTAGAATTGAAGATCACGATGGGAAGAACGATTCCCAGATGTTTCTGACATCACAGATGAGCTGGTGTACATGCTGCATGCTTTACGAAAAGAAAGGGAGTTGGACTACAGGGAGAGGGTAGCATTCAGGGGCAAGGCTATGGATGAGCTGAAGCTAGAGAAAGGGGCAATCTCGGTAGTGAAGGTCCCTATTTCATTCTCCCTTTTTCCTTTGTTTATTTCTATTTTTAGGGTGTATTTCTTGAATGTCTTTGATGCCATGAACATGTGTAGCTAAACTGTTTAAGGGTTCAGGTTGTACTGGATTGAACATTTTCACTATTTTTGCTCGAGTTATTTCCTTAATTGTCTGATTTCCTCATTTTCTTCCACTTATTGCTCATATTTTTCATAATCTCTGATGAACATTCGACAGAATAAATTAGAGAAGAAACATTTTTCTAGGAGAGAGTAGTTTATTCATACTTCACCAATTGCTTAACAGATTAGGCGGGTATAATGAAGGGGATGATAGTGTAATCTTGCTGTTCTATTTTCTCATTTTCATTCATCTTGAGCACTTCTTTTACATTGTTTTAAGTACTAACTAGTTACAAACAGCGGACAATCATGCGTTCAAGTAATAACCAAAGTAATTAATTTGGAAAAGGTTGTTTCTTCTCTTCTCCAAGATTGAATCTTTCCCTTTCTCTGGGTTTGATTGACAAATCATGCTTGGAGTGATTTAAACTGAGTTATTAGCCAAACGATTGCTAGGTGAGTCAATTCCCATTTTTCACATCTTTAGCACAATTTTGATTAAATTTGATGTGGGAACAAAAATCCTATCAACGAATTCATTCACTGTTCACCCTTATTCTCTTTTACTCCTCTTTTCATAGTTTTTAGAACTTCATCACTGGTTTTGCATTAACCTTCACTTATAAACATATCATCACCATATTTCTTTCACAGTCTATTCTTGTATTGTTGTTTTGGTTTGTTTTTAATTTGTTTGGACTCCTTATAATCCTTCTTTGTGATTTGACCCTGCTTACCACAATGTTGTTTTTGAGTAGGTTTATAAATAAATAGATTTGAACACGTCAATGACTGCACTATCACATATCATATGCCTTGTTTTTGGGTATACCTTAAGGCATGATATAATATACCATTCCATTTCATGCATGATTGGGATGTATTGTATCACAATGTTATGAGTATAATTGTATGGTACAATTCACTCTAAAACTCCATGATTGATTGGCAGTTGAATGCGCTATCACTAGAGTATTCTTCCATTTTTACTATCATAATTATGAACATTTCATATAAAGAAACACATTGGATGCTCAATGATGCATTCAAGTGATGAATGCTTGAAATAACCAAAGCATTACTCATGTGCTTTGTAACATATGAAATAATGCATGAACACTTGGGAATGTCTCGAGGGCTATACAACGGACCCATGTGATTGAGAAAGGGTATTCATGTGTGCCCATGCTCTTACCACTGCTAGAAAAGCAGGCTTTTAAGCCTATTGAAACAGGCGGTTGCCTTTAGCGGCCACTATTATTGGCGGTCGCTGCACCCCCTCCTCCACCTCGCGTAACCCCATGTCCTCTCCCTCACCCTCATCGCGCCCGCTGTCGGAGCCGCCGTCGCTCCCCCTCGCCTCGCGCGCCCACCCTTTTACACGTCCTCTCCCTCACCCTTTCTGCACCTGGTGTCGAAGTCGTCGTCGCCCGTTTGCGCATCCTTTCCCTTACTCGATCGTTGCACCCCATGTCTGAGATATCGCTACCCCTCTCTGCCACCACCCCCGATTCGGCTACCGTCTTCGCCTTCGCTCGCTGCCATCCCCTCAGGGCGAGGCTGTCCCAACCGACTCCACCTCTACATACCAGATCGATTCTATTATTTTCCATTGTTGGATCCATTTGACATTTGAATAGCGACTTTATCTTTTATATTATTATAAAAATGTCACTCCTCAACATTATAAAAGGTGCCACCACCACCCCACTTATCCTCACACCCCAATCCTCTTATATTGGGTCAAACTCTTCCCCAACACTCCTAGACAATTCCTAGAGGTTTTAGTCTTCTAAAAATACCACCTGTCAAATCCTAAATCCATTTAGTAAAGGTGTTCTTCCAAGGAGCAAGAAAGTTATAGCATGTTCGATTAAGCGGGATTTATGGTAATAATTTCTTTGTCTCATTTTTCAAATCCATGATAGATGTTTGATATTGCACACCATGTTTTCTTTTATATGTTGTATTCACTGCCCTATTACTTTCATTAATGATACATATCTTTCATTTCTTGAGATTTTAATATCTATTTCATGATCTCCATCTAATATTCTTTTGATTCTCACGTTACCAATGCAATAAGGGTGTTTCATCTCATTTTCCTTTATTTGAGACATGTTTTGTTTTATGCTGCTAATTTCATTTAAATGGTGTGTATACTACCTATTGGATAAATAATATCATGAATTATCATTTATTCATGGTGTTTGAAGTTCAATGTCAGAGTCTATCTTTCAAGGGTTTTTATTAAAACATTTCTTAAGTTGTAAGGGGTTTTTTCTCGACTCAACTTATTTTCTTGAGTCATAATGGCTCCCTTTGACTATGGTTATTAAAAGATGGTTTTCTCTTGTTCTATGATGATATTATAATTCCATTCCTTCTTTTTTTTTTGGAGAATTACATTGATGAATTTATTTCTTTATAAAACTTGATGTTAAGAATAATTCTCATTCTCTCCAAATGATCTCCTTTTTTTCCATCTCTATATTCACCCTTCCAAATAATATTCTCCTTTCTTAATTTGAAATCAAAAAATGTTTTATTTCGGTAATGTTTAAAATTCTCTTGTCACGACCCCCTCCCACCAAAGATGCCCCTTCTGAGCTAGCAATGGTGAAAAGGGGATAATAACCCCCGAGTCCCGCCTCCAGTAGGCCCCGGAGTGACGACTAACACCAAGGGTATGAGTTTTCACAAATATGGGAGACATTACCCTTTTTATTATTTAAGATCGGGAAATAGGATGAGTCAAACACCAAAAGGAAAACGAACAAGTAAATGAAAATAAACCCAAACCAATCCCACATGCATGTTTAAACAATTCTAGAACAAAGTACAAGTACAAGAAAACTCAAAAGTGCAATACCAAAAGGAACAAGAGTACAACAACTGCAACAACTCCAACTGTCTCGACTAGTGGGGTCCCGCATGACCCTGGTAGTCCTCCTGGAAACCTGAAAGTAAACGTAGGGTGAGCATACAAGTATACTCAGTAAGGAAACTTAAAGCTCTTGTGAACAGGTGGGGAGACATCCTAATATCCCGTGAGAACAACAGAAGAACCAAAACCTAGCAAGGAATTCTATCCACCCAACCTCACAAGCCACGCTCACCAAAACACAGAACAATAGGTTGTAGTATATAAGAACAAGAGTATTGGGTACCCCGCACCATTTCCCCCCACTAGCTAGCTACTCTTTCTAACGACGAACGTCCTGACGCTACCACACTCTTCCTGCCCGCACACACCTGGGCCTCACAAACCACATATCCCGCCCGCACACACCTGGGCCTCACAAACCACATATCCCGCTCGCACACACCTGAGCCTCACAAACCACATATCCCGCCCGCACACACCTGGACCTCACAAACCACATATCCCGCCCGCACACACATGGGCCTCACAAACCACATATCCCGCCCGCACACACCTGGGCCTCATCCCGAAGGTTCTTGGGAACAGTAAACCTGCCCGAAGAGTCTTGGGCTAAAATCACACCAATCGAAACCTACCCGAAGAGTCTTGGGTGTAAGGTCGCCTCAAGCCATCACAGCCTATGGAAGGAGCAGGAAGGAGCTAGTAACTAAGGGGAAAACGCCATCTCCCATGAAATGGGAGTGTTCGGCACTAAGTGATCAACATGGGTGGGGTGCGACAAAACACAAAGATACAGATACATATATGTATACCAAACACACAGCCCAACCTATGGCTTCTAAACAGAGAAACTGAGCACGTGCCTCGACACTGCTACTACGAAGCATGCATACAACAAACAATCCCAACCCCATTTAGGTTTTCATGTTTCAACAGTATTAGTTTATTAGTTCCTTAACTATTGGGTAATTATCAAACCGGATCAAGTGTTTCGTAGAAAAAAACCTGCCAACCACAAATCAAGTTAGATAAAACACAAGCAACACAAAACCAACCTTTTTATCATCAATCAATCCCCATTGATTGTTCCCGCGTTTAATTCATTATCGTTCCCCACAGTTCATTTATCAACTTTCCACTTTCTTTTAATATCACAACCCATTACTGCAGCCATGCTGCCACTATAACCACATCTCCCCAACCGTATCACAAAACAAGGCTCGTGCCACATTATTGTCCCTTTAATATCATTTTCCGCAGCCCCGCTGCCCATCCTATTCGTAATAACCCAGGATTCACCCCCCCCCCCCATTTTACACACCACGTAACCAAACCAACACCCACATGTTCATTATTCCATTTTGTTCAACCGGGGTGCTCACACAAAGGTTCCAGATATTCATTTAATCAACCAACTTTACGTGATTAACCAATTTCCATATTCCACAAAGTTTCCATAAAACGGTCCAGAAAGATAGGGCAACATTTAATTGCGCAAGCAAAGGCCCCCAACGACCGCGATTTTCAGTAGGCATAAGCCTATCCAATTCACAACATAACAATAGGATAAACAATTATAAACATAACAACTTTCCCATCCTCGTTCTTTAAGCCAGTTATTATCTTCATTTAAACTGGTTCAACTATGTCTCGTGAAAGCAAGAGGACACCCATCCCGCATGATGCACAAATTTGAGAGACGAAGGTAAAATCCCTACCTCAAAGGTTTTTGACGAAACCATGACGGTCGAAGAACACTCAAGAAACCGGGTCGATTCTCCACGAATCTTCTTTAGATATCCTCTCCTAACACAACCAAGACCAACGCTCTTCATATTCGACATCTGCACGCTTAGATCTACCCATAACTGGTGTAGATCTAAGAAACCGAGAGAGTAGGAGGAGTAGATCTAAGAAAGAAAGCAAGAACGATCACATACCTCAAGGAATCGGCTTCGATTCGCCAAGAAAAGCCTCTGGGTCGCCTCCAAAACGCTTGGGAGATGTTCTTCTACCTCCAAAGAAGGGTAATCCCGAGTTATGGCCGCCTAGGGGCTTAAACGAACCATTTAGAGGCAAAAGAGTTCATATCCGAAATTTTAGGATCTAACTTTAAGTGCCCGCACGGTTAGTTCTCACAGTTTAACAAACTGTGCGCTAACCGTGCGTTAGCTTCTGTCTCGACAACAACTCCTCGCACGGTTAGTCTGCACGGTTAGACAAATCGTGCGCTAACCGTGCTTTAGCCACTGCCTCCAAAACCAGCCTTGCACGGTTTGGCCGCACGGTTTAGCCAAACCGTGTGCTAACCGTGCGAAAGCTATTGCCCTTAGCTCTTCTTAAAAGTCCACCCAAACGCACCCCTCCTAGGAACCTTGACCTCCTGGCACACCTCCAGCACCACATTTTACAAAGGAATGGACCAGAGAGGTCCGGGCCATTACACCAGATACTTCTTAAAACATTCTCGTCCCCGAGAATTCAAAACCAACCCAGAGGAACCCAACAAGATACCTCTTAGGGCTCTCGTCATAACATGAACCCAACCAACAACCCTAATCATATGTGTTAGGAATTCCTTCTCCTATGTTGAGATATTATCCGCTTTAGGCGACACTGACTCGCCTGCACGGTTTTAATCGCATCTGTATTAATGCGTCTCGATTAAGAATTGGGTCTTCCCACTTCCATATATTAGGATTTTTCCAACTTACACTGCCCCCAACACCGTACAACCAACACACTGCCCGAACACACGGCTTGGGAAATTCCTTCTCCCATGTTGAGATATTATCCGCTTTAGGCGGCACTGACTCGCCCACACGGGTTCAATCGCATCCGCATTAATGTGTCTCGATTAAGGATCGGTTTTTTTCCTTTCCCCACACATCCGGACATGTTACACTCTTCCAGAGAACAAGGAAACAAAACATCTCACAACCGACAAACCAAACATTCCATATATCAAAGGTACATAGTATAACATCAAAACAAAGCTCAGAAGAACAAAGCAAAACACAAGTCAAAACAACTCTGGGTACGGAGCGTGCATCTGAGCATCCTGCTCCCAAGTGCTATCCTCGAGGCCGCCATGCCTCCACAACACACGAACCAAGGCGATGGTTCGTCCACGGAGCACCTTCTCTTCACGATCCTCGATTCTGACTGGTCGTTCCTCGAAGGTAGCGTCGTCTCCCATATCTAGCTCTCCCCAGTCGATAACGTGAGAGTTGTCGTGTAAGTACCGACGAAGCTGAGAGACGTGGAAGACGTCATGAACCTTCTCCAACTGAGGTGGCAGGGCCAGCTGATATGCCACCTCGCCGACTCGCCTCAGCACCTCGAAAGGTCCGATGAACCTAGGGGAGAGCTTACTCCCCTTCCCAAACCTCTGTTGCCCCCGTCGAGGGGAAACCTTCAAGAACACATGATCTCCCACCTCGAACTCCAAGGGCCTCCTCCGACGATCAGAATAAGACTTCTGTCGGTCCTAATCCGCTTTCATCCTCTCACGCACAAGCTAAACTTTCTTTGTGGTGCTCTGTACTACCTATGGCCCAAGAGCACCTATCTCACCAACCTCTGCCCAGTAAATGGGTGAACGACGTGGTCTTCCATACAAAGCCTCAAACAGTGCCATGTCAATAGTAGAGTGGAAGCTGTTGTTGTAGGCAAACTCTACTAAAGGCAAGTGTCACACCCATGATCCTCCGAAATCCAGAACGCATGCTCGCAGCATGTCCTCCAACGTCTGGATAGTCCGCTCTGTCTGCCCATCGGTCTGGGGGTGGAAAACAATGCTAAGGGGTAACTGGGTGCCAAAAGCATGTTGTAACCCCCTCCAGACTCGTGAGGTAAACCGAGTATCCCGATCTGAGACGATAGTCTTCGGAACTCCATGCAAACGCACCACCTCGTCTACGTACCTCTGTGCTAAGGTACTCACCGGGCCCGACTCCCTAATTGCTAAGAAGTGAACTGATTTCGTCAGTCGATCCACCACTACTCAGATAGCATCATAACCACCCTGAGCTCTAGGTAGTCCTATGATGAAGTCCATTGAGATGTCATCCCACTTCCACTCGGGGACATCTAAAGGATGCAACAAACCACTGGGAACACGGTGTTCAGCCTTTACTTGCTGACACACTAGGCACTTAGCCACAAACTCCGCCACTGCCTGTTTCACCTCGGGCCACCAAAACTGTTCCCTCAGGCCTCGGTACATTTTTGAAACTCCCGAATGTACCGCCAAGGCCGAGCCATGGAACTCGCGGAGAACTCCCTCACACATCGCCTCCGGAACAAACAACCTTCCATGAAAAAAGCATCAGATGTCGGCTGTCCTCTAACCATCCTTCTGGAGCGTTTCCCTGATCGATACGATCCCGCATTACTTCCACCTCAGAGTCTCCCCACTGAGACTCTTCCACCTGCTGTAACAAGGAGGACTGCACCGTCATCTGAAACAAACAGCCTCTAACACCCTCTACCCTTGCATCCAAGTGCAAGGCAGCCAACTCTCTCATCGCT
The DNA here is from genome assembly GCA_963277665.1 of Viscum album. NCBI lineage: Eukaryota > Viridiplantae > Streptophyta > Magnoliopsida > Santalales > Viscaceae > Viscum > Viscum album. The sequence continues at coordinate 1,384,895,782 of OY728125.1, read as the reverse complement.
TTCCAAGCATCAACGGATTCCTGAACCACTTCCTTATGCGACTTCCTACTCAGGGCATCAACCAAAACGTTGCCCTTACCTTCAGTGTAAGAGATCTCGAAGTCATAGTCTTGGAGAAACTCAACCCATCTCCGCTGCCGTAAGTTCAGGTCACGCTGGGAGAAGATATAACGTAAGCTCTTGTGATCTGAGAAGACCACGAAGCGCTCCCCAAAGAGGTAATGTCGCCACAACTTCAGTGCGAACACTACTACTGCAAGCTCTAGGTCATGGGTGGCATAGTTACGTTCGTGAGGGCGCAACTACCTAGACCCATAACAGATCACACCCTTCTTCTGCATCAGTACGCACCCCAAACCAAGGCCAGAAGCATTACAAAACACCTCATAAAACAACCCTTCCTCTGGAATTATGAGTACTGGAGCACTGACCAACTTCTCCTTCAGGTAGTCGAAAGCTTTCTGGCACTGCTCGCTCCATAGGAAGACCCGGTCCTTCCTAGTCAAAGTTGTCAATGGAGCAACAACTCGAGAGAAGTCTGAAACGAACCTTCGATAATAACCTGCCAACCCCAGGAAACTACGAACTTCTGCCACGCTCTTGGGTGCCGCCCAAGAAACAACTGCCTCCACCTTCGACGGGTCCACTGACACTCCATGCTGAGACACCACGTGCCCAAGAAAGTGTACTTCTTGCGTCAAGAACTTACACTTCGACAATTTCCCATAAAGCTGGTGGTGTCGAAGGACTTCCAAGACTGCCCTAAGATGCTCAACGTGCTCCTCCTCTGATCTTGAGTAGATCAGGATGTCATCAATAAACACAACGACGAACCGGTCCAGAAACTCTCAGAAGACAAAGTTCATAAGTCCCATGAACACAGCTGGTGCATTTGTAACTCCAAACGGCATCACTACAAACTCGAAGTGCCCATACCTGCACCTGAAAGACGTCTCCGAGATGTCACTGTCCTTTACCCTCGGCTGATGATATCCAGATCGTAGATCAATCTTAGAAAACCAACCTACTCCCCTCAGCTGGTCGAAGAGATCATCTATCCTTGGAAGGGGGTAACGGTTCTTGACCGTTACCTGATTCAACCTTCGGTAGTCTATGCATAGCCTGAGACCACCATCCGCCTTCTTCACGAACAAAACTGGAGCACCCCATGACGACACGCTGGGTCGAACAAAACCCTTCTCCATCAGATCGTCAATCTGAATCCGCAACTCCCGCAACTCTGAAGGTGCCATCCGATAAGGGGCCATCGAAATCGGACGGGCACCAGGCTGTAAGTCTATCCCGAACTCAACGTCACGTCGGAGGGGGGGGGTAGAGTCACAACCTCCTCGGAAAAAACATCGAGGAACTCCCCCAACAACCTCTGGAACATCCATCATCTCTGTATCAACTGAACCCACTGATAACCCGCCTAACAAGGAAAGGGGAGGCTTCACATGTCGGCTTCCCACCTGATAGCTCCTCTTGCCAACAAAAGCTACACGCTGCCCATCCACGTCGGAGAACACGACTCTTCTTCGGAAGCAGTCTATAACGACACTAATAGAAAACAACCAGTTGATGCCTAGGATGACATCGTATGACTGCATTTGTAGCAAAAGAAGATCCCCACTAGATCGATGCAGTCCCAACGTCAGCCCACATCCCCGACAAACACAAGATACGCTGGTCTGACCTCCAACTGGTGTACTCGGCACCAGGGGTACAGAAAGTCTCTCTACGTCTAGACCCAAAGCATGAGCTAGACTGGGTGCAATAAAGGAGTGCGAAGCTCCCGAATCGAACAAAGCAGAAACGAGAGTGCTGAACAAACAAATCGTACCTCGCACCACCTCTGGTCCTGCCGGAGCTGCCAACTCTGTTGCGTGCAACTGTCCACGCCCAGCTCCTCCGCCTCTCTGATGTCGACCACCTCCCCAACCACGCCCTAGTCGAGGTCCCTGAGGAGCACCCTGAGGTCAGCCTCCTCCTGCGAAGTCTGCCCTCGGAGGAGCGGTCCTGCTGCTGCTGGAAGGGCCTCGCCGGCAACTGGTGCTGCTGAGGCGGGCGCTAAACCTGTCCACCTCCACCGTACTGAGCTTGGGTCGGGCACCGACTCTGAATGTGCCCGAAAACTCCGCAAGAGAAACACTTCGGTCCTGGGCTCGTGAAAAAGGGACGAGGACCCGGAGATCTGAACTGGAACTACTGGGGCCTGCTCCCTACTGGCCTGAATCTGGAAGGTCCTGTCGCAGGAGACCTGCTGCTGACTGCCCTCCCCTTCGACGAACTTGGCTGGATCCCCTCTCGTGGTGCACCTCCATGCGAGTGCATCCTCTCTACAACCTCTGCCTTCTTCTGTACTGCCAAGTACGTCGGAAGGGTGAAGGGGGTGACAACATACTAGAGCGAAGGACGAAGCGCCTCCTCCAAACGTCTCGCCCGAGACTCCTCATCCGGAAAGAGACCCGAAGCAAAGCGTAGGTGACCCTTGAACTTGATCCCCAATTCTCGTACTGACATACTCCCCTGCTGGAGGGAGAGTAACTCCTGCCGCTTCTCTGCCTCGATCATGGAAGAAAGGAATTCCTCTCAGAACTCCTTCTCAAAGTCAGCCCACAGAAGCTCTGCCTCTGACCTCTCCCCGAGGTAGAGCGTCCACCACTGACGCGCCGCACCTCTCAGCTAACTGACTGCTAGGGGAACCCAATACACCCTCAGAGCACGGATCAAAGTAAAAGCGATCCCTAGCTCCTCAAGTCACCCATTCTTCTCCATATCCGAAGTGATACCCTCGTACTTCTTGAGGGTTTGTCGCTGAAAAGAACGGAGAGTCTTCCGCCACTGATCATCTTCCTCCTCTCGGTCAATCCTCAACTGCTCGACCGCCTAAATCTGCTGGGCCTTGACTGTCTGAGTCACCCGGGGACGACGTCCAGGTGCCATAGCTGTACAGTAAACAAAGATCGCCTAAGCCCAAGTAGTAAGGAAATTTCTCAAGGTTTCATTTTATCACTTTATTTCAATTTCTTTCCCAGAACACCCAAATCAAGTAAAACACAAACATGATGATGCATGTACCTTCCCTAGGGTCTCTACCCTGCAATCAATGTAGTCTCACTTGGTCGTTCGGTAGGCTCAGAGTCCTTGCATCGGATCACGGGGGACCCTAAAATCCCGTGTCCTAGCCGGTCTTCCCAGGCCTATGTCACACACCAAGATCATCTAACACCGTTGCCATACCATCCCATGCAATCCTCACTGTGCCTAACTCCAAACTCCATCCTATCTCTCAGCCATCACCTTTGATACCATTCTGTCACGACCCCCTCCCACCAAAGATGCCCCTTCTGAGCTGACAATGGTGAAAGGGAGATAATGACCCCTCGAGTCCCGCCTCCAGTAGGCCCCGGAGTGGCGACTATCACCAAGGGTATGAGTTTTTATAAATATGGGAGGCATTACCCTTTTATTATTTAAGATCGGAAAATAGGATGAGTCAAATACCAAAAGGAAAAGGAACAAGTAAATGAAAATAAACACAAACCAATCCCACATGCATGTTTAAACAATTCTGGAACAAAGTACAAGTACAAGAAAACTCAAAAGTGCAATACCAAAAGGAACAAGAGTACAGAAACTGCAACAACTCCAACTGTCCCGACTAGTAGGGTCCCGCACGGCCCTGGTAGTCCTCCTGGAAACCTGAAAGTAAACGTAGGGTGGGCATACAAGTATACTCAGTAAGGAAACATAAAGCTCTCGTGCACAGGTGGGGAGACATCCTAATGTCCCGTGAGAACAACAGAAGAACCAAAACCTAGCAAGGAATTCTATCCACCCAACCTCACCAGCCATGCTCACCAAAACACAGAACAACAGGTAGTAGTATATAAGAACAAGAGTATTGGGTACCCTGCACCATTTCCCCACACTAGCTAGCTGCTCTTCCTAATGGCGAACGTCCTGACGCTACCACACTCTTCATGCCCGCACACACCTGGGCCTCACAAATCACATATCCCGCCCGAACACACCCGGGCCTCACAAACCACATATCCCGCCCGCACACACCTGGGCCTCACAAACCACATATCCCGCCCGCACACACCTGGGCCTCACAAACCACATATCCCGCCCGCACACACCTGAGCCTCACAAACCACATATCCCGCCCACACACACCTGGGCCTCATCCCGAAGGTTCTTGGGAACAGTAAACCTGCCCGAAGAGTCTTGGGCTAAAATCACACCAATCGAAACCTACCTGAAGAGTCTTGGGTGTAAGGTCGCCTCAAGCCATCACAGCCTATGGAAGGATCACAAAGGAGCTAGTAACTAAGGGGAAAACACTCTCTCCCATGAAATGGGAGTGTTCGACACTAAGTGCTCAACATGGGTGGGGTGCGACAAAACACAAAGATACAGATACATATATGTATACCAAACACACAGTCCAACCTATGGCTTCTAAATAGAGAAACTGAGCACGTGCCTTGGCACTGCTACTACGAAGCATGCATACAACAAACAATCTCAATCCCATTTAGGTTTTCATGTTTCAACAATATTAGTTTATTAGTTCCTTAACTACTGGGCAATTATCAAACCAGATCAAGCGTTTCGTAGAAAAAAACCTGCCAACCACAAATCAAGTTAGATAGAACACAAGCAACAAAAAACCAACCCTTTTATCATCAATCAATCCCCATTGATTGTTCCCGCGTTTAATTCATTATCGTTCCCCACAGTTCATTTATCAACTTTCCACTTTCTTTTAATATCACAACCCATTACTGCAGCCCTGCTGCCACTATAACCACATCTCCACAATTGTATCATAAAACAAGGCTCGTTCCACATCATTGCCCCTTTAATATCATTTATCGCAGCCCCGCTGCCCATCCTATTCGTAATAACCCAGGATCCCCCCCCATTTTACACACCATGTAACCAAACCAACACCCACATGTTCATTATTCCATTTTGTTCAACCGGGGTGATCACACAAGAGTTCCAGATATTCATTTAATCAACCAAATTTACGTGATTAACCAATTTCCATATTCCACAAAGTTTCCATAAAACGGTCCAGAAAGATAGGGAAACATTTAATTGCGCAAGCAAAGGCCCCCAACGACCGCGATTTTTAGTAGGCATAAGCCTATTCAATTCACAACATAACAATAGGATAAACAATGATAAACATAACTTCCTCATCCCCGTTCTTTACACCAGTTATTATCTTCATTTAAATTGGTTCAACTATGTCTCATGAAAGCAAGAGGACACCCATCCCGCGTGATGCACAAATTTGTGAGACAAAGGTAAAATCCCTACCTCAAAGGTTTTTGACGAAACCACGACGGTCGGAGAACGCTCAAGAAACCAGGTCGATTCTCCACGAATCTTCTTTAGATATCCTCTCCTAACACAACCAAGACCAAAACTCTTCATATTCGACATCTGCACGCTTAGATCTACCCATAACGGGCGTAGATCTAAGAAACCGAGAGAGTAGGAGGAGTAGATATAAGAAAGCAAGCAAGAACGATCACATACCTCAAGGAACTGGCTTCGATTCACTAAGAAAAGCCTCCGGGTCGCCTCCAAAACGCTTGGGAGAGGTTCTTCTACCTCCAAGGAAGGGTAATCCCGAGTTATGACCGCTTAGGGGCTTAAACGAACCATTTAGAGGCAAAAGAGTTCAGATCTGAAATTTTAGGATCTAACTTTAAGTGCCCGCACGGTTAGTCCGCATGGTTTAACAAACCGTGCGCTAACTGTGCGTTAGCTTCTGTCTTGACAACAACTCCTCGCACGGTTAGTCCGCACGGTTAGACAAACCGTGCGCTAACCGTGCGTTAGCCACTGCCTCCAAAACCAACCTTGCACGGTTTGGCCGCACGGTTTAGCCAAACCGTGCACTAACCATGCGAAAGCTATTGCCCTTAGCTCTCCTTAAAAGTCCACCCAAACGCACCCCCCAAGGAACCTTGACCTCCTGACACACCTCCAGCACCACATTTCACGAAGGAATGGACCGGAGAGGTCCGAGCCATTACATCTCTTGACCACTTTTCAAAAGGATGATTTATCACTTTTTTATGATGTGAGTTTGAGTAAAGGTATTTTCAAAATATTAAAAAGGTTCTCCCTTTCAAGTTTATATTTTTATCTTCCACATCCCTTTTGGAAAACCTTTTTATCTTTTCAAAGATCTATTAATAAATTTTTTTTTTAAAATTAAAAGTTTTAAAAAGTTTTCGTTTCACCTTTTTGAAAATGACTTGAATGTGACCCATAACTTAATCATTTATGACTGTGGTAAAAATGTTTTCTAAAAAACTCTTTAATGGTTTCATTCGCCGTTAAAAACATTCTTCTTTTCATAACCTCCTTTACATTTTTTTAAAATGGTCTTCCAAATGATTTTAATTTTTAATGATTTTGAAAAAAAAATATTGCTTTATTTTTCAAAATAAATGATTTATTTTAGTTAAATAAATTCTTGAGTTTAAAATTGATTTTAACGACATGTGTTTTTAAGAAAAAAGACTTAAGTATTTTTATGTATTCTCAAAGATTTTTTAAAAAGTATATTTCCTTTATAATTTTTCTTTATGAAAACTCTTTTTGGTTTTAAAATATTATGTTTATAATGTTTTATCAAGCCCAAATTATTTTGTTTCAAAGAAAACATTTTTAAGGAGTGTTCAAGCATTTTCAAAAAGGGGTATTTCTCATTTTTTTAAAGTGATCCATCCAATAAGACAAAAATAGTGTTTTCTATTTATGTAAACATCATTTGATGTCCTTTACACTTGGGATATGTTCTTATGATACAATCCACTTTCTTTCTCTACATGAGTTCTGCTAATGATGTTTTAATGAAATTTCCATAAATCTCATTTCATTCCCATGAGATAATTAGGCTATAATGAAATGATGAATGTTCTATGATCTAGTGGAAAAATTATGTATGGTTTTATTTATGATATGGCTTGGGACTGATAAATCCCTGAGACAGTTTGTGTTTGATAAAAATCCCTAAGACGACTTGTGTGTGATAAAGCCCTAAGATGGTTTGGGTCTGTTAAATCCCTCCAATGCTTTGGTTAAAGTTTGGTATCACATGAGATAATTATGTTGAGTGTGATTTTTTTTATTCACAACATATAGCGTGAGAATCGTGTTTGTTCACAACATGTTGTGTGAGCATTTTATTTGTTCACAACATATAGCATGGACATTCTTTTGTTCACAAAAAGAATCACGAGCGTTTTGTTTGTTCACAACATATAACATGAACATTTTGTTTGTTCACAACATGATGTGTGAAGATTTTTTTGTTCATAAATTAATGTATGGGGTTGATTGATTTTTTCTCACAATGTTATGATCTCCCATGCTTATTCTTATGCTATATTTCTTTGTTATGTTCCTTTGTTATACTTTGTGGGTCATGATTATTATCTGTAGATTCCTCACTCTTATTCCATGATATATGTTTGTTCATTTGAGTTTACATGGCCTTATATCATTCGTCATTGGAAACTCTTATTATTTAGGTTCTTTTTAATTAAATATTTTTCAACAGTAATGAAAACCCAAGGGATAAATCTAAGTATAGGGCTGATTTCTTTATAAAGTTTTGATTGTGTAGTTTTCCTAGAAATTACATCTCTACATGAATAATGGAAAGTGGATGCCCTGTGGTAGCATTGCACCTAGGTGTAATCATCTTGAAAAAGGTTGGTTGAGTATCAACATTATCTTATCTTGGTGCACGTTGAGTGAGCCTAAGGGTGCACACCTGGTTAGACACTATGGGGGATATGCTTTGGTTAATTCAAATTATCCTTATGAATCATTATGAAGGATTTAAATAGAATTTGAGGGTGTAATATATACCTTGTAAGGTTAGAGGAACTAATATGAAAATGACCGTAGAAAACTGAGGTTAAATTGAATAAGCTATAGGTTTATCAATTTATATCATAATTGAACAAAAAAGTATCATAGGTTGAAATGTAGGTGTCACTAGAGAAAATATCTTATGATTGAGTTTTCATATTCATATGATCATTTACTTTGATTTTATTGGATGTTATCATAACTCTTTTGCTTTTAGTATTTGGTTGGAAATAGGATCATGAAAATGAAGTTGTAAAAGGTATGTCCTTAGAAACTCTTATAAACAACTATGGAAGAATATTTGACACAAATTGTTTAGATAAATGAAAAATCTAAAAACATGCCTATTATGAAGGAAATGATGAATCTCCCAGTATCTAAAATTATGTGGTTGATATCTTTGTAGAAAATATATCATGATTTTATTGTGGATCCCTTAGCTTCTTTTATTAGTGAATGATAATTAAAATAACGAGGAAATAATTTATTTAAGGGTGGAGAATATAATGCCTTGAGATTTTGGAATATATTTCTCTTTAAATTAATACTATGTTCGATAGCTTGTTTCACATGCAACACCAAAATAAAACCAAATCATGATACTTTAAAATAAAATTATTAATTTTGATCATTATAATATAGTTATTAAATTAGCAAGTATAAATGATGGTAACCACACTATGAAAACAATATAGAAAGGAGAAGCAATGACACCAGGTATTGTGAGTCTTCCTTATGAGGCTCACCTATCTGAACATGGAAAAGAGATGACGTCGCTAGGGTATAACCTAGACTCATCCCAAGCCGAACTTATACAATTATGGTATGAGATAAATCATATATTAGATAAGTTCAAGCTTGCGGAATTTTTCATGAGATCCATGTTGGTAGAATAACCACTTGTGACTGCCACTAGAACTTATCTTATGATTATGTCTTATGCAAAGATCTTTTGGGTTTATGTAAGTAGAAATTAAGATGATATAAACATGTAATCATTAATGTTATAGATTATTTATACATCACATGTATTTTATACATTCTAAATTTCTACTTTTAAAGAATTAAAAAGTTCATTTTTAATACTAATGCATTGATAAAATTCAATGCAATAGGGGTTAAACCTAGTGGTAAAAGGCACCCCGTAAATACCTGCATCTGGCTAGGATCAATTCTTGAAGGTACCCATTTATCTTGAGCGGTTGGAATTTATGTGGGGACTTTGGTCCACCAAATGTGTGTGTGGCACACAAGGCGGGCAGGTCCGCGGGAAACACATTTTCTCTTGTAGTCTTTAGCTCACCCATTTCTTTGATGTATATCATCAGGTGACTACATGTACTAAGGAGATTGTGAGAGATTTAGAAGGATAAAGAATAAGAATTTAAATAATGTTTAATTTTTATTATGTACAATTGATGTATGAGCCTAATATGTCTAAGAAACTAAACCTTTGGATCTTGGATTGTACTGCTATTATGTTACTCAAAAAGGTCTGAGTACGAGTTGGCAACCCAACCCATACCCACCAAATTTATTATAAAAATTAAAACAAAAAAAACGAAAGGAAAGTAAAGCTCAACAACATTAGAAATGCCCAAAATACAGAAAACAAGAGATCAACGACCATCGCTCCCTCTGGAACCCAAATTCTTGGGATATCGACCTCTGTCCTTTGGGTGTTTCCCTCTCTGCCATGACTTTTCCTGTTGGGGCAGCACTCGTTCATCACTCGATGATGAGTCAGAGGATTCATCTGGAATAATGTTGCTCATGTATTTTCATGAGAGATCCTGAAAATCAAGCCTCGAATTATGCTGGATGCTATCTTCAATGTTTTTTGATAACAATCTTTGAACCATCAAATAATAAATGTATCCAAATACATTTGGTCCCCTTTTATCGAAGGCAACTTTGAGCTATAAATCAAACCATTTTTTCATTTCATTTGTAAGACCCTTGAGGTACCTCTCACCCCCATAGTCCATCGAAGGATCCTTGGAATTTTTATTCCTTACAGCTTTACATTCCAGAAGTGAAGCCTTTCCAAAAGATTCATAAGTGGATTTCATTTGCTCAGAAAATTGAGGTGGGTAAAACCAACCACTACCATCTTTGATGTAACCCATGTCATCAAAAATTAACTCGTTAGTTTTTGGATCTTGCAACACTAACAAAGTTTGATTCTCATCAACAACATGACATGCCTTTTTCTCAAGAGGCTGAATCAGAGCAGGTGCAACCTACACAGACAGAGACGCATTTGTTTTGGGTTTTTGAGGGACAACCAGTTGAAATCCCTCTTCATGCACAACAATTTTATTATCATTCATTAACTTGTCCATTATCATGGATGATGGTTCATCACGTGAGGATGTCGCATGGGTAGATCCAATGCCTGCACTTGGGTCAGAACCTCTCAAGGTTGGTGCTCCCAACACCAAGTGTGTGTTTTCCAAGTGGGTCCCCTATAATGAGGGTTCCTATGCTAGTGGAACCACACCCTGGTTTCCCTGCTCCATCCGCACAATAAGTTCATGGACCTCAACAATCTCTAAATCATGAGTAGAGGGTTAAACTTGTCTCTGATTTGGGGTCAGGATTGATCCCTTCTGAGGGTTCTTCTAGCACTGAATCAAAAGTTGTGTGATCTGATTGATCCACTATAGTCTGCTCATCTCTCAAGGGTTTAGTAGCTTCACCCTTCACTCCAGTAGTAGCGTTCCTCATGCACCTTTCAGCATTGTGGCCTTTCATACTGCAAGAGGTGCAAACAAGCCTCTTTCGACAACTAACAAACGTGTGTCCTATATTATGACATCCCGAGCAATAATCAGGTGTTTTTTCATAATAAAAAAACAAATCAAACTGAAAATTATGGGCAGTTAACACCACTGTTTTTAATTAATGGACTGCTGAGATCAACCTCCACTAATAGACTTGCAAAGTGTCTGTATCTAGCCTTTTCAGTTTCCCCATCCATCTAATAGGGACTCCAATTGCCAAAACAATATCCCATAAAATTTGTGGAAGCCATAGGAACCAGCTAAGCCCTCTAATTCTCACCCAAATATCAGTAATTTAGTTTTTAACAAACAATGGATTGAAAGCAGGGTCTCGGTCTTGAATCTGGAAGAATCCAGGCTTCAAATTCACCGCACCAAACCCCTATTCTTTGGACTTCAAAGCCTTTGTTGGGAAGACAATGTGGAAAAACCCCTTACCTAAGGAAGTGATTCTCCAACCGTTAAAACCCCAGATATCAAGCAAGCACTTCTTCAACTCAAAAATGCTTCATCAACTCTGTTGAGATTGCAAAGATAGATGCGCAATTATGGAGTGCTTACATTCTTAGATCTTATGGGAAATAATTTTGTGATTATCTTCAACATATGTAGTATCCCCTTTCTTCATAATCTTTCTGGATTGAGGATTGGATTCACTCTGGAATCCCTCAAATGATCTTGGATTCACAACAAACTCAGGAGAAAACAAAGCCCTACAAACGGGATTGGGGTTCGCAACTGGAACATGAACTTTTCCATCGACCTGTTCTTAAGCAACATAACTCATCGCCGCTACCCAATCCCCTGAAAATGGAGAGGAAACTAGAGATTTTCCAGGATATGCAGCCTTAAGAGGGTCAATCAAGACTGATTCATGCCTCCTTGCCATGATCTGAGCATATGAACATGCAACGCCATTCCATGCATCTAGAGCCCTAGAAATCAGAGGATATTCAGAAGACCTGTGCAAATCACCTGGGGTAGAAACCCCATGAAAATTGGCCCATAGGCCTAGATCCACAACACCCGACTGTCCTTGCGTCATCACTAGGTCTTCCACCATTACACTATGCATCTCTGCTGCGTTACATGCTATACCACCATTGTCACCTATCAGTGCTCGTTGAAGAAGAACAACCACGTCGACCGCCTGATGCCATTGGAACTGTCGCTCACCGCCATTGAAGATACTATTTTTGATCATTTGAAGAGGGAATCCTAGATCTGGAATTGCCGTCCCACTGTGTTCAACTGAGAAATCACCAGTCCAGATCTAAAGAACCTGCACACAATCTAAGATCCTTAGTTAAATGACTGCAAGACTGTGACCCCCTATCGCTATTATGTTGTTTATCTTAAAATTGATGTTATAGTCATGTAAGGAAAAGTTGGGTCGCTATATTATACTTGGTCGAATCTCACTAAAATCCATGCTCTCTTCTTCCACCTTCTTTATGCTAAAGGAACTAGCATGCCATGAAGGGATAGAGAATCCCATTTTAATGTTTGATGTTTTATGTCGGTCCATGGATACCTCCGGAGGTGGGATGTCTTTTAGATGCCCACTTCTATGATAATTTTAGTCTATATGCAGTTTTTCATATTTCATGCATGAGAGATCCTGATCAAGGGATAAAATCACTTTCACTTCATCTAATAATTATTATGTTGGATTGGTGTTTCCCGATATGTCTTGGATGATGTTGGGATGAATGCTTATGGCCCATAATGCGCATCAAGATGAAACTCCGTGGGTCGAGCTCTGTGGTGAGGTCGTTGGGGGTTGCAGGGCGCAACGTGCCCCTGTTTCGGGGGTCTGGGGGCCGAAGTCCCTTGATCCAATTTTTTGGGGGTATTGTAGAAAACCTGATCGAACGACACTAACATGACACTGAAGCAGTGCGGATTTTGGATACGTCGGTACTGTAGCTCTGTAGATTTCCAGTAATCGGCTACTATTGCACTTTGGATTTGGGTAGCTGCAACACTGTAACGATGTGGACTTTAGTCACCTTTCACTATAGCACAATGAAATTTTTGTGCGGTTGGTGGAATAATGTTTCATCCTCCTTATTAGCTCATTTCGAACTAAGCTTTCTGTGTGTCAAACTCTCTGATCTCCATGTAAATTGTGATCCCAATTTTAGTGAAGTATTTATGCCTCTATGTAGACATAGAATTTATTCATAAACCATGTAAATCTTTGTGTTCGTGTTCTTCTTCTTCTTTTGTTTTATACTTTTCTTCATCTGCAAACCTGCTTTTTCACTGCGAATCCCGACATTTCCGTGACATATTATTAGATTCATTTGATCCCTTTTGTAGAGTGGTGAATTCCCCTTTACTCAATGTGAGGTGGGGACATTATTTTATAGATGAGTAAAGAGGAATACATGGTAGAGTATTCCGATGTGGGACTCAAAAATAACCAATATAATAAAACTAGGTTTAAAACTCCCCCTCAAGCTGGACATGCCCAGCTTGGACCAAGAGTCCCACAAAAGAAAGATGACAACAAACAAGACCACACACACTCCCTATCAAGATGGGTTGTTGATGCTGTTGATACCCAGTTGGTACTGAGAGAGTCTAGAAGAGCTCCCAGGAGGCCTTTTGTGAAGATGTCGGCCGGCTGATCCACCGTCAGAATGTGGCCGAAACTGATATGGGTCTACTCAAGGTGATGGCGAAGAAAGTGACAATCCACCGCGATATGCTTCATCTGTTCAGAGAAGACGGGATTCGAAGCAATCTTCGTGGCTGCCTGATTGTCACACCAGATATGAGCAGAGGTCTACAGTGAGAAGCCAAACTCATAGAGGAGATGATGAAGCCAGAGGATCTCAATAGTGATTGTGACCATGACATGGTATTCAACTTCCACACTAGATCTAGAGATGATAGTCTACTTCTTACTGCACTAAGAGATGATGTTACTGGCTAAGAAGACGACATACTCAGAAATAGACTTGCGGGTAGCAAGACAATCAGCATAATCAGCATCACAGAAGACCTCAACATTTAGATGAGCATGATGGGAGTATCGAAGACCATAAGTATGGTCTTTCTTGATGTATTTGGCAATGTAGAGGGAAACATCCTACTGATATTTGGTCGGATGCTCCATGAACTAGCTCACTTTGCCAATATCGCAGATAATATCTGGTTGTGTCATGGTGAGGTAATTGAGTTTTCCCACCAAACGATGATAGCTCTCTAGGTGAGAAAAGGGTGTCGTGTCTTTATAGAGAGAATGTCCCCAGGCTCAAGAGGAGTGTCCACATAAGTTTCCTGACTCAACCTTGCATCCTGAAAAATATCCATGGCATATTTTCTTTTACATAGAAAGATGGTGTCTGTAGAACGGGAGACCTCGATGCCAAGGAAGTATGTGAGAGGACCAAGATCTTTGGTGTGGAAGTGTTGGTGAAGATGCCCCTTGAGTTGGGTGATTCCAGTGGAGTCCCTCCCTGTGATAATGATATCATTAATATATACCACCAGTAAGATGGAACTGTTGGACGTTGTACGGTCGAATATGGTGTGGTCCTTTATACTGCGAGAGAGTCCAAAGGTGGTGATGATGGTACTGAAGCAGTCAAACCAAGCATGAGGAGACTACTTGAGACCATATAGAGATCGACGAAGTCGACAGACATGGGAGTTGGCACCAGAGGCACGAAATCCAGGGAGCTGCTGTAGATAGACCTCTTCTTCAAGAAATCCATGGAGAAAGACATTCTTGACATCCAGTTGATGAAGCGGCCAATGATGATGAGCTTCCAAAGAGATTGGTAAGTGGACTGAGGCCATCTTGGCAACTAAAGAGAAGGTATAAAAATATCCAATGTCATGTGTCTGAGCAAAGACCTTCACCACAAGTCGGGCTTTGAGGCGATGGAGAGTGCTATCAACATTGAGACGGACTGTATAAATCCATTTGCAGCCAACCACCTATTTTCCTTTTGGAAGTGGAACTAGATCCCAAGTATGGTTGCCATCCAGAGCCTGTATTTCATCCCACATTGCCTGTATCCACCCTGGGTGAGATTTGGCATCGCCAACCATGTGGGGAATAGATATTGTCTCTAGAGCTGAAAAACCTATGTATGAAGACGTATATAGAGAAGTATTCTAGCAAGAATGAGTACCTTTCTGGATTGCAATGGGAATGTCATCTGGTGTTGGGGTAGGAGCATTAGACGAAGCTGGGACGATGGTGTCCTCAGCCTGGACGGGGGGCACAATCAATGGGCGATAGGAGTAGCCCGTACCAAAATGGTGATCAATAGGAGGAGACAACAGAGGAGGATGGATGATGAGAGGAATAAAATTATCAATTTAAATGTCTGGATGGGGAGAGGGATGTGATAATGGATAGCTCTCAACAAATGAGACGTTAGCAAAGATGATATACCGTCGTAGGTCTGGAGAGAAACATCAATATCCGTGCTGAGTGCATGAATATTTGAGGAAGATGCAATAGAGGGATTTGAGAGAAAGTTTAGAGAGATTGGGGTGAGTGTCCTGAACATAACAAAGACACCCAAACACATGGAGTGGAAGTGAGTGATAAGGGAGAGAGGAGAATTGAGACTGAAAAGGAGTCTCCCCCTGAAAGATAGAAGAAGGGGGTCATTTTAGGAGGTAGGTAGCAGTTAGGATGACATCAGACCAGAAAAGTGTTGGAGTTGGTGGCCTAGAACCAAGTACTTTGTACTTTATTCATTAAAAAATGCCTTATCACATCTTGATTGTTCTTATGCGTGACAATTCATGTGATAATGTCCTAAGGATAACTGTCGCATTAAAGGGTTGTAGCGGATCCCTACTATGATGAGAACCCGGAAGTGCCATAACACTATTCTTGAATATATGTTCTATAGCTGGATGATGTTATTTGAGGGACACAAATAATACAGGCCATTAGGGGTGAGGACTCATAAAACTTTGTGGCACCTTATCATGATGTGCACCTTTGGTAATATCCAGGAGGATATTATGAGAACAAGACCCGCCAGTAGGAAATCTACATTTCATAGTGTCATTAGATGTTCCTATCTGTGGACATGTGTATTGGTCCTTAGACTTTAAGATTATTATTAATGGGTATTACAAATCGCACACTTAGATGTATTGACGAAAACTGTGATGACACACTGTTCACAGCGAGGTAGGATATGTTTGGTGCATCACGAGTAATACTGCATTAATAGATAATGCAAGAAAGGATTTGTCCCTTCTGTTCCATAACAGAAGTAGATATCTCAGGCCCTTTGATAGAATTGATATAGCCTAAATAAATCCATGGCCATGGTGAGGAATGAGCAAGTTCAATTCTGAAAAGTCAAAGAAAGAATAATCGAGCACATGGGTTGATGGCACTAGCATGCAACCTACTTGATTCGAGATATCGAGACAAAGGGATTATATTACACGGTAAGCGTTTGTGGGAGGTGACACGTCATTGCGGCGTTAACTTCTTTCTTTATGGGTTCCTTGGCATGTTTCTAGGCGTTAACCTTAGACTTTAGGCAGGCTCTGCCTAATGCCACTAAGAAAGAGGCATAAAGGGTCACACACTAAGTGTGTCCAAGTATCTCAGTTAAATATTAATTTAACAAGTTGAATAAATATTATTCCCGATTGTGGTTTAATAATTATTCAAGGATGTCTGATTACATTTATTTCGACACTAGTTATTCGAGAGAATATATTGTGGTAAAAGTAATATATTTATTAGCGAGTAATGCAGTGATATTTATTTGAGAAATAAATAGCCATTATTCAAGTTATAATAAATGTGGTGGAGGAAATAAAGACAAATGGAAAAAACAAAAGTACATGTCGTGTATATTAAATATAAACGCCATGTATTTTTTTCTGGGAATTTATGAGAAATAATATTATTTATTTAATTAAATAATATTAAGTGTAATTTGTTGGGTGCATGTCAAGTAATAATAATAGTCAACTGTTATTATTAGATATGGGGTATTGCTAAGAATTAAATGAAATGAATAAATGATTTCGGGTAATTAATTCATTTTATTATTCTAAGTAATTAAAATCCCAATTATATAATTCTCATTAGCCTAGCCATTTTTGTGGTTGTGCACAACAGATCTAGAGAAAGCTCTCAAGTCAAGAGAGAATTCTTTTCTTCCAAGAACACTCTCAAGCTACAAGAGAGAGATCCTCCTCCACCGGATCAATGCAATCAAAGGCAGAAATCGCAAGCAAAGGCTCTTCTGTGCTAGCACCCAGAGATCCCTTCGGCGACGTCCAGAGATACGTGGAGCATGTGTGGATCACCGCTAGAGGAATCCTACACTTGGATTCTACGATGTAATGATAGATCAGATCAGATCGTGACCAGAAATATCAACGAAGAAATAATTACATCAAGGTAATTCTTTTCAATTAATTAAATTAATTATAACCAACATATGATGATCCGATCTATGGTTATGGAACTCCCCTCTTTCTTTTTAGTTCTTCGTTCTATTTCGAAGATCCAGTGTTTTATTATTGTGGCAGATCTCAGATTGATCATTGTTAACACTAAAATTAAAGTTGGGTACACCCACTAATATGCTTCTACTGCGCCCATAACCTACAAGTGGTATCAAATGAATGTTATATCATTGATTATAATTATTTAGTTTTTCGTTGGTGATTTACTCATTTAATAATTTAGTTGTTTCAATTCAAGTTAATCATCCTTTAAATCTGAATCTCAAGATCTGTTCCTCCTCTCTCGTTTCTCATTCACCTTACATAAATGATTTTTTCTTTTAATTTTGATTAAAATAAAATAGAGTATCTCATCCAGAGGTGCCAAACATTCCTGGACGTACAACACCAGAATACATGGCGTGTATTCGATAGTACACTCTGTGTAGTCAAGATTCAATGCATCAGACCGGTCCGCCAAATCAGGCCATGTGTTGGAGTATTTCTAAGTCTTAAATGACTCTATGTGTTGACCAGAAATAGGTGGCACACAGTTTCTAGATTACACGCCATGTGGCTCATTGAACATGATGTGTAGTCCCTTCGGGTTAGGGTTGGACCGTGTACCCCGTACACAGCTCGCCCGACTGGAAATCGTGTAACACGGATACTATACGGCATGTGTCCCATTGAACACCTTGTGTACTCCGAAAAATTTCTGAAATACATTTACACGCCATGTTCCCGAGCGTGTACTTTGGATGGACGGTGAATAAAAGTACACGTCATGTAGTCGGAACTACACATCGTATACTCATCTAAATTACACAGATTTATTAAAATTTATTATTATATTATACAAAGCTTTGAGACGTGTACCATAATGTAGGTGTAAAGATAAGGCACAACACGTGATAAGTATTTTATATATGTGTGTTTAATTTAACATCTACATAATGTTCATTTCTACTCATTGGGTAGTTATGAGCGCAAATTCACCGGGTTGACTCCAAGGTACAAGTTACATGCAAAGATAATTTTAAAGGAATTTATTTGTTTAAAATTATGATGGATGCGAATCTCAAGGAAATTTAGAAAAAGGGTTTAAGATAAAAGGATTGATTAATTAAAGATAATTAATTGATTTGAGCGTGATTTATCTTAAACAAGAACGATTAAAGAATTGAATGCTAGTGTTATTTATGCGTAAATATCGTTGCATGCATGGATGATCATGAGCTAGACAAAGACCTTTGTATGTGAATGATTTCTTTTAATTTATTTATTTAAATTAATTTTTTTGGCCCGGCTCATTAATATGCAGGGTCTGTGTGCCCAAAGTTTCTTTTATGTAAGACCCCATTTTACCCCTCACCTGCATGTGAGATAAAAGCATATATAATGGATGGAGCTCCCAAGCTAGTGAAGACGACTCAAGTTAGGAGCCAAGGTGATACAAAGGTGGACAGGTGGAAAGCTGTAAACATGAACCCAAAAAGGTTCAAGGTGTTTCTCCCCTAGGTCTTAGGTTATTTTATCAACCACTAGATAAACTAACCAATAGAAAAATCTCATAATCATACCATTTATTTTATTTCTGTCAGTTTCATGGTTTATTTATTATGGGTGTGTTTTCACGATCACACAATTAATGAATTAAACAAGCATGAAAGATGGAACTAAAATAAGACCGTCTTATACGTAAATATTATCTTAGACATGGTTAATCACTTAAGTATACCCCACTTAATATTAACAAGCATGTAATCAAAGATAATAAAATGGAAATTTATGTATAAGGATAAAATCCCTCAAAGAAAATATTAAGTCGGTATAGCCTTCCATAATCTTGGTTAGAATCGAACCATAGTTCAAAGTGCTTGAACAACCCTAGTTGAGGTGCTTTCAATTATTAGGGAATTATAATTCAATGTTTTGGGTTGACTTGACTTGTTTTGCATCAAGGATTGACTGCCACATTAGGACTTGGCGTGACCAAGAGGAAAAAGTTGAGGAAATCCAAAATAAAAGTATTTTAGGATTGGGGAGTCCACTCAGTGGATCAAGGAGTTGCGAATTAATGCAGTTGGCATTTGGAATGCCAAACTAAAACCCTTCAAGTTTCTTGACCAACCCTAGTTGGGGTAATGCGAAGGGCAATATGGATCCTTAACACTAGAATATTCAGGCAACAGATTATTCCGAAGTCAATGGTGATGGCTATTGGATTTCAATAAAATAGTGGGAGACGAATAAGTGTTAATTTATTTATTTATCTCAGTTTTATTATGATAAAGTACTAAACCTTTGCTCATTATAAACTGTAGAAATGGCAAGAAAAATGACTTCAAACATATCATTGTGAAACATACTCGAGAAGGAAAAATGTCACACCCTGACCTATATTTTATTTTATTTTATAATTTTCTTTGGAATTTAAAATTTTGTTGGGGTCCGGGTTGAGTCTCAGACGAAAAACTTTTAAGTTATGTCAAAAAACACATGTTTTTGAGTTGACGTCACTGGACGCACAGGCAGAACACATTTTGGAAACCCCGCGCAGCTTCGCCCAAGCATCGACACGATCCGCCTGTCTTCAGAAAAATTAAAATGAGAAACTTTTGTAATTTATTATGTTAATTAAAAATTTCTATTGTTTCTAACGAATTTATTATTATTATTAATGTGAACTGCGTATTCTTATTATTTATATTTTTATCGGTATAATTATTAATGTTTGTAACACCCCAACCCCTCTAGACTGGAGCCGGTGCATTAATTGTGATATTGTCATGGTTATAAGGAATGAAAAATCCTGAAGGAATGATCAGTTTAGTAGTCTTGAAGAAACTAGATACATAGATGTAACAAAAATTACATTGAAAAAGGTTACAAGATACAATACATAACAAAAACTAAAAACTGCAACCACATGAACTCAATAAATGACTTTATCTTAATCATCTGTTGAAGGTAAACAATGAAAGGGGTGATCTCAAATGCTCAGTAGGGGATAAAAATAGCGGAATCATGAATAGAATAATAAGTGAATCATAATCAATCTGACATAATCAATATGACATGGTGAATAGATGAAAAACTCACACCATTAATAAACTGAGAATGAAACTGCATCCATAGATTTTGTCATAGTGAAAACCTCATGGATAGTAATAAATGATAATGAATAAAGAAAATTATTATTAATTGGACATCATGTATCTGGCACATGAAACCATAATACTGTAAAAATGGTTTAGTTCTATGGGTAGAAACCCGTCTAATTTTTGGAAACAAACTCGAAGGGTTTGTCGCCAACTGATTTGTCGCATGAGACATACCGATGCATCGAGGGGCTATAGAGGGCCCCACCTGCCACTACATGTCCAAATAATTCTTTAAACATTGATTCAATACAAGAGCAATATGCCTTTTCAATATCCGTATAGAGTAGAGTATACAGATTTATCAATATTTCCATAATTAAAATAACTTTCCAAGTAAACATTGTATGTAAAATGGTATACAATTTAGACAACAACATATCCATGATATGAGATTATGGATATTTAATATAAATATAATTTCAAATGAAAATTGATCTCAAATGGGCAGTAGGTACACCACTTAAGGATTATTAGGTGCACAATACAAAGTTAGTCACAACAAAATAGTAGTTGAGACAAAGTCTCTTACCACAAGGTAATCAGTCGAATCATATGACCAAAACTTAATAACTATCAAATGAATCATTGAATAACATGAATATAAAGAGAATCATGTTATTATATATAAAATTACAATACACATATAGCACAAACAAGAAATAAGTGGCGAATAATGAAAATCTCACATAAATGAAAGTGAGATGAGAAACCCCTTACAAACATTTCGGCATGGTAACAAGTGTTATTGCGAGGGATTAATGAGAGGTAAATGGGTATTAAATTATTTATATGTCACAAGGGCAGTATGGGGGAGGTGAGAAAACATACCACATCATTAGGAATTAAAAATAAAAGGGCACAACATAGGGGAGATTCTTGAACAAAAGTGAGAGAGAGGATCCCTTACCTTATGCTCGAAGGTGTTCTTGATTGTTCTTAATGACCTAAATAATCAAATTTAGCTTCATTAATTAATAATTAAAGAACCTCATCAACATATAATTGATATTTTATGACCTTATTAGGTTCATTAATGGATTTTTGATGGTTTAAGAGATTAAATTTTATTGTTTTGGTAGCATTTTCTTCTTTGGTTTTCATGATCTGTTTACTTGTATTCATGAATGGATGTTTTTTTGAAATATGGTTAAACATATAGAATTGTTAATATACATTATTAGTGACATTAAATATATATAAATGATTTTATAATTATTCTGGTTATATACCATGAGGATGACTCGTTCGATGAGTTAAAATAAACGCTTGGATTTGACTTGGTGGTTTTGTGTACAATAAACTTGTTTTGTATTATTATTCCATATTATGAACGCGTAAAGATTCCAGAACCTTAATCAAGATAAAATACATATATTATGACCTGTTTAAACCATTGAAAAGGTTTCATGACTATTATTTAAGATATTAATACAAATTGAAAACTCGTCTTCCTTGAGTGTGATAAATTTACACATCTCGGATGGTGTTTGAATTTATTGTATAAAAGGAGGGGAAAAAGAGATATTATGATGAAATATTCCATTAGAACAATGAAAATAAAGTACATGTAAGTTACTATAATTATCATGGAATTTGTATGAGGGTAGGTGAGAAGGGAGAACAAAAGAAGGGAACTTTGTAGAAGAAATTGAAAGAAAAGAGAAGGAAGGTTCACCTCTTGAGTACTCCTTGAAAATCTCATTAAGGCCATTGTTTTTTGGACTTTTGGTGAGACCAGTAGGTCTTGGACGCCGGGAGAGGGATTGGGGAGAGTATTTGGCAGAATTTAGGAAATTCTTAAAGCTTGAGTGGTGTGGGAGGAAGAGGGGGTGAGGGGTGGTTTATATAGTGGAGGGGAGAGGAGTTTTCTTAATATTATAATCATTAATGTATTATTTACTCTCAAGACAACCAATAGTGAGTATTCCATGACCAACAATAATAATATATGCATTTGACTTCAAACCAATTGTTCTTACATCAGAAGATCATTATCAATGACTCAATTAATCCATTATTTATCATTTATTGTGAATAATCGAATTTTACTATTCATCAAAAATTCAAGTATTTCAGAAAAATCCCAAAAAATCATCCTAACCATTTTTCAATGTGTAGAATCCAAAAATGATGTCCATTTTTCAAAAATAAATTTCTAAATATGATTAATTAAATATTTAATTAAAATCATTATTTAATCGAAAAATATAAACACCTAAAATCTTCATCTTCATTTTTAAGGTGCCTAAAATCATTTATACACTCAATGGTATGGATACCATTAATAAGAGTCATATTACTATTCATAAGGGTAATTTACTATTCATAAGGGTAGGTTACTATTCATAAGGGTAGGTTACTATTCATAAGGGTAGGTTACTATTCACAGAAAATTGATTTTTCCATATCAGACTCCAAATAACTTACTGATCGCAACCATGTATGTCAGATTTTCAAAATTCACATCATATAAGTGACAAAATTAGGTTTACTTGGGCTAGGTTATGGATATCTCCTATAAGTAACCATGTTTTGTTCTATAGAGGCTCAGTGATTCATGAAATATAGGTTATAACTAGAATGTATTTAAGAGAAACATACCATGAAGTGTTTGGGGGTGCTACAATGTTTATATTAGTATTATTATTAATAAGGCTTTATTGTTGTTGTTGTTATTATTATTATTATTGTAATTAAGAAAGTGTTATTATTATTATTATCATAAAAAGGTTCCATTAATGTTACTAATATTATTAAAGAGTTGTTGTGGTTAAAATTATCATTTTTATCATTTATTATTATTATTATCAAAGTTGTTTTTATTATTGGGTGTATTAGTAATACTATTGTCATTATTGACATTGATACAATCATCACAGATTAAAGTTATTATTATTATTAGTAGTATTCTTCTTATTTTTTTATGAGTCATTTTATAGATAAATGTTTATTTTATTTCATTTATTGGGTTTTTTTATATTTTTGTTTATTTTTATTTTATTTTATTTTGTCCTAATCCCAATCATACACCTCCTTATTTCTTTTTTTTATCACGCCCCCACTCCCTAGCTGCCACTTTCTCCTTCTGCTGCAGCGAAGCAAACCCTCCCTACCCTCGACATTTTCTTCTCCTGCGCAGGCCACCTCCTGAGCATCCTACCTGACTCCCTCGGACGACTCATCCTCTACTGACGCCCCCTTATATCCCGCATGAGCTACCGACCTCTGCTCCTGCCCAGCAGCTGCGCAGCACCCTCCGCGACCTGTTGAAGCCTCTGCTCGCCGCTCCGCCACCACGCGCCCAACAACGCCACATGCACCCGACCTCCCTTCTCCTCCAGCCCTCACCCCGCACAACACCATCTCCCCCCATGCTGCGTCCGCCTCCAAGCGTTTCCCCTCTCTACCACCGGGTTTCCCCTGCTCCACCTGCACGCGGTCCCTCTTCCCAGTGTCGCACCAGCTTGCTCCGGCTCCCCCTCAGTCTACCATGCACTGTGCACACCCATCCAACGCCCCCTCACCCCTACCGCATTGTGCCACCACCTCGTTGCGCCTCCTGTTGCGTCCCAGAACCCTCGCCCCACCTTCCTCGCAGCGGCACCCCCCTCCTTCACCCTATTGCGGTCTAGCAGACTCGCCTCGTGTCTCTCTCTTCCCTACCATACCCTCATGTCGGAACCCTCCCGTCGGCCTCGCTCGCCACCGACCTTCAATTCCCCCTCTTGCCTGCTCCGGCCTACGCCTTCTCCCTTTGAAGCCGATCTCCGCCTCTCGCTGGTATAGCCCCAACCAGACTCGTTGTCCCTTGCTCGTAGTTTAAAGTTTTTAGAATTAATTAAATGATTATTGGGTTGGTTTCATGTGTTTAAAGTCGTAGTATACTTTTCAAAAAAAAATTATAATTTTTTTAAATGATTTATTAAATAATATGGGTGCTGCGAGTTCGGTTTTGAAAATGTTCTTAGGCGCACGTGGTTTCAAATATTGATCTCACCGTGTCGTGCGCTTTTGTCAGGTTGTACACTCTAAATGTTTTCCTAAAATGGTATGTTGTCTCTTTAAAATGTTAAGTGAGTTATTTTGGCATTGTGTGGTTTTTATAAACACTTGGTCGATTTTAAAGTGGTTAATTAAATACTACAAACGATGCTAATTATGTTTTAAAAGTATGTTGAGGTGGTTTTTCTGCACTGTTTATCTTCTTGCATTGTTTTAAGTCAATGGTTATTGGTTTTCAATTGTTTTGCGTTAGTCGCAGTGCATTGGCGAGGTAATTCCGCAATTCTGCGATCGTTAGCTTATATGTGCTGGTGCGCCCCTTTGAGGCATGACGCGCCTTTGTGTTTGGACATCGAGCTGAGGTAGGTCCCCCACTGCACTCTCGTTTAAATTCAGAAGTTATTAATTGTTTTGTATTTTATTAATTTTAATAAATGTGAAATAATATAAGATAATTAATTTTTAAATGATTATTTGGTGTAAAAAGAGCCGTTTATTTTATACACGACACTTGAAATATTTTCTTGATGAACGGACACCTAGTCATGAAAGAATTCATGTTTGGCCTCTAAAAATAATTCACAGAATTTCTAATGTAGTTCTGTTTTATTGATAAATGATTTATTTTGAAGCATGAACAAGTGTTTTAGTTCTCTTGAGAAATGAGGATTTTCTTTAAAATTGGTGAAGGCCCGTTTGGTACTTTAATAAAATAAATTATTTTGGAAAACTCTCTTTGAGGTGACTCAGGGGTGATCTTTGGTGTAAGTTGACTGCATGAGTTGTGTGTGATGTTTATGCTACTTGATTGAATTTGTTGACTCACCCCTTTTCTTTTTATTATACGTATTGACATGGGAACTAGGCATAGTGAGTGAATCTTATGAGAACGATTGTCGCACTAGTTTAGATTGTGCACTAGATAGTGGCCCATAGTAGAGAGGTGTTTTGTTATTATTGTTATGGGATTGGGCTCCTTAACCAGGCCAGGTAGGGTGACGGTCGGGCGTTAGGGCATTATGATGTCATCGAGAGTAGGCATGCCTTTATGATGAGTCACATGTATGGTACGTTCTGGATTGTTCTTGAGCTCCTAGGTTCAACCCATGTTTTCTTTAGTATTCAATTTTATATAGAAGATGATCGAGAGGTCTAGTTCGGTTGCTGGACCCTGTGTTCCACTTCTTTTCCATTTCCCTTAGTGTGTGTTGTGTGTTGTGTGTGGTTTTCCATTTGACTAACAACTAAAATTTGGATTTTTAAATTTTTCGTAAAAATGTTTTAAAATGCAATGCACCTGTTCCTTTCAAATATTAAACTTGTTTTTAAATTAAAAAGGGCAATGGACCGTCACTTGCTTTAGAAATGAAAGTGTGTATGTGGAAACCCATATTTTGTATAATTTATTTCAAACTTGGAATTAGTAACTTTCTTTATTTAAAGGTAGTGCATTGGGAGTAGTTTGTTGGGCACGCCTACTGAGTTTTAATACTCACGCCTATAGTGTTTTCCTGTTTTTAGTTCCTGTTGTAGGTTTGACTCGAGCTTACTCTCCGCGGGCGAGAGTTGGTTGTGGTTTGGTGAGATACTCTCGGAGTCGTGAGGAGTTTTGGTCGTGGTCAAGTTTGTTTGTTTGTGTTGATCGTTCTTTCTTTTTCGTGTTGTTTATTCACTTTTCGTTGTTCTATTTTCTTTTTGCTGCTTTGTTTTCATTAGAGAAATTGTTCCCTCTTGCTCTCATTTGATGCCCTGGCACTTGTCTTCATCCTGGGAGGATTGGGAACGCCTCTCGGGCCATGTCGTGGACCGACTTGGGTGACCGGTTCAGGGTCGACCTGGGTTGGTTCATGAAAAAATGGTATCAAAGGAAGGTTGACTCTTGAGAGGACCTTGTTTCTCAGAGTGCCCATCGTTATTTGGGGTTGTCATGATAGAAGGAGTAGAATTGTCGGGACTCGGGGCGTAAGGACGAGAAGGACATCATGAACCCTTGCTCGTTCCGAACCTCAGGTTACCATGGGATGTGTGGGTTGTCAATGTCTTTTGATTCTTACGGTTTGTTTGGTATTGGGAAATGAAATTGGAGTTGGGCAAGTGACCTCCATGAGCTCTCACGGTCTGGAAAGACATGTGGAGCCAGGGACCTTACCCTATAATGCTCTCAGTGATGGTGGTGTGACTGGCGTATTGCCGCCAACCATATGGTAGAGTCACCCATCATCACTAGTTTCCCCCTAGTGAATCGTTTGGGTTTTCCTTCATTCTGAAAATCGTTGTGAAATGTGTTATTTTGGTATTTGAAATGGCACCCCCATGAAGGTTCGATGGATTCCCAAGGTGCATCTTTGGGTGGTGCATCCTTAGAAAATCCTCCAGTTGATCGGCCCATAGATTACGTCCTTGAGTTCCAAAAGTTTAACCCTCCCATGTTTTATGGCCAAGAAGATCCACTTGAGGTGGAGTAGTGGTTGCAGAAGATTGAGAGGAAATTAAGTTTCATTGGGCTGCCTGAGTTGTTAAAGGTTAAGTTGGATACCTTTATGCTTGAAGGCCCAACCTAGAAATGGTGGAAGTCTATGTCTCGGAATAAACCTCGGAAAGATCTAACATGGAAGTTTTTCAAGTCATCGTTCATCCAGCAACACTTCTTTGAGGTGATGAAGCTGAGGAAGAGGATGAAGTTGTGTTTTCTTCAGTAGGGCATTGAATCGGTACTAGAATTCTATCAACTTTTCATAGACCTAGTTCCCTACGACCAATGGTTTGTTGCAAATGATCCCAGAGTCTGGACTTTGACCTGAACTGCGATCGAAAGTGGAAGAGCTCAACCTAATTACCTTCTCAGATGTTGTGGGGTAATCCTTTTTGGCTGAAGCTAGATTAGTAGGAGGACTTGATGTGGTAAATCCTCCCCCGACCTTGGGAGGCAGTGCATAGTATAACGATAGGTTGAATGAGAAGCGACCTGATGCTAGTGTCTTTAATAGAGGAATCAAGAGGCCTTCAGACCTTCAGTCGTCTTCTTCACAACACAATGCCGTGATCTGTCACCAGTGTGGTAAGCAGGGTCACAAGAGGCCGACGTGCCCGAGTGCTCCGAGACCCTGCCACACCTGTGGATGTCTGGGTCACTTGCAACAATTCTGCCGTGGTATTTCCATGAAGCGCGTTGAAGCTAGACCTGGCTCGTTGAAGGTCACCTCAGCCCGTCAGCAGGAGTAGGGTGATTTTTGGGGACTAGTTTGAGGTTTTCTCTTTGTAGTGTTCCCTGGATGTAGTGGTTATCTCTTGTGGCGTTTTGTGGTGTTTCTTTTTTTTCCTTCAGTTGTAAGAATGGTAATTATCGAACCTCTTAGAAAATTTTATTTTATTGCAAGTGTGTTTGGTGAAATTATGGTTTGTGTGTTATGTTTGGTAATTACTGAATCCTGACTGCGAGGCGGGAGATGCTTCAATCATCGGTGCTCCATCCATAGGCCCCAGAGTGAAGTTGGCGCGTAGTCAGGAGAACCCTAGTGGTGAAGAAGGGTCTTGGTTTAGTCCCGGTCTTTGGTGTGCCATGGGTTGTGTTCTTCTAAGGGTGTGGCGTCGTTGAGGTACTGGGGAAAATAGTTTTGATGTTCGATTGGTTGGTCCCTTCCCTCCCCTACCCTTGTGGTGGGGTTTCCGGTCCATGTGGAATCTTTCAAGTTCGGTTAATCTCGCTAGTCCTTATGGTGGGGAGACCCATCGTGGGTCTCATTGAATTCAGTTTGGCTTGATTCCTATGGTGGGGAGTCCGTCTGGGCCTCCCTGTGTCTGTATCAGAGTTTCGTTTCGGGTTTCATTTTGGTGGTGTTTAAAGTGTTCGTGTTTTTAGGATAAGTTGCATGTCATGGGAGTTCGGTGTTTGTTTGGAGCGATCAACTAGAGGCGGTTAAACTTTTGGGGGCGAGTGTCACTCAAGGAGTCTCATCGTTGGGTCTTGATATAGTTGTGTCTTTCCAAGGTTGGAAAGTGTTATAGTGGGGAGAATTGTCACACCATGACCTATATTTTATTTTATTTTATAATTTTCTTCAGATTTTAAAATTTTTCTGGGGTCTGGGTTGAGTCCTGGATGAAAAACTTTTGAATTATGTCAAAAAACACATGTTTTTTAATTAACGTCGTTGTAGACACATGCAGAACGCATTTTGGAAACCCCGCATGGCTTCACCCTAGCATCGGTACGATCCACCTGTCTTTAGAAAATTTAAAATGAGAAACTTTTGTAATTTATTATGTTAATTAAAAATTTCTATTGTTTCTAATGACTTTATTATTATTATTAATGTGAACTGGGTATTCTTATTATTTATATTTTTATCAGTATAATTATTAATGTTCATATTAGTATTATTATTATTGTAATTAAGGAATTATTATTATTATTATTATTATCATAAAAAGGTTCCATTAATGTTACTAATATTATTAAAGAGTTGTTGTGGTTAAAATTGTTATTTTTATCATTTATTATTATTATTATCAAAGTTGTTTTTATTATTGGGTATATTAGTAACATTATTGTCATTATTGACATTGTTATTATTATCATAGATTAAAGTTATTATTATTATTATTAGTATTCTTATTATTATTTTTATGATTTATTTTATAGATAAATGTTTATTTTATTTCATTTATTGGTTTTTTTTTTACTTTTTTTTACTTTTTTTAATTTTATTTTGTCAGAACCCTAATCCTACACCTCCTTATTTCTTTTTTTCTCACGCCGCCACTTTATCCTTCTGCTGGAGTGAAGCCAACCCTCCCTAACCTCGACGTTTTCTTCTCCTGTGTAGGACAACTCCCTATGCCTCCTACCTGACTCCCCCGGCTGACCCGTCCTCTACCAGCACCCCCTTCCATCCCACACAAGCTACCGACCTCTGCTCCTGCCCAGCAGCCGCGCAGCACCCTCTGCGACCTGTTGAAGCCTCCGCTCACTGCTCCTCCACCCCGCGCCCAGCAGCGCCACACGCACCCGACCTCCCTTCTCCTCCAGCCCTCACCCCGCACAACACCATCTTCCCCCTTGCTGCGTCCGCCTCCAAGCGTTTCCCCTCTCCGCCGCTGGGTTTCCCATGCTCCTCCTGCACGCGGTCCCTCTTCCCAGCGCTGCACCAGCCTGCTCCGGCTCCCCCTCAGTCTACCCTGCGCTGCGCATGCCCTGCCAACGCCCCCTCACCCCTTCCACATTGCGCCACCACCTTGATGCACCTCTTGTTGCGTCCCAGCACCCTCGCCCCACCTTCCTCGCAGGGATGCCCCCCCCTTCTCCCCGTTGCGGTCTAACAGACCCACCTCACACCGCTATCTTCCCATCCAGACCCTCCTTCCGGCACCCTCCCATCGGCCTCGCTCGCCACTAAACATCGACGCCCCCTCTTGCCTGCTCAGGCCTGCACCATCTCCCTTTGAAGCTGATCTCCGCCTCTCGCCGGTATAGCCCCGACCAGACCCGCTGGCCCTTGCTCATAGTTTAAAGTTTTTAGAATTAATTAAATTATTCTTGGGTTGGTTTCATGTGTTTAAATTCATAGTATACTTTTAAAAATTGTTTTATATTATTTTTTAAATGATTTATTAAATAATATGGGTGCTGCGAGTCCGGTTTTGAAAATGTGCTTAGGCGCACATGGTTTTAAATGTTGATCTCACCATGTCGTGTGATTTTGTCAGGTTGTACACTCTAAATGTTTTCTTAAAATGGTATGTTGGCTCTTTAAAATGTTTAGTGAGTTATTTTGGCGTTGTGTGGTTTTTATAAACACTTGTTGGATTTAAAAGTGGTTAATTAAATACCACATACGATGCTAATTATGTTTTGAAAGTATGTCGAGGTGATTTTTTTTGCGTTTTTTGTCCGCTTGCATTATTTTAAGTCAATAGTTATGGGTTTTCAATTGTTTTGCGTTTGTTGCAGTGCATTGGCGAGGTAATTCCGCAATTCTGCGATCGTTAGCTTGCACGTGCTGGTGTGCCCGTTTGAGGCGTGACGAGCCTTTGTGTTTGGACATCTATCCGAGGTAGGTCCCCCACTACACTCACATTTAAATTCAAAATTTATTAATTGCTTGATAATTTATTAATTTTAATAAATGTGAAATAATATAAGATAATTAAATTTTAATTGATTATTTGGTGTAAAAATATCCATTTATTTTATACACGACACTTGAAATATTTTCTTGATGAATGGACACCTAGTCGTGAAAGAATTCATGTTTGGCCTCTGAACTTAATTCATGGAATTTCTAATGTAGTTCTGGTTTATTGATAAATGATTTATTTTGAAGCGTGAACAAGATTTTTGGTTCTCTTGATAAATGAGGATTTTCTTTAAAATTGGTGAAGGCCCGTTTGGTACTTTAATAAAATAAATTATTTTTAAAAACTCTCTTTGGGGTGACTCAGGGGTGATATTTGGTGTACGTTGACTGCATGAGTTGTGTGTGATTTTTTTTCTACTTGATTGACTTTGTTGACTCACCCCTTTCCTTTTTATTATACGTTTTGACATGGGAACCTGTCATAGTGAGTGAATCTTCTGAGAATGATTGTCGCACTAGTTTAGATTACACACTACCTAGTGGCCTATAGTAGAGAGGTGTTTTGTTATTATATATATGGGATTGGGCCCCTCGACCAGGCCTGGTAGGGTGACAGTTAGGCATTAGGGCGTTATGATTTCATCGAGAGTAGGCATGCCCTCAGGATGAGTCACATGTATGGTACCTTATGGATTGTTCATGAGCTCCTAGGTTCGACCCATGTTTTCACTACTGGAAATTCGGGCTATAGCCACGGACCTATAGCCACGGTTTTTTAGGTCCGTGGCTATAGCCATTATATTGCCACGCTTAAATTTTTCTTCCGTGGCTAAATCTGTTTCATCCTTTTTTTCTCTTATCTTTTATCGGGCTCCTCCTCCCGCAGCCCTCCTCCCCCGATTCGCACACCACCCTCCTCCCGACCACGTCTCCTCCTCCGCCCTCGCAATTCCTCCTCGCCGCGCCCTCCTCCTCCCCGACGCCTCCTCCTCGTCGCGCCCTCCTCCTCGCCGCGCCCTCCTCGCCGCGCCCTCCTCCTCGCCGCGCCCTCCTCCCCGACGCCTCCTCCTCGTCGCGCCCTCCTCGCCGCGCCCTCCTCCTCGACGACTCCTCCCTGACGGCTCTCTTCCGACGCCGAGGTCGACACCCCCATCTCCCTCCCGACACATTTTCCTCATCTGTAGCTGTCTTCCTCGGTAATTTGTTTTTTTTTCTACAGTTCGTCCACCTCTTCAAACCCCCTCCTCCTCCTCCTGTTTGCGATTTCCGTCAGGTGTTCTAGGATTCTTATCATTCCAGGTGAGGGTATCACAATTATTTGATAAATGGTGTCATTATATCATGAATTAATGATGATTTTTTTTGTGATTAGTATGAACCATGATGATTTGCATATCAATTTTACAACATCTAGAGGAGTTGTTTTCCAAACAGCAACACTACACTTCATCAGAAAATAGAATGGTGGCTCAACATATCTGGCTATAGTTCACTCACGATGAAATGTTATTTCAGATTCATCATCTATCAGTATTATGTATTCAGTATACACATACAAGTACACTAAATCTTGGAACCAATTATATCTCGGTTATCAAATAGAAAAATTGGATCATGTTTCTAACTATCAACCAGTTCATGAGGTTGAAGGGGATATAAAGAGAAATAGTTGAACATTTGAGGAATTAGAATCATATAATAGAATCTATTTATTATGGTCCTCCCATTGAAAATATGAGATTTTGGTGTTTACCTTCCGATGATGTTGGTGCTTCTTCTCATTCTATTGTATCCACCCACCATGATTCCTGTTATCCAACTTCATTGAGTCAGTGGGAAACTATAAAAATTTATATTTACCTCAGAACTATATAGATCCTTGTTCAAAATAATGGTATTTATATACATGAAAATAGCAATATATAAGCACCTAAAACTATTTATTTTTCTAATTACATTGAGATGGTGGATTCCTATTATGAATATAGTAAATCCTATTGTCATTCAATGGACCTCCTTGATGAATGCCCCTCCCTGTTCTTGGCCGACGTCACCCTGAGACATCTTTGCACGAACCCCCTCCCCGTTCCCGACCGACATCTTCACGCAAAATCCCCATATGGGGGGGAAGGATGAAATAGAGGTTAAATTTAACACCATTAGCCAACATGCTCTGTGAGTGTGATGAATGTTAGACCAATCCCATGAAAAGGGGTCTTGATCCGTTATTTTTTCCGTTAGATGTGTTCCCTTAACTCTCTTGATACTCTTTTTTTGTTGAATTGATGTTTTGAACATGTATTTAGGGTCTGTTTGATAGCACTAATGAATTGAAAATAACTTAATTTTTGTTTCTGGTTATGTTTTGACTCCTTCAGTTGTATAGAAACTATTTGATATTTCAAAACATGTTGAATATCTCAATTATTTTGTATTCTAAAACCCATTTTCTATTTACTATTATAAAAAATTCTTATGATTCTTTTAATCCTTTCTTGATGCAGCCCTCATTTGTTTATTGCTATAAATGATTCTTTGTGTCAAGAACTTGATCATTGGTTATGGAAATGAAAGGTTTAAATAAGTTGTGTCAATTAAAATTCTTTAGAATCACAATCATAGGTTTTTTATCCTAGATTTAGATAAATCAATATCTAAAGATTCTTATTTCAATTTATATTAGAATTATGCAAACATTTGTTACTTGTATTTTCCACTATTTTGAGATTTTCTCACTGGTGTCATTGTAATTATTTGGAAATCCAAGAATTTAAGAATCTATTTCTGAATTATTTAACCTTTATTGGTTTATATTTTTTATGAACATGGTAAATTCCTATGTTTTGGAATTGCATTCTCATGTTTTTTACCCAGATTTTATGTGAATCTGTCTATGCAGATTCTTATTTTTTTTCTATGAGAACTATCCATGTATTCCATACATGAATTTTCCACTGGTTTGTACCATCATTTTGAATTCCTAGAATTTAGGAATCCATATTGGAATTAGTTTATGTTAATAGGTTTAGAGTCAAAGAATCTTTACTTCCATGGAGCATGGATGATAAACCTATTTACCCTACACACCAGGTGTTCAAAGATAATGTTAGATGTTTGGGAATCACCTTCAAACCTCTAACCATGTTGAATATCTCAAAAAAATATATTCTAAAACACATTTTCTATTTACTATTATAAATAAATTCTGTTATGACTCATTTAATCCCTGATTGCTGCAGCCCTCATTTTGTTTATTGTTGTAGATGATTCTTTGTGTCAAGAACATTCTTATTGGTTCTGGAAATGACAGGGGTAAATATTATGTGTTAATTTCAATGTTTTAGAATATTATTCGGTTTTTTTATCCAAGATTTAGATAAATTAATCTGTAAGGATTCTTATTTCTATTTATATGAGAATTATGCAAGCATTTACTACTTGTATTTTCCATTGTTTTCTAATTTTTTCGTTGGTGTCATTATAATCATTTTGAATTCTTGGAATTTAGGAATCTATTTCCAAATTATTTTACCTTTATTGGTTTATATTTCTTATTAACTTGGTAAATTCCTATGTTTTGGAATTGTATTCTCAAGTTTTTGACCCTCGTTTTAGGGGAATCAGTCTGTGTAGATTCTTGTTTATGTTTCTATGAGAAATATGCAAGCATTCCATTAATGAATTTTCTACTGGTTTGTGATTTGTTCACTGTTACATTCAATTGGAATTCCTATAATTTTGGAATCCATCTTGGAATTATTTTATTTTTATTGGTATAGAATCATATAATCTTTACTTGTTCTAATATTACCACTTCATCAAAAATATTAACCATAAATTCATTATAATGTTTAGTAGCTTTCATCCCATAACTAATGCTACAACCTTCTAAACATAACTGTCACATCAACACCCTGCTTAATGAACTGCCACATTAGCACCCTCTGTGCAATAACAAAGATCATGAGCATGTGGCCAGTAAAGGGGACACATCAGCCGGGGTTTCTGCAATTTCCAATGACAAAAATATTTAGCCCAACTTTCATGAATATTATTATAGCCATTACTAATTATTGAATAAGTGTGGGAGGATATTTATATATATTTTATATCTAGTTTACCCCGATCTCAAGGATTTGATGTCATTATGGTGGTAGTGAACATACTTTCCAAGTGTAATAAAGAACCCAAATCCAAAACTAGTTCCTTGGATAGAAAAGTCACATGTTTTCACTATGTTAAACCCATGCACATTAATCCCAAGTGTAGGAAACTCATGTGAGAGTTAGAACACAAAAAACCAACTGACCAGCCTTTTATGGTTGACTCAAGATATTATGCTATTGAATTCTGGAATATATCCATCCATAAACTCAATCATGAGTGGGTCCTCAACTCTGGATATTATTGTAACTTGTGTCTATATATAGAGTCTTTTTTGAATCTATTCAAGAAGTTGGAAGGGTATGTCCTTTTAGGAAATAATAATAGGTGTAGGGTTGAGGGTAGAGACTCTATTCTAATAGAGTAAGATGATCAATCCATCATCCACTTACTTGATGTAAGGTGGGTCCCCAACCTTCAAAAAAATAATATCCTTAGGAGTCCTTGATCAAAATGGATTTACCTCTAGTTCATATAATATAAATTGATATTGAACATAATTAAATATTGATATAATTAATTTATTATAGTAATATTTCCACCTTCAATTTCAACCAAGAAGAAAACTATTTTCTATGAAATGTCTCTCTCCTTCTCAAAGATAAATAATGATGATTTCTATTATTAATTTCTTTATGATATGGTTTATATTTTTCATCATCTACCACTACTCAATGGGGTGCGGGGTAAGGCATAAAAGAAAACTGAGAAAAATCACTAAACAACTCAACCACACTAGAAATTCCCAAGGATTTTAGTAGAATGACAACATATCTTTGTAGATATGGTTTATATTTTCCGTCATCTACCACTACTCAATGGGGTGCGGGGTAAGGCATAAAAGAAAACTGAGAAAAATCACTAAACAACTCAACCACACCAGAAATTCCCAAGGATTTTAGTAGAATGACAACAAATCTTTGTAGATATGGGTTATATTTTCAAAATGTCTCTAAATTTCAATAAATCTTTGTAGATTTAATATAGAACATCAGAACTCGTTATGAATTAACCCAAACACTTTTGGGAATTGATTATTATTATCTCTTAGATTTCATATAAACTCTTTTTACTATAATCAGTCCTCATTATTGGAACTTATGTATGACTATTCGTGAATTTTTATAATTTAAAACATTTATGAATTCCCTAAACCATAATTTTAATATATTTGTTATAATTTTTTTATTAACTTGTTATTGATGATTACTTAATATCTTATGAAACAATACATACAATGTTAAGTCATTTTCTAGATTATTTATCTAATGTATGTTTATCTGCCTCAGAATGGATAGATACTAGATGTACAACATTGATCGGATCACTGATGAATTTTAGAAGGAGTTACAATATTTTTTGGACTTTGCATTCAATAATGATTCAGATGGAGGATTGATTCGATGCCCGTGTTTTGATTGTGTTGGAAGACCTTGGTTAACTCGTGAGGAAGTGAGTTACCATATCACTAAAAGTGGTTTCCAAAAAAATTATCATGTGTGGTATCACAATGGAGAAAAAGCTCAAGTGTTGAATGTCATCGATTCAGTGGAAAAGATTGGTATGAAAAATCTGATTTCTGATCGGTTTCCTTTTTTTTCTGAAGCTAGCTCCTCATGTAGACCAGTGCAAGAGGAAATGAATACTGGAACACAGTTCTCATCTATTAATCAGGATGATGACGTTGAGAGTGTTAGAAAGTTGATGGAAGATGCAAATACCCCAGTATATCAAACATGTGGAAAAATGAGCAAACTTGAGTTTTTAATGCGATTATATCATGGGAAAACAATGTATGGATTTAGTAATACTGCAGTCGACTATCTCCTTACATTTATTAAGGATTTACTGCCTGATGATGCATGTATTCCAGAAAATGATTACATGGCATCAAAGTTGGTTAACAAATTTGGATTTTCATCTAGTAAGATTCATTCTTGTCTCAAAGACTGTTGTTTGTTCTGGAAGGAGAATTCAAACTTGAGTCAGTGCAAACAGTGTGGCACATCAAGGTGGAAGACTAATAGAGATGGATCTCAATCATGCATACCACAGAAAGTGATGTGGCACTTCCCTTTAATTCCAAGGATTCAAAAAAAAATTATGTCAGAACAAATGGCAATGAATATGAGATGGCATGCAGATGAAAGAAATAAGGATAACGATGAAATAGTGCATCCTGCAGATGGGTTGGCTTGGAAGAAATTTGATAGGTTACATCCTGATTTTGCAGCCGACCCACGAAATGTTAGATTGGGATTATCCTGTGATGGTTTCAACCCATTTCGCCAAATGCATACTGCACACAGTACTTGGCCTGTTTTCATTCACATTTATAACTTTCCTTCATGGATGTGTATGAAGAAGCCGTGCTCTATCCTGAGTATATTGATATCTGGACCCAGTGATCCTGGAAATGATATTGATATATACTTGCAGCCATTAATAGAGGAGTTAAATGAGCTTTGGATTGTTGGTGCACAAGCGTATGATGCATTCAGAAAGGAGTACTTTATGTTTCGTGCAGCTTTATTATGGACGATAAATGATTTCCCTGCCTACGGAATGATGTCTGGTTGGAGTACTAAAGGGAAATTATCCTTTCCTATTTGTATGAAAAATACACGTTTCTGAAGAATGAAGTTTCGACGAACTTTCAGCTTCATAGGGCATCGACGTTTTCTACCAATGGACCATCCATACAGGAATAATCGGAGACAGTTCGATAATGCCATCGAGACAGATGAGACACCTCAACGAATGTCAGGGACTGATATTGTTAAAGAACTTGATGATTTGAATTATGTTCTTGGCAAAAGTCAATCAAATATCAGAAAGCGAAAGCATGCTAATTCCAATTCCAACAGCAATTGGAGAAAGAAAAGCATATTCTTTGAGTTGCCGTATTGGTCATCGAATTTATTACGTCATTGTTTGGATGTAATGCATATCGAGAAAAACATTTGTGAGATGTTACTTACTACTATTTTAAATGTCAAAGGCAAAACAAAAGACGATTTGCGGTGTCGTCGTGATTTGATGGATTGGGGTATAAGAGCAAGACTTCATCCTGAGTTAATTGGTCAAAATAAGTGGAAAGTCCCTGTTGCCTGTTATTCAATGACAAATGTGGAGAAAAAACAATTTCTTCAGGTCTTGGAAAGTTTGAAGGTTCCGGATGGTTATTCAAGTAATATTTCGAAAAGGGTGAATACGCAAGATGTGAAACTCAAATCTCTTAAAACCCATGATTATCATGTCTTGTTACATGAGTTGATTCCCATTGCCATTCGTCATTTACTTTCACATAATGTTAGAGTTGCGGTGATTAAGTTATGTCAATTTTATCGAGATCTTTGTGCCAAAAGATTGAGCAGAAGTGATGTTCAGAAATTGCAGAGAGATGCACCGATTATTCTTTGCGACTTGGAGAAAATTTTCCCACCGTCTTTTTTCACAATTATGTTACATTTGACTGTGCATCTTCCCACGGAAGTTCTCTTTGGTGGTCCTGTTTCGAGTCGGTGGATGTATCCTACCGAAAGAATGATGTTTACATTGAAATCTTATGTGAGAAATAAATATCATCCTGAAGGCTGTATTGTGAAATGCTATTTAGCACAAGAATGCATGGATTTCTGTTCATCGTACTTGGCTAACGTCACTACGAGGTCTAATCGACTAATGAGAACTGAAGATGAGCAATATGATCCCATTGAGCCTGCATTTCCTTCAATGCCCCAAACAGGGGGGATATCTGGATCGTACTCGTTGTGTACTTTAAGCAGGGAAGAGTGGGAAATGGCACATCGCACAGTATTATTCAACTATAGTGTGCTTGATGATTATATCAAGTAAGTAAACTAATAAATATGTATTTTTTTCATTGTGTGATTTCTTTATATCTTCTGACATTTTAATGCTTGCATATCTGTAGAGAACATTTTGAAATTATAAAAAAGAGACATCGCTCTCTATCTATTAAGAGGAAGGAACTGTTGCACAGCAAAGAATTTGCTGCCTGGTTAAAGTCAAAGGTAATAGATTTCTTTTTATTCTTCTCATAACATAATCACATGTCTCTGTTTAATATTCTATGTTGGTATCTTTTAGGTTTTAACTCTACCAATGATTGAAGTATCAGATGAAATAAAAGCATTGTCCTTTGGTCCAAACGATGTGGTGCGTGATTGTAAGTCAATGGTTGTCAATGGATATAAATTTGTTATAAATAGTTGTGCAAAAAAATGGCAACACAGCATGACGGTGTCACGATAAGCGCCACAACAGATTGTTATGCGAGTGCATCGGACAGGCAACCTCGATCAGAAAATATATCATATTACGGTGTTGTTGAAAGAATCATTTTATTAGATTACTATGCACATGGTCGTGTCGCAATGATGAAATGCAAGTGGTTTTATTCAATGACACGACAAGGAATGCATATTGATAACTGTGGATTTAGAGTGATTGATATGAACCGCCAGCTTCGTACCGATGAACCTTATATTCTTGCGTCACAAGCTAAACAGGTGTTTTATGTAAGTGACCCGTTACAACCACAATTTGGTGTTATTTTTGATGTTATTCCTAGACATATTTTTGACGAAGGCATGGATGACAATGATGTTGTGGATGAACCTGTTGGTATTTATTCAAATGTTGCATTTGATGATACAGATGATGCAATTGTTAGAACAGATTGTGAACCAGAAATTGTCACAGACCCCACATAGCGTTGACACATTTGTAAGTATTTACCTGATATTATCGCAATATTGTATGTGTTTTTTTTAACTTTCATACATGATATCAAAATAACTAGTATATTTTATACCATTATCAAATATAAAACTATTAATAGCCTCACTAATTTATGTTTAACCACTTCTCTAGTAAATCTTGAACATAGAAAAGTCTTGATATTTTATCAATATAAATATCACACATGAAAATGTATCTCATTGTTTTATGATACAATTGTATTATTTAACATTTTGCATTATTTCTATTTATTTGATAATATTATTTTAAATTTTCAGGTCAAAATGTCTGATTATGATGGTAGTAGAAGGAGTAGAAGAATATTGAGAAACGAACAACGTAGGTCTCCTCCTGGAAACAATGTAAGTACAAATTATGTTTGAATATTATTGTCTTTCATATTATTTATCTTGTTATCGTTCGTTTTATTTTATCATCTATGTTATTTTAGACCGCATCGTCGAGGAGACGCTTGGATTATGCCACTGAGGATGATATTGTGGCGGGGGGCACTGATTCTACAGGTCAGCCTACTACTACGCCGCTTGAGACACCAGGAGGCCATCCTCCCATTATGCCACCTCCATATTATCCATACCCACCTTTTCCGTATCCCTTTTTTCCC
Organism: Viscum album; assembly: GCA_963277665.1. NCBI lineage: Eukaryota > Viridiplantae > Streptophyta > Magnoliopsida > Santalales > Viscaceae > Viscum > Viscum album. Next base: position 1,384,855,821 of record OY728125.1, on the reverse strand, counting down.
ACTCCCACATCGGATGGTAGTTCTCAGACTCCCATCCCTCAGTTTCCATTCCCACCATCCACTGTACAGGGTACTGTGCCCCCATATATCCCACCGCCATATCCATATCCATATCCACCCTCATCTGTACAGGGTTATCCATCGGGTTTTCTGCCTCCATCAGTACACTTTGCATCTACTATACATAGTACTCCTGTAGATATCTCACCTACCATGGAGGCTTCCCCCCCTCCAGACGCAGCACTTCAGGGGTCAGCAGATCCCCCATCTACTGGTATTTGTTTAAGCATTACTGTTACTGATTAATGATAAATTCATATATATTATTCTCTTTTATTTTGGTTTCATGATTAGCTCCAGCCTCTACCAGACGACGAGGCCGCACAAAAATGCGCGAGGTTTGGAATCGGAACACGCAAATCATAGTTGATTACAATGAGGACAATGCTATAATTAATAAAAATGGCACGGAATGTAAAAGTTTTATGGGAACACTTGCTAGACACAGCAATATCATTCCGGTTCAACCGATAAGTTGGAAGGCAGTTGGACAAGAAATAAAGGACAAAGCCTGGGCAGAGATTTGGGTAAGTAATGTTAATCACCTTTTTTATATATATAAATTTATAAAATTTTCTTAACATATATTATGTCCATTGCAGCTTCGATATAATTTTCCCGATGGACAAAATGCAAAGGCTGCAATGATAATGTATTTAGGTGAAATGTGGCGAGCCTACAAGTATGATTTATATCTTGGGTGGAAAAAGAGAGTTGGTACAGAGCTTGAAGAAGTATCGGTGATTCAAGATTGCCCAATATCACAATATAAAGAGATGATCAACTATTGGAAGAGTTCAGCGTTTAAGGTGTTTGTTAAATTTATATATATATTCATTTATTTATTTGAAAACGATTTTAAATTACTTGTTTTATTTATGTTAATGAGTTTATATAATTATTTGTTTATAGGAGAAATCAAATAGAAATAAAAAAACAAGAGTGCAATGAAACACATTTATACTCGCGGACACACTTCATACCAGATCATGAGCAGACGCAGGTAATTTAACATTTAAAATATTTAGCTTTGTTTTGTGTAATTTTTTTAACTTCCAATTTTGATTTATTTCTTTGTTTTTTCCAGAAAAAGGCATCGAATATTGAGGGTCGCGTTCCTCTCTCAACTTTGTTTTGTACAAGCCGGAAAAAGAAAGATGGTAATGTGCCAAATCCCGACACCGAGAAGGCGATTGTAAGTATATTTCAATTTCTTTGATTTTTAATGAATTTAATTCCTTATATTATTTTATCATTTTAATTTATGTTATATATCAATCAACAGAATGCTTTAGAGGCATTGGCAGAAAAAGAACCTGACAATTTGGGCCCAAACGATCATCTACATCAGGTATTAGGAGATGAGCATCAGGGTAGAGTGCGTTGTCGACCTGGGAAGAAGATTGTACCATCTCGATACTAGTCTACTAAAGTTTCTTCGAGTACCGGTTCTGGTTTTGTCACAGTGGAACAAATGAATGCCGCAATCAAAGAAGCAAGTCAAAAATCAGAACAGGCGATAACTGCAAATATGATTAAGTTTATGTCTGCCCTTTCTTCTACACTTCCACCAGAAGCAGCTGCAACGGTTGATGCCTTTTTGATGTCGATGCGTTCTGCTAATGTAGATTCTTCTGTTGGAGCCGGAGCCGGACCTAGTGCTGGACCCGGTGCTGGTGCCGGTTCGGATGCAGATGTCGATGCCGATGATGATGTTGGTGGTGTCAGAGGTGGTGATGTTGTTTCTGTAGGAGGTGTGGATGAGGGTTATCATGATTTTGATGATACTGATATTGAGACTCACTTTTGATGTTAATTGTATGTTTGGATTGGTAATGTATGACGAGTTCCATGCATCCGATTACATTGCTTTTTTGATCAATATCATTAATATTTACCATATCTTATTGGGAATGAGAATGACTACTAAACTATGGTTCTCCACTGCTACAAATGCCTTTTCTGATTGGTCTCAGCTTTCTTTTAGTAGTGATAATACTATTTCTAAGATGTTCCGTAATATGAAACCTACAATTTCTATCCTTAAGGATTCAATAATACAACCTGCTAACAATGACACCTCTCTTGGACTAAAGAATGAAATCAAAATAAAAGATGATGAACCAGTTTCTGCTATCCCAACTCACACTAATACTATTAGCAATCCTGCTAATTATGGGTACGCCGAGACACTAAATAAGCCCTATAATACTGCTTTTGTGGCACCCAAATCAGTTGAACATGGTACCACAATATCGATACATGAAACTAAGCCCATGCAGGTTATGAATGTCTCTATAGAGAAAATGCACTGCTGTACAGATCTGGAAAATATCATAAAACATCCCACAGATACTTCACAGGCCAAGTATAACTATTTCACCACCTATAGATAGTGATCACTGTGCTATAAAATCTGGTAAATATTTCTAATCATAACTCTGTTTCTGATCGTTTTCTTGCAGAATATTGATTTTGATGACGATTAAGATGATTGATTATAATGTCGAAGAGAATGATGGTATGAAAATAATGTATACCATTGCTGTTACAGTTTTTGTAAATGAATTCTAATAACAATTGTTCACTAGATGATGCTGATCTTTACTTATTGCAGATGAGACGTTCTATGATTGATCGTACCCACCAAAGTTCTGTACATTGGATGATGCTGATCATTTTTTTATTCTACCACAGCCACATTCTCCTCTCGGTATTTCTATTTCACGGGAGTTCTTGTTCTGTATATCTTTCTCAACTTCTGGATGGGTGCCCAAGTTGGCAAAGCTCGTAAAAGGTTCTATTCTTATTTGCTTCTTTCTTCACATTTGCTTAATGTTGCATTATGTGATGTTTTTTGTGCATTTTTCCTCTGTGACTTTCAGGTTCAATGTGCAGTATCCGGCACTCCCTGAGAAGATGCAGGGGACATCCACTGTACCTGCATGTAAGGCCACTGCCTGACCCAGCACTCCCTGAGCAGATGCAGCATCAACAACTAGAGAATTATCCTGAGGAGCATTAGGACTAACAGTGTGAGAAAACACTGGCTGAGCCTGCAAATCAGGTTCATCAGAACCTACCTGGACCGAACCCTGTGAATTCTGATCAGCAAGAGGACTTGCACTGTTGCCTGGAGCATGCACCGGCCATGGAAGACCAGACCTATCAAAGGTCTTAACATGTGCCTATCCCTTCATACATAAAGCATCTGAATGACCTTCAAATTTCACAGCCCACAATCTTTACTCCTCTTACAATCACCTTCCATGTGACCAAAGAAGTGGAAGATGAGGCAGAAAAGGTTCTATTCTTATTTGCTTCTTTCTTCACATTAGCTACTTTATTGTATTTATTACTCTGCTCGATTGTATTATTATCACATGATCATCAGTAGTTGCATTTTTTTGGTGCTCCAACTCTTGTGTATGTAGATTCATATCATATTCTTTCAACTTTTCTACTACCGGGTATGTTATACCTGAATCGTCTGATCATAGGGTGTCTACTTAGCGTACAATTTTATTGGACCATCTGATGATCCTCCATTGCATATTGTATTCTCACAGCGCATATTCTTTCCTCTGATTGCAGTGTACTCCATCCGATGATCAATCCGATATTCTCACTCTGCCCATTCGTGTCATTGCACGACCCCTTCCACCTTCATTTCAGCCCGCTGCCACCAGCATTCCAGCCCGCAACAGCCCCCCCCCCCCCCACCTTCGAATCAGCCCGCACCATCCCCCCAACACCCGCAACCAGCCCCCTTTCACCTGCATTCCAGCCTCCTCCCGCTCCCTTCGCTCCTGGTCGGAAGATGTTGCCCCGCGGATGTTGCTGGATCGGGCCAACACGCTGCGGTCACGCCGCGGTCACGCCGCGGTCACGCCGCGGTCACGTCGTGATGTGGCCCTACTCCAGCCACATCCATCAGGGGGGAGGGGTGTCCGCGGTCACGCCGCAGTCACGCCGAAATATATCTATACGTTTGTAATCAATCTAAACAAAGAATAAGAATGGTGTACCTTACACCATTCGATCCAGTCTTTAGAAGCTTTTCACAAGTGTTTGATTGTGATCACTTAGAAGTCGCTGAAAGACTCCTTCAGAGGTATCCACAAATCATGGGAATCACCCGAAACTTAGTAGGACCTCTCTCAATACCAGTCCTTCCTGCTTGTCGAAGTTTTCACAAGCGTTTGATCGAGATCTCCGAGAAGTCACCGAAAGACTCCTTCTGAGGTATCCAAGGTTCATGGGAATCACCCGATGCTTAGGTAGGGTCTCTCTCAACACCACAGTCTGTTAGAACCTTGTTTAAAGGTGGGAGAGAAACAAGAGCTAGATAGAATCGGCTTTGAGGAGTTCTAACGATCACATGATCTCATCCATCAAGTGCAACCACTTGCATAGGAATTGAACCAATTCATATAGGCCTTCGAGAACCTCAAAATGTTCAGCCTATTCATGGTACGTTACACAAATGTACCAAACGTTTCAGCTCATTTGAAGCGTACGGCTCAATCCCATTAGTAATCGTTTAACATTTAAATTAAACGATTATGTGAGATGTTCAAACTCCCCAAATCCATCGAAACAGAAAGAAGCTTCGAGCCGAAAGGCTCTAAAGCCATTTTATTAAAAACAAAAGATGAAATAAGAGAGGAGATGGGGCTAGAAATTGATAAAACTGCCTTCATAATAAAGCATTTCGTTTTCATAACCCCCCTCCCCGACATCATCATCCCATTCCAAGTTGTAGGTAGATGAGCTATGAGACCTAGTCACCATCGTTGTTCTCCATTGAGAGAAGTCTTTCTTTTTCCTTGATTTACTTGAATAGACAATTTGAAATCCCTCTTTATCAACTGAAGGAAACTTTCCCTTGCTTAAAATATCCTTACATGGATCACTTCTATGGGCATAATCATCATTTTCTATTCCGGCCCAACTTCCCCCTATATTATTAAGCTCCATTTGCCGATTGATCTCTTCCTGGATCTGAGAAGGTTGAACCATTGGTTCATGCTGCTGAGACCCATACTGAGGTTGCCCCAGTGAAGCACCCAGGTTACTGGCTCCTAGGCCCAGGGCCTGGATCTCCTGTTCCTTCTCCTGCAGGTCCTTGCGACTGGAAGTCAACAGGCCGCTGATTTTCATCCACAAACTGGACACAATCAGCCCGTGCTACTGAGAGTTTCTTCTTCCCTTGAACAGATTTAACCTCTCCAGACCCAATTCCAGGTTGCTCCAAGCCTGGATCATCAACATTTACCTGCACCTGTACACCTGATGAGATCATACCTTGACCCCGCTGCTGAGAGGCAGCATCAAACTCTGACCTTGACTTATCTGCTCCTGGCCTCTGATTTTCATCCTCAATCCGGCCACTAACAGCCCCTGCTACAGTTAGTTTTCCCTGCCCCTGAACCTCACCAGCCCCAGTCCAGGTTGCAAATCTGGATCATCAAAATTCACCTCCTCTTGAAAACCTTCACCTGAAATATCAGAAGCATTCCCCTTCATATTGCTGACTCCAGTCCCTGGTTGATCACAACCTGTTCCTGCAAGACCCTGCCCAAGTTCCACACTTCCATTTCCTACAACAGCCTGACCAGAGCCATTCCCAGCTCCAGGACCATTCTTTCTCTTCTTACGGAAAGTCTGAAAATCATGTCCCTTCTGCGAGAAAAAAGAGCAGACAAGTTTCATTCTGCATCTCTCTTTAGATTGCCCTATAGACAGACACTTGGAACAAAATGCAGGTAGTTTTTCATAATCAATTTTCAAAAACAAGTCATCTTCATTTGTGGATAACACAACCCGATCAATGAGGGTGGAATTAAGGTCCACTTCTAGAAGAACTCTAGCAAAATGCACATTATTCTAGCAAAATACCCATAATGTGCCTCCTCAGTTGCTCTATCCATTTTGATGGGAATGCCAATTGTAGATGTAATGTCAAATAATATCCTGGGGGGGCTGGGTGCAGGTGGTACTGGGGGTGCAGGGGGGTGTCAAGGGTGGGGAGTGGGTTTGGGTTTGGGGGGGGGGTCTGTCCATGGGGTGTCTAGGGGGTCCAGTAGGGGGAGGGGTTGTCCAGTCTTAGTGGGGTCACTACATGTGAGTCTTAGTAGGGCTGCTTTCTAGGGGGGTGTTTGTCCAGGGGTGGGGGGTTTTGTCCAGCAGGGGTGGTGCAAGGGCACATGGGTGTGTAGGGGGTGCAAGGGATGTCTAGGGGGACCAGGTGTGTCCAGGGGGTCCAGGCAGGGGGGAGGGGTGTCCAGGCAGGGGGGAGGGGTGTCCAGCAGGGGGAGGGGTGTCCGGCAGGGGGGTTGTCCAGCAGGGGGAGGGGTGTCCAGGGGGTGCATGGGGTAGGGGGAGGGGTGTCCAGCAGGGGGAGGGGTTGTCCAGGAAGGGGGGAGGGGTGTCCGGCAGGGGGAGGGGTGTCCGGCAGGGGGAGGGGTGTCCGGCAGGGGGGGTGTCTAGCAGGGGGGGAGGGGTGTCCAGGGGGTGTCCAGTGGGGCTGTCCAGTTGGGGCATGGGGGCTGTCCAGTGGGGTGCAGGGGGGGCATGGGGGTGCGGGGGGGGGGGTGTTCAATGGGTCTGTTCAAGGGGGTTGTCCAGGGGGTTGCAAGGGGGTGCAAGAGGGCTGTCCAGGGGGGGCATGGGGGTCCAGTGGGGGTGCAAGAGGGCTCTCCAAGGCCGCTTAACCTTTCCTTTTTCTCAAAAATCTTGTGATCTAAACCAAACTCACACCAAATTGTTAGTATATAAACTGTAAATCACAAAGGGTGTGTGACATACCACTTTTAGCATGAATTGATACCATTGCTGCATGCAACTTCCAGCTCTAAACCAGATCTGTTTTCAGCTCTAAAATATATGCTTTGTGAGCACACTTACCCCATGGATTGTGTCTCCCCTTCTTTAGGTTTGTTCTCTTCTTCACAACCCAAAACACAACCTGTTTTTCCTTGGACAGCTTTACCACCAAGGATTTTTCTTTTCACTATAGGTTGATTTTTCTTTCTCCAAATCACCTTGCTGCTTGGACTGTCCCTGCAATCAGTTTCAGTACATACCTTGCCTTGGGGCACCCCTTTCACATGAATCCTTCTAGTTTTAGGATCATGTGAGTTCTTCTCATGCTTCCAAGCCCTTTTTGTGTCTTTCCAGGAGGTTTTTGCTTTAGAACTAGTCTTGGAGTTTTTTTCTACATTACTCTCAGCATAGGAGTTTTCTACATGTAGCCCCTGAAATCTGTTCCTCAAAGGAACATATTTGTCGTTGTATTCATGTTGATTTCTTCCATTAATCCCTAATGAATGCTTGTAGCCTGCAACTGTCGCGGATGAGGATTTTGTTGGATTGGTGTTGCCCGATCTGGTTGGGCTGAATGCTTGTGGCCCGCAACTGTAGCAATGCTGACTACTGTAGCAATGCTGACCGACAGGGGGGGTGTCCAGCAGGGGGGGTTGTCCAGCAGAGGGAGGGGGTGTCTAGCAGGGGGGAGGGGTGCTAAACATGGTCTGTAAATCTGATGTAGTTCAGTCTGTTCCTGTCTTATCTCATGTTGCTAAACATGTCAGAATTGGTGAATTGGTACCTGTTAAACCTGAATCTGGCAGTGCTGAAGATGTTGTGGTTATCAGATCAGATAAACTTGGTTATCAGATCAGGGGGCAGGGGGACTAGCAGGGGACTGACAGGGGGCCTAGCAGGGGGGCAGGGGGCAGGGGGGCTGGCAGGGGGACAAGCAGGGGGCAGGGGGGGCTGGCAGGGGGCAGGGGGGGCTGGGGGGTGGGGGCTGGCAGGGGCAGGGGGGGCTGGCAGGGGGAAGGGGGGTGGTAGGGGGGCAAGCAGGGGGCAGGGGGGGCTGGCAGGGGGACAAGCAGGGGGAAGGGGGGGGTGGCAGGGGGGCAAGCAGGGGGCAGGGGGGCTGGCAGGGGCAGGGGGAGGCTGGCAGGGGGAAGGGGGGGCTGGCAGGGGGGCAAGCAGGGGGCAGGGGGGTTGGCAGGGGGACAAGCAGGGGGGGCTGGCAGGGGGGGCAAGCAGGGGGCAGGGGGGGCTGGCAGGGGCAGGGGGAGGCTGGCAGGGGGAAGGGGGGGCTGGCAGGGGGGCAAGCAGGGGGAAGGGGGGAGCTGGCAGGGGGGGACTAGCAGGGGGCAGGGGGGGGTTGGCAGGGGGAAAGCAGGGGGCATGGGGGGGGGCTGGCAGGGGCAGGGGGGGCTGGCTGGCAGGGGGACAAGCAGGGGGGTGGCAGGGGGACAAGCAGGGGGGTGGCAGGGGGGGACTAGCAGGGGGCAGTGGGGGACTAGCAGGGGGCAGGGGGGACTAGCAGGGGGGTGTCAGGGGGCAGGGGACTGGCAGGGGGTGGCAAGGGGGACAAGCAGGGGGGAGGGGTGTCCAGGCAGGGGGCAGGGGGGGCTGGTGGGGGGGACTAGCAGGGGGCAGGGGGGGAGCTGGCAGGGGGACAAGCAGGGGGCAGGGGGGCTGGCAGGGGGACAAGCAGGGGGGGCTGGCAGGGGGACAAGCAGTGGGAAGGGGGGGGCTGGCAGGGGGGGACTAGCAGGAGGGGTGGCAGAGGGGACTGGCAGGGGGGACTAGCAGGGGGTACTGGCCAGGGGGGGACTGACCGGGGGTGGCAGGGGGGGTGTCCAGGGGGTATTTTTTTTATGGATTTGGACACCCTATAGCCACGGTTTTAAACCGTGGCTATTGATTTATTGCCACGGTTTTAAACCGTGGCTATAGACATAATGCCACGGTTTAAAACTGTGGCTATAGATTTTGTCCGGCCTTTAGTATAGCCACGGTTGAAACCGTGGCATTAGGTATACAGCCACGGTTTAAACCGTGGCTATAAACCTATAGCCACGGTTTGGACCGTGGCTGTAGAGTTAAAGCCACGGTTCCAAACCGTGGCTATAGGTCTAGACCTATAGCCACGCCAAACTTAGCCATGGTTCCTCAAACCGTGGATATTACCTATAGCCACGGTTTGAGGGCCTATAGCCACGGTTTTGAACCGTGGCTATAGCCCGAATTTCCAGTAGTGTTTCTTTAGTGTTTATTTTTATGTGGCAGACGATCGAGAGGTCTAGTTCGGTTGCTGGCCCATGTGTGCCGCTTCTTTTCCATTTCCCTTAGTGTGTGTTGTGTGTTGTGTGTGGTTTTCCATTTGAATAACAACTAAAATTTGGATTTATAAATTGTTCGCAATAATGTTTTAAAATTCAATGCACCTGTTCCTTTCAAACATTAAACTAGTTTTTAAATTAAAAAGGTAAATGGGCCATTACTTTATTTATAAATGAAAGTGTGTGAGTAGAAACCCATATTTTGTATAATTTAGTTCAAACCTGGAATTAGTAAATTTCTTTATTTAAAGGTAGTGCATTGGGAAAAGTTTGTTGGGCACGCCTACTGAGTTTTAATACTCACACCTATAGTGTTTTCCAATTTTTAGTTTCTGTTGCAGGTTTGACTAGATCTTGCTTGCCGCGGGAGAGAGTTGGTTGTGGTTTGGTGAGTGAATATCGGAGTCACGAGGAGTTTTGGTCATGGTCAGGTTTGTTTTTTTGTGTTGATCGTTCTTTCTTTTTTGTGTTGTTTATTCACTTCGAGTTGTTCAATTTTCTTTCCATTGCTTTGTTTGTTTTCATTGGGTGAAATCATTCCCTCTTGCTCTCGTTTGATGCCCTCGCACTTGTCGTCATCCCAGGAGGATTGGGAATGCCTCTCGGGCCATGTTGTGGACCGGATTGGGTGATTGGTTCAAGGTCGACCCGGGTTGGTTCGTGACAAAATGGTATCAAAGGAAGGTTGAGTCTTGAGCGGACCTTGTTTCTCAGAGCGCCCATCATTATTTGGGGTTGTCATGATAGGAGTAGAATTGTCAGGACTCAGGGAGTATTGATGAGAAGGACATCATGAAACCTTGCTCGTTCCGAACCTCGGGTTACCATGGGATGTTTGGGTTGTCAATTTCTTTTGATTCTTATGGTTTGTTTGGTATTGGGAAATGAAATTGAAGTCGGGCAAGTGACCTCCGTGAGCTCGCATGGTCTGGAAAGCCATGTGGAGCTGAGGACCTTACCCTAGAATGCTCTCAGTGATGGTGATGTGACTTGCGTATGGCCCCCAACCATATGGCTGAGTCACCCATCATCACTAGTTTCCCCTTGGTGAATCGTTTGGATTTTCCTTCATTCTAAAAATCATTGTGAAATGTGTTATTTTGGTATTTGAAGTGGCAGTGACCATGTTTGACCCATCTTTTATTTTCTTGTTCCTTAGTGTTCGACCCCACGAAGGTTCGATGAATGACCAAGGTGCAGCTTCGGGTGGTGCATCCTTAGCAAATCCTCCAGTTGATCAACCAATAGATTACATCCTCGCGTTTCGAAAGTTGAACCCTCCCCTATTTTATGGCCAAGCATATCCACTTGAGGTGGATGAGTAGTTGTAGAAGATTGAGAGGAACTTCAATTTCATTGGGTTTCCTGAGTTGTTAAAGGTGAAGTTGGCTACCTTTATGCTTGAAGTCCAAACCTAGAAATGGTGGAAATCTGTGTCTCGGAATAAACCTCAGAAAGATCTAACATGGGATATTTTCAAGTCATCGTTCATCCAGCAACACTTCTCTGAGGTGACAAAGCTGAGGAAGAGGATGAAGTTGTGTTGTCTTCAGCAGGGCGTTGAATCGGTACTGGAATTCTATCGATGTTTCATAGACCTAGTTCCGTACGACCAATGGTTTGTTACAAATGATCTCGGGAATGCTCGACAATTTGAGTCTGGACTCCGACCTGAATTGTGATCGAAAGTAGAAGAGATCAACCTAATTACCTTCTCGAATGTTGTGGGGTAATCCTTTTTGGCTGAAGCTGGGTTAGCAGGAGGACTTGATGTGCAAAATCCTCCCCTGACCTTGGTAGGCAGTGCAGAGGATGATGATAGGAAGAATGAGAAGTGACATGATGTTGGTGGCTTTAATAGAGGAATCAAGAGGCCTTCAGACTTTCAGTCGTCTTCTTCACAGCGCAATGTCATGATCTGTCACTAGTGTGGTAAACAGGGTCACAAGAGGATGATGTTCTCGAGTGCTCCGAGACCCTACGACACCTATGGACCTTTGGGTCACTTGCAGCGATTCTACCATGGTATTTCCAAGAAGCGTGCTGAATCTAGACATGGACCGTTTAAGTTCACCTCATCCCTTCAGTAGGAGTATGGCGATGTTTGGAGACTAGTTTGAGGATTTCTCTTTGTAGTGTTCCCTGGATGTAATGGTTGTCTCTTGTGGCGTTTTGCGGTGTTTCTTTTTCCTTTAGTTGTAAGAATGGTTATTATCAAACCACTTTGAAACTTTTATTTTATTGGAAGTGTGTTTGGTGAAATTATGGTTTGTGTGTTATGTTTGGTAATTTCTAAAGCCTGATTGCGAGTTAGGAGATGCTTTAATCATCGGTTCTCTAGCCATAGGCCCCAGAGTGAAGCTGGCATGTTGTCAGGAGAACCCTAGTGGTGAATAAGGGTCTTGGTTTAGTCCCAGTCTTTGGTGTGCCATGGATTGTGTTCTTCTAAGGTTGTGACGTCATTGAGGTAGCGGTGAAGGTATTTTTGATGTTTGATTGGTTGGACCTTCCCTCCTCTACCCTTGTGGTGGGGTTTCTGGTCCGTGTGGAAAGATTTCAAGTTCGGTTAATCTCATCGGTCCTTATGGTGGGGAGACCCATCGCGGGTCTCATTGAATTCAGTTTGGCTTGATTCTTATGGTAGGGAGTCCATCTAGGCCTCCTAATATTAGTATCAGAGTTTCGTTTCCGGTTTTATTTTGGTGGTGTTTAAAGTGTTCGTGTTTTGAGGATAAGTTGCATGTCATGGGAGTTCGGTGTTCATTTGGAGTGATCAACTAGAGGCGCTTAAACTTTTGGGGGTGAGTGTCACTTAAGGAGTTTCATCATTGGGTCTTGATCTTATTGTGGATTTCCGAGGGTGAAAAGTGTTATGGTGGGGAGAATTGTCACACCCTGACCTATCTTTTATTTTATTTTATTATTTTTTTTGGATTTTAAAATTTTGTTGGGGTCCAGGTTGAGTCCCAAATGAAAAACTTTTGATTTATGTCAAAAAACACACATTTTTGAGTTGGCGTCGCTGGACGCACAGGTAGAATGCATTTTGGAAACCCCACGCGGCTTTGCCCAAGCATCGGCACGATCCACCTGTCTTCAGAAAAATAAAAATGAGAAACTTTTGTAATTTATTATGTTAATTAAAAATTTCAATTATTGCAAACAACTTTATTATTATTATTAATGTGAACTGGGTATTCTTATTATTTATATTTTTATCGGTATAATTATTAATGTTCATATTAGTATTATTATTAATAAGGATTTATTGTTATTATTATTATTGTTGTTGTTGTTGTAATTAAGGAAATATCATTATTATTATTATCATAAAAAGGTTCCATTAATGTTACTAATATTATTAAATAGTTTTTGTGGTTAAAATTATTATTTTTATCATTTATTATTATTATTATCAAACTTGTTTTTATTATTGGGTGTATTAGTAATATTATTGTCATTATTGACATTATTATTATTATCATAGATTAAAGTTATTATTATTATTATTAGTATTCTTTTTATTATTTTTATGAGTTATTTTATAGATAAATGTTTGTTTTATTTCATTTATTGGTTTTTTTCAGTTTTGTTAATTTTTATTTTATTTTATTTTGTCCTAACCCTAATTATACACCTCCTTATTTCTTTTTTTCTCACGCCGCCACCCCCTAGCCGCCACTTTCTCCTTCTGCTGCAGCGAAGCCAACCCTCCCTACCCTCGATGTTTTCTTCTCCTGCGAAGGCCGAATTCTGTGCCTCCTACCTGACTCCCCCGACCGGCATGTCCTCTACCGGAGCCCCCTTCCATCCCGCACGAGCTACCGACCTCTGCTTCTGCCCAGCAGTCGCGCAGCACCCTCTGCGACATGCTGAAGGCTCCGTTCTCCGCTCCGCCACCCTGCACCCAGTAGTGCCACACGCACCTGACCTCCCTTCTCCTCCATCCCTCACCCCACACAGCACCATCTCCCCCTTGCTGCGTCCACCTCCAGGCGTTTCCCCTCTCCGCCGTCGGGTTTCCCCTGCTCCGCTTGCACGCGGTCCCTCTTCCCAGCGCCACACCAGCCTGCTCAGGCTCCCCCTCGGTCTTCCCTATGCTTCACATGCCCAACCAACACCCCCCCCCCCCCCGCCCCTGCCGCATTGTGCCACCACCTACACCCTCGCCCCACCTTCCTCGCAGCGGCACCCCCCTCCTTCTCCCTGTTGCGGTCTAGCATACCCGCCTCATGCCGATCTCTTCCCATCTAGACCCTCCTTCCAGTGCCCTCCCACCGGCCTCGCTTGCCACCAAACTTCGACGCCCCCTCTTGCCTGCTCCGGCCTGCGCCGTCTCCCTTTGAAACCGATCTCTGCCTCTCGCCAGTATAGCCCGACCAGACCCACTGGCCCTTTCTCGTAGTTTAATGTTTTTAAAATTAATTAAATGATGATTGTGTTGGTTTCATGTGTTTAAAGTCGAAGCATACTTTTCAAAATTGTTTTATAATTTTTTTTAAATGATTTATTAAATAATATGGGTGTTGCGAGTCTAGTTTTGAAAATGTGATTAGGCGCACGTGGTTTTAAATGTTGATCTCACTATGTCTTGCGCTTTTTTCAGGTTGTACACTCTAAATGTTTTCTTAAAATTGTTTGTTGGCTCTTTAAAATGTTTAGTGAGTTATTTTGGCATTGTGTGGTGTTTATAAACACTTGTTGGATTTTAAAGTGGTTAATTAAATACTACATACGATGCTAATTATGTTTTGAAAGTATGTCAAGGTGGTTTTTTTGCATTGTTTGTCCACTTGCGTTGTTTTAAGTCAATGGTTATGGGTTTTCAATTGTTTTGTGTTTGTCACGGCGCATTGGTGAGGTAATTCCACAATTTTGCGATCGTTAGCTTGCATGTGCTGGTGCACCCATTTGAGGCGTGACGCGCCTTTGTGTTTGGACATCGAGCTGAGGTAGGTTCCCCACTGCACTCGCCTTTAAATTTAGAATTTATTAATTTCTTGATATTTCATTAATTTTAATAAATGTGAAATAATATAAGATAATTAATTTTTAAATGATTATTTGGTGTAAAAAATATCTGTTTATTTTATACACAACACTGGAAATATTTTCTTGATGAACGGAAACCTAATCGTGAAAGAATGCCCGTTTTTCCTCTAAACATAATTCATGGAATTTCTAATGTAGTTCTGGTTTATTGATAAATTATTTATTTTGAAGCGTGAACAAGTGTTTTGGTTCTCTTGAGAAATGAGGATTTTCTTTAAAATTGGTGAATGTCTGTTTGGTACTTTAATAAAATAAATTATTTTGGAAAACTCTCTTTGGGGTGACTCAGGGGTGATCTTTGGTGTACGTTGACTGCATGAGTTGTGGGTGATGTTTGTGCTACTTGATTGAATTTGTTGAATCACCCCTTTCCTTTTTATTATACATGTTGACATGAGAACCTGATATAGTGAGTGAATCTTCTGAGAATGATTGTTGCACTAGTTTAGATTACACACTGGCTAGTGGTCCATAGTGGAGAGGTGTTTTGTTATTATTTATATGGGATTGGGCCCCTCGACCAGGCCAGGTAGGGCGACGGTCGGGTGTTAGAGTGTTATGACATCATCGATAGTAGGCATGCCTTCAGGATGAGTCACGTGTATGGTACGTTATGGATTGTTCATGAGATCCTAGGTTCGAACCATGTTTTCTTTAGTGTTTATTTTTATGTGGTGGACGATTAAGAGGTCTAGTTTGGTTTCTGCCCCCTGTGTGCCACTTCTTTTCCATTGCCCTTAGTGTGTGTTGTGTGTTGTGTGTGGCTTTCCATTTGACTAACAACTAAAATTTGGATTTCTAAATTGTTCGCAAGAATGTTTTAAAATGAAATGCACCTGTTCCTTTCAAACATTAAACTTGTTTTTAAATTAAAAAGGGAAACGAAACGTTACTTGCTTTAGAAATGAATGTGTGTGTGTGGAAACCCATATTTTGTATAATTTAGTTCAAACCTAGAATTAGTAACTTTCTTTATTTAAAGGTAGTGCATTGAGAATAGTTTGTTGGGCATACCTACTGAGTTTTAATACTCACGCCTATAGTGTTTTCCTATTTTTAGTTTCTGTTGTAGGTTTGACTCGAGTTTTCTCACTGCAGGCGAGAGTTGGTTGTGGTTTGGTGAGTGACTCTCGAAGTCGCGAGGAGTTTTGGTCGTGATCTGGTTAGTTTTTTTGTGTTGATCATTCTTTCTTTTTCGTGTTGTTTATTCACTTTGCATTGTTCTATTTTCTTTCCACTTCTTTGTTTGTTTTCATTGGGAGAAATCATTCCCTCTTACTCTCGTTTGATGCCCTGGTGCTTGTCGCCAGCCCGGGAGGATCGGGAACACCTCTCGGGCCATGTCATGGACCAGCTTAGGTGACCGGTTCAGGGTCAACCCAGGTTGGTTCGTGAAAAAAACCTTCTCACTGGCACCATTTTCTAGGAATGGAAGAGGCGTTTATGTATCATCCTTCACCACAAGAGGAAATTGTACATGTTGAAGGAGCCTATTCCAGTTACTCCTGGAAAAGAGGCTAGTGATGAGGAACTATCTATCTACATGAAACATGTGGATGATGCCACAGATTTCCAATGTCTCATGCTATTAGCCATGTCTAATGAGCTCTTGAAGCAACATGAAAACATGGACGCGTATACCATGATGTCTGACCTTAAGGATCTCTCTATCAAGAGAAGGCGAGATATGAGAGATATGAGATCTCCAATGATTTGTTCACAACTAAGCTTAGAGATTCTGTGCTAGTTGAGCCTCATGTTGTTAAGCTTATTGACTACATTGAACGCCTGAACATCTTAGGGATTAAGTTCCCAGATGAGTTGCGTATAGATCTCATCCTATCATCACTGCCCATGACCTTCTCTATCTTTATTGTCAACTATAACATGAGTAACAATGAGAATATTCTATTGGAACTTTTGACCTTAATTCTCCAGGTAGATAATGACATGGGGTATGACAAACTCGCAGTTCTTATGGTGAATAAGAAAAGGAAGGACAAGGAAAAGGAGCCAAGGACTTATTAACGGTCTAAATCCCCCGAGCACCATCCCTCCAAGAAGGGGAAGATCTAGAGGCAGGGCAAGGAATGAGAGGAGATGTGTTTTGAATGTGGCAAGCAAGGTCACTGGAAGAGAAACTTCACCCAGAAGCTTGGGGACGCTAAATTTGCATTCGTTGTTGAGTGTAATCTTTCTATTTCTACACATTGGGTATTAGATACAACTTGTGGGGATCATATCTGTATTCAAATGCAGGAACCAAGTAGATTTAGAAATATTTCCAGAGGAGAGGTAGATTTTCATGCTTTCAATGGTGCGAGGATGGATGCATTATCCATTAGTGATTACCACCTCTCATTGCCAATTGGGATGATTTTGGTTTTACATAACTGTTATTATGTGCCTAGTGTTACCAAAAACATAATTTCTATATCATGTTTGGATATGGATGTATTTATTTTCAAGTTTGGAAATAAGGGTTGCTTCTTTTATAAGAACAACGTATGTTATGGTATGAAACATTTAAATAATGGTTTTTATATATTAAATTACGAAAACCAAGTGTTGGAAATCGATAACGAAACAAAGTCACATGACTCATACATCACCCAGTTGTGGAATCACTGTCTTGGTCATGTAAACAAGAAGCGCTTGATAAAGCTCTACCAAGATGGTTATTTAGACTCTATTGAGCTAAAACCACTTGATAAATGACATGCTTGTTTACAAGGTAAAATAACCAAGACACCTTTCAGTGGATAGGGTGAAAGAGCCATAGAGCTTCTAGGATTGGTGCACATGAATGTGTGTGGGCCATTTCTAGTAGAAGCTAGAGGTGGATATTCTTACTTTATTACTTTTACTGATGATTTGAATAGATATGGTTATGTATACTTAATGAGGTATAAGTCAGAAGACTTAGAGAAATTTAAGGAATTCAAGAATGAAGTAGAGAATCAGCTTGGTAAGAAGATAAAGAAACTTTGATCAGACCGAGGTGGAGAATATCTGAACCAAGAGTTCATCGATCTCTTACAGGAGTCTGGGATTCTATCTCATCTCACTCCTCCTTATACACCACAGTGGAATAGTGTTAGTGAAAGGAGGGACCTCACTTTGTTGTACATAGTGAGGTCGATGATGACTCATGCAGATCTTCCATTATCCTTTTGGGGATATGCATTACAAACTGCAACATACACATTAAACCGAGTACCAACTAAGGAAAAAAATGGAATTCCTTACAAGTTATGGAATGGGAAGAAACCCATTTTGTTGCACACACATGTATGGAGATGCGAGGCATTTGTTAAGGCCTTCTCAGGAAACAAACTAGCACCCTGAGGCATGAGGTGTATCTTTATAGGATATCATAAGGAAACGAAATGATAATACATATATAACCCTTCAGACAAGAAAGTGATTGTCGCCAGACAAGTCGTCTTTCTTGAGAGGGAGCACGTCCTCAAAAAAGATAGTGGGATCAAGATTAACTTTGACGAACCAAATTTACCCAAGTTATATGGTGTAAGCAGTCTCTTGTAGTACGACTTGGGTTATCGAATCCACAAGGACTGAAGAAGAAACCTTGATACACTATGATTGGATGTGGGATTGTCTATGAAGTGGCCAACTATGGTGTTGATTGATTTGAAGAAACAATGGTTTGATTTAAAGAAAAAAACAAACAAAATGACTTGAATTAAAACAATTAATTAATATGAGACAATCCTAGGTTGTATTTAGGGATTGATTGGATGTATTTGTTTTTCTTTGGATTTTCTGTTCATCGGTTCAAGATGTATCCATAAAATGAAATAATTCTTCAATATCATTCTCCGATTTAATCCATACACAATTTCAAGTCTAATCACCAATGCACTTATAGAATCACTTTCATGATCACTATATGTAATTGGATCATACTATCACTTAAAATGTGTCATCGTTAGAGTCGGTGAAGACAAAGAAGAAGATAAATCAAAGGAAGGAACTCTTAAAATGAAGAACATATTTAAGAATTTAAGAACATCAAATAACATTCAATACACCCCATGAAACTCCATAGGATAAACCCATAAAAGGTTATGCCTTAATTGATGTTATTCTATCAATGTAAGTGGTAATTCAAATTAAAGAAGTGGGATTGACGAAGAAAAACATTAAGAAAAATGTACACTCCACCGTTGTGTGAAAAATTCACAAGTGTTGGTGTGAATAAATTCACACCTTGATTCAATGGTATCAACGTGTGAAGAAAATAAAAAAGATGAAGTGAATAAGAAGAACAACTTTTATTAAGAAACTAAAATTATTGAAAAACTTACATGGGAAAAATTGACGATGCGATTACAAAACGGAAGCGGAGAATTACAATTTAAAGAAAGATTTACATTGAAAGAAAAGCTTGGATTCAAAGAAAAAATATTAGATGATAATTCCCTTCACCACCAGATCATTATATAGGAATATTCGGAGCCTTAGAGACACCCCAAAATAATAAATTACATCCCCATTAATTTAGAGAGTCAAAAGGAGGGTGAAAAAATCAAGGGAATTGGGCGTTTCGAAGTTGACCCAGAAAACTGTCCAGATTCATCCTCCTTTTAGACGTTCAAATTTGACATTAAATATGGGCGGATCCTCAGGGTTCGTAGAATAAAAATATCTTATTCCATGTGTCCTCTATCACATATCCAAATTTCAGGTCATTTGGTGCATATGTTTGAATTTTATTCCCGAAATGGTGAAAAGAATTTATGGGCGTTCATATCAGTCCCACCATTTAAATGAAAACTTCGGATCCATATATCTCCATGAAAACTTTAGAATTAGCTCTGGAAACAGTTGAATAAAATTATCCCCATATTTTTCTATTTCTACTGTACAAATTTGATCTCCATTGGGCTTGGTTTGTGGGCCCCACTTCTATTTGATGGGCCTTAGGCCCATTATGCTTTGTTCACAAAATTTCTGCATTCATGCTGAAAAATCTACATCATCTCTTAGAATTAATCCATCAATACTAAAATATAAAATATTCCAAACAAAGTGATCAATCATATACAAAAATATCAAATTTAAAAAAAATATATAATTTTCTCCACAAAAAGATGATTGATTGGGCCCAAATTTTCATTTTAAACATGAATTGCATTTGAGATGAGAAATGAAGTTATATTTATATAACGCACTAAAAATTATTTTTATGGACTTTGGAAAAATTAATATAAAGATATTAACAATGAATATTATCCAATTCTAGTGGCTAATCACACCCCCCAACTTGACTTTTTCTAGTCCCGAGCAAAAATATCTCAAAAATATGAAATTCAATTCTCTTTTCGAAAGTATCTTAACATGAATTGTTCATAAAAACATCATTACAAACAATCATGAAACCTTTCAAAATTATTTCACACAAGATAAGTCCATAAGAATATACCAAGCCCAAGCTCATTCCTTTGTTAAAATTCATCATCACATTTCATCCAATTTCAATTAAGCATGATGATGTGTTGTGCATCAAAAAATATATGGGGCCCATTTTCTTGTTCAAGGGGGAAAATGGAAGCGCTAGGTGGGAATCACATTAAATCTTAAAATGAGTATCCAATTTTTTTTTTTTTTTTTTTTTTTTTTTGTTTTGTTGCTTTTTTTGCTGTTTTTTTAACCACAATAGATATGAAAAGACTAACTCTGGGAAAGACAACTATGGAGTCAAGATACCCAAGTGTCAAATGCCACACATATTATCAATTTCATGCTCTATAATAAAGATATAAAGCCTAACTCTAGGAAAGAAAACTATGGAGTCATGATCCCCCAAGTGTCGGATGCCACACATTTAGACAAAACATTGCTCTATGTGGTCATTATTTTTTTCAAATTTTTTTTTATGTTTTTTTTTGAATACTCAAATTAAACTAAAATTAAACCCAAACCCTATGCTATGATGAAAGGGACCAAAGAACTCAAACTTACACCCAAGATCAAATGGACGCGCATTATGGCATTTTAATTAAGAGGATAAAAAAATGTAAACTTTGAAAAATCACATAGGACAACCGCACTTTCCAAAAACAATGCTCATGAACTTAAAAATGCATTAAAATCATAATCAAGTCATCCAAAATCATTTGAAAATAATTTTTCATGTTTCAAAATTTACATTAATGAATTCAAGGATAATGAAT
The DNA here is from genome assembly GCA_963277665.1 of Viscum album. Taxonomy (NCBI): domain Eukaryota; kingdom Viridiplantae; phylum Streptophyta; class Magnoliopsida; order Santalales; family Viscaceae; genus Viscum; species Viscum album. Next base: position 1,384,835,363 of record OY728125.1, on the reverse strand, counting down.
TGAAAAAAATTATCATAAAATTACAATTTTTTTTTGAAATCCCAGATTTTCACTCCCCCCAACTTAGAATGAAACTGCCCTCAATTTTGAAAGAGAAGCGAAAAGAGAGATTAGAATTGGGAAGAAGGAGGTGATATGTGATTTGAAATAAATTCATGGAACAAAATCACCTAGTTTAAATTTTATGACCATCAAAATGTAGTTGATCACATTTGCTTTATGTCCAAGTGGACTCCTCGGGGTGATTGAAGGGTTGGTTTGAACTCTGGATGGTAGAGGTTTTATTTGAAATGATCAAAATTCTTCAAATATTAAATCTCACAAAAAAAATTATTATATCACATTGGAAACCCCAAGGGGTTCCCTTGAAAAAAAACACAAAAACACACAAAATAAAATAAAAAATGCAGAAGCTGGGTTGCCTCCCAGAAAGCGCTTAATTTAAAGTATTTAGCTCGACTTAGAGCCCCCAAATTATCCAACACCAAATTTCAACATTTTTATGAACCCATTCTTGTCCACTTCAACTTGACTGAGATTTATTATTTTTTAGAATTCGTTTCATGTGCAATCCTTTGTTCTACAATGAGTGGTAAAAATCCATGTAATATCAGAAATGGTTGATTTGATTGAATTTCTAGTCTTTCCTAAGACATCAATGATCATTCCAAAATTATTGGTTTCTTGAGAAGAATGAACTAAAACTACAAGGTATTTCTTATCTCCTATGGTGGGATTCTTGAGTTTGGAAGAAAGTAAAATAATTTTAAGCTCGGGTTTATTGAAATTTCCTAAAGGAGATTGATAAATTAAATCAAAATCAGTTTCTTCTCCAAAACATTTAGAAAGAATTGGTTCATTTTGAAAATAAGATTCATCCCGAAAATTGTCTAGTTGAATATCAGGAATGGGCATGGACTCATTGTTTGTGATCTCTCCTAATGGTTTAATGATTGGTGCTTCTGAAAATTTATCAATAGAGTTATATTCAGGAAACTCAATCCATGATGTCAAATTTTCCTCTTTTGAGTCCAAAAAATCAATTTCCTCCTGATTTAAAGACCCTTCATCATTTCCTTCATCCTCTTCAGTTATCCCATATCCAAAGGTTAGTTATTTTGTAAATTCATGATAGGTTTTTGGGATAAAATATTCATCTATCATTGATGAGGAAAGGACATCTTGAGTGGGAACAGATTCCCCAAAAGTCTTAATGCTTTGTACTTCTAATCTCAAATTTGAAACTTCTAAATTCATTATATCCATTTGTTCACACAATTTTTTAAGGATTTTTTTAGGATTATGTTGGAAAGGAGTTTGTTCATCATTAACTTCATTAAGTTTAATCTCTTAAATCATCCTCGATAGGGCTGGAAATTGATCCTTTAAACAATCATCATCCCATTGATTGTACAACTCATCGGGTGTGGTGTATTCAATCAAGGTTTGGTCAATGAAATTACCTATGTGACGTGCTTTCCAATATTGATTTCCAACTTGATTACAACATTGGTTTATGAAGTGGTATTTTGGAGGATAATCCATTGGAGTTGATTGAAAATTGGTTTTGGGATTCTTTGGACACACAGAAACAAAAAGGGGAAAAAGAAGAGAAATTAGGGTGAGAATAGAGAATTTGGGGTGAGAAAAGAAGATGAGGGTCTAAGGTACTTACTTGGGTCCCCGAAAACAGCGCCAAAATTTGGTTGCGCCCAGATTTACCCAAGTTATATGGTGTAATCGGTCGCTTGTAGTACGACTTGGGTTATCGAATCCACGGGGACCGAAGAAGAAACCTTGAGACACTATGATTGGATGCGGGATTGGCTATGAAGTGGCCAACTATGGTGTTGATTGATTTGAAGAAACAGTGATTTGATTTAAAGAACAAAACAAACAAAATGACTTGAATTAAAACAATTAATTAAGATGAGCTGATCATAGATTGTATTTAGGGCTTGATTGGATTTATTTGTTTTTCTTTGGATGTTTTGTTCATCGGTTCAAGAGGTATCCATAAAATAAAATAATTCCTCAATATCATTCTCCGATTTAATCCATAAACAATTTCAATTCTAACCACCAATGCACTTATAGAATCAATTTCATGATCACTCTATAGAATTGGATCGTAATATCACTCAAAATGTGTCATCGTTAAATTTGGTGAAGACAAAGAAGAAGATAAATCAAAGGAAGGAACTCTTAAAATGAAGAACATATTTAAGAATTTAAGAACATAAAATAACATTCAATCCACCCCATGCAACTCCCTAGGATCAACCCATAAAATTTTATCCCTTAATTGATGTTATTATATAAATGTAAGTGGGAATTAGACTTAAAGAAGCGGTATTGACAAATAAAAACATTAAGAAAAATGTATACTCCACCATTGTGTGAAAAATTTACAAGTGTTGGTGTGAATAAATTCACACCTTGATTCAACAGTATCAACATGTGAAGAAAATAAAAATATTAAGTGAAGAATAAGAATAAATTTTATTAAGAAACTAAAATTATTGAAAAACTTACATGGGAAAAATTGACGATGCGATTACAAAACGGAAGCGGGGAATTACAATTGAAATAAAGATTTGTATTGAAAGAAAAACTTGGATTCAAAGAAAAAATATTAGATGATAATTATCTTCACCACTAGTTCCTTATATAGGCATATTGTGAGCCTTAGAGACACTCCACAATAATAAATTTCATCCCCATTAATTTATAGAGTCAAAAGGAGGGTGAAAAAATCAAGGGAATTGGGCGTTTTGAAGTTGACCTAGAAAATTGTCCAGATTCATACTCCTTGTAGATGTTCGAATTTGACATTAAATATGGCATAATAATCAGGGGTCATAGAAGAAAGATATCTTCGTACATGTGTCCTCTATCATATATCTAAATTTCAGGTCATTTTCTACATCCGTTTGATTGTTATGCCTGAAACGGTGGAAAGAATTTATGGGCATTCATATCGGTCCCACCATTTAAATGAAAAATTAAGATCCATATATTTCCATGAAAACTTCAGAATTAGCTCTAGAAACGTTTGAATAAAATGATCCCCATATTTTTCTCTTTATACTGTAAAAAATTTATCTTCATTGGGCTTGGTTTGTGGGCCCCACTTCTATTTGATGGGGCTTAGGCCCATTATGCTTTTTCCGCAAAATTTCTGCATTCATGATGAAAAATCTCCATCATCTCTTGGGATTAATCTATCAATCCTAAAAGATAAAATATTCCAAATAAAGAGATCAATCATATACAAAAATATCAAATTTAAAAAATGAATATAATGTTCTCCACAAAAATATGATTGATTGGGCCCAAATTTTCATTTTAAACATGAATTGCATTTGAGATGAGAAATGAAGTTCTATTTATATAATGCACTAAAAATGATATTTATGGACTTTGGAACAATGAATATAAAGATATTAAAAATTAATATTAGCCACTTCCAGTGGCTAATCAATGAGCCAGTTGATGTAAAGTCTGTTGGATGCAAATGGGTATTCAAGAGAAAACTAGACGTGGAAGATCAAGTTAGCACCTATAAAGCAAGACTAGTGGCTAAAGGATTCAAACAACATCAAGGAATTGACTATGATGAAACCTTATCGCCAGTTGCCATGTTTAAATCCATAAGAATCATACTTTCCATAGCAATTTATCATGACTATGAGCTTTGGAAAATGGATGTCAAAACAACATTCCTTAACGGGAACCTTTAGGAAGATGTCTATATGACACAATCATAAGTGTTTGTGACACCAGGTGAAGCCAAACAGGTTTGCAAGTTGCATAAATCCATTTATGGATTAAAGCAAGCATACAGGTCATGGAACATTCAATTTGATGAATCCATAAAAGAATTTGGTTTCGTTAAGAACGAATGTGAGCCATGTGTTTATAAGTAGTTTAGTGGGAATAAAATCATTATCCTAGTAGTATATGTTGATGACATATTACTTATTGGAAACGATGTACCAGTCTTATAGTCCGTTAAGGACTGGTTGAACAAGTGTTTCTCCATGAAGGACTTGGGTGAAACAACCTACATTCTAGGGATCAAGATCATCTGTGATAGATCCAAAAGGATGCTTGGACTAAGTCAGGGTACATACATTGACTAGATACTAAAGAGATTTAGTATAGAACAATCCAAGTGGGGATTGGTTCCAGTGTCACATGGACTACATCTTTCTAAGAAAATGTGTCCTCAAACACAACATGAGAAAGATATAATGAGAAATATCTCATACGATTCAGTTATAGGATCCATCATGTATTCCATGTTATGTACCAGACTTGATGTTGCCTATGCACTGAGCATGGTAGAAAAATATCAAGCAGATCCAGGAGAACAACATTGGACTGTTGTTAAGATGATTCTTAAGTATCTGAGAAAAACTAAGGATATGTTCCTAGTATATGGAGGAGACGAGGAGCTTGTCATCAGAGGGTATGCTAATGTTGGATTTCAGATAGATCAGAAAGATCTAAAGTCGCAATCTGGATATGTTTTTTGTCTCAATGGAGGAGCTGTGAGCTGGAAGAGTTCAAAGAAACCAGTTGTCGTCGATTCTACAGCGGATTCCGAATATATAGCGGCTTTTGATGTATCCAAGGAAGCCGTGTGGATTTGGAACTTTGTCCAGGAGCTTGATGTGGTGCCTAGCAGTAAAGATCTTATCACATTATATTGTGATAATATCGCAGTGGTGACTCTTTCAAAAGAACCAAGGTCACATCAATGGAAAAAACACATACTCCAAAATTATCACCTCTTGAGGGATTTCTATCGAAGGGGTGAAGTTGCAGTGAGTAGAGTGTCCACAGAAGAGAACGTGGCAGACCCCGTGACTAAAGGCCTATCTCAGCAGAAGTATGAATATCATGTGAGAGCTAGCAGGTTAAAAGTTTTTAGTAGTAGGCTCTAGTCCAAGTGGGAGTCTGTTAGAGTTGGTGGCCTAGAACCAACTAATTTGTTCTTTATTCATTAATAAATACCTTATCACATCTTGATTGTTCTTCTGTGTGACAATGCATGTGATAATGTCCTAAGGATAGTTGTTGCATTAAAGGTTCATAGAGGATCCCTGCTATGATAAGAACCCAGAAGTGCCATAACACTGTTCTTGAATATATGTTCTATGGATGGATGGTGTTATTTAAGGGACACAAATAATACCATCCATTAGGGGTGAGTAATTATAAAAAGTTGAGGCACCTTCTCATGGTGTGAGCCCTTGGTAATATCCTGGAGGATATTATGAGAACGAGATCCGCCAGTAGGAAATCCACATTTCATAGTGTCATTGGATGTTTCTATCTGTAGACATGTGTATTGGTCCTTAAACTTTAAGATTATTATTAATGGGTATTACAACTCGTGCACTTAGATATATTGACGAAAACTATGATGACAGACTGTTCGTAGTGAGGTAGGATATGTTGGGTGCGTCACGAGTAATACTGTATTAATAGATAACGCAAGAAATGATTTTTCCCTTCTGTTCTATAATGGAAGTAGATATCTTAGGCCCTTTGATGGAATTGATATATCCTAAATGAATCCATGGCCATGGTGAGGAATGGGAAAGTTCAATTCTAAAAAGTCAAAGAAATAATAATCGAGCACATGGGTTGATGGAACTAGCATGCAACCCACTTGATTTGAGATATCGAGACAAAGGGATTATATTACATGGTAAGTTTTCATAGGATGTGACACGTCATTGCGGTGTTAACTTCTTTCTCTATGGGTGCCTTGGCGTGTTTCTAGATGATAACCTTGTACTTTAGGTAGGTTCCACCTAATTCCACTGAGAAAGAGGCCTAGAGGGTCGCACACTAAGTGTGTCCAAGTATCTCAGTTAAATATTAATTTAACAAGTTGAATAAATATTATTCTTGATTGTTGTTTAATAATTATTCAAGGATGTCTGATTGCATTTATTTCAACACTAGTTATTCGAGAGAATATACTATGGGCGAAGTAATATATTTATTAGTGAGTAATGTAGTGATATTTATTTGAGAAATAAATAGCCACTATTCAAGTTATAATAAATGTGGTAGAGGAAATAAAGACAAATGAAAAAAAAGTACACGCTGTGTATATTAAATATACACGTCGTGTATTTTTTTCTGGTAATTTATGAGAAATAATATTATTTATTTAATTAAATAATATTAATTGTAATTCGTTGGGCGCATGTCAAGTAATAATAATAGTCAACTGTTATTATTAGACATGGGGTATTGCTAAGAATTAAATGAAATGAATAAATTCTTTCAGGTAATTAATTTATTTTATTATTCTAAGTAATTAAAATCCCAATTATATAATTCTCATCAGCCTATCCATTTTTTGTGGTTGTGCACAATAGATCTATAGAAATCTCTCAAGCCAAGAGAGAATTCTTTTCTTCCAAGAACGCTCTCAAGCCATGAGAGAGAGATCCTCTTCCACCGGATCAAGGCGATCGAAGGCAGACATCGCAAGCGAAGGCTCTTTCGCGCTAGCAGTCAGAGATCCTTTTGGCGAAGTCCAGAGATACGTAGAGCACGTGTGGATCACCGCTAGAGGAATACTATACTTGGATTCTATGACGTAACGATGGATCACATCGGATCGTGACCGAAAACATCAACGAAGAAAGAATTACATCAAGGAAATTCTTTTCAATTAATTAAATTAATTATAACCAACATATGATGATTCTAACTATGGTTTTGGGACTCCCCTCTTTCTTTTTTGTTCTTCGTTTTATTCTGAAGATCCATCATTTTATTATCGTGATGGATCTCAGATTGATCATTGTTAATGCTAAAATTAAAGTTGGGTACACCCACTAACGCGCTTCCGCTGCATCCGAAACTTACAAAAAGGAGATTCACCTGCATGTGGAATATGAGGGCATGAGTAGTATCCAGAATATGATGATGTTTCCGCTCGACCACTCCATTATGCTGAGGTGTGTCAGGGTAGGATGTATGATGAATGACACCTTTATCTTTAAGAAACTGCTAAAAGGAAGTACATAAATATTCATGTCAATTGTCGGAGTAGAGACATTTAAGAGAGGTGGAGAATTGAGTATGAATTTCATTGTAAAAGGTCTGAAAAGTAGAAAAAAATTTAGACCGATCATGAAGAAGGTAAATCCATGTCATGCGTGAGTAGTCATCAATAAAGGATATATGATAACTGTACCTGGATTGGCTAGAAACCCTACAAGGACCCCATACATTGGAATGAACAAGGTCAAAAGGATTCACGACACATGGTTCCAGTTGAGGAACATATGTCACCTGATGATGTTTAGCAAACTTGTAGGATTCACAATGGAATGACAGTTGGGGACTGAATTGGGGGCAAAGCTTATGTAGGACGGAAGCCGGTGGATGACCAATGTGAGAATGAGGGTCTGGGGCATGGGCAGAGGTGGAATAACAAACAAGAGATGGTGGGATATCAAACATGTACACCCCATTCCGAAGATGACCTCGACCAAGTTTTTGATTCATCATTTGCTCTTAAAAAACAACACCAGAAGATGTAAAAGTAGTCACACCGTTTAAATATTTGGTGAGTTTACTGATGGAGATAAGATTAAATGGACTCTCAGGAACATTTTCTACTGAAGTCACGTAAATAGATGGGGTTGATGAGTAGGTGCCAAATCCCACAATAGGGATTTTTTATCCATTAGTAACAGTGATTTCAGAGTCACCTGTATGTGGATGATAGACAGTGAACATACTGGAATCCCCTATGAGATGTTTAGACGCACCAGTGTTGAGCATCGAAGCTGTCGACCGAGGAGAGATACCTGTGGCAGGGCCACCAGTCTGAATACTGGTGGCTGGAGAAGAGGAAGGGGCAAGGCAGCCAGATAAGATTGTATAAATGCAATCTCCTCCGGTGAGAGCGCCAGTCTGTATCGGGTACTTGAGACCGGTGATGGAGCATGTGGAAACTGCTCAGGCAGACGCACAGACGGAGGCATAAGGTGTGGGGTTGTCATGTAAGAAGGTTGACAGCTGAGGTAAGGGGGAAACCTTGCAGGAGCGTCGATGACTGGAGGTGGTGCCAGAGTCCTGCGGGCGGAAGTGCCAACCATGACGGAGTTGGTGGGCACCGCGCGGGAAGTAGGCCCCTGAAAAAGGTTTGTCGGTGTTGCAGGAGCCGTTGCGGTGACTGTAGCCAGTGCAGGAGGTGGGCTGGGAAGCGCCAAGAGGGGCGAGGTCGGGACATGCCGAGGAGTGCAGACCAGGGTCGGGATGTGAACCTGAAGAGCTGCAGGAAGGCGGAGCCGGAAAAATATGGCGAGTAGCGGGGCTGGTCGCGAAGCTGGGAGTCTGCGGGTAAGCGGGTCCGGGAGAGCGTCGTAGGAGGTGGGGTCGGGATCCGCAATGGGAGGTGAGGCTAGAACTCTACTGGGAAGCCTATTGGAGGGCGAGAGCCAATCACAAAGTCAGGAGGGGCCACAGACTCTGTCAGGAAGCCTACTGGAGGGCGGGAGCCGATTGCGAAGCCGAGAGTGTTTGCTGGTAGGCGGGGGTCGATCGCGAAGCCGGAAAGGGCCGTAGAGGTGGGGCCAAGCGCAAAACTGGGAGGGGCCATGGAGGAGGGGACCGAGAAATCGCGGGAGGGCGGGTTGTGGCCGACTGCCTGGAGGGATCGATAGGGGGTCGTGTCGAGCAGGTGTCGCGCGCGAGGAGGGATGCTGCTGGAGGGTCGCGGGCGGGAGGGGCTTCGTCGGGGAGAAGCACCGCAGGAGGAGGATCCGCGGGCGGCCAGGTGACGGTGGCAGGATCGCGAAGGGTGGGTTCGGACAGAATCGGGAGGCCGCGTCGGGGGGTGCGACGGGAGGCGGAGCCAGGCAAAGTCGGGAGGTCGCAGTGAACCGACAGGAAGGCAGGGCCGGATAGAACTGGGAAGCCGTAGGAGAGAGTCTCCGGGAGAAGGAAGGGTAGAGGGGAAAAAAATTATCGGGATTTTTCCTTTGATACCATGTAGAGTGGTGAATTCTCATTTTCTCAATGTGAGGTGGGAACATTCTTTTATAGATAACTAAAAAGGAATACATGGTGGAGTATTTCGATGTGGGAATACCCAATATAATAAAACTGAGTTTAACACTTTTCATATATATAGTCAAAATATGTACTTTTATATATACATGTATATATCTATATATATTATTATACATTCTTTTTATCAACTCATTCTTAGACACACACATGTCTATATCTATTTATATATGTGTATATATATGGCAATGATTGAAATAAATAAATTATATTCTATTATATAAAATAAATAGAAAATGATCGATAAAATGATGATAAAAAATATAAAAAGGAATAAATTCGGAAGAAATCCATGGACGATTTAAGAATCATTCAATGAAAAATTGATTATAATATATATGTAATACCCCAAAATGGAAAAGTTATATTACAGTTATTTCCATATTAATTTTACTATTAAAGGAGGGTGCTTTTTTTGATAGAAAATTTAATGAGTTTTTTGTTACAAACTATAAATAATGCTCATTTTTAGAATAATTAGAAAATAGATTATTATTTTACAGTTTTTAGGTATGTTCATATTTATAAAAATTTTATAAACCTCATCAAACATTTATACATTACTATTATAAAATGTCATATTTATATGGTATTTTACAATTTAATGTAATATATTTCTATTTATTAAAAAAATATATACTTCTCTCATTCCCTGATTTAAATGTACAAATTAAAAAAACTATTTTACCGAAATAAATTCGCAAATGACTCAAATTCAATATTACAATCAAACAAAAAAAATACGAGTTTTATTGATGATGGTAAAACGCATTATAAGAGATATTTTAACATTATACTTTCTTTGAGTAACGGAAAATAAAATTTTATTTTATTTTTTAAAATATTACTTTATCGTATCTTAATACTATTTGTTTCTTATTTATACCCTAATGTAGTTGGGGTTTGGGTTAATGGTAAAGCAATCTCATAATATTATATGAGGTTGGGGGTTTAAAACTCATTGGGCGGAGCGCATGGCACTGTAGCGGTACTGTAGTAGTATTGTAGTAGTATTGTAGCACCGACGACACTGTGGCGGTGGTGGATACTGTAACAGGACTGTAGCGGCGACAACACTGTAGCAAGTGCTGCAGCAGTTCAGGTACTGTAGTAGCACTATTTATCGGTGGGCCTTCGGGTAAAAAATTTGAGACTTCAGGGCCATATAATGGGTTTTCATGCCCACTGGGCATACGAGCCATGTATTGAATAAATAAGGTTTGATGGGTGGGCTATCCCTTAGGGGGTCTATGGATCGCCTTTCCGACATGTGTGTGTGGTGTGTGTTTAATATAATTGTACCTCAAAACACCTAATATATATATTTATACCCCAATGGTCCTATTACCCTTATACAACAATCATGTTGAATCTTATCATTCTATATGATATTGGTATGTCCTAAAGCCCCTATCACGGTATTCCCTAAAGGTCGTGATAATGGTATGCCTTAATGCCCCTATCCTGGTATTCCCTGAGGGCTCGTTTGGCAGCGGAGAGTTGGGAGGAAAAGAACTGATTCGGAGCGATTCAAACAGATTTAGCTTGTTTGTCGAGAGCAAAGCGATGGAAAGAAATTTGAGGGGGGAGAAACGGGGATAAACATTTCTCTCAAACTCTCCGTTTCCAATCCTCCCAAAATTGGGACGACTCGAACGGAAATGGTGTGTGCCCTTCCCGTGTTTTTAAAATTTCCAATATTATCCCGTATGTCTATATAAACAATAGATTCCCACCTTTTATTTTGTCACATCATTCCCATTAATATTTATATAAATAAACATAATTTAAATTATTAATAATAACAACAAACTATATTTTCATGGGAAAAACAAAATATTTTCATGGGGCAAACAATATTATTAATTTCCGTGCGGGGGAAAACAATATATTTAGATACCCATGAAAATATTGTTTTGGGGCGCTAGTCGCGGGATCGAGTCCCCAAACCGTTTGTTTGTGGGTTTTCCTTGTAGCGTGCGCGAACCGTCATTTGACGGTTGTACCCAACCTTTTTAATAATAACAATCAAATATAAATAATTTTGATTATAACTAATTATGTATATATAAATAATCATAAATAATTTATAAATAATTTTGATTATAAATAATTATAATTATCTTGAATTAATTGTTTATATAAATAATTTATAAATATTTTTGAATTAATAAATATTTTGAATTAATAAATGTTTTGAATTAGTAATTATTTTGAATTAATAATTATTTTGAATTTATAATTTTGATTACCTCGAATTAATAATTTTGAATTAATAAATTATATTAATAATTTTGATTATCTTTAATTAATTTTTTAAAATTTTAAAATTTGTATTAATATATGTTCGTAGTTTAATGTTTACTTAATTTTGGTGATAGAAAAGATAATGATTGATTAAAATCATTTTTTTTTTACTAAGTTATTGATCACAATTTTTTTTTTCCTTTTATAAACTATTAAATCATTTTTTTTTTACTAATATCACATCAAACACATACTAAAGCCCTCTTCACCCGAGCTCGTAGTAAAGAAGAATGAGTTTGAGGGTGAAGCCCATCTAAACCGTCGACAAGGATAAATCGGAACTGGAGCTCGATTGAAGAAAACCAATGAGCGATTCTGAAGTTCGGAAACCTTGGACGGAAGTAGAGCGAGGCTGAAGGTCAAATCAAGTGAAATTCATTCAAGCCCGGCTGTTGAATCGAAGTGGAAAGATTCGGACGACGATTGAAGGAAGAAGATGGTTTCGACAAACCGAAAGCGGATGCTTCAACTGGGGCTTACTGAGGAAGACGAGTTGGGCACCAGATCTAAGCGAAGGAACAAATAAACTGGATGATGAACAACTGAAGCTGAGCCATATTTTTGTTGTATTTGAGAATTCAATTGCTGGTTTTTGTTCCCTGTGCAGATTCAATTTGCAGAGGAGGCCTCGGTCATCCCCAATGCTCCGATTGCAAGGGCCAAGAATGACGCACACCACTTGTTCTATGAAATACCGCAGTGAAGTTCATTGTTTTTTTTAGGAGAGTTCATCATTTCCAAAATGTGAGTAGTAGTGTGGTCGTTCGTTGAAGCAGTTCAAAACTGGGCGCCGAGCTGAACTGAAGAAGGCCGAGTAGAATTGAAGATCACGATGGGAAGAACGATTCTCAGATGTTTCTGACATCACAGATTAGCTCGTGGAAGACCTCTGGAATCAGATGAGGGTGATCGGAAAAAGAGGAGATCGAAGACGGTGAGTAAATGAAAGAGTCTTCTTGGAGAAGCTACTCGAGACTACCAAAGGACTGAACTGAGCTTCAAAATAGGTCCAGATTCTAAATGCTCGGAGATGATGCATGACCCACGTGGGAGGAGCACACTCTTTGAGGGGATTTGTTCATGTTACAGTGTAGGAAGACAATGAATATTGACCGGAGCAACGCGTAGGTGGATGATTCGAAACTGGAGTTGCTGCCTGTGTGCTGCGATGCTAAGAGTTCCTTCATTTTGGGTGCACTGCTACATTAGAAGGGGAGACAGTTTGGGACTTGAGGGGAATTAATTCATTCTTGAAAAGAAAGGAAGTTGGACTAGAGGGAGAGAGTAGCATTCAGGAGCAAGCCTATAGAGGAGCTGGAGCTAGAGAAAGGGGAGATCTTGATAGAGAAGGTCCCCATTTCCTTCTCCCTTTTTCCTTTGTTTATTTCTATTTTCAGGATATATTTCTTGTATATCTTTGATGCAATGGACATGGGTACCTAAACTGTTTAAGGGTTCAGATGGTACTGGATTGAACATTTTCACTATTTTTTCTTGATTTCTTTCCTTAATTGTCTGCTTTCCACTTATTGCTCAACTTTTTCATAATCTCTGATGAACATTCGACAGAATAAATTAGAGAAGAAACATTTTTTTAGGAGCGAGTATTTTCTTCATACTTCACCAATTACTTAACAGAGTAGGTGGGTATAATCAAGGGGATGCCAGTGTAATCTTGCTGTTCTATTTTCTCATTTTCATTCATCTTGAGCATTTCTTTTACATTGTTCTAAGTACCAACGATTTACAAACAGTGGACAATCACGCGTTCAAGTAATAACCAAAGTAATTAATTTGGAAAAGGTTGTTTCTTCTCTTCTCCAAGATTGAATCATTCCCTTTCTCTGAGTTTGATTGAAAAATCATGCTTGGAGGGATTTAAGCTGAGTTATTTGCCAAACGATTGCTAGGTGAGTCAATTCCCATTTTTCACATCTTTAGCACAATTTTGATTAAACTTTCTGTCGGAACAAAAATCCTTAATCAATCTAGATCAATCTGATTTCCTTAATTCATTCATTGTTCACCCTTATTCTCTTTTACTCTTTTCATAGTTTTTAGAACTTCATCACTGGTTTTGCTTTAACCTTCACTTCTAAACATATCATCACCATATTTCTTTCACCATCTATTCTTGTATTGTTGTTTTGGTTTGTTTTTAATTTGTTCGGACTACTTATAATCCTTCTTTGTGGTTTGACCCTGCTTACCACAGTGCTGTTTTTAAGCAGGTTTATAAATTAATAGATTTGAACACGTCAATGACTATTATATGCCTTGTTTTTGGGGGTAGCATTCAGGAGCAAGCCTATAGAGGAGCTGGAGCTAGAGAAAGGGGTGATCTCGATAGAGAAGGTCCCT